>JAQPPZ010001045.1:1841666-3058333 GCA_028583015.1 Wollemia nobilis
AGTAATCGCATTTACAATAATTTTAAAGGGATTTGAATAGTGGATCGCCTCCACTTAACACAACATAGCTAACACCCCCATTTAAATCCATGGTTTATTTAAAGAAACTAAAATAATTTATAAATTTTCACAACAATAATTTGTAGGGATTCGAATAGTGGATCGCCTCCACTTAACACAACATAGCTAACACCCCCATTTAAACCCTTGGTTTTATTTAAAGAAACTAAAATAATTTATAAATTTTCACAACAATAATTTGTGCTGCCACTACAGAATTGTTCACATGATAATTTTTTTTTTTTTTAAATTTATAAGGCTGAGTAGAACGGATGGTAATTGGGGTCATATTTTTATGGGTATAGTAATAAGGGTCTCTTCGTGGTTTGATGAAACACTAATAACATACTTTTCGTGGTTTGATGAAACACTAATAACATACAGTTAAAATGTACCAACAAAAACTTTGTTAATAATTTTACTAACTCAATTTATTTTTTTATTATTTTAAAATTATTCAGATGATCTACCTACTGTTCATTGTACAAATGAAAATAATAAGTATTGCCTATATTTTGTTGGGAATTTTGATAAACCTATTTATTTTATTTTTATAATTATTATTTTTAAAGTATCACATATAAGATTTGTATGGTAATATTGTTGAAGGAATTAGAACCTTTGATCGTTTCATAGGAATATCATCCCGCACAACACAACTAATACCTTTATTTGAAGCTTTGATTTTAATTTTTTAAGAATTAAAATAATTTATAAATTTTTATAATAGTAACTAAAGGTTCTATGGCAAACACAACTAATACCTTATTTGAAGATTTGATTTTAATTTTTTAAGATTTTTTTTTAATTGAATAAATACTTCTTATATATATACATATCCGTTGTGGGGATTGAACTTGGATCACATCACCGATAATGCAAATGTCGTCCTTACCGGTAGACCACATCACACGGATAACAAAGGTTCAATGTACAAATTATGATAAGAAGTGTTATGTTGGCTATTTAAGAATTAAAATAATTTATAAATTTTTATAATAGTAACTAAAGGTTCTATGGCAAAATTATACAATGTGATCCACCTAAAATAAATAAGACTATTGGGAATCCATATTAAAGAGAAAATGTGGACATCCACATTATTAGGAAAGATGATAAAGTCTTATTCGAGTTAAATATTAGGTTCCTCTAATAGCCTGGCTATTACCTTCAAAATTTTACAAGGAATTACTCAAGTGGATAACAAAGGAGAAGGAATTTTACAACCCTAAAATTATTAGTGCAAATTAGATATTTTGAAATATTTTTCAAAAAAATGGGTAAGTATGGGAACTCTTTTTTTTCTATAAGTTAAAAGGAGTTTTGAAAGGAATCCTAAACCTTTACAAGAGCAGAGCAAAGGATAATAAAGGCAAAATCCTACAATTACCCTAATGATATAACAAAAACATCAATCCTACCAGATACAACCTACAGACCATCAACTCAACTAACAAAAGAACCCAAGAATATGCAAAGACCTGTGTCCTCGAGGTCAACAAAAAAAAATAAAGGTAGATCTCCCCGTAAAAGACAAAAAAAGGAGCAAAAATTATCAAGAAATTAATTCAAAGGAGAAGCCTCTCCCATGTCCCACAAATCCAACTTGGAAGACCCCGAATCACCCTGACGATGATGTATCATGACTTGGATCTCTTTTGAGTAGGCGATTGCCACCTTAAGGGTCCTAACCAGAGCCTTATGCTTATCTTAAATTGTATTAAGGAAGGAATTTGGTAAGCTAGGAATATCCAATGAAGTAGGGGGATGCATCCCATGATAGTTAGTAGAGTCAATAGAAGCTTTCTCCTTTTTTTCTGGAGCCTGACCCTCTGAATATGACTTATCCACAAGAATAGGGGATTTTTTATTTTAACTAATTTTACAAATAAACATTTTGATTGCCTCGCTCTCCTATCTTTGATTCCCTTGGATGGGATTGAAACCCCACTCGAAAACTTCAAGGCTTTCTCCATCAACTTTGCAAAAATAATAGGGCTTTTCAAGTTCTTTGAATCTGAAGAGCTGCTGGATTTGGATTGATAAGACACAAAAAGAGGATCAATAACCGAAGTCACTTTTTGAAGGTCCACTTGACTAAGAATCACTTCCATAGACAGACCCTTAACCATTGTGATGTGCTCAAAAATAAAAAGGGTCAACCCCTAGTGAATAGGGTCTGAACCTTTTACCCTCTTGATGTTAGGCATTGATTTATCCATAGAATTGAATAAAAAAGAAGGAATGTTCATGTATCTCTTACGACATAGGTGGTTGAGAAACATGACATGGTAACTACATAAAACATCTATGTTTGCATCCAACGAAAAGTAATCTATCACCATTAAAATAACCCTATCCCATGGGGTCTTAAGTACCTTAGGTTGATAACTATTTTGAATTTTTGGCAAATACTCACCTTCATCTAGAAATTACCCTAATTCTCTTGTCAGAGAATGTTTTTCCCTATTATAAAAGTATCCAATAGGGGGTAAACATGTCACCTCAACAACTAAAGCAACAAAGACCTCAAATTCTAATATTTCAACTTTCACCCATATATTTCTCCAAGAGTGTGCTATATACCTCAAAATCCCAAATGATGCCCATGAAAATTCAAGATACAATCCAAGAGGTCTTCTTTTCGAAGGATTTTTTGATGTCATCTTCAACATGAAGAGTGGCAAGTTCCAACGCAATTTTATCCATGTTTCCATGAACCAACCATTAATAAATATTATCTTTGGAACACAAGGCCCTAGCTACCAAAATTCCTATGTTGTAGATGACTATGTTGAAGTATACCACCTTCAACGGGTTTTAAAGAGCCACCAAGCCATTATAGATATCACAAAACTTTGCAAACAATAATTTGAAAAAACTACCAAATCCAATGGTGGTGTGGATTCATAGTTTCAAGAGAAAATGATCCTATAGAAAGCAATGTTCTTTCTAACCCAAAATCCATGGTTTTATTTTCCCAAGTAGGAAAATATCACCCATCAAAACCAACTGCTTCATCACCTCAATAGCTGGTTCTTGCACCGAGGAGAAGTGAGTTGAAGAAAATAAATGGAGATCTAATAGTTCTCATTCAAATAACAATTGTTCCTCAATTGGTACCCTTTCCTAGAATGATCAAAATATTCTTCCAACAATCTCAGCCACAATTCAATTAAGTTGATAAAATGCCAAGAATAAGAGCCAAAAAGGTCCTTTCCCTACTTGAACTGCCACCTCAATACATGTAATTTTGAAAAGTAGTAAATCAAAAAAATTCTAAAGGATTTCCAAATCCTTGGTATCTTATAAATTTGATGAAGCACACTCACTAGCTAATAACAATTATGTCTCACACATGAACCGTAACGTAAGCTATCATACCATTGAACATACCCTATGCAATGAGTGATAAGTCTTGAATAATTAATATTAAAAGTGTCGCACATGTACTACTCTCCATGCCTCAACACCCCAAACATGTCCACACCAGTTAGAAAATTTCTTAAGGTCCTATTTTTATTGGTGATATGTTCCAAATGACAAGCTTCCACATTCCTATAGATAATCTAGTGGTAAACAACCTAACATTAAATTTTAATTTGAACATGAAAAGGATCAACAAAAAATAATAGGCTACAAGGAACCCTCCAAACTAGAAGATCAAACCAACAATACCAGAGTGCCAAACCCCATAAGATACTATTGATATTGAAGGTATGAATCAAGTCCCTTCCCCCAACTACAACAGGTCTTGAGGAAAGTTACTCCTTCAAACAAAGAGACCTTGTTGAGAAATACCTAAATTTACCATTAAGTCTGCCGCCTTGTTACCCTCCCTAAATATATGTTGGATTTGAACTTCCTCTTTGGATTGTAAAATTATCTTAGCTTTAGAGATCAAATTCAAAATATCCCAACTTGGGGATTCAGTGCATTTGATCAGGTTAATTAGATTCAATGAATTCCCTTAAATGATAATCTTACTACAATCCAATGGCTCAATCAAAGACATACCTTGGTACAAAGCCCTAACTTTTGTGAAGTGGGATGTTTGGATATTAAGAGATTTTTCAAAAGCCAAAACCAACTCCCCATTTTCATTCCTTAGGACACCTCAAGCACTTTCCAACCTGAGATTACCTTTTAATGCTTTGTCAAGATTTAATTTTGAACCAACCAGCAAGAGGGGGATACACTTTATGGATGCTCTATGATTAGGGGTAGGGGCCTCCATCAATATAGGGATAGGGGGAAAGTTGAGTTTCATCTCCAAAGCAACTTCATCCAACCTACCACCATTCATCTCAATTTGGATACCAAAAATATTCTTAATAGTTCTTAAGATCATTCAAGTGCAAACCAAAACAACATCCCTCTTGATGTTCTTGAAAGCTCTATTATTCCTCTCCCACCAGATACACCAAAAAAGATAGGGTAACACGAGCCACCAAAACCACTTGAGCCTTAAGGACACAAAGGAAGATATCCATTGCCAATAGACATCAAAAAGAATATTCTAAATGACCCAACAAACATATAAAGCATTCAACACTGCTTGAAAAACCTCAAAAGAGAAAGGGCACTAGAAGAAAAAATGGTTTGAAGATTCATAATATGATTCACACAACTAGCATATTTTTGGTAGGCTTATCCCTCACATTCTCAAAATTTCAATCGTTAGGATATTTTTTGAATGGTCAGTCAAAAGAAGAAATTTATTTTTAGGGTGAGAAAATTGTACCAGAATTTACATGATGAAAGCCATTAGGGGAGCCATAATCAAGTAGGAAATACATTGAACTAATTGAAAAGAAACCATCACTCTCCCCCTTACAAATCAAATCATATTCTTTATCACATACCTTAATGATCTAAAACTTGTGGGCATTAAAAATGAAATCCTAGGCCAAATTTTCCTCCTTGTTGAGGTTATAGGTACTCAAAGGTTTCTAGACATTTTCACCATTAATTTATTCAATGACATCAACAAACTCAATTCTCTCCAAACTCCTAGAGATAGGTTTAACCAACACTAAATTGGGATCTTGAGCTAAGGTTCCATACAAGAGCCATGGATCATTCTAAAAGTTAATCCTCTTGCCATTTCCCAGATTCCACCTACATCCCTTCACTATGGTAGACTTGGAATTCACCAAGGTATACCACAAAACATAACCCAAAGGAGGCAAAGGATTAGAGAGAAAACATCTTATCTAATTTAAAAATTTAGTAGAAATAATCTGAACCCAACCCACATATTCCAAATTAGTAAGTTTATATCCTTACTTGGATACATTAACTTTTTTCATAAGGCAAGGGTCTATGATCCCTAGACCCCTGCAATATTTCCTGATGTAGACCTGATTCTAGGAAATAAGATGAAATTTCCTTTTATCTTCTGAACTTGTCCATAAAAAATATTTCTAGATTAATTCTAATTTCATCAAAACTTTTGAAGGGAGTCTAAAAATAGACATGAAGAATGTAGGAATACCCTGAAGGGTAGTTTTGACAAGAAGAGCCTTCCTCACTTGACTAAGAAGGGCACCCTTCCATCCAAAAAGCTTCCTTTGCACTCTCTCAATAAGAGGATCCTAGAGACTATCCACCATTCTACCTTTGAACAAGGCTATTCTAAGGTACACAACTAGGAAATCACCCACTTTAGGTGTCTAGAATATTAGCAATATTCCTTTGTCTATTCATTGGTTATTCAAAAAGTACATATTGCTTTTGGAAAAGTTAATTTTTATTCCTACTATCCTCTCAAATAGATTCAAGATTTCCTTTATGGCTCTTGTTTGGACCAAAAATTCCAAAAAGGAGAGGAGTGTATTGTTGACAAACTGATGATGAGAGATTGGTTCAATAGACGAAGCTAGATTTAACCCTTCAATAGTGGTCTTCATAGAAATGTATCTACCTAGAGCTTTATCCATAAGGATAAAGAGATACAAAGATAGGGGATCACCTTGGTGAATACCTCTACAACTTGAAAATCATCCAGCTAGGGACCCATTCATTGACACACAAAATTTAGCTAAAGAAATGCATGCCTTAATCAATTCAATCTAGCTTTGACTGAATTCAAATATGGCCAAGACCTTTAGCATGAAATTCCATGATAATATATCATATGCTTTTTCATATCCAACTTGAGGAAGAGACCCGACCTTATGAATTGAATGAATGAGCTCATGCACTGCTATAATCTAATACAAAATTTGCCTTCCAACTACAAACCCACTTTAAGCCTTATCAATAAGGTGAGGTAGAATAGGTTTCAGTCTATCGGCTAACATCTTTGAAAGAATTTTATAAATGATATTACATAGGCTGATAGTCCTATAATCATAGAAATCTTTGGCACCTATCGACTTTGGGGTAAGTGCAAGGAAGGTGTAATTCACCCCACAAGGAATAAAATTCAACCTTTGGATATATCTCAAGGCTTCACAAATATCCTTGCCTATGATATGCTATAACTTCTAAAAAAAAGGGGGAAAACCATTAGGACCAGGAGCTTTCAATCCCTCCATAGAAAAAATTGCAGCCTTAACTTCATCATCATTGAAAGGAGTATCCAGGATCAGATTCATGTCACCTAAAACCAATTTGGGGATATTACAGAGAAGTTTAATTTTAGCTTCCAGATACCTAACAACTCTATACCCTAATAAAAATAAGAGATAAATTTTGCTCTGATATCTTGAATTTTCACCATCCTGGACCCATTGTCTCTTGAAATTTCTTTAATTCTATTATCACTTCTATGTCTCAATGTTGAAGCATGAAAAATCTTAGTGTTTCTATTGCCTTCCTTGAGCCAAAGAGCCCTAGATTTTTATTTCCATAATTATTCCTCATTCATTAGAGTATTGTGCAACTCAGACAACACCTCTTTCTTCTTAAATCTAGATTAAAAAAATTATGATTCCATTATTGATTCTATATCCTTAAGTTGACCTTTAAGACTTTCCTTATTTTTAAAGACATTTAATAATAGAAGCTTATACTAAGAGGGGGGGTGAACAATATAAGACCACTTTTTACTTTCTTTCCAAACCAATATCAATTTATGTCCTTAATTACAATAACCAAATATAGCAGTGTGCATTAATAAATCAGATAGGAGTAGTAAGCAAGAGCACAAGTCACCACAAAATTGAGACACAAAAAATTACGTGGTTCACCCAATGTGGGCTACTCCACAGAGAAAATATTTTACAAAAATTTTCTCAATCAATCTCTTTGGGAATCACTCCCAATTACAATGTTTATGGATCTATGTCCAAAGGATAACTCTTTCCCCTTATGCTCTAGCTATGTGATATTATAGAAGACTCTGTATCTCTGTTGCACTTACTGGTGGACCTCTCTCCACTTGAAGACTCCTCACTCAGATCTGTCTTCAACTATGCTGGCTTCTGGATCTCTATCCACTGAGACTCTATCCTCTATATTATGTCACCTCCAAAGCTCTATCAATAGGCTCACTAAGAACCTGATCAATAGGTTCACACAAAACTTGCTTAACAAGCTCACACGGAACCTGTCCAATGCTGAATAACAAGCTCACATAGAACCTATCCAATGCTGAATAACAAGCTCACACAGAACCTGTCCAATGTTGAATAACAAGCTCACACAGAACCTGTTCAATGCTGAATAACAAGCTCACACATAACTTGTCCAATGCTGCTCCAAAAAGCTCACTAAGAACTTATTAAAATATGCTCTAGCAAGCTCACCAAGAACTTTCCAAAATCTGCTCTAGCAAGCTCACCAAGAACTTGCCCAAAAATGTCCATAAATATTTCCCTAAATTTGTCCACAAAGTTATCCCAAAATTATCCACAAGGGCCTTCCCAAAGGATCAATAAATCATACACAAATTGCCACAAATCTATCCAGAATTATATCCCCAATATCTTCTCAAAGACTCAACCAATCATGCTCAAGTAACACTCAAAACTCATCCACAACTCTATCAAGGCAAAGCTCAAAGATGAACTCAACAGTTAATGGCAATGTAATATTCGATGGATAACAATAATGATCCGTAATGATCTCAACTCAACTCAACTCAAATAAACTCATAAAAGCATAAAGAGAATTGTTAGAGACTCAATATGTTCTAATATTACTCTAAACTCAACTCAACTCAAATAACTCTCAACTCAACTGTAGTCAACTCATAGAAGCATAAAGAGAATTGTTAGAGACTCAATATGTTCTAATATCAATCTCAACTCAAATAATAATAATGGAATATTTTATTTCATAGTACTTGAACAATCACTTCACACATCACTTGACTAGGCTCAATCAACTCAACTCAACCAATCATCACAAGGGACAACTCTCTCTTACAAAACCCTAGTCCAAGTATGTATCAACCAACTCAAATGTTTCCAACAATGCTCAACCACAAATCTCACATAACAATTATACTCATGTTATTTTATAGTTCTTTTATAACCAATGGGCTTCAACAACTATGCTTATAAAACAAGGTTTAAACACAACTCTCAAACCAAAAAACCTTGAAGCATTCAACTAACCACATTCGAAAAGGAAACCACAATCAATCCTTTTCACTCTAATGATATTTAAAAAATAAACCACCATAAAAAATCAATAGGAGAATGTGCCCATACCTTTTTAATACCAAGAATTTATGCACAAAATCTACCACACTAAACACAACTTTCCTTTGCCAATCTTCACAAGGGTTAGTAGATCACAAAACAATCAACATTACTCCACTTCTCAATAATAATCACCAAGGCTTTTAATTTCACAACTTCCTTATCTCTCCTAAAACCACTTATACCATAAAATAAAATAAATCAAAAAATTGCATAACCTTATCACTCCCAAAACCACTTATACCTTAAAAATAAAATAAATCACAATATTGCATACCTTGTCACCTCATGGAAGAATTAGTCCTCTTGAAAAAGAACAAGGTAAACTTCACTTTTGAAATCTCTTTACAAAAAAAAAATATCTCTCTACATACACCTTATTTCTTCTTATAAATTATTTAGTCAAATAGCCCTCAAAATAATCTTTTCGATGATATATAATATGATATACTTTTATAAAAGGAAAATACCAGAAATATCTTCTTTTCTAAAAGTGCTTTTAAACTTGCCTTCCAATAAAAAATCAAATCAAACCTCATCACCTTATTCCTCCAACATTAGGCAATAATAAAAAATTTATTAATAAAAACGTTACTTGCCTCTTAGAGAGAATCAAACCCTCGTCTTTTCCCAAACAATCCTCAACTGCAGCGCCAAAGACCACGCGAGCTATGCGCTCACATAGGATGAAGAGCACATAATGCGCTTTTGTCCTTCTCCCCTTGCTCACGTCAAAAAAAATGTGGGCCAATTCTCTTGATCGAAACTCTAACTCGTGGGAATCGAACCTCTTCTCTTTCACAAGCAAAAACATTTGCACTCTCCTCGCTCACCGTTGGACCATGTTGCCACACGAAGATTTCGGCACTTTTCCTCTTATCTCCTCTGCATTTTATTCCAAGGCTTTTGAAATAAAAGCCTTTGCATTTATATACAAACTCCCTTTAATTTTGCAAACGTCGGTGAAACTTTTAAATTAATTTCTTTTGATGATGACGTTGGCGCTGAGGTAATTTTAATTTTAAAATTTAAAATATTAAAATTTAAACCAAATATTCAAAATTGAATATCTTCATCTCTGGGGCACCTTTTTTGATGAAACGAAAAGCCAACCTAGGTTTTAAGAAAAACCCATTTCAAATATGCCATCCATGGTTTTAAATAAAACCTTTTATTTTACCTACCTTGGTTTTCACAAAAACCCTGTATATATCCATGCTCTCCAAAATATGAATGCTTTGGTCATCAAAACTCAATGTTACCTTGTGACGTTAATGTGACATCAATGACAACATAAAAAAACTCAAATTTCCAACATACATGACCAAAAATATTCTTATTCCAAGATTTGTGATTGCTCTTGATGAACTTGAGTTTAGCAACCACTTTGGATAAACTGATTCCTAAAACTTCAACAAACCACCACTCCTTAATTCTTACTTCTAAGTTTGGATGTTGACACCACATAGCCTCAAACCTGAATGGTCTAGAAAAAACTTAGAATTTTAGGATAATTCAAACCAAAGCGGGTTATGGTTCGATCCCAGTTTAGGAAGAGAGAAAAGAGAGGCATACCCAAAAATGGTAGTACTTATTTGAAGACCAAGATCTAACCTGATAATAATGAGATGATCCATGCACCTATTACTCTTGGTGAATTTAGACCCCTTCAGGTCAATATCCATGAGTTCACATTGGTTCACAAATTGAGCAAATTCTTCCATACTCTTGCAGCAAGGACTATTACCATATTTTTTATCAAAAGGGGGAAATTCAAATCCCTCGTTAAAACCTAAGCTTTCTACTTGAATACATACCTCATTGCAGTTAACAAAGACCAAAAAACACATCTGTTGGACCCAGAGTTAGGAGCATAAATGTTGGGCATGACCCATCTACTGTTTGAGTCTTTATAAAAAAACAAAATTTTAATGACCTTATCAGAGGAAGAAATGATAGATCTATCAAATTTCGATGAGTTCCATAGACACATACCTCTAGAAGATCCATTATTTGGGCTTACAACAAGGCCATAATATTTCCAAATAACCTTCATAACAATCTCAATTTTATGGGCATCAATCTTAGATTCCTAAAGAAAAATAATATTTGAAGAAAACTCTTTTCTAAAGGAATAAATTTAACATTGCTTAGAGTACCCATTTTATCCTCTAATATTCTAGGAAAGAAACTTCATTTATGCAGTTTAGATATGGGTTTATTTCCTCCAGTAGAAGGACGGTAAGACTGATAGAAGAAATCTAGTTTTAACTGTCTACCACCACCTTCCAACTTATTCTCCACCTTTAATAAATATTGGGAACCATTGGCAATCTCAGTGTTAATTTCTCTTTTCCTTAAAGGTTTGATTGAAGGTCTTCCCACTTTTCTCTCTATCCCTACATCGATGGACCCCTTTCCATGGCTATGATTTTTAGGCCTAGGGGATCCTTTTTATAGAACTGGTTTCATAGAAACCACCAAAAAAATATCAAATTGAGTCACTATTTGGATCACTGACTCTTCCAATCCTAAGAAATCAAATGAATTTTGAAGAATAAGGTCTTCCAAACTTACCTCAACTAGAGAATAATTGATTTGGGTCATAACCTTTAGACTAGGATTCTTGTTATCTTCTTCTTGAGTATTGCTTATTATTTTTGTCTCCAACACCTCCCCAAAAGCACCAACCTTACCACCTTTGGTATTATCCATAGGTGGCATGGCTTCATTTACCACCTTATTCAATAAATATGAGAGTCCTCCAATGACTTCCATTAGGCCTTCCTCAATATTCTTTGGATAAGAAGATTTTGGGATCCATTTATCCATTTCCTTTGATGATTTTCCCTTGCCTTTCATCATTTTAAGATGAGAAGGACAATGGACCAAATTGTGTCCATGCTTTTTGCATCCTAAACAAACATGTTTTTTTTCATACTCAATGGTTTAAAACCAAGTGCCTAGGTTCAAGATAATCTCAATTGTAGACGAATGATCATCCTTGACATTGGTCAAGATGCACATTATAGTAAAGATCATTCTTGACTTGGCTCTGGTTGCTATGTTAACCAAAATGATATGCCTAATTTCCTTTACAATAAACCTAAGGATATCGATATTCCAATAGTGAAAAGGTAAGCCCAACAACCTAACGTAGAGTAGAACCAAATTAATTTTTTATGTGTTCAAATTAAAAATCCACCATCCATTTTTGAAGGAATAAGTCTCTCTTCTTGAAGAACTAGGGTCCTCCACCCAAAATGTGCTTGGAATCCTCCTCACATTTAAGATTGATTATAAAAATAGATTTTAGAACAACCACAATCTCCAAAAAGTCCAAAGGCTTCCACTTAGCTATAGCCCACCTCCTAATGGAGTCCAAATCAGGTCTGCCACCCTAAAATTTTTCCACTAGGTTCCAAGAACCTTCCTTCAAGGTGTTGCTGAGGAGGTCTCCTAGAAGTGACAATTGATTAAATATCTAAGTGATATCAAATTGAACTTGCAACTCTCAAAAACCACCACCTTTTGTTTCCATTGCAACAAAGGAAGTCACAAGGTCAACAAGCTTGACATCCTTATGAACCAAAAAAGGGGACCCTCTCCTATGCTTACCTAGATCCCAATCGTGATACTCCACAAGAACCGACAACCCACAAAACTCAAAATGAGCCTTGTCTTCATCATTTGATCCTTCATAAATAGGATCCATCATCCAAATCTCATCATCTACCATCATGAACGAATTCTCCCATAAATTCTGCACTATCCTATGCATGCTCATTTTTGAAATCTAACTTATGCATTTCTAAGACATTCAAAAACTTCAAGGAGAAAAAATTCAACTACTTAATATGGCTAAGTATGCAAACTCTTGATTTGTTGATAAATTGATGATTCATTGGCTTTCCTTCAAATAACAACATGACATCATACAATGATTGCTTGATCTGTTGGAAAGTTGAAATCCATTAGAAAGTCATGATCTATTAAAAATTTGTGATCCACTAACAAACCGATGAGTTGTCTGTCAAATTACAAGGCAACGATTGAAAAATAATGGTATGAAAGTGACATTTTATCTTGTAGCTATAATTGTAAAATTTCAATATTTTTACTTAGAGGGTAAATCCTTTATTATAAATAGAAATCCTTAGGATCACTATAAATATATTTTGACCATTTTTAAAAAGACTAGAGCTACATTCTTCAGTTGTAATCTTATTATTGTGAATGGTAAACTATGATTGGTTATTCTACTCAATTGTGTCTCCACTTGTTGGATATCTCTAAGTATGAATTATGTTTGTGACGATGCCCTTACACATGACTATTAGTCCTCTTTTCCATATAATGCATACTTTTAAATAAAATGGATTGTTGTTATTTGGTCTTCTTAGAATGATGCAACTGATCACACACCAACCTCAAAATAGTATTTGAAAATATTTTATTTTTTCTTGCATTTAATATTATCTCACACTCTTACCTCATTTTGTTTTATTTCTTGTATTTAGATCATTTAACTTAGCATAAGTTAACGGGGATTTGACCTAAATCTAGAGGTCAAAAATACTTAAACCTCCCTTTTTCCAATGTGTTGAATATAGAGTCCTTGGTGTGATCATGAATCAATTAGCCTCATGGATCAATAGTTATTTTTGGCATGATCGTTGGGACTAATCCCCTAATACCTTCACCCTTCATTCTCAAATCTATTTTGACTCATTGTAAATTGTATCAAATCTTACCAGATTTATAAGATCTAGAAACCCACCATAAAACGAGACTTGCCTAGATATGGAAGTTCAAGATAGGTCCTCAGCTCAAAGTCTTCTTATGGTTATTATTTTTTAGGGTATTCACTATAAGGCTAGATTGGCAAAATGGATGAGGATTTCAGGTCAATGCAGTAGTTGCGGAAGGAAGGAAACTGTCAAACATATCTTTTGGGACTGTAAAAATTCAAAGAAATTTTGGAATAACCTCGAGTGGACATATTTCCCTATTATCGAGGATCGATTTAGCTATAAAATGGTTTTGTTTGGTGTAATTTTGGCTGTCCTCGACATCTTTTGGGTGTGTGGACTACCATTAGAGCAACAACTATGTATGCTATATGGAGGACCAAGCGTAGTTTGGTATTCATGGATGAAGCACTCAGTGCTTCGAGGATTGCTTCTAGGGCTGTTATTGATATCCAAAATCAATGTAGAGCGTTTAAGAGGATGATGATGAAAGACATTAAGGATTGTTCTGCTCAAGACAAATCTGATTGTTGGATGTCCTTGAGTAGGTTTTTGTAATATTTGTATCTACGATGTATTATGAATTATTTTTAGTAATATTAGTATTTATTCAAAAAAATATTGTATCAAATCTATAAAAGGTTTTTTTAATGCTTTGAAATTGAAAAAACCTAAAATTTTATCAATAAATTTGTACTATGTTGGCTAAGGTTTGACTATTTTGCATCCTAAGCTTGAAATAAATATTATTGCATAATCTAGTGAATAAAATGAAAATGGTGACTCCATTGAAAATCAAACCCACAGACTTAACTCAAATGATAATTACTCTAAAAAATATTTCATTTTATTGAAAATCCACAAATTTATAGGTATGGTTTGTGAGAATCTTCAAAAAATAAAAAATATTTTGTGTCTATATTCTTGATGATTCATTGATATCTTGAGTGACACTCACTCAATTTTCCTATGCTTTTTTTTCTCAAGTTCTTATTTCATTGATTCATCAAAATTTACTTGTGTCATTCTCACATCACTCCTATTTGAAAGGTTTTTTATTTTTCTTAAGTCACTATTCATCGATTTTCTTGCTTACAAAAAGTAATGTCTTCATTCCTATTCAAATCTACTAATCAACTCAGCCCTTGTTCTAATGATTTACGAGAATTATAGCGATTCACAAATTTTTTAATGATTCTTTGACTTCTTTGATGACACTATGCTAACATAAATGCTATAATGGTGATTCAAAATAAATTTTTGGGCTAAGGTTTAAATTCGTTGATTTGTTGACAAGCCTAGCAATTTTCTAGCTTCTTAGAAAAAGTGCTTATTTAATCTAGAAAACACTCCCCCAAATTTTGTTTTAAGGTGGTTCCCCAAAATCCACCCTCTAAATAAGGGGAATCATATGAAATTTGCTCCTATCTATGACATATATAGGGTTTTAGAGTGTCATGACAAGTCAATTAGGGGAGAATCCTCAAATGGTGTAGAATATGTTATAATTCAAATATGTTATGGATTCAAAATCCTTAATTACCCCTTTACCTATAAAATCTCTAAGGTCAAGAATGATTCCCTCAAAATTATATTACCATGTAAACTCATAAAATAATATAGAATCTTGACCTCCAATAGGTATATCAAATCCAACAACCAATTCAATAGTTCATGCAATTTGTAGTTCAAGCAACGAAGCCAATTCATTATTCATGTTTTTAGGCCAATAAAACTTATGCAAAAATTTTCAAAGCATCTCGGATACCTACTAAATGAGAATCATTATGAGTTTTTATCCTAGATTCTATTACCAGTTGTTGGTGAATTTGATTTAACAATTCAAGCACATCAACTTCTTTTTCATTCATCAAAGCAATATCATTAGTGGTGTGAGTAGAAATCAACTTTAATTCTTCATTCACCTCTAATGGTATTTCATCATAAATAACATTAGCATCCAAAGGAACATCATGTAATCCATTACTTGAAATTTTTGTAGTCACTAACAGAGGTAAAGATTTCACCTTGTCATCCATACTCAACACATCATGGTTAGAATTTACCAAAACTTGATGAGCGTTTGTGACTTTTTCTTCCTCTTCATGATCTTCATCATTATCAAACATTTGTTCAAACATACCAAATTTAGGCACCCAATAAAAAGTGTGACCATCCTTTGCAATCCATAAGTCTTGTTGATCCAAGTGTGTATCAAGTAACCCATATTCATGATCAATCCCTTGAGTTGCTTGAAATAGATCCACTTCTTTATCATTTGGTTCCAACTCCTTGTTCACTATCCATGGTATCTCTTCATTTGAATCCTCAAAAAAATCATGCGAATTTGTATCCAAATTTTCAATATCCCGAAATGAAATTCGTCATCTAAAAAATATGAGTCATAAGAAACTTTTACCATTTCTTCCCTTTCTATTTCAACAAAAATTTCAATGGATTTATGTTCAACATGATCAAATTTTGTGACCTTCTCAAAAATTTTGAATGTAAGATCTTCATATGAAGTGGAAGTTTCAACATCCTGCATATCAAGCATAATAGAAGTTTCATCAATAGGAGTGTGAGAAAACAATACATCTTCATATCTTCCCCAACCATTGTAAAAATTGTCATTTAAATTCATGGGATGAAACTCCATTGTATCTTTGACATGATCTTTTGATTCATCTATCAATTATTTTCCTTATTTCTACATGGTATTAGTATCATCATCGTCTCCCAAAATTTTATGAGATTTGAATCCTTCTTCCAAAACATTCTCAAATTGTACAGGACTTGTAATATCCTCATGTGAGAAATCGATTGTATCATCCTACATATCGATTGACACAAAAATTTCATTGGAAGTTTTGGAGTGAGTGTATTCTTCCCACTTATTCCAAGAATTATAGTAATCATCTTCCAAAATCAAGTAGTTATGATCTACTACTTCTTAAACATATTCCAATTCATCAATGTGTTTTGAATCAAATTTGTCTTCACCTTCCTTAGATGGTTCAATGACTTCCAAAATTGGGCTACTCTTTGTATTGAATTTTGCAAGATTATATCTACATTTGTAACCCATGATTCAATTTCATCATAATTTATAGGTTGAGAATTTTCTTGACCATCAGTTTCAGTAATCTCATCCAAAGTATCTTTCGAGAACTAGTGGTGAAATTCTATTATGTCTTCGAATTCATTTGTTGATTCTCTTTCAATTTCACTTTCCACTACTTTATTCAATTCCATGGAAGGTTCTATCCTATCACATATCTTGACACTAATTAGATTTAGGACACCTCCATTATTTGAATACTCATGCACTTCTAGAAATGAATCCATATCTACACAATCCTCATTGGTTAATGTTGGCTTGGCAACTTTCCCCTCCTCTTGGACTATATCTAAGGTGGTTATAATATTTGGACATTCAAACTCATCCCCTTGATAATTCACCTTAGGTATCATTGGAGTGGAAGGTGCTATATTAAATGGTTGGTGTAGGTTAGCTTAAATAACTCTAGAAGAGCAATATCTCATAGGAACATATTATGCCTCCACTTGCCCTTGTTCTACCATTATTATGACCTCATAGATTCTATGCAAGGATGGTCATCAAGATTTTTCTCAATAATCGTAGCAAGTACGGGAGGTATGGATCCCAGGTATACTTTAATAGCTTCCTCTTATGGTATGTCAAAACTTTTCCACATTTGAGAGTGTAACTCTCGAAACCTCTCATTGAATTGACTCATGGACTCATTAGGCTCTTTACAAATAGAGGTAAACTAATTTTGCAACATATCTAAGTCCACCTGATTACCAAAATGATAAAGATATCGTTGCTTCCAGTTGGACCCAAAAAGTTCTAACCTCCATGGGTAATAGGCCATACCAAAAAAAAGATCTGTCATCCAAAATATTTGATAATAACCTACAAGCAACATCCTTACGGTAAATTTTGCATTGAAATAATGTGCTCTTGTAGACATGCAATTTTTGTAGGTATCCTAATATCTCATTTTGATTAAACTGTCATAGAAACTTCAATACCATTTCAATAATTTTATAGGGTATTCCAAACATAGGAAAACACTCATAATACTTCCCTAACACCAATACCATCCTCTCTTAATGATACCACTTGCTCCTCAAATGCCGCCATTAGTGAAACTCAAAGAATAACTTCAAAACCAACTTTGTTAGTCAAATAAAGATATCTTGCAAATAAGCATGAAATGACTAACAAACTTTAAATTTTTAACATATAAATCATCATATCAACATAAACCAAAATATATGCATCCATTAAAAAATGACATGAAAGAACATTCTCAAATTTTCCAAAATGTTAGTATTAACACTTCATCAAATAGATAATGTTAGAATCAATGAAAGTGATCAACAAAATTTCATTAGTCAATACCAATGTCTTTGAATAAATCTTTCAAGTAACATGAACAATATAGCATCTAAATAGTAATTAAAATAAATCAATTTAGACCCTCTTAGCTCCCAAAGTGTTGAGTGATAAAGATGCCAAAGATGCTAATCAAATGAACTTGAAATCTATAATAATTCACAACCTTATTATTATACCAAAGCACATTCTTTCCTGTATGAACAATCCAAAAGTGTTAGATCAATGAATACCAATCCGTGCCCTCCTTATAGTGCCAAAATATTGAGATGTAATTTTACCCAATTGTGAAATTACACTCTCCCTTAGGATTTTGATCCCAAAACCCTCTCTTGCAAAGAAGTTAAACAAAACAACTTCTCCAAGGTCTTCGCTATATTAGCATTTGCACATGTGTATTAGTAATATCAATAAAGATATATCAATTCAATGCTAGGAACACCTTAGTGATTGCAAGTAATTGTTAACAAGGGGCATGTGTTGGTTCATTTTACCATGCTATGTTAATGATTGTTCATAAAAATTAACAAAAAAAAAATGTGAATTGGCCCTCATATGACCACGATGTAGTGCCTTAATTCTTTTTATCTTGAAATGTTTTAAGGTAGATTTTATCTTCCTTATTAAGTAGATTTTAAACAAGTTTTATCTTGCATTAAATCCTACTTTAAAGCATGAAATAGAAGATTAAATCTATCTATGAAAATGAATTTAAAATGATGAAAATATCTATTAATGTAGCTTCTATCATGAAGATGAAGAAAGCCTTTGATATAATTGATAAATTGTTCCTCTTTGATGAAATTAATTTTCATAAAGAGACACCAATTTATTGTTTGAAATAATAGCCTCAAAATGTCATTATGAATTATCCCTATTTAATGAAATTAATTTTCATTAAGAAGAAATAATTTTATGCTCTAAACCAAGATCTTTGATGTAATGATAAATTACCTCTCTTCAATGAAATCAGAATTTTCATGAAGAAATGTGCATTTTATGGTATATTTATGAAATGCCATAAAATTAACCCCCCTTCAATGAAATTGAAATTTTCATGAAGGAAAGCTCATCTTATGCTTATGAATGGACATGCAAAGCTTAAAATTCTGATTTACCTCCAAAATGTGAAAATTTAAAATTCCAAAATTATAAAAATCTGCATAAAATAGTCATTTTCAACAATTTTTATAAAATCAACATGTCATCGGAATAACTTCGAATTTGTTTCAGATGATAGATTATATATCATTCTTCACACCCATGTAATTATTTTTGTCATTTTATTTTTTATTTTCGATTTTTATTTTAATCTTTGAAAATTAAAAAAAACTGCAAAATAAAAATTAGAAAAATAAAAAATAAAAATTTGAAATAAACTTGAATGCTGAAAACATAAACATGTAAAATACCGCTAGTATTTTGCCATCCAATTCCTGCAAAACCGAAGATGTGAGAAATTCTTGCATGCAACCTAGTTTACCGAATCTGCATTTGCACAACTCAAAATAACCTAGGTGCGAGCTTCTAAGGGGAAAAACAAATAAATTTCATGTTTTAAACCTTCAATGGTGCAACCCAAAAATGCATTCAACACCCTCTATAAGCCTAAAATAGGGAAATGGAAAAATAAGCAGTTATAACAGGCATGCAAAATAAAACTCCTCCAATCTTACAAATTAAATGCAAATTTCTGGCCTATTTTGCATTAAAAACATCTTTGTGTTACATCTACTTTCCAGTAGCATTGGTATTCCAAAGAAGAACCAGCCCCTATTTCGTTTTCAAATTTCATATTTAACATTTCTCCTATAACCTTTCATTTCATTTTCTTCTCCCATCCAATGTAACCGTCGCGTTTCATTTATTCTTAATGTACTTATGTCCATTTCCAAATAAGACTTTGCTTCAATAACATGACTACCATCACATAATACTGTCTATCAACCTATGATAGTAGTTTTATGTTTCAAATAATCCCTCCAAATAAGACAATGTCTCTTTATCATGAACTTGCCTCGTCATTATACGAGAGCTTCCTTACAAAACACTTAGTCACTGATATTAATGTTTTGAAACTAGTGGCTTTATTAAAATTTAGAAGGTAGGCTTCCTTTGCGCATACAATAACAATAATACCTTATAAGTGGGTCATCCTATTTGTTCAAAATTTTTGGTAACGCCTTATTTTTGGCCCCACGTGTGGTGAAGCTGACCTTACCCTTCGGGTATCGCATCCACATGGTATTTCATATCCATAGATACGGATCCAATGCTACCAACTTCCTTTCATGATGAGGTCCATTGATGTTCACTTTGAGGCGTGCTATCATATGCAGGCTATTTTGTCACTGTTGCAGACCTCCAAACCCTCGCTGTGCTCTCGGCTTTCTCAATTGCTCTAACATCCTGCATTCTTAGTGTTCATAACTCAAGTTTCCCCTTTGGCATCCATCAATAATGACCATCCAATGAATCACATCTCGTGACTAACATTGGAGCTTGTTGTCATCTATGTCACTTGCCTGTCCTTGTTTTAACGGTCCTCATTCTGGTGGAGTTGGCCACCACTGTCAGAATCTTAATGAAATCCTCCCGAATCCACCGTTCGAATGTCTACATTTATCCTTTCTCCGGTTGTATCCTCTGGCATCTTGTTTTTGACGAACCCACTCCTTGCATACATGTTTTCACCTACTTTCACCCAAATACCTCTTTATTTTACTTTCACAATATGCATTGTTCATCCCGATGCTACGACATCGTGTGTGTCGATCGTCTTGGCGTTTATCCATGTCATTCTATTTCAAACAAATACCAAAGTCTCCTTTTATTTGAGACATCCACCTATGCACGTCCTTCGAGTAGCACCACCTGTAGCTACTAATACATTCTTGCTCATTCATTCATTGTGTTAGCTTCAACGTAGTTCACGGAGGAGTCTCACTAGTCACTGCCATGTCATTCACCTGCACCATGGCGATTTGACCACGTCTTGCCATGTAAACCTACTTGGGCTCTATCCTTTCTGTCATGTGTCGAAGGATCCAAGTCATCACCATCCGTAAGCTTCTTAGTTGCCACTGAATGTATTGCTTTCAACTCACCCTACTTCGACCCATTTACACATTATTTTTATGTTGTCAATCTTCAGTGTCGCACTTGGAGGTTAGACTCATCTGTCGCCACACGCTTGACCCCATTGACACCGTCCCATCACTGTGGTTAGTCAATATGAACTGTATCCCTACTTATGAATTTCTCTGGTTATCGGTATGCGATGCACCTGTTCGCATCATCTCCACATCTAGGTCATCTCCACATAGTAACATTCGATAAAAATCCTTGACCCCAGAGCGTGTCGAAGTTCATCCACGTCTACCATGTATGGGCTTCCATATTCGCCAAGTCCATGCCTACATTCGATGCCTCCTCCGATTTGGTGTTTCGTGGATCCATCGCTACATGTAAAGTATCCATGTCATCGTGTTGTTCGACATGAAGAATCAGTACAACCCTCTGCTCTGTCTGTTAATCCCTTGTCATGCCACATGGCATCCCAATCCTCGAGTGAATTCCACATCCAGTTCTACGTCTTCATCATGCACACCACCACATTTTCTCGCGTGGTCCATCTGAATCGCTCCTGCACTCTGCATCAATTCAAATGCCTTTGTGTTGTTCCTGCAACAAAAAACATGATTCCCTTAGGTCCTTTTCATTAGTTTCAAACTTATAACCTAACAATACAAAATGATTAACATTAAACCATCTAAGATTAAGATGTCGCCAGAGCAAAAGGCTTTATTTCAAACTCCTAACATATGTTTATATACATGTATGAAAATATATATATATATATATATATATATATATATATATATATATATATAAACATATATTGCTTTATTATTATTATTATTTTTTATTTTTGTTTTTATTTGTTTATTTTAAATATATATTATTATTTATATAATAACAACATATATTTATATTTTATTTTTATTATAATATATATATATATATATATAGGCATATAGATTCTATTATTATTATTTTATTTTATTTATTTTTATTAATATATATATAATATACATAATAATAATGTGTATTTTTACTTTTATTATATATATATATATATATAT
Source organism: Wollemia nobilis (assembly GCA_028583015.1). Lineage (NCBI taxonomy): Eukaryota > Viridiplantae > Streptophyta > Pinopsida > Araucariales > Araucariaceae > Wollemia > Wollemia nobilis. The sequence continues at coordinate 1,863,703 of JAQPPZ010001045.1, forward strand.
ATATATATATATATATATATATATATAAATTTATTTTATGTTTTATTAATTTTTAATATATTACTATATATATATATTTATTTATTTATTTATTTATATTTTTCCAACATTAAAGGCTTGAATAAATGAAATCCAAAATAAAAGGAAGAATATTAAAACTAAAGAAACAATCAACAAACCTAACCAACAAATTGGACAATTTAGAAGAAGATAAGGAAAGCACTACCCCACAAGCAAATTGCATTGCATCCTTCATGGAAAGGAACCTATCAAAACAACACTCAAGGACAAGCGAAACTCTCGAATATGTAAGCTAACACAACAAATGAAAGCAAGGACTTTAAGGACTAAAGTGACTCAAACCACAACTATCATCGTAAGACAATTACTTGAGAAAATCAATCAAATGCAAAGGTTTGCATGCGAAGAACATCAATCACGAAGGCCATATGATATTTACGAATACACCTATAAATCGTCAATCAACTGAAATTTACTTCCAAACTCAAAGAAAAAAGGGGGTCCCCAAGTTTTGCGGCTAGTTGTGGAGCAACCACAAGTCCCCACTAGAACTTATCCAATCTCACGAAAACATATAGATAATTGTTAGAGACTCAATATGCTTCACACTCACAACAATGCTCAATAACATTCAATCTCTTTCTCAAATCAATTTAGAATATAGAACAATTTATTTCACATAACTTGAACTATCACTTCAAAAGTTTCCAATTGAATAGGCTCAATCAATTCCACTTAACCAATCACTCAATGAAACACTCCTTGCTTACAAATCCTAGTCCAAGCATATGAACACTCACTCAATTATTTCCAACAATGCTTATTAAACAATCTCATATAACAATGATACTCATGATCTTGCAATAACCCTAGTTTCAAGATAGTTCTCAACTTCACATAACAATGATACTCATGATCTTGCACAAACCCTAATCATGCATATGAAGTCTCATTCAATATTTCCAACAATGCTTATCAAATAAGTTTTTTATCAACAACTCTCACTTAGAAAAACCTTTAATAATTAAACTCAACAATGCTTCTCAAACAATATTTTTCACTCCAACTTACCATTTACAACATCCAACAATAACTCTCAAGGATAATGTGTCCTTCCCTCTTTGTTTGAAGAAGATTTGACCTCAAACACCTGTCTCAATCACAATCAACTCTTTGCCAATTTCAAAGGTTAGGTAGCAATGTATTCTCAATCATCTACTCAATTTGATCCCTCAAATTATTTTACCATACATAATAATAGATATTTATTACACCTTATAATCTCTACACTTCAAAATGCAAGCCAATAATTTGTATAAAGAAAATAATCACAATAATTTTCTTTATAAACCCTTATCTCCTTAACACATCATAGCTTATCTCTATTGAAATTATAATTCCCTTTTTCAACCTTATAACTCCAATCTCAAATCACTTTATCAAAAATTACAATAAAACAATTAATCCTCAAAATCTTATAACTCCTATTTCAATTCACTTTTTAGAAATTACAACAAAACAATTAATCCTCAAAGACCTTATAACTCCCCCTTAGTAAAAATTATTCATGCCACCTTATAAACCTTAGAAGAAATTTAATATTTAAAAAATTAAATACCTTGCTCTCAGTGGGATTCGAACTCTGCTTGCGCCTTCCACAATGCCCTAGTCATGGCCCACGTGCCATGTGACCTAGCCGTTCACCTTGGCACCAGAAGGCACCTTGTGCACTTTGAATCTTCCCTTGGTGCCCAAACCAAAAATTCTAACACATGTACTCTAGCAAAATCTACCGCCAGGTTTCGATCACAGAACATTCTGCCTACTAGCATCTTAAGCCACACCCGCATGTCGTTGGCCCAACTGCCACAGTTGGAAACCAATATCCAAGCATTTTCCCTTTATCTGTTCGTTGACTACCATGTTCTCAAACTTTGTCCTTTCTCCTCTTTTTCATGCATTTCACACAAATCGCATGCACTTCAATTTAGATTCGAAGGATAATGTTTTCTCTCTAAAGCATATGGTATTAATATAATTTTTTCTCTCCCTTTTAACACGTCGGTAGGTGGAAGAGGTAATCGAAATCGATGCTTTGAATTTTCTTGCTTACCCTTTGTAACCCTAACCTTAGGGTTATTAAATTAAATTATAAACTAATTTATAATTTATTATAATTAATTTATAATTAACTTAATAAATTTAAAGTTAATTAAATTAATTTATAATGAAATTATTATAATTAATTTATAATTAATTTAAATCTTTAGGTCTCAACCTTAGACCTTTAATATTATAATACAAAATTATAATATTATTTTCTTGGGCCTTCCTTTTGCTCTTTAGACCTCATATTTTTCCTTAGGCCTAGAAGCAATCTTTCTTTTGAACTGATTACTGAAACTAACTCCTGACATCCTTCCCTTTGTACTGGTCATTGAAACCGACTCTTGACATCAATGACAACAAATATTGCTCATATTTCCAACACTCCTACATGCACTCCTAATACATGATACTTGTGCACATCCTCATATTATATATTTGCACACTTACATACATGATACTTGTGCATATCCTGCACATTATATATTTTCACTCTTACTTACATGACACTATTGCATATCTTGGACATAGACACTTACATAAAGGGAAAATGTAAATCACTCACCTGAACAATAGAATCAAACCCTAATATATTACATATTTACATTTGTACCATTAAGGTACCATGGGGGTACATTAGCATCTACCAAATAATGTAATATTCTCTAAAATGATGTGACTGAATATTGGTTGTACAAATGTAGATGGTATTATAAATACATACAATAGATATATTCACCTAGGTGTAAGTTGATCACTACAATCAAAAGCAAATATACTTGTGAGTTTACACTAATAAGATTATTAGTGTTTATCGTATTCATGGTTGAACATGATTAGATTTGTATGAACCAGTTGGTTGGTTATATGTATATTTTTACCTTGTGAAGTATTACAATTTCATTAGGAAGTTGAGACAAGAGTATTTCAATTACAATACCTTTTCTTTTCTTCCCTCCTCTATTCCAATTATAGAGATAGGTTGGAATTAGGTTTCAAAAAACAACTATATACAACCTAGTATAAGCTTATTATTTAGTAGCATTTTGGAGTTGACACCTATGTTGGACATTTTGAGTCCATAGAGTTGTCATTGATGTCAAAAGGAATGCAACTAATTGGTTCCAAAAAATTTCATAATGTCTTATGAAGCATGACCAAAAAGATATTTTATTAAAACCTTGACGGAGCAAAATAAAAGGTTTTCCATTAAAATCATTGGAGGAGAAAATAAAAGGTTTTCCATTAAAACCACTAAAGGAGAAAATAAAAGGTTTTTCATAAAAACCATTGGAAAATAAAGTATAATAATTTTATTATACTAAGGAAGCTTAAAGTTAAATATAAATTAATTTTAAATTAATTTATTAGTTAATTTACTTAACTTAAAAAGTTATTTAAATTAATTATTAATTAATTTATTTATTAATTATAAATTAATTAAATTAAGGTTAAAACCCTAAAGTGGGTTTTAGATTTGAAATTTTAAATTCAATTTCGAAAAGCATCAACGTGAGGATAAATTTTATATTATGCATATAAAGGGGAGCACCTACCACATTAATAAATCACCATGCCTAAGAAATGAACGTGTGAAGCAAAGAATTTAGCATTGCGACCAAGGGAAACAAAAACATGTTTTTTACGTATGAAAAAGGAGAAGTGTTGAAGGCATAAGAGGAAGGCATCTATCCTTCCTTCACATGGGCCTTCGTAGCCCACACGGTGAGTGCCCAAGTGCCTAAGCACTTAGGCAAGAGGAGACGGCGGATTGAGTCATGCCGAATCCCATTTTTGTGGGGAATACAAGGTATGCAAGGTGTTTAATCTCCAAAATTTTTAGAGGTTGGTTGGGCAAGTTAGAAATTAATTTTGCATGTTTCTTATTGGTTCTAAGGTTGCAAGGGAGTTATAAGGTTTAGAAAAATTAAATTTTTAATATTGTTTGCTCAAAGGTTTTATGCATGGAGTGAAAAGTGTTTGGTTAATATTCTATAATGGTGAATATTATTAAGTCTGGTCAATATTCTATAGTGGTGAATATTATTAAGAATGGTTGATATTCTATAGTGGTGAATATTATTAAAGTGGTTAATATCCTATGGTGGTGGATATTATTTTAAGAGTGGTTTATTTATTAGGGTGTTGGTCACTATTCTAATATTGGAGTTGATAAGGTGTTTCCAAGTATTTTGTTATGTATGATTTGTTGAAAGAGGAAGAAATAAGGCATTGATTATATCTTGGTGCAAAGAATATTTTTAAGGAAATATTGGAATAATATTTTTGTATTCTAACCTTCTTGAGTTTGGCAAAGAAGTTTTTTATGGTTGTGGCATATTTGTGAGGTCTACTCCTTATCATCAAGAAAAAGGTATGAACACATTCTTCCATAGTTAAGTTGATTGGTTGGTTTTTTTGAAAAATAAGTTTGGAGTGAAAAAGACTTGATTAGGGTTTCCTTATTGGGTGTGTTGAGTGAATGCTTCAAGATTTTCTAAAATAAAGAATTGTTGTTAAACCTTGTTTGATAAACATTGTTGTTGAAGTGATTTTTTGAGCAAAGAACTTGAACTAGGGCTTGAGTATCATTTTTATGTGAGAGTTGTTTCATGAGCATTGTTGTTGAAGTGAGTTGTTGAGTGAATAACTTGAAATAGGGTTTGAAGAGAACATGAGTATCATTGTTATGTGAGAGTTTTTTCATAAGCATTATTGTTAAAGTGAGTTTTTGAGTGAAGAACTTGAACTAGGGTTTGAAGATAACATGAGTATCATTGTTATATGAGATTTGTTGTTTAGCATTATTGGAAATATTTTGAGTTGATGTTTATATTCTTGTACTAGGGTTTGTGAACAAAGGTTGTTTTATTGAGTGATTGGTTGAGTAGAGTTGGTTGAGACTAGTGGATGTGTGAAGTGATTTTTCGAGTTCCATAAAACAAACTATTCTATATTTCAATTTGAGTTGAGATTGAGCATTGAGTTGAAACATATTGGGTCTCTAACAATTCTCTTTATGTTTCTATGAGATTGGACAAGTTCTGTGTGGACTTGTTAAGTAAATTTGAGACAAGTCTTTGAGAAGACTTGAAGACTGATTTTGTGTGAGCTTTTGTTGAAGATTACAATACATATTTGAGCAAGTTCTGAGTGGACTTGTTGAGCAGATTTGAGCAAGTTTTGAGTGCAATTGTTGAGCAGATTGGACAAGTTCTTAGTGGACTTGTTGAGCTGATTTGAAGCAAGTTCTGAGTGGAATTGTTGAGCAGATTGGACAAGTTTTGAGTGGACTTGTTGAGAATATTTGAGCAAGTTTCGAGTGGACTTGTTGAGCATATTTGAGCAAGTTATGAGTGGACTTGTTGAGCTGATTTAAAGCAAGTTCTGAGTGGACTTGTTGAGAATATTGAACAAGTTCTTAGTGGACTTGTTGAGTAGATTTGAGTAAGTTCTGAGTGGACTTGGTGAGAATATTTGAGCAAGTTCTGAGTGGACTTATTGAGTAGATTTGAACAAGTTCTTTATGGACTTGTGGAGAAGAGGTTGGTGTAGATTTGAGGATAGGTTTGTTCCAGACCAGAGATAGAGATTGAGTAAATTTATGCTAGACCAAAAGACTGAGTTTAGTGTAGATTTGAGATAGAGCTTTGGAGGTGATAGAGCAAAGAGGACAGTAGTCTATCATGGATAGAGATCCATCAGCCAGGGCAGTGAGAACAGGTCTTCTGAGTGGGGACAAGAGTTTTCAGTGGAGAGATATCCACAAGATAGTGTAGTGGAGGCAATAGTCTTCTAGAGGATCATCAACTAGAGCAGAGGAGAAGGAGTTCTCCTATGGATAGAGATCCAAGAACTTAATTTAAGGGATTGGTGTCTCTTTTTTATAGAGGTCCATAAACATTGTAATAGGGAAAGGATTCCCAAGAGATTTATTGAGAAAATTTTAGTGAAATATTTTCTCCGTGGAGTAGCCCACATTGGGTGAACCACATAAATTATGGTGTACCTATTGTGTGTGATGATTTATGTATTTATTTGGTTACTGCTATTGATATTGCTATCTTTACATTGCATAATATTGATTGGAAAGAAAAGTAAAAAGTTATCTTATACTGTTCACCCCCCCCCATCTCAATATAAGCTTGTGTTCTTCAATTGGTATCAAAGTTGGTTCCTTCAGAAAAGGTTTAACATGAAAGAATATCTTACAAGAACACAAATGGTAAATAAAGGCAAATACAAAACCATGAGACACAAGAAGAAAAGAACACACATGGTCATGAAAGAAAAATAATATGAATTTGACATTGTTGTTTGGGAGGACAAGTGGAAATAGATTTAAGAGATGAATCAAGCAGTGGAGAAAAGATCATATGGATAAATTTTTGTACCAGATGTAGGAATACAGGTCACCATGCAACTTATTGTCCACAAGAAGGTGAAGAATGTTTTTTTTGTGGTCAACTCGATCATGATGCAAGATATTGCCATGGGTTCAGTAGTAGTGAAGATGAAATGGATCTAAATGATAACAGGGATAGTCAAAATAGGTATGAAGAAGAAACTCCACTTTCAATAATAGAAGAAAAAGAAGATGCTCCTATAGAATATCAAAGAAAGAAAGAAGAGGAAGATTCAGAAAAAGAAAAATAGGAAGCCACTCTTAAGAAACTTGTTGAATTAAAAAGAGAGAATTTAGAATTGAAGGCTCAAATGCAAGAAGATGAGAAATGTAAGATAAAGCTTCTACAAGATCTCTCTGACTTAAGATATAAGGTTGAAAATGCAAGAAGAGTTGAAAAAGGTATGGTTTAATAGTCAAAGGTAAAAGATATAGAATGTGAAAGACTTATGGTTACTATTGAAGAATTAAAAAGGGAGAACTCAGGATTAAGGGTTCAAGCTCAAGAATATGAGAAATCAAAAGCAAAGTTTCTATAGGAACTCACAAACTTCAAAATTAAAGTTGAAGAGGCAAGAAAAATTGAAGAAGGTATGGCTGAAAAATTAAAGATAAAAGATCTAGAGTGTGAAAGATTAGAGCATGAGATAGTTTCACTAAGGATGGAAGTAAAAAGTTCTAAGGACAAGCTACACAAGTATGAGGATGCACTTGAAGGACCAGATGAAAACCTTCTAATGGCATTAGAAGATAAAGAAGGTGATTCCATAGAAGACAAGTCAAAATAAAATGAAGATGCGGATAAAAGCAAAAAAATAGAGAAATGTTAAAAAAATGATGGATATGATCTCAAGGGAGAACTTATCTATGCTCTTGAAACAGTAAAGAAGGTAAGAAAGCAAAACTCTAAACTTGAGTTTCAATTTCAAGAATGTTATGAAGAGAGAAGATTGCTTAGATGATTTAGAAAAATCAAAGGCTAAGACAAAGAAATTCAAGGATAAGTTAGAAGTAAAGGTCTTAGAATGTGAAAGGTTGGCCCAAGAAGTAGCTCTACTAAGATAAGATATAGAATACTCCAAATTCAAGATAAAAGGGTTCAAAAATAGCTCAAAGAACTTGGATAAGTTCATCAAGATACAAAAGCCTACATCAAGCAAAACAGGTCTTGGATTTGGATAGGATCAAAATAAATGGGAAGGAGAGTCAACCTCAAGTTTTGGAGAAGAAGATACTTCAGATGAAGATACTTCATAAGAAGATAGTGTAAGAGAGAATGAGACATCTGAGAATGAGTTGGACAATAGAGAGTTCAACAAGAACAAGAACAATGCACAAAGAGGATATATATGGAACACAAATAAGAATAGGTCAAGAGAGACCAAGAGACCAATGAGGTCAAGACAAAGAAACTTCAATGGAAGATGTTTTTTATGTCACAAGTTTGGGCACATGGCTTCATACTGTAATACATAGGAAAGATAGGAATATGGGAACATATAGATTTTCCATGGTTATTGCTACTCATGTAATCAGTTTGGTCACAAGGCAATAAATTGCAAGGTTCATGATAGAAGAAGGTATGGATTCATTAGGAGAAATACTAATATATTTGCACCTCCAAGGAATAATAACATTAAGTGTTATAAGTGCAATAATTATGGTCACACAACAAAGTGGTGTAGAGCAGATATTCTAGAAACAAGTATGAACTGGAACAAGAACAAGAATAGGAATAGGAATAGGAACATGGATATGAACAAGAACAGGAATAGGAATAGGAACAGAAACATGAACAAGAACAAGAACAAGAACGTGGATATGAATAGGAACAAGAATATGCATATGAACAAGAACAGGAACACGGACATGGAAAGGAATAGTCATAGGGATCAGAAGGATCAGATAAGAAGGAAAGAGGATAAATATAAAGAACAACGATTTTTGGGAGTAGAAATACTCCCACCCTAGAATTAACCACATCAAGAGGGAATGGGAGAGGGTCTAAGCTAAGTGACTCATTCTTAACCCCGAGCCCCAAAGATGACCCTTTGCCATTGATGTCAAAGGGGGAGAGATTTGAGTAAGGGGAAGAGATTTAGATTTGAGTAAGAGGGAGATATTTGGTATTTAAGAGAGCATTGAGCCAGGGGGAGCAATGTCCCAGGGAGAGCATAACAAAGGAAAGGTCAAATTTTTAGTTAAAAGAATTTGGGTTGCCATCAATGACAAAGGGGGAGATTGTTGGATATTTTGAGTCGATCGAGTTGCAGTTGATGTCAAGGTGTGAGTTGTCATTGATGTCAAAAGGAATGCAATTGATTGGTTCCAAAAAGTTTCATAATGTCTTATGAAGCATGACCAAAAAGGTTTTTCATTAAAAACTTGATGGATCAAAATAAAAGTTTTTCCATTAAAATCATTGGAGGAGAAAATAAATAAAAGGTTTTCCATTAAAACCACTGAAGGAGAAAATAAAAGGATTTTCATAAAAACCATTGGAAAATAAAGTATAATAATTTTATTATACTAAGGAAGCTTAAAGTTAATTATAAATTAATTTTAAATTAGTTTATTAGTTAATTTACTTAACTTGAAAAGTTATTTAAATTAATTTTTTTTTTTTTAAAGCGAAAAAACTCTTACGAGGCTGCCTTGGTCTGAGAGACCATGAACAGGGGGTTCTACACCGTCAAAGTCACCCGGGAGTCGCGCCCAGCCCTGCTCGCACCAACGTTATCAATTGGATTTTTGATACCCATTTCAACTTTTTGGTTGAGTGGAGATTCGAACTTGGGACCTCCCTTGGAGGATTGCCCTCTCCTCTCCAACTCACCTACAACACCTGGGTAAAACTAATTTATAGTGGAAAACACCCCTTTCGAGATGCCACTTTCAATAGGTTGGGCATAGGAGTAATGGAGCCTTGTCGGCCTCTACGCACATAGGACATTCCTAACTATACCATATATCTACAGGATGGAGACAAGGGGAATGGAACCTGGGTCGGCCTCTACTAGCACCCCGGGCATTTACCACTACACCACAACAAGCAGATTATTTAAATTAATTATTAATTAATTAATTTATTAATTATAAATTAATTAAATTAAGGTTAAAACCCTAAAGTGGGTTTTTGATTTGAAATTTGAAATTCAATTTAGAAAAGCGCCCACGTGAGGAGGAATGTTATATTATGCATATAAAGGGGAGCATCTACCAAATTAATGAAATCACCATGTCTAAGAAATGAACGTGCGAAGCAAAGAATATAGCACTACAACCAAGGGAAATGAAAACATGTTTTTCATGTGTGAAAAAGGAGAAGTGTTGAAGGTATAAAAGGAAGGCATATGTCCTTCCTTCACGTGGGCCTTTGTAGCCCACATGGTGAGTTCCCAAGTGCCTAAGCGCTTAGGCAAGAGGATATGGCGGATCGAGTCATGCCAAATTCTCTTTTGGTGGGGAATACAAGGTATGCAAGGTGTTTAATCTTCAAATTTTTCATAGGTTGGTTGGGCAAGTTAAAAATTAATTTTGCATGTTTATTATTGGTTCTAAGGTTGCAAGGGAGTTATAAGGTTTGGAAAAATTAAATTTTTAATGTTGTTTGCTCAAAGGTTTTATGCATGGAGTGAAAAGTGTTTGGTTAATATTCTATATTGGTGAATATTATTAAGTCTGGTCAATATTCTATAGTGGTGAATATTATTAAGAATGGTTGATATTCTATAGTGGTGAATATTATTAAAGTGGTTAATATCCTCTGGTGGTGGATATTATTTTAAGAGTGGTTGATTTATTAGGGTGTTGGTCACTATTCTAAGATTGGAGTTGATAAGGTGTTTCCAAATTTTTTTTATGTATGATTCGTTGAAAGAGGAAGAAATAAGGCATTGATTATATCTTGGTGCAAAGAATATTTTTGAGGAAATATTGGAACAATATTTTTGTATTCTAACCTTCTTGAGTTTGAAAAATAAGTGTTTTATGGTTGTGGAAGATTTGTGAGGTCTACTCCTTATCATAAAGAAAAAGGTATGAGAACATTCTTCCATAGTTAAGTTGATTGGTTGGTTTTCTAAAAATTAAGTTTGGAGTGAAAATGACTTGATTAGGGTTTCCTTATTCAGTGTGTTGAGTGAATGCTTCAGGGTTTTCTGAAATAAAGAATTGTTGTTAAACCTTGTTTGATAAGCATTGTTGTTGAAGTGAGTTGTTGAGCAAAGAACTTGAACTAGGGTTTGAGTATCATTGTTAAGTGAGAGTTGTTTAATGAGCATTTTTGTTGAAGTGAGTTGTTGAGTGAAGAACTTGAACTAGGGTTTGAAGAGAACATGAGTATCATTGTTATGTGAGAGTTGTTTCATAAGCATTATTGTTGAAGTGAGTTGTTGAGTGAAGAACATGAAATAGGGTTTGAAGATAACATGAGTATCATTGTTATGTGAGATTTGTTGTTGAGCATTGTTGAAAATATTTTGAGTTGATGTTTATATACTTGGACTAGGGTTTGTGAACAAGGGTTGTTTCATTGAGTAATTGGTTGAGTAGAGTTGGTTGAGCCTAGTCAAGTGGATGTGTGAAGTGATTGTTCAAGTTCCATAAAACAAACTATTCTATATTCTAATTTGAGTTGAGATTGAGCATTGAGTTGAAACATATTGGGTCTCTAAAAATTTTCTTTATGTTTCTATGATATTGGACACATTTTGTGTGGACTTGTTAAGCAGATTTGAGACATATTTGAGAAGACTTATGGAATGATTTTGTGTGAGCTTTTGTGGAAGCTTACAATACATATTTGAGTAAGTTATAAGTGGACTTGTTGAGCAGATTTGAGCAAGTTTTGAGTGGACTTGTTGAGAATATTGGACAAGTTATTAGTGGACTTGTTGAGATGATTTGAAGCAAGTTTTGAGTGGACTTGTTGAGCATATTGGACAAGTTCTGAGTGGACTTGTTGAGCAGATTTGAGCAAATTCTGAGTGGACTTATTGAGAAGATTTGAGAAAGTTCTGAGTGGACTTGTTGAGCTGATTTAAAGTAAGTTTCGAGTGGAATTTTTGAGAAGATTGGACAAGTTTTGAGTGGACTTGTTGAGTAGATTTGAGCAAGTTTTGAGTGGAATTATTGAGCAGATTTGAGCATGTTATGAGTGGACTTGTTGAGCGGATTTGAACAAGTTCTATGTGGAATTATGGAGTAGAGTTTGGTGCATATTTGAGGACATATTTGTGCCATACCAAAGATAAATATTGAGAAAATTTGTGCTATACCAAAGAACTGCGTTTAGTGCATATTTGAGATAGAGCTTTGGAGGTGACAGAGCAGAGAGGACAATAGTATCCAATGGATAGAGATCCATTAGCTAGGGCAATGAGGACAAGTATTTTGAGTGGGAATAAGAGTATTTAGTGGAGATAAATCCACAAGCCAATGCATTGGAGGTAGTAGTATTCTAGAGGATCACCAACCAGAGTAGAGGAGAAGGAGTTCTCCTATGGATAGAGATCCATGAACTTGATTTAGGGGATTGGTGTCTTATTTGGATAGAGGTACATAAACATTGTAATAGGGAAAGGATTCCCAAGAGATTGATTGAGGAAATTATAGTGAAATATTTTCTCTGTGGAGTAGCCCACATTGGGTGAACCATGTAAATTATGGTGTCTCTATTGTGTGTGATGATTTTTGCATTACTTTGGTTATTGTTGTTGATATTTCTATATTTACATTGTATAATATTGATTGGAAAGAAAAGTAAAAAGTGATCTTATACTGTTCACCCCCCTCTCAGTATAAGCTTGTGTTATTGAACCTACCATTGTATTCTATCTAGTATAAAAAATATGAAATTGAAAAAAAATGCAAATACTCTAGAATTCACACTCGATAATTTTATATGCATGTTGTAGACTTTTCCAATTGTAGTTAAAATAAAATTAGTTTTGTTAATATAACAATTTTAGCTTATAATTATTGATATCATACTATTAATTTACTATGGGATGGTTAGAGGTCATATTATTGATGATTTCCATACTATGAAAGTCACCCTATTCATAATGAATGACTTGTATTTTTTTTTTAAGCGAAAAACCCACTGTGGGGCCGCCTTGGTCTAGGAGACCACGAACAGGGGGTTCTACACCGTCAAAGTCACCCAGGGGTCACACCAAACCCTGCCCGCACCAACATTATCAATTGGATTTTGGGTACCCAATTCAGCTTTTTGGTAGGGTGGAGATTCAAACCTGGGACCTCCCTTGGAGGATTGCCCTCTCCTCTCCAACTCAACTACAACACCTGGGTTAATGAATGACTTGTATTATAGTGCACTTTAGCATTCTAATAAAACTAGTGATATAACATTAAATTTTCATTTGAGATCTTGATGTGAAAAGTTGATAGTAATTGGTTCACATTGTTATTGTTAAAAGTTTTGCTTTATGATGCATATATAAAATAGTGGGACTTATTGGTATAGAAAATCTAATGTAAGTGCAAGAAATCCATCATATACTCTTACATTTAATGGTATTAAAACATTAAGAATTTGGTATTTTTATAGGTCTATTGTGAATATGTGATATCTTGAATGATTTTTATTTGAGATGCATGGTTCATGTTCTACTACATAGAAAAAGTGTTGATTGCATTTATGTGTGTAGTATGCAAAAATCATACACCTATGCAATTATATGAAATCAAATTGAATAACAAATCATGTAACCATCAAGATAAAGACAAGAAATAAAGAAATGATGTCCTTCTCATTAATATTGAATTGTATCCTTGAAAAGGTGGTTACAATGATATCCCTCTGAGGGAGTTGATACCAATTTGATACAATTTTATAATAAAGAAATATGGTAGGTGTAACATGCAGAATATTTGCACCCTCAGAACTGATTTGGGGAGGAGTTTCTTGTGACCTCCGCAAGATATGATATGAATGTGATGAATATTTATGTTGATAGCTCCTGCAAAGATCTACAATATATACACAAGAACACTCACAAGACATTAATAGAATTTTTGGAGCCTTTCATGATGAGGCCCTTATTCATGATAAAGAAACTAAAAAGAAATATTGAAATTTGATAAACAAATGCATGATAAACTGAATTAAACTATGTTAGAAATAAAATGAAATGCTACTAGACCTACTGTAACTAAGAAAAATAGTAAAAATAGATATCATTGAGAGTCCATTTTGAGGTAGAGCAGTCTATCCTACTAACCGTCCTTGGGTTGGATGGTGACGCCTACGGGCCATCTCAGGGTGATATGACCTCTAAAATGTAAAGAATTTCTTTGTGACTGATGTGGGAAATGTTGAGATTGATCTGCCAAATTAGTTATTGAAGGGTCATGCTCTTGAAGCATGATTAAATTGCAAAAATTAGCATAAAATAGTGTTGAATTTGGTCTTCAAGCTTTGAGACACTCCATTGTTGCAATTGCAAGCTCCATGATTGAAATCTAGTAGCACTTCTTTACTTACAAGAGGATACTCTCTTTGGTATTCAAACTGACAATACTTTGTTATGGAGAATTTGCAAGATGGTTTAATGATGGCAAGGTGTATTTTTATAGATTTTCTACATGGGAATATTAGCTAGTGGGAGAAGCAAAGAATCAATAAATGATTAGGATCTAGGAAGACCAATTACCCATTCTATAACCTTCTCATAACTGGTAATGTGTGCATGGCTATATCATGTAATAGTTTTTCCTCAGCTCGGGAGTCAAAGGTTGTTACATACATGATCATACCAGGGTAGGGAAGCCATGATTGTTGTCCATATTAGGGTAGAGCGGTCTTTGGAGTCCATTTTAGGGTAGGATGGTACATGTTGCAAAAGGCAATTTGCCCATGTTTGAGTGGTAAAAACTACTGTCAAGCCTTGGCAATGCCCAAGATGGGTCAGATGGCATAAAAATGTGTCCATATAGGTAGTCTTATAAAAATGATGTGTTTTAGGTGTCTATAGATACCATTTTTTTGGTATGCAATGTGTGAAAGCACAACGTGGAGCAAAAATAGATGACCTAGAATCAAGTTGAGGATTGAGGGTGTTCATTGATCTAATCAACGTTAAATGCCCCAATCATAGAAAGAGCATACATTTTTTGAATCATTGCCTTTGAAAAGTTTAAGAACTTGATTTTGGTAATCTTAGTGGTAATTAGGAGATAAGCTTAAGTCTGATCATTAGCCTTAGTGGCAATTAGGAGATAAGCTTAAATCTAATCCTTAGCCTTGGTAGAAATTAGGATATAAGCTTAAGTCCAATCCTTATCCTTGATGGTAATTAGGAGATAAGTTTAAGTCCAATACTTAGCCTTGGTGGCAATTAGGAGATAAGCTTGAGTTCAATACTTAGCCTTGGTGGCAATTAGGAGATGAGCTTAAGTATGAATGGCAATCAGGTAGTGTAGCTGCCTAATTTTTTTGAATTTGTTTTTGCTTTTTGTTTGTTTTCCCCAAGCAAGGAGGGTGCATGATTATCTTCGACAATGATTCTTGGATGAATGCACTTTGGATGATTAATGTTTGATTTTTTATTTGATTATGAATTTTATAATTATATGACTACCCCCTCAAGCAATGATTTGATAGAGAAGATGGCAAATAATGAAAGTGATAAGTCGCTTAGCTAAGATGACTTGATTTGGATTTTGTAGGGCCTATTGCAAAAGTGAAAAGGGGGCGGGAAGATCCCATTAAAATATTGATTTTGACCATTTATGAATAATTTTTTTTTTTTGTTCAAGTGGCCTTATGGTAATTTACCCATCCTACCAAATTGCATTGATAATTAGTTGTTGCAATCTCCAGGTGTCTAGAGTAAATCACTAGATACGAGGATCACTCGAGATTTTTGACTCGATGTGACCAAAGGGGTTAGGTGCCTTTGGAGCCTTTTTAAATTGACCAAAGGAGTTTGGGTACCTTTGGAACCTTTTGAATTGATGTGACCAAAGGGCTTAAGTGCCTTTGGAGCATTTTTTGAATGATGTGACCAAAGGGATCGATGTACCTTTGGAGCCTATTTATTTCTTATGTTATGTTATGCCTATATGCACTTATGGATGTAATGATGGATGATGGATGAATGTCTACACATTGTAGTGTGCATGTATAGATGTAAATTATATTCCTAGATGTATGCATGTATATTATGTGCTAATGACATGATGATGCATAATTTGATGTTTGTTTTTATTTGCTAAAACATAATGAATGAATATATGATGCAAATAAACCTAATTATAAGCACCATAAAATGTATGAAAGTCATGAATCAAAATGTCAACCTTTTTACAAAAAGTCATACATTTGAAGCTGAATTGTATGCAATGATATAGTGAAATGTAAATGATGGATGTGAATCAGTGAGATGCCATGAGAGGAACAACAAGGTCTTTCATGAGACTCAAACACCTTAGTTGATCAATAAAAAATTGTATACTTGCTATACACGAATCTAGAAGATAAAAATATACTAGGAAGACCTAGATATTCAATACGCTTGTGTGCGCAAAGTGAATATATTAGACGATGTACAAGACTACCCTATTTCCAAGTGGTTTTCATGCAACCAATTGTTGTAATGAGGATCATATTATGGTCATTGTATCCTGAGTTTGGAGGTAGTTGGACTAGACTACTAGGCAATACAAGCCATAAAAAACTATCTCAACCATAAGTCAACATTGGTTTGTATATAATAAGGTCATTAATGTGACATAAATATCACCACACATAAGGCTCCTTCATTGCCAGGTGGGTTTCATTCAACACATTGTTGTAATGGATATTGCCCCATGGATTTTTTAATATTGAGGATTCCAAAGATTCAAGCTCTTTACCCCCTTCTTTTCTTTTGATTGTTTGGGATACTTGCTCATTTTAGTGATGAAAACCACTTTTTTTTTTTTTTTTCGCTTAGTGTTGAAAACCACTCTTTTTAGGAGCAAGGTATTTGAGTAGTGGTGAAAACCATATTTATTTTGTATTTTTTTGAAAATATCACTATTTATTTTGTTATTTGGTAAATTTTCTCATTTTGTGGAAGAGCAAAGGGGATTCCTTGGGTAGGGGGGAGTTTGTCCTTTTGTAAATTCTCAACATACTAGACCATGTGCATAATAGTATGAGCAAATACAAACCTTTCGCTCAAGGTGGCAAGGACTACGTTGTAGCGTCATCCTTCCTTGTTCAAACTTGGATTTTATTGTGTATAATTATGTTGGGATTTTGACATATGCAAGGTACTATCAAAATGAGACCTTACCTTCTAAAATCCAAGATAGCTTTCTATAAAATCTGAAAATAGAACTAGGGATGGCTGAATTATCGTAAACCCTAGTAAACACCCTACAGCAACTGATTAATTATGTTGAAAAAAATAGTTACTCATGAGGGAAAATGTGGATGATGCTGATATATGGGATGTAAGGGTTCTCCCTACAAGTTTTTGTAAACTAAAAGGTGTGCATAAAATATCAAGGGGTCATCTAAATACCATTGTTGATATTTATCCAGTATCTAACCTACCTTATGAGGACCTCTTAATAAACAAAAGATCAAAAAGAAAATTGTGAATGATGATGATTGATAATGTTGATTGTGGGTTTGGGTCCCACTATGATCACCACTATAGTATGCAAAAATTGTACACCTATGCAATTATATGAAATCAAATTGAATAAAAAATCATGTAACCATCAAGATAAAGACAAGAAATAAAGAAATGATGCCCTTCTCATTAATATTGAATCATATACTTGAAAAGGAGGTTACAATGATATCCCTCTAAGGGAGTTGATACCAATTTGATACAATTTTACAATCAAGAAATATGGTATGTGTAACATGCAGAATATTTGCACCCTCAAAACTGATTTGGGGAGGAGTTTCTTGTGACCTTCACAAGGTATGATATAAATATGATGAATATTTATGTTGATAGCTCCTGCCAAGATTTGAAATCTGCACACAAGAACACTCACAAGACATTAATAATATTTATGGAGCCTTTCATGATGAGGCCCTTATTCATGATAAAGAAACTAAAAATAAATGTTGAAATACGATAAACAAATGCATGATAAACTAAATTAAACTATGTTAGAAAGCAAATGAAATGCTTCTAAACCCACTGTAACTAAGAAAAATAGTAAAAATAGATATCATTGGAAGGTCATTTTGAATTAGAGTGGTTTGGCCTACTGACCGTCCCTGGGTTGGATGGCAGCACCTACGGGATGTCTCAGGGTGAGATGGTTGCTGAATTATAAAGAATTCCTTTGTGAATGATATGGGAAACATCATGATTGATATGCCAAATTGATTGTTCAAGGGTTGTGCTCTTGAAGCACAATTAAATTGTAAAATTTGGTACAAAATAAAGTCATTTATGATTAAAGAGTGCTGAATTTGATCATCAAGCTTTAATACATTCCATTGTTGCAATTACAAGCTCCATGACTGAAATCCAGCAACACTTCATTACTTATGAGAGGATACTCTCTCTAGTATTCAATCTGATATAAATTCATTGTGGAGAATTTACAAGATGGTTTAATTATGGCAAGGTTTCTTTTCATGGATTTCCCACATGGTAATCTTAGCTTGTGGGAGAAGCCAAGAATCAAGAAATGGTTAGGATCTAGGAATACCAATCACCCATTCTAGAACCTTCCCATAATTGGTAATGTGTGCTTGGTTGTCTCCTATAATGGTTTTCCCTTGGATAGGGAGTCATAGTTTGTTATGGGTGTGACCATCCCAAGGTAGGGCAGTTGTGACTACTGGCCGCATCAGGGTAGAGCAACCTCTGGAGGCCATATCTGGGTAGGACGATCTAGACTACAAAAGGTAATTTACCCATGTTTGAGTGATAAAAACCACTATGAAGCTTTGGGAATGCCCAATATGGGTCATATGGCCTAAAAAGGTGTCCATATAAGTAGTCTTCTCAAAATTATGTGTTTTAGGTGTCTACAATGTGTTGCAATATCATGTCAAAATTTGAAAAATAAATTATCCTAGCAATTTTAATCGAGGGACAATATGGAAATAAATTATTTGATATGTTATGCTAAAATTTATCACTATATTCATATTTTGGATTACCTTGTTCACCCTAAAAAAGTTATTAATTGATATGTAAGTATAGTAGTTGAATGATTGACCCTACCAAACTCAATTAAGGTTAAGTTATGTTTACTCTTTTAAATGGAAGATATGACAAAAGAAAATTAGATTTGGTTTCTTGTTCGAGGATTAAGGTTTAATTGTATGTTAAATTTTATTGTGAAATTAAGAATTTGTGATGAATACCACCAGAATTAATTTTGTTGTCTAAATATAATAGTTTGAATAATACAATATTTTTAAAACATTCATAAATGCTTGCTTTATATTCAAACAAAGCCTTTAGGATAAATTCAAGGTCTATTTATTAAATAGTACATTATTCTGATATGGTAATTTCTACAGTCATAATCCTCACTATGATACAAAGTAAAATATGATTAGGAATATTAAAATGACTGAATAAATTAAACCAAGTAACATGTTTAATATAGTTTGAGATGTTTGTATGAACCTCGCAATGATATGTTTGTTAGCTTTTGATACTATATACTTAAGGAAATGCAACCACAAGGTATAAAATAAGCATGCAATATTAACTATATGATAATGGCAATATCTTAAGCATGTAAATAGCATGAGAAACTTCTGAAAATACTCATAAAATAGCCATTAATGAAAGCTCACAAAAATGAGATCTTCATACAAAATATGGAGACCTCAAGTGCTCCATTCTTCATTCATGCTCTACATTGTATCTAACTTGAGCACTACTCTACTCTATTGTGCTCTTGCACTCTCTCTTACTTGTTCTCCTCTTCCTTTATCTACTACAAAGGCCAATATATAATGGAGTATGACTCTTGGCCTTCCATCTTCCTATGACTCACTATATTCCTATTCTAGACTCATGTACACATGGACAATATGCACATTTACATCATTGCACATTCTAATAATACTTGTGCATTTATTTATTACATAAAGTAAATACTCAAACCCTAATCTAAGACACTCTCCTAATATAGAGATGTACCCAAGATGGTACATTAGCATGTACCAAATAATGTAATATATTCCAACACCCCTTGTATTACATTATTTGGTTATTGAAGACTTTAGTCTTCAATGTGGATCTTCATCTTTCTTCAATTTACTTTGCACTGTATGCCTCCTTTGTCAGGTTCCTCTTCTTCTTCTTTATCTTCATCATTAAGTCAGTGTTTATTTTTTCATGGGCTATTGTGCTATCATCATATTCTTACAATAATATTTTCTCTTTTCCTTTGTCCTTATTATCATAAGTCTTCTTTAGTATACAATATTTTGAGCAATCACTTAAAGCATCATGATAATATCTTGAGTTAGAAGAACTTGAAGTATCAACACTACATGAAGAATGAAATATCTTCTCTAAGAAGGATTCATCTATTTTTGTTTTCTCTTTAAGTGATTCAATCAATTCCTTTTGCTCCATATTTTCTTCTTTGTAATATTTGAATGTAAGTAATACCATATATAATACGTTACCAATATCTAAAGTTATTAAAATATCATCTTTTCCATTATCAATTGCTTCAATGATTCTAGCATGTAGATAATATTCTAGAGTTTTAAAATTTTCTTCTAAGGCTTCACTATAGATCAATTTTGAAGTAAGATCTAAGTTTCCTTTAGACTTTGTAAGTAAATTCTTGATTCCAATTTTTATGAAATTTACCCTTTCCTTTCTAATGATGTTTTCCATATCATTATTCATTGTAGTATTTGATACTGAGAATAGTTTTGATAGAATATTTTAACTTTCAAAAAATTGTTGAGGTTGACTACCTTATGACTCCCTAGTGTTTTTGAGTATATGATAAAATACTTTCAATTCTCCAACTTTGTAAAATGCTTTATAATTTCTAAAAATTATTTTATCAAGAATTTAATTTTTCAAATTTCTAGGTTGTATTCCTTTTAGCTCCTTAGTATAGGATCAAATTTGATAATATCTTTTCAATTCTCAAGTTTTGTAGAATACCTTATATCTCCAAAATGTTTTGAATATAATATGGTTTTGATAAAATGCTTAGCTTTCTTAGGTTACCTTTTGAGTTGAATCCCTTTTATCTCCCTAATGTTCAACTTCTATTCTTCACCTTATTTCTCCCTATTTATGAATAGAAAGCTAAAGATATTTTGATGCACTTTCAATTTTGATGAGGTTCTCTATTTTCAAGACCTTTAAGTTGGATTCCTTATGTCTCATTAATTTGAGCAAGAGACTAATATCAAAAGTAATTTTTCCAACTTTCTAGCAATTCTATGTTTTGCTTCTTTCAATTTTCAATGATATAGTTTCTAAATTTCAAGATATTTAATTTGGTGTTGAACTCCTTATAACTCCCTAGTTGGAAATTTAGAAACAAATGTATTTGCAAATATAATATTTCTATTTCAATGTATAAATCCTTATGCCTCCAATTTAGACTATTTGCAAAAATATTTCTATGCACTTTGAATGAGGTAATTTCATAACCTTTCTAAATACTTCTTTCTTCAAAAACTTCTAAGGCATTTAATAATACTACTAAGGTTGTAAAACTATTCCTTATTTCTCCTTTTATTATAAAACCTTGAGTATAATGAAATAATTAACTTGACTCCAATATTATGCCTTGTATCCTTTGCAAAGGTTATAGATTAGATTAAATATTTATTACCTCCTTTAATGTAGTGCTCCAAAGGCTTTCTCTTGCTTACTTTATACTGCACCCTATGTTCTCATGATGCTCTCCTTCCACTGTGATGCATTCAATGCACTCTATGCTCAAACTCCAAGCTTTGACTGCATCTTTTTCTTCCCTTCAACATAGTGCATATGCTCTAATCTCTAGTGCTTTACTCTCTCCTCTTCACTATCTTCTCTCTATGTTCTCTACGTATGCACTCTGACGTATCCCTTTAATGCAAGTAGAAGGTGTTACTTTACATAAAGATTGGTGCTTTCCTTCTATCAAGACACTTGGCATACAAGTTGTTGCTCCTTCTATGGTGCCTAGATGCTCCTTGGCTGTTGATGCTTTGTATCCTTGGTGACACTTGTCCTTTTACACCTGCAGCGCTTGTAGATGGACGTTATAACTTGCTACCTCCTTGATAACATTTGAGTTATCATTGCACTTCCTTCTATAGTGACTATTTTGCTTCCTTGGTGCTTAGACTCTCCTCACGATGGTTGGTGCTCTATGTTTAACATACCAAATGGCAGATAGCAACCTTATCTCTTCACATATGATTGCTAGATTCTTCAATGCTTCTCCTTCCAATGTAACACTCATTAATGAGCAATCTCCAACCTCTTCTATTGCTCTTTCTTCTGTATGCATTATGCTGGTTGTAACTCAAGTGTTCTACCTTATTTTTATATTATGTAGCAAGTGTTATATCAAATGATGATAATCCCTTCATTGTCCTCCTTTCAATGACCTGTTATTGAGTTGGTGCAACCCTAATGGTGTTTTCTCTTCATTGTCCTCCTTTGAACGACCTTGTAATGAGTTTGTGCAACCCTAATGGTGTTCACTTAACCATACCAATGCTCCTTCGATGATGAAACTCTTCCTCAATTGTGTTCTTGGTTGTATGATGGTGGTGCTCTAGGTAACATTCTTTGATAAAGGAGGTGGCTCCTCTACATTGACTTGGTGGTTCTTCCACTTCTTTGTTCTTGGATGAATGGTGGTGGTGCTCTAGATATCCTTCCTTGATGATGGTGGTGGCTCTTCTACGTTGGCCTAGTGGTTCTTCCACTTGTTTGGTGGTTGCTCAATCTTGGCAATGGTTGATATCATCTTCTTGATGGTGCTCTTACCTTGTTTCTTGGGAGTTGACTTGCTTGGCACTTTGCTACATAAATGGCACTACTCTTGAGTGCTTAAATTGAATAGAACTTTATGCTCCTTTGTTGTAATGTATTGCCAACTATTATACATAGCTTTAGATAGACAATAGCTATTGCTTGCCCCCTTGTACTTTTAGTTACACTAGCTTTCTTGAAACGATGGCTTTCTTATCCAATATGGTGGCGCCTCTTCTCTTTGCCAAGACTTGGTAATGATGGTCTTCCTTCCACGATAGATTCTCCTTGTTGGCTACTCTTCTATAACGACTCCAAGCTTCTAATTTGTGCCAAAATATGTGCCTTGCAAGTAGAATGATACTTCTATTTTTTGCTGCAACTTATTTACTTTCCAAGAGATAATAAGGATTTGATTTCTTTCCTTATATTAATTCTAACTTCTCCTTTCTTTGTTGCAGGTTTTAATCCCTTGGGAATGCTATCTTCTCCAACCTTGAAGATATAAACTTGAGACCTTTCCTTTTGCAACTTTAAAAACTTAAATGTGGTGCTTTTAAAGACTTAATAATAAGCTAATATGAACGTTCAAATAATGAACTTTTTTTGCACCAATATTGCATACCTTTTGGTCTCCTTTTGTAGCTCGATTTCTTGGTGATTTGGTTCACCTATTTTCTGCCTCGAGTTTGTAAAACTTGTTGCTCCAATTCTTATTACTTTGTACCCTAAACTTGTTAATCTAGCAACTCTTCTTGCTATCCAAATTAGCTCATAAACTCCTCCAATTTGCAGCTTTATAACTCCTTTAACTTGCTACCCACTCTTGCTTTAAATGCTTGAATCCTTCTCCTTTAGTTGTTGTCCTAAAATCCTCTATATTATATCTTCCAATGTTGCATATTTCTCCTTCAACTATGTTGTCCAAGAGTGTGTAATTTTACAGCTATAATGCTGTCTAATCCTCCTTGCAAATCAGCCTTCAAGCCTTTAATGGCAGTCTTCAAATTTCTTAAATTGGTGGCCTCTTCTACCTTCTTTCTCCTCCTTAGCTCTTGTCAAATTTTGACTTCAAACTTGGCCTATTTAGTTGGCCTCTTTCTCAAGAATCTGAATGTCTTGAGATCTTCAAGAATCCCTTCTAAAATTTGGCAAACTTCTTGCCAAATCCTTCTTCCTTTTGGGCTTGTTGTCGGATGGTGATAATTGTCCCAAATTCTTCTTTTCAGGAGCTACTCCTTCTTGCAATATTCTACCTTGAGCTATCTTCAAATATTCTCCAATGGCCACTTCTCCAATTTCTTCAATAGGGCTTCTCTAGCCTTCTTCTTCTTCTTTCTCCTTCCAAATTTTCTTGAGACCTCTTCTCTTGGGTCTTCAATTTTTGTAGCTTCTCAAATATTCAATAGGAATTTTCTTAGTCCTCTTCTATCTTCAATATTTTATCTTCCAAATCTGGAAGTTCTTCAATGGGACCTCTTTCTTGGGTCTTCTCCTTCTAGAGTTGCTTTCTTCTTTCTTCACTCTAAAATATTCAATTTTAAGCTTCAATCTCCAATGGGGCCTTCTTTCTTGAACCTCTTCCTTAATTTGAAGTCTTCAATATTCTATAGGGACCTCCTTCTTGATTCTCCTTAATCTCCAATATCCAATGGGGATTTTTTCCTTGAGTCTCCTCTTTCTTCAATCTCTACTTTTTCTGCAACAAAGAACTAATCCCTGCACGAGGAAAGCACATAGACTTTTAGGCAATCAAAGATGAAATTCTTCTCTATCCATTGTAGGAAGCTTATCAACTTTTGAGAACTAATTTTCTGTAGCAAAAAACTTAGATAGTAGCAAGAAATTCCATGCAAATATCTAGATCTCTATAAATCAATAAACATCACTAGTTATCCTTCAATCTAGTGGAAAAGAGATCTATGTTGAGTCCTAGTCTTCACGAGTTTTCTTGCAACTCTGTGGAAAGACTCTAGCCAAATAGTAATTTTAAAAATTTTGAAAATGAAATCTCCCTATCTCCTCTCAATATTCTTGTGGCTCTCTCTATTTCCTATCAATCTACCTTGTGCTCTGATACCACTATTAGCTTTTGATACTATATACTTAAGGAAATGCAACCACAAGGTATAAAATGAGCATGCAATATTAACTATATGATAATGGAAATATCTTAAGCATGTAAATAGCATGAGAAACTTTTGAAAATACTCATAAAATAGCCATTAATGAAAGCTCACAAAAATGAGATCTTCATACAAAATATGGAGACCTCAAATGCTCCATTCTTCATTCATGCTCTACATTGTATCTAACTTGAGCACTACTCTACTCTATTGTGCTCTTGCACTCTCTCTTACTCACTCTACTCTACCTTTCTCTACTACAAAGGCCAATATATAATGGAGTATGACTCTTGGCCTTCCATCTTCCTATGACTCACTATATTCCTATTCTAGACTCATGTACACATGGACAACATGCACATTTACATCATTGCACATTCTAATAATACTTGTGCATTTATTTATTACATAAAGTAAATACTCAAACCCTAATCTAAGACACTCTCCTAATCTAGAGATGTACCCAATATGGTACATTAGCATGTACCAAATAATGTAATATATTCCAACAATATTTGTATAAAAGAGTGTGATATGAAAAAATAATATTGTATGTGCATGTATTCCTTATAGGAAAAGAAAAAACAACAAAGAAAACTTTTTGAATCTAGTCTCATGCTATAAATGGTTTTCACTTCTCTCAAATTAAACCCACCAGTCCTCATTTTCACATAGAAGGAAGTAAAGTAAGTAAAACCACTAGTCTAGAATAGATATTGAAGGTGGTTGACCAAAATTTACCTCATTTCTCCATAGTTGAACATGGAAGGGAGTTAAGATAACAATTCCATTAATCTTGGAATAGACTTGAAATACGTTATATTTTGAATGATTTCCATTTGAGATACTCAATTCATGTTCTAATACCCAACAAGAGTATTGAATGCATTAATGTGTTATAATATCAGGTCAATCTAGAAAGGAAATTATCCTAGCATTTTTTAATTGAGGGGCAATATGGAAAGAAGCAATTTGCTATGTTATGCTAAATTTATCACTATATCCATATTTTGGATTATCTTGTTCATCCTATAAAATTTATTAGTTGCTATGCAAGTATAACAGTTGAATGATTGACCCTACCAAACTGACTTAAGGTTAAGTTATGTTTATTTTTTTGAATGGAAGACATGACAAACTAAAATTTGATTTGATTTCTTGTTCATGAATTAAGGCTTGATTGTATGGTAAAATTTTTTGTGAAATTAAGAAATAATGATGAATACCACCAAGAATCTCTATGAAAAACAATTTATTTTTGTTTAATTATAACAATTTGAATGATATGATTTTTACAAAATATTCATGATTGCTTGTTTTATATTACACAAAAATATTGGGGATAAGTTCAAGGTATATTTATAAAAATATTACTCTATTATCATATGGTATTTTTTATATTCATGGTCCTCACTATAGAAAAAAGTAAAATATGACAAAATGGTCCTAGGAATGATAAAAATATTGAAAGGACTTAAACCAAATAACATGTTTGATAAATTTTTAGATATTTTTATGAACTTTGTAATGATAAATTTGTATAAAAGAGATCTATATGAGAAAATAGTGTTGTATGTGCATGTATTCCCTATAATAAAATAAATAATAACAAAAAAAAAATTCCCATATAGTCTCATACTATAGATTGTCATCACTTCTGTCAAATTAAACCCACTAGTCCTCATTTTCACATACAAGAAAGTTAAGTAAAACCACTATTATATAATATACATTGAAGGTGATTGACTAAAATTTATCTCATTGTTTCATATATAAACATGGAAGGGAGTTAAGATAACAATTTGACAAGTCTTAGAATTGACTTTGAAGGTGGATATTTAAAATTTAACTCATTGATATTTATAAGGACATAAAAAGGAGTTAAGTTAATGTAATCACTAGTCTAGAATGTACATTGAAAGTGGTTGGCCAAACATAAACTCATTGGTCTAGTTATATATATTGAAAGGAGTTAATTCAATATAACCTTCAGCCTAGAATAGAAATTGAAGGTGGTTGGTCAAAATTAAACTCAATGGTCTACCTATGGATATTGAAGGGAGTTAATTTAGTACAAACACTAGTTTGGAATAGTCATTGAAGGTTTTAAACTAAACCTTAACTTGTTTTTCTTTGCAAGGACATAGAAGGAGGTTTGATTTAATATGACCACCAATTTTTATATTAAGCATTGAAGGTGGTAGAAAAAAATTAATTAACTAGTACATAGAAGAGATTCAAGCCAACAAACTCATTGGTCCTGTATAAGGCATTGAAGATATTTACTCTAATAAAATCGTTGGCATTGGTTATAATATTGGAAGTAGTTCTAAATCTCCTTAATTTTAATTTAGGTATGGAAGGGACCAACACATTTGTCCCATGTGTCTTAATACAATAAAATAACATAAACCATAAAAGTGGTTGTACTCTTGTGGAATAATTCTAAGCATGGAATAATGTACTTAATGTTTAGAAAGTACTCATTGTCTAAGTAATTATATAGATTCCAAATGTTATTTTATATAGCATTACGAGAAATAATTCTATGTTGATTGTTATTTTTGAAAACTCTAAATATTGAGTTGTTACAATTTTCTAATTTTAGAGATTTATCTTGGAAGAATGCATGCTCACTTGAGACCTTCCCTAAGGCCTTAACATTCCTTTGGTTAGTATCCCAAAGCAAGACTCTTACAATTGATTTTTTTCAAAGAAGAAGATATCATGGACCTTTCAAGTGTACCTTGTGTGAAAAGGATCTAGAAACATTACACCATTTACTTCTTCATTATCTCTTTTCCTATACCATTTGGGGTGTTATTTCTAAAATTCAAGAGTATATTGGGTAGCTCTATCAACATTAAAAAGTTCATAAAATGATGAATTAATTATTTCAAAATATTTGATCATGTATCCTATGGAGGATTTGTCCTGCCATTATTTGTTTGAATTTATGGCTTCAAAAGAATAATAAAATATTTTAAAACAAATCTCAAAATCATTTGTAAGTTTAAAATAATATTATTATCTCTCTTGGAGAATATTTACAAACATGGTGCTCATCATGTGAAGTCTCAAGTGTAAAAATAGAGGTTTTAGTCTATTTATTACATGATTTTAATATACATGGAAGGGTTATATGTGACAATCAAGTTAACACAAAGTATTTGCTTTTATCTATGGTAAAAAAAAAAAACCTAGAAATTAGCTTTATAAAAATTAATTTTGGGGGTGATTTCAAGGACAATTTGAGAAAAGACAATGGAGGTGGTTTGTTTCAAAATAATAAAGGTAAAATTCTCCTTTTTTATAATTATATGAAATTTTAGCTAACAAATATGTGTCTATTTTTTGTTTTCTAGTTTTTACTATGGTAGATCTTCCCTATAGAACTTTAGTTGGAGAACTCTACTCTAAGTCAAGGATTTTGAATGGTGTGGCAATCTTGGTTAAGTATTTCCAATGGAAATGTTATTATGTTGGCCGTATGCTTTCTATTTGTAGGTTTTTTAAGTTTGGTAGGAGTAATCTCTTTTTGAATCTGGTTGTTGTGTAAGCCCATATTTAGGTAGGATCCATTCTTCTATTTTCCCAAACTTCCTATTTTAAGTGGGATGGTCTTTGTTCAAATTCCAAGTTTGAGAGTTGTTGAAGTTCAAACGGTCCTTTTCGAGCACATTTTTCAAAATTTAAATTTAATTTTCATTTTGTTAGGATGTCCTTGCTGGCAGTTCCACTAGTCTTTTATCCTTTTTCCTAGTTTTTTTGTTTCTCCAGGCAGTTTAGCTCTTCTTCTTATGCAGGAAGCTTCTCCTATCCTTTAGTTTGATTCCATCCAATTTTGGAGGGTTTTTTGTATATATTTGATTCATGTGGTCTAATGATCTGGATTTTGAGATCCTTTTTGGATTTATCTTTTATGGTGTCATTATTGTTGAATCTTTATTTTGAGGACTATTGCAAAACCCTATCTATAAAAGGTTTAGAGACCCTTTTAAAATCCCTTATTTTACCTAATAAAAAAACTAACAACTATGTAGAGGCTAGGGCACTTCTTACAAGGATTAAAATTTCCATTGAAAAGGAGTGACAATATATTTCAATTTAAGAGGATTTACAAATTATTTTTAAAGCTATCAAGGAAAATAGTTGAGGATTGGATAAAAAATAACATAGTTTCTTATATACAATAGTTATTTTTTGAGGTAGTATCTTGGAAATATCATTATATCTAGAGAGAAGGAAATTAAGTATTAAACAATCTAGTCAATTATAGTGTTGATATTTGTCTTAGCAAATTTTAAATTTTAGAAGGCAATTGATCTAGTGAGATTTTATATATTAATAAAAAATATATGGAAGAAATGATTGTAAAATATAGTTGCTTGAAGAAGATGAAAAACATACTTAGTAAAATGATAAATGAAGAATGTCTCTAATAAAAAAGACAAACTACATTTAGGAGTTCTAAGTGGATCCTATGGAAATATTGGGATCTTCTTTTTACCTCTAGAGGTATCCTTTGAATTTTTATCTTTCTTATTGATAGCAATGGTAGATGAATATTCAAAATATTGCGAGTCTAAAATGTAGAGAATTGCCTTATCATTCTTTATTGCTTTGGCTCTAATACACTTGGAGTGTCTAGCCCTATCTTTGCTACCTCTGGAACTTTTTGTATGGATAGTAATAACATATTGATCCCTATTCAACTCCATCACCTAAAAATTAGGGGTATCCTTGAACTTAAAAATGGCTTGCTCAAATTTAAAAGGGGAAGGCATATTAAGGGAATCAAACTTTGAATTCAAAGGAGAAGCCGCATTTTTGAGATCTTTAGTAGGACTATCAATCAAAACCTAGATAAAATCCTCCACTCTACCATATCTTTTAGCCATAAAATCAAATATCAAATTTAGAATTCCTTGATGAATTGGGTCCATTACATCACCTTTATTTGTTTGCATCTTCATTTTCTCCAACAACTTTTACAAAATGGCAAGAATATTTGACCTCTTCCTACGTTGAAGTTGGTTGAAAAATGTGAAGTGGTAGTTGTTGGTTGGTAAATCTATCTAAGGAAAGGTTGTGCACCCACATACCTTGACCAACATTGAATGACCTAGAATATGTGAGGCTTCAATGGTTAATATTTGTATGAGGCTGGTTCCTTTGAAGTTCAAGCTAACTATTCCTAAGATATGAGGGGAAAGGGTGCAAAAATAAGCAAAATGAGTTGAAGGTAGAACTTATAGTGGTGCATATTAAGCCACATCAAGATGCACGTGTAATATAAGACTAAACAATTAATAAATCAAGTACAAAATAGACATTTCTATAACTGTGTAGCTTATTAGATTATAAATTATAGAACAAGTGAATGTATCATGAGCATAAATCTAGAAAGAAGAATAAACACTATGAGCATTCAACAAGATAAAATTAGAAATAGGTAATCATTCATACATACATAAATTTCAAATGAAGTGAACCAAAGGCTAGACAACAATCTCTTTGTATTAATATGTAATACTTCTTACATACAAATTGTAAAAGCCTAAGATCCAGCCATTTTTCCTTATACATTCTAGTATTTATAGCTTTTTACAATGCATTTAGTTATCGAAGCATCATTTCTTGGGGAGTGGATTGTTGTTGTGATATAAGATTCACTAGTTTTTTAAGTTGCTCAGAGGTATTCTTGTTCTAACCACTTAGGTTATGTCCTATTGACCTGGTTGGAGCTTGCACCATCTTGAGTCTTACTGGCATCATTGTTTGCATATGGTTCATTGATCATCTACTGATATTTCAGTTGAGCTACTCTAACATATATACATTGGCCTTGATGGAGATCTTGTTGTTAAGATTTTTTTTTAGGTGATCTTACCCTATAAGCAGCATGGGATGATGACCACCTATATGGTGATTGATTGGTGTTGAATCTTTGATATGAATTGCTTTTACCTCTTTATGGTTTTTAGGTTCCTAGCAAGGCTACTAATAGGTGATAGAATTCTTGCTCAGTCCTAGTACAAATGTTTTGATGGGTTTAGGACAATCATTTTCCTTGTTGACGTCCTTCAAGAGCACGATGGATATTTTGTACCTCTATAAATATCATCTAGGTAGAAATATTCTAGCGGGTTCAACACTTAGCCAAATTTTATGTTCTACTCTTGCACTCCTTCATCCTTGCAATATATTTTTGGTACCTTGATGAGCTTTGTCTAGGTACAAATATTTTGGTGGGCTCATGACATCCATTTTTTAGTCTATTCTCTTCGACTCCATAATAAGCTTTTGACACCCCTCTAAGTTCTGTCTAGGTAAAGAAGTTCTGACACATCTATGACTTAGTATTTTTAGCTTATTTCTTTCCTTTGGCTGATCAATGGACATTTGAGACCATTCCAAAATCTGGTCAGATACAAATGTTCTTGTGAGTGCAAGACTTAACCAATTTTTGTCATTGTATTCTTTTGATGGGTAGATATACTTTTGGTACCATTTCAAACTCTGACTAGGTACAAGAGTTTTGACACTTCTAGGACAAATATTTTTTGCCTATTGCATCTTCTTCGGTTGTTTGATGGACATTTAGGACCATTTCAAACTTTGGTCGGGTATAGATGTTTTAATGTATCCATGAATTAGCCATTTTTCTACATTCTACTTGTCAATCCAAGACTTTGAGAGCTTGTCCTTAACATACCAAGGATAAAAGTGCTCGAATTCCTCTTGATTCTACTACTAGGTCCTAAATTTATCTTCCTTGAAATTTTTCAAAAAGCATATGGGTAATGCTTAAAAAATACCCACAGTAGATTCTTAGAATGTCCTAGTTGTTGTCAAGGCTGAAATTTTCCATGATGACCAACATAATCCTATCCAAAGTCACCTTGAGGGAGCTCTAAAGGATCTCATTTTGGAGCTTAATAATTCTAGAGGTACATATTAAGCTCATTTTCCAAAGAGTGCTTCTCCTTATTCTAACTATCACCAACAATGCGTAACCCAATGACTTTAGAGATGAGTGAGACAAAGATTTGGAAGTCTAAACCATTCAATATGACACTACCATATTTCTAAGAGTGTGCTAGTTGGAGATAAAGTCCCCTATCATGCCCATTGAATCTCATTATAAAGTTGAGAATACCACCCTTCTTAATAGGGATTAGGTGTGTTAGGTGTGTTTTAATAAATTGTAGTTGTTTATTTTTAATTGTTGGTATTAAGGTGCATAGTTGTCATTCAATGTGACCTTATCCGTAACATGGATGTAATGCCTATTTATAGGCCCTTGTTTATCAATGGAAATAAGTTTTGTGATTTTCTTCAATTTCCTTTGTCCATTGTAATTTTCTCATTAGGTGTGTTTTAATAAATTGTCAAAAAAAATTATCGATAAGAATTTTCAACAATTTTCACAACCAATTTGCAAGCAAAAAATCATCAACAATTTTTTTTTGCAAAAAATTATCGATAATTTTATTTTATGTCAAAAAATCATCAGCAATAATGGCAAGAAAGTCGTCAGCAACTTTTTGTAGAAAATGACGTCGAAAAAGTATCGAACAACAAAACGTTCGCTGTAGCAATGCCAAAAATGGTATATCTGGCAAAATGGTGGAATAACCAAACACCATAAATCAAATTTTAGCCCAAAAAACATGGATCAATGCTCAAAAAGCATGCTATAATTGAGCAGCTCCAATTCATAAACTTGTACAAAAATAGAATAAAAAACAGAGGTGTAGGACTTGCCAAAAAGTGCATGATATAAGCGGGATGAAACCACGGATAAATTGAGATAATCTGTAGGACCGGAAAAAAAGGTGCTTGAAAATATTGCTACTCCATGGATCCAACTACTGAGGCATTCTCATTTCCCATATGAATCGATCTTATCCTAGGGGAAGAGGATACTAGCCTTGATTCCACAACCAACTCTGATACCAAATGATATGGAACAGCGATCACAAGCACAAGGGAAGAAATTGACAAGCCAAAAACTTATTTCCATTGATAAACAAGGGCCTATAAATAGGCATTACATCCATGTTATGGATAAGGTCGCATTGAATGACAACTATGCACCTTAATCCCAACAATTAAAAATAAACAACTACAATTTATTAAAACACACCTAACACACCTAATCCCTATCACTTCTCCATAATATATTTAACCTCATCATCCAAGTTGAGGACCAAGGGCTCCACCCTTTCCATATCACCTGTCATACTCTAAGTTCTTATAGTATTGTAAAAACAACTAAAGTAAATTTGGAAAATGAAGAGTAGGACCAATCTATCATACAACCAAAATTACCAAAGTTGATTTATTTTAAACCCAACAGTCACCAACGAAATTTTATAGAAGTATAAATAAAAAATAATGGACCACATTCCTATATTGGGAAATTTCTCTAAAGAAGTTCCACAACCATATCAAAATCGATCTAAATCTCATGCATAGGAGATATCTCCAATGGGCCAAAGGAGCAGTACACCTCAATAATGAGTAGATATCCTTAGTCCATCCTAGAACATAATTATCATGCAAGGGACTAGAAATCATAAATTTAGAATAGGCTTTGAAGGGACCAAAAGGCTCAAGTAAAATGTGATCTTGCCACCTTTCCTTATGATGATCAAACTTGAAAAAATTTCAATGATCCAAAAGGGAAGTTACTAAATTGTCGCTCATGAGTATAAGAAAGGAATAAAATTTAGCATGGAATACTTCAAACACATGACATTGAGACTATAAGAATAAAATTCCAATTCTAATTCATGAGACCTAAGAAATAAAGGTGAGCACTGCCACACATCTTAAATTACCACTTCATCTAGTGATGTTTCTTTTCCTTTCCATAATCATACAGGGTGGACTTCGAAGGTCTAGATGACATGAGTCTAACAAAAATATGAGATGCTCTAGATAGGCTCTTGGCATGCTATAAATACCACATGATGACCAATCAGAGAAATATTTTCCACATCCAACATTGGCCCTTGACATTCCATATAGTCATGCAGTACCCACTCCCAAAGCATGAGTAGACCAAGAAGGAAATAATTACCTAGCCGAGTAGTGGGTCCTGATTGGCTGCCACCTAGAAATTAGGCAATAAGTACATATGCTACCACCTAGAATTTAAAATCTGAGACACCACCTTCTTTCCACCATGAGGAAAAATTTGAGTTTAAAAATGGATGACCAGAAATAAATATGCTACCACCGAGAATATTTGAAAACTAAGTCTCAAATTTATTGCTGCAAACATGAAATAATTCAAATTTAAAAAAGTACATATGGCGGCAAAGGGATCCCCTCAAGCTACTGAATATATAGATTCCTTCCTGGATAAAAAACAATAGGGAACTCCACCACATTTAAAGTTAGATTTTTTAAAAACCCCATGACAAAGACAGAATCAAGAGATAAAGGGAACAAAACCGAGACTTTTATGACAACTGAGAAAGGCCTTGAGGGAAATCTTCCCTCCAAGTTACAAGACCTTCTTGATGTATACCAATATTGGCCAAGACATCCACTGATCTATTTCCTTCTCTATAAATGTTTCTGATTTGGAAATCTTCCAGGGATTGAATATACCTTTTGGATTCCTCTATCATGTTTGCAATGCTCCAACTAGGGGTGTGAGAACCAATTGTAGATTTTATGATATTTAGAGAATCTCCTTCAATGATTACTTTTTCTGCAATCTAAATCTTCCAACAGAGTGGTTCCCTAGAATAGAGCTCTAGCTTCTACAAAGTGACTAGTTTGAATTCCCAGATTTTTAGCATAAGCAAGAATGATTTCTCCCTTGTCATTTTTGAACACACCACCAGCCCTTGCTTTCCCTAGATTTCCTTTAGATGCTCCATCAAAGTTGAGTTTGATCCATTCAGGTGGAGGGGGGTTCCATTTAATTTGGGATCTATTGGTCAAGCAATGCCAAACCATCTCCCTTGCATATGGAAGACCTAATTTATGTTCCAATCCAACCTCATCTTTAATAGCCCCACTACTGTCCAAGTGCAAGCTTGAAATATTTTCAACAATAGCATTAAGAATTCTGGAACTCAAAGAGACAACATCCCTTTTGGAATCCTTGAAGGCCCTATTATTTCTCTCCTTCCAAATCCCCCAAAAAATATGTGGGAGACTAAAGGACCAAAGATCCCTGAAGTCTAGGGTTAAAAAAGGGGGGTTCCATTGATCACAAACATCAAAGAGGAGACATGGCATAACCCAATAAACCCCTAGATTATTCAATAGGGAATAGACAACTTCCTATGAAAAAGAGCATTGAAAGAATAAATGATTTGAGGTTTCTTCACACTTTTCACAAAGATAACATCTATTGGGAATACTCATCCCCCTTTTTTGAATATTTTCAATGGTGAGGATCTTATTCTGCATAGCCAACCAAAAAAAGAAGGTGATTTTAGGGATGATATTTTTAAGCTAAATTTTTATTGCTGGAGAACCAGGTAACAAACTCATCCTCAACTAGGAAGTAAGCAGATTTCATAGAGAAAGAACCATCATTCTCCCCTTTCCAAAAAACTGAGTCTTCCCCATCTGAATTTTTTATAACCTGAGTTCTCAACTTCTCAGCTAAGAATCTAATGGCCTCTCCCTCTTCTTGGTTAAGGTTAGGGAAAGAAAGGGATTTCCATTTTTTCTTGCCATTAACAGTTTCAATGAAATCAGCAGCTTTGGGGCCAAAGAGAAGTCAAGTTTTGGGATCCACAATTGCAAGATTAGGAAAGTTAGCTAAGGGGGGAGTTCCAAAGCCAAGGATCCTTCCAAAAATCAATTTTTTTACCATCACCCAGGTTCCATATGCACCCCTTAAGAATGAGAGATTTCGTTTTGAGGATACTAAGCCAAAAAGCAGATCGTGAGGAAGGAAAGGGGTCAACAAGAAAGTTTTTATTAAGATTCAAATATTTTACTAAGAGAATGTGAATCCATCCTAAATTCTCCAATATTAAACAACTTCCAACTTTGTTTGGCCATTAAAGCTTTAATCATTTGTTTCAGCTTCCTGAAACCCAAGCCCCTAACTTCTTTTTTACTGCAGACTTGCTCCCAGGAGACTAGGGGAAATCTCTTTTTCTCCTCTAATCCAGACTAGAGAAAAGTTTTTTGGATGTGCTCAATTTTCTGGGCGACTTTAGTAGGAATTTTGAAGAGCAACAAGAAGTAGATAGGGATAGTTTGGAGAGTAGATTTCACTAACTGAGCTTTGCCCAATTGGCTGAGAAGGGCACCTTTCCAACCAGTGAGTTTCTTTTGAATTCTCTCCACCACAGGATCCCAGAGATTCTCTTTCATTCTCCCTTTGAATAGTGGCATACCAAGGTATATAGATGGGAGTCCAGCTATTTCGAACCCCAAGATTTAAACGATCTTCCTTTGCCTCTTGAGGGGAGTATCGAGGAAGAAGATTTTACTCTTCAGGAAATTGATTTTCTGGCCCACTACTCTCTCGTATAAGGACAAGATGCACTTCATTTCTTTTGCTTGAGAATAGAAGCAGAAGTGGTTAAGAGAGTATCATCCGCAAATTGTTGATGAGTGATTGGATCCAGGGGGAGGGCTGGTCTAATTCCTTCAACAGTTTTTTGAAAGGATGCCGCTTTTAGAGATCTACCAAGAGCTTCAACCACCAAAATGAAGAGATATGGGGAAAGCGGACCTCCTTGGCGAAGACCCCTTAGACTCTTAAAATAACCTGCAGGTGACCCATTAATTATGACTAAGAACATAGCTGTCGAGATGCATTCTTTGATTAGACTTAACCATCTTTGGTGAAAACCAAACTTAGCCATGACTTTCAAAAGGAAGTCCCAAGAGACTCTGTCATAAGCTTTATTCATGTCTAGCTTAAGGAATAAACTAGCTCTTCCACTCTTATCCATAAAATGTATAAGCTCATGAATTGTTATGATGCCATCCAAAATCAAATTTCCTACTACGAAAAATTCCTAAGTGGAATCAATAATATAAGGCAAAATTCTTTTGATTCTATTGGCCAAAATCTTTGTCAAAATTTTATAAATGGTATTACATAGGCTAATGGGCCTGAAATATTTGAAGTCCTTAGCCCCATTCATCTTGGGGATAAGAACTAGGAAGGTTGAGTTCACATATTTCAGAATGTGCCTAGTTCTTTGAATCTCCTTCATAGCTTCCACAACCTCCTTACCAAGAATGTGCCAAAAATTTTGAAAAAAAAGGGAGGAAAACCATCAAGACCAAGAGCTTTAATGGTACCCATAGAGAAAATAGCATCCCTGATCTCCTCTTCTTTGAATGGGATGATCAAGAGAGAATTAATCTCTTCCAAGACAAGGAAGGGATGTTGAGGAGAAGATTTCTTTCTACTAGGTCATCACCATCCTCCTTAGAACCCAAGAGAGATTCAAAAAAGTTAATAGCCTCTGCCTTGATTTTGAGGATATCCTCTGATTTAGAACCATCCA
The DNA here is from genome assembly GCA_028583015.1 of Wollemia nobilis. NCBI lineage: Eukaryota > Viridiplantae > Streptophyta > Pinopsida > Araucariales > Araucariaceae > Wollemia > Wollemia nobilis. Next base: position 1,900,829 of record JAQPPZ010001045.1, read on the forward strand.
CCTTTATTATCTCTCTGATTCTATTGGAGCTTCTGTGCCTCAAGGTTGAAATATGGAAGAACTTGGTATTGCGATCACCTTCTTTTAGCCAAAGAGCCCTTGATTTTTATCTCCAGAATACCTCTTCACCAACCAAAGTGTTGTGATAATCCGCCAGGATCAACTTCTCCTTCTCTCTAGCTTCCAGGGAGAAATCTCCAAATTCAATGGAAAGTTCAATATCTCTTAGTTGTTTTCTCAGCTCTTCCTTCTTTTGGAAGATATACCCAAAGACAGTTTTATTCCACATTTTTAGATTGGTTTTGATGAACCTGAGCTTATTAGCAAATTGGGAGATTAAGGGGCCAAAAAATTTATGGGACCACCATTCCTTAATTTTAGTCTCTAGATCCAGATGTTGAATCCACATAGCTTCAAATCTGAACGGTCTAAGAAATTTTAAGGGAGCTGGGAATGTTTCAAAATAATAAGGGATTATGGTTTGAGCCAATTTTAGGAAGAGTACATAAGGAAGCATCCCCAAAGGAAGTCAGGCCTTCTTTAGAAATCAGGACCCTATCCAATCTTATCTGGATAAGCTGGCTTCCTAACCTTCTATTGCTCCAAGTGAATTTATTTCCTTTCAAGTCCAAGTCCATTAATTCATTCTGGTTTACAAAAAAGGAAAAATCATCCATTCCTTTAGTCAAAATAGGATTTCTCCCTTTTTATCAGACTGAAAAAGGGGAGAGTTGAAGTCCCCAACCAACAACCAAATCTCATTTCTAAAAGCCTCTCTCATTATTCCCAAAGAAGCCCATAAAGAACTCCTTCCTAAAGAAGAATTTAGTGCATAGATATTGGAGAGGACCCACCTTCATTTAGACTCCTTACAGAAGAAAAGAATATTAGTAATTCTATTTGAGGCTGAAATAACTAAGCCATCCAACTTTTCAGGATCCCATAATCAAATGAGCCCCCTTGAGGCCCATTGGGTAGGACTAGTCATGTGCCTAGAATCCTTCCAAATAGCTTTTTTGAATTTATCAATATTACATTCCTATACATTGGTTTCTTAAAGGAGGATAATTTTTGATAAAATATCTTTCCTTAGAGAAGCTAAAAATATTTTCTTGGAGTGGTCTTTTAGACCCTTTATATTCCAAGAAAGGAACTTCATATACATAGTTTGGATTTGGGTTTTTTTCCCTCACTAGTAGGAGGCGAGGATTAAGAACTAAAGGAGGTTACCGTTATTTGTATTTCAAAGGAATTCATCCCTATTTCCAAATTTTTAGTATCTACTATGTTCCATTGGCTGTTTGATTTTGTTTCTCTTTTCCTAATATCTTTATTGAGTAGTTTGCCCACTTTATGATCAATGTACATATCAATAGATCCTTTTATTTTTACTCCTTTTCTTTGGGCCTAAGGAAGCAATGTCTTTCTCCATTTTAGATTTAACTTTAGGGAACTCTTCACGAGGCTCAAGGTTTTGAGATTCAATCTCCTTGAGAAAAGGAATTTTTGAGTCTGTAATATTTCTTTGAAATTCCGGGAACTCAGAGATTGAGACTAAACATTCGAACGGGTTTTGATGAAGAGAGTTTAAAAGAAGCAATTTAGGGGAAGGGAGAAAAGAGCTTGCCTGAGTTATCTAATTCTGGATTTCACCTTCCCCAACGAGTGGAGACACTTTTGAGATATACTGAGAGCCATTCACTTCTAGAATAGAGGGGGGAGGTTCAACAACCTCAAGAAATTTAAAAACAATCTATTTTTTCTCATCCTCTTGAGAAAAAGAGAAAGCACCCACCTCCTTGATAAATTCTTGTATAGCTTTGAATTTAGATATTTTTTTTGCTTAGAATTTCTTTATATGATTTTTTGTAGAAGGACATTATGTAGAGAGATGCCTTGGTTTCTTGCAGAAAGAGTGGAGATTGGGTCTATTTTCATACTCTATAGTTTAAACCAAGGCCATATGTCAAAGATGATATCAATGGAGGTTGGGAGGTTTGCGTCAAGATCTGCGTTGATACACATCCTCACATATATCATCCTTGAATTTTCCCTCATAGAGTCTATCAATATTAGATCTCCCACAACTTTAGAAAATCCTCTTAGAATATCATCATGCCATAGGTGAAATGGTAGACCAGGAAGCCTAACCCTAGAGAGGAACTATGTTAATTTTTTGAGTGTCCAGGTCAAAATTTGTCTCCCATTTTTGAAGAAAGAGGCCTCTCTTGCCATAAAACCATGGTCCTCCACCAAGAATACACCTCATGTCATCTTCACAATTCAACTTAATGAGGAAAAAGGCTTTTGGGAGGGCCACAATTTCCATAAGACCTTTAGGTCTCCATTTAGAGAAAGCCCATCTCCTAATGGTATCCAAATCTGGTTGCACCCCTAGAAATTTGCCTATGAGGTTGAATGCCTCTTGATTCATTGTAAGCTTTAGGATATCCATAGGGACATGTAGCTTCGATTAGTCTAGATTAAGGTCAAAAAACACTTTTGAAGAGGTACTCCTATCAAAAAAGTTTGAAATAACCATAGCATAGGAGTGTATGCCTCGATCAAAGGGCTTTTGGAGGTCTTACAGGCACTAGGGTGGGTCCACACCTCTAGACAAGGAACCTGAGTAGAACCCATGAACCAAAAGAGTTTTACTCGATCTATCGTTCTCCACCTTCTCGATCACCACCTTCCCACTCTCACTTATTTCAAAAAATCCTAGAACAAGAGTAATTTTTCTTGATCTTGCTATAAATTTTCCATAATACATTAAAAAATAAAAAACTTCCTATCAATTGCAATGATTTTACTATAAAACCTTTACTTTGAATAAGTCTATGATTTTATTATAGAGTTGTTGTGGAAAATTTTGATATCCTTAAAATATGGTTGTCACGCTACCAAAAATTCCTAATCACAACAATATGCAAGCTCTGGTGGACTTGTCGCTTTGACCTGTAAGGGGATTTTAAAGTAAATTCATGAAATATTAGGTCAGGTCTGGACACCCTAATAAGAGCCTAATTAACCATGGATGTTTTATCCTTTTAGCTCTTCCAGATCATATGGGTTTGAATTGGGTTTGAATCGTGACCAAGCTAATATAACACTTTGAGAATGTAGACCGGTGCCTTGTCCATTGGGTAATTGTAGCAAGAATTTAGATCATAATGAAAAGACTAAAACAAGAAAAGAGATAAATGGTTTGTTTACATACATTTGAATTACGCAATGGATATAAAAATTTACCAATGAAAAAAGGTGCTATTCAAATGTTCAAATCATGTAACACATAAATAGAAAACATGTACATTTGTGTATAAAATTTACAAGGAAGAGATCAGGATTTATATTAAATTTCATAGAAAATATTAAAATAAAGATCTAGTAGAGTGCAAAGATACTGATAAAACCCAATACAATGATTCTTTTTATTCAAATGATGTAATAGAAGAACACAACTCTCAATTTTTATGAAGTAATCAAGAGCCTTCGATATCTGATCTAGTAATTTAAAATGATCTCAGTTGGCCGAATACACCTTCAAAAATTCCTGCACAAATGGGAAGAATAAGAGTGGAATAGAGGAATACTAACATAGGGGAATACAACAACCTAAAGATAGGACACATAGTATACCTTGATTGTAAAGTTTTACAATAGATTCTTGATGATCACTCTTAGTCATTTCAACTCCTTATGTAGTATTGTTTGCCAAAATTTAGTTGAAAATATTTGGTGCAGGCTGCTTCACGTATGCTCTTTTTGACCTTGAATTTTCTAGAGTGTGTTCTAGTAAGAATCATAGTTGTCGTAGGATTATCCAAAATCAGGAGATGATGCCACCTTTATTTGAGTCTAATCCAATGGATCTACACTAGTGATGCTTGGGCTTCCATGTTTCAGTTATTTTTTTTAGAAGAAACAAATATATTTCAAAAAGAGAATTTTGATTTTTCTTATTTATCTTATTCTGTGGTGGGCCCTACATCAACCTCTGTAGTTTTATCTTTTTTGGAAGCACCAACACGAGCCAAAACCAAAAAATAATAGTGATCTAACCCCATGCTTCATCAGAAAAGGTGGCAGTTGACTTGATGTCTTGTTCAATCATCATCATCATTTATTGATATACTTTTTGAATACTAATTGATTTTCATTACTGAATTCTATGACATTATGGACTACCAAAGTTAATTTTTTTAGTTGTTGGCCCAATTCTTGTGTGTCTTCTTCAATGCATTCAAACTCTTCTATTATTTTAGTGGTAAGGACTTCAACATTCTGTTCTGATACTGGCTCTCCAATCAGATTACACTATATATTCTTTTTATTTTCTATCTCCCTGACTAATGCCTACATCTCCTCTAGAGCACTTTCCCAATAAGACTTTTGGTGAATGAAAGCACTTAGTCTTTGGAATTCTATTCTACAATTATGGCTCTATCCATCTGCAGTTTGAACCTGTTTGTCACCTACTTGACTGTATTCTTCTTTGTATCTTAAATATGTAGGCTTAAAGATAGATGCTCTCTTTTCTATGTCTTGCAACAAATATTTGATAGTCTGAGTCAACTGCATCATGTCTTTCAGTTCTTTGAATATTTGTGGTAGAGCCTCTAATTCTCCTTTTATGTCTTCAATCAGTCCTTGTTTGTATTGTTTGATGTATTTTGCACTATCAAGTAATATTTTGGGTTGTTGAGGTACCTCTCCTCTTAGTTGCTTGACTTCAGCTTGTAATTTTTGAATCTCAGTCTGCATCAATTCCTTTTCTATCTGTATTTTGGCTATCTTAGCTGATAGAGCCTAGTTTCTCTATTGTAGACTTCTTGTGATAGCCACCTGGGTTTGAGCTTGTGTTTTAGCTAGAACTATTAGATCTTCTTGATAGTTAACATGAGCCATTTGAGTTATTGGATCAACTCGCATAGCTTTGACCTTTTCCATAGGTATAGTGTCCTCTAGCATAATCAGTGGTTCCCCCAAAACTTGTGGTTCGGTGGAGGTTGTTTCTATTACATTGTATTTCATTTTTTGGGGATCTCTTCCTTCTTGCATTTCTTGAAGCTACTGATCTTCATTGGTATTAAAGGCTAAAGCTTCTAATTTCCTTGTGAGAGTGAAGCTCTTAGTTTGAGTTGGGTCCTCTATCCTGGCTCTCTTCTTCTCAAGGGGGGCCTTCTAAACCTTTGGAAGTCACTTCATAGTTGTGAAGGAAATCTCCCCATCCTCCACTTAGCATGACCCCTTTCTGTAAAGTTTTGGAAATTTGAATTTCTTCATCATTAATTATTATTGATCGAGGCCTCACTTGGGGCACGTTGGTGGTTGTTTGTTGTTTCTTCCTAGGGTCCATAATTTGCTATATCATTTCTAAAAAAAAATGCTGAGTTATTCCTGATGAATATGTGACTATTTGCTTCCCCTTATCTAAGCCTTCTGATATGGAGATTTTAGAGGTGATGGTAGGTACCTCTGTTGGAGGAAGTTCTAACTGAGGAACCTCGGGCTCCATTATCTCGAGTACCATTTCAATTTCTTGAGGCTCTTCTCTGATAATTTTTACTATTGGATCTTGAATTTCCTCTGGTAAAATGGGTGGAACTAAGGGGGTAGATGCTTCTATAGAATATTTTCTTATGACCTTCAATTCTACTAAATATTGGCCTACTCTCTTGATTTGAGTGCAATCCCTTTTATTTTTATATTCTTGCCATAAGGATATCAATTTTTGATTCATTTTTGGTCCTCCCTTTGAAATAGCTAATACCAACTTATCTTCAAATTTATCCTCTCGATGTATTATTGTTGTAGTTGGTACTAAAGGTTTGACATTATTGTTGTAGGTGTCAAAAGGATCATAAGGGTGCCATGAGATCTCAACAAAAGAAAAACATGTCCATTTTCTCCAAAGTAGTCATCAAACTGAGTTGGCCTTTGTAAGTATAATGGTCTATCTTGCAAGGGAAGGCTATCCAGGTGAAGTTTGCCTTATTACTAAGTAGCCTCATTTTTGTTTCTTCTACTATCTATATTACAATCTCAAGAGTCACTACAAACATTGGGAAATACTTTGACAATGGCTTGGGGGGGATTTTTGCTCCATAAATTCAGACATATGTTACATTTTCTATAAAGAATACATCTCCGACAACTTTTTCTTTTAGAAATTTAATTATTCCCTTCCCTATTCTATCTGGTGAATATCCACATAATAGGCGATGGATTTCTGGTAGGAAATCATTTAAGAATTGGGTGTAACTAGACCAGCCTTCATGAATCCAAGGAAGCCTATCCTGGACTAGTTCTTCATAAGCCCCTCCCCATATTTCAATTATTGACTTATCCATTTGACCTACTATCAGGTGAATTAGTAATGAATAATGGGAAAATTTGGGCATTGATTCGTGTTGTTGCAAAATTGTGATTTGTAAGGCTTTGAATTCTTTGTGCATCTTATCGCTTATTGTATCTTCCCACTTATACATGGAAGGTTATCCCCACCTATTGCATTGGCTTACCAAGTATAGGACTTCTCTAGCTACCCAATTTAAATATATTTCCCCTATGATTATATTTATCATATCTACGTAATGTTTTACCTAGGGGTGCAATTCTGATTTATGAATGGGAAAATTATAAGATACCTATGTATTTTTATCAAAAAACTTGGGATAGAAAGAAGTACCCATGAGGTGGCAAGATTGTACTTCAAGCACCTAAAAATTGATAGGTAATGTCATCTTCTCTAGGCTGAAGACTTCTGCAATCCACTTTCCAGTGATGCTGAAGATGGTATGACCATTGGAATTTTTGATTGATCGGGAATATGGATCATACGCCACCACCAACCATGACATGAGGTCAAAGGAGAAGTAGACTTTTGGGCATATCAGCTTAGCCATATTACATCTCCATGGGTTACAGTAAGGGCTTTTGCTATCTTTGTCTCTCCAGGATTTATCATACAAGTCCATCAATAGCCATTGATGTCGACTATAAGCATATTTTATATTTTTGTAAGTGAAGACAACTTGTTCTTCTATATTCCATTGCTACACTTGCATGATTTCTTTATTCCATCCAAATTTTTTGATAAAATCATCAGTATCGATGGTAGATGCTTTTCCTTTAAGCTACAAGTATGGAGGGCCATTTGTGAGTTTGTCTATTCTCTTTATCACTATGGATTGTGGGACTTCACACTTAACAGAGCTGGAGGAAGCCATCTTAATGTTCTTCTATGCTTCTTTGTGTATTCATCGATGTTTGATAAGCTTTGCTCTCACTGGTATCTTCTGGTTTTCCCTTGCTGGAATGTGCAGCTCCGTAGTGGGACTAAACAGGTTGAGCGTATGTTAATATAAACTTATAGCGTACTATTTTTAAATGAGCCCAACTAATTTTTTTTATTTTGAGCAATATGTTTCTGCCACCTCTTTGGCCACATCATGCCTCCAACAAGATCTCACCATCTCTCATGATTGGTTGATAGGTTGAGTTGTGTACGCAAACCAATGCACCCGATCACTTTTGGAGATTTTCTTTCACACTAGTTGTCAGATTTTGGTACACATTTTAATGTAAATCTTTACCTTTGGCTTTTTTTGCTGCAGGCGTTAGTTTGAAAGAAATTGTTTCTATTATAGGATCACTTACAAAATCATGCACCTTGCGGATTCTAATTTGATCTTCAGATGACCTCGACCATTTGTTTAACTCTTGCGACACCATCTGTGTCATTGATCTCGAGCATGCACCATTTAATGTCGATAGATGACTACTTTTATCGGGTGATCGATTATGCACATTGACCAAGGATATTAACTCATTGGGTGAGCTATATGCTAATATTTATAAGTATGGGTGGGAGATCCGATGCGATAGGGATTAAAATAGAGTAACCATTGACTTCAGAGATGATAGGTCGAGTGAAATATTCATCTAACTTAATATTATCGAGTGAGATATGCGCTTGGGCGGGTGATATGGCCAACAAGGGGTATTATTTCAGATTTTATAATTGATGGCATGAATTAAATAATGGCTTTGGTAAAAATACCACTCATGCTTAGCTAATGACATGTTGGAGGGCGAAGGGGTGGACCAATGAATTTACAGTGGGTAAAATGACTGATCAATGGATCAACAATCAGAAGACTTAGGAAAAGTGACTTAATTTTTAGTCTATCGAGCATCGTCGGATGAGTCATCACACACTTGGGGAATATACTAAGACAACTATTAGATGAAGAGGCCAACCAATGGGAGATTATCGCTTGACTTACCTGAGCTTATCCACGTCGTTGATTCTTCCGAAGGATCAAAGGGTATTGGTTGAGACATTCAACCAATGGGATGGCATCGGGCAAGTGGTCAACCAATCATTCTTCATGAAAGACTTTAGATGGGATGATTTACCATGGTATCAAAAGGGGAATGCATTAATCATGTAAGTGATACCCTTAAAGACCTAGGCATGGACAACATGGTTAAAATTTAATTTCCCACCAATCGAATATCATCGGATAATATATCTACCTTAGGTGCATAAAAATATTGACCATCGACTAAGGTATTCGATAAATTTTAAATGGTCAGGTGAATGAGGAGGGCTATCGGCTAGGATAGGTGATGAGAAAGGTAGCTTTGAATGACTTAGCCACTATCGATTATGGGCATGCATGATAACAAAAGGGTATATGGACTGTCGGGCAAAAATGGAGGGACATCGGGTATCATAGTCGATGGAGTTCTTAGGGTAGAAGTAATAGGTGATGACTCTTTATATTAGATGTGATGGCTGATGGACACATGGGCGATCGAGTGAGACAAATGGGACATTGGTTGGGATAGCCGTGACCTTTCATTTAATTAGGTAATATGGCCGAGGGCAATTTTATCGAGCATGATGACTAAGGCATTGAGACTTTGGGAACTTTGGGATTTTTGATGATTCAAAAAGGGGAAAAAATATTCGACATATACGACACACTTCACACCTTAGGGAACATGAATACATTAGGGTGGGTTCATGCATAATATAGATCATCGCTAGGACTTAGGGAAATATTTTGTGAGTTAAACTTACAACACATAGCTTGAGGCGGTGGACTTTATATTCATCGAGTGATCTAGGCATAAATTGAAAAATGAATGGATGATGATGGATGACTAACAAATAAAATTATGAAGTGTAACCTTAGATGGATGGAGTAGAGGCTTTAATAAATATGGATGGTAAAATGATAATATTATGGTAAAATGGATATGATAGGAATGAATTTATGAAGGATGCTTTTGAATGAATTAAGCACAAGATGACCCGGAGCTATACCTTCATGACCATGGAGACTCTTTTGGACCTTCATGACTTTCATGAAACTTCTCACTTTGACATTGACTATCACAACCTATAATCACCTAACACTTGATTTTAACCTTGTTTGAAAATTAGGGGTACAATATAAGTTGGGATTTTTAAGCCCAACATAGGATCTATCTAGGACAAGAGAAGTGTTTGATATTTGAGGATTAAAAGTTCTCTCGAGGATCCTAGAATATCCGATTGACCTGACCATGCCTGCATGCTTTTTGAATTCTTGGTATGGCCTAAGACAAAATATTGTTTCCACATATGTGACCTCCATGTTGACCATCACATGCTCTAGAGACTTACTTTTTTCAATACTGTCTTGGATGATACAAACTGAATTCTTATTAATCACCTAAAATTACAAACTAAATCCTAAACACCTATAAGCAAAAATAAAAAATCCTAATCACCTAAAGGACCGGATAAAAATTGAGATAGACTGACATATGACAAGGACATGGCCAAAACTGAAACACAACTACTTATTTCTTTCTTTTTTTCTTTTGGTGATAGGTCATATTTTTGTTTTTCTATCAAACATATTTTCAACCTCTGGATGCAAAGTAAGTTCGAACTTCCTTTGTTTTTCTTTGAAAGTCTTGGGATATGTTCTTGATTTCTAATGATTCCAAGTGAAAACATATTTATTAAAATATTGTTTTTCTTCTTTTGATAGGGCCTTATGCATCTTATCTATACCTACTTTTTATTTTATTATCCCAATATCCCTCTAGTATGGCTACTCAATTCCTGTAAACTTATCAATGATACCTTCATATTTTTCATCATATTGAATATTAGAGAATTCATTTTGAAAAGAAATGAACAAAATCGCATTTTCTGATATTGTCATCTTGTCAACATATATGATTGGGAAGTCCTTTAAAAACCAAGCATTATTTTCTAGATTAATGGATACTGTGAATTTGTCAATTTCATCTAATATAGCCTGCTTATATTCTTTTAATCTGAGATGCTTGACCTATTGTAATACATACTCTTCATGTTCACTGATTGCTGAGTATTTGAAGCCTAAAATTCTTGTTCTCTTGAGTCTTGACAATAGAGCCTCATATTTAGTAGCACAAGAAGATTCAGATTCATGTAGTATTTTAAGATGATTACCTCCTAAGCTAGTCCAACTCATTCTGACTCCTGTTTCTGCCTATGGTTTTGCTGAATTAAAAATTTTAGCCCATCTATCTACCTCATCTATATTTTTGGTAGTAGATGTTTCAAAATAAGGTGTTTTCTAGACAGAATATGCTTCTAATATTCTCTACTTTATAGATTTTACAACCCTATCCATGCTATCATATGGTTACTTTAATTCAACTAAATTTTTATTGAAGGGTTCTCCTTTTAAAATGGCCTTTTTTATGCCTTGCATAGGAATAGTAGCAAATGACCAATCTAGTTGAATTGTACCTCCTAATTTCTTAGCCCACTGCCTAGATAATAGAATAGAAAAAATTGAATCCACATTTACTATTGCAACATCCATAACTATTTATTTCTGAGGACATTTGTCTACGAAGTCAGATAGTTCTTCTATGATGCCAACACATGAATCTTTCCTTTTATCCATCATATGAATGGGAGGACAATTATTTGTACAATTGAGACCCAACATATTAGCTACTGGCTTAGTCATGATGTTATGTGAGGCTCCGCTGTCAAGCATGCAATTATGAATGACATTTTCATCTCTTAAATCTGATATGTATATCAGAGAGACATAGAAGGGCATTACTAAAAATGGGATTATGTATTTATGATATTTTAGACTTGGGGACCTATTTGACAGTTTTCTTGACTGATCATCATTTATGCATTTAGGAGTTGTTATATTTTCTTTTTATATTGTGATTTGCGTGTTAGCTCCTTGTTTGAACTTAATTATATTTTTGGGCTCATGGCCATATAGTTCTATTTCATGATCTTTATATGCATCATATTTTTCAAAAATTATCTCATTTTTTGTATTATTATTCTCATTTGTTGGTCCTTTATCAGCTTTTTCTTTTTCAGCCTTTACTGTTTCACTACACAGTGCCTCTTCTTCTGACTGTTGTTCTTGCATCTCATTTGTATCAGAATCACCAATCTTATTTGTTGCACTCTTAAATTTGATGGCATGATTTATTTCAAACACTCTCATTCCTATAGACTGGTCTTGTTGGATTTTATCAAATCTGATATCAAAAGTTTTATGACAACATTCTTCTTCTTCCAAAAATAATCTTTGTTCATAAATATCTTCTTCAAAGTTAATTTTACCTTTTTTATTAGACTGCTCATTAAAGTCTATGTTGGGATGCAAAGCTAAATAGATGCCACAATCAGAAGGATTATGAGGTGCATGACATGAAGAGCAATAGAATGGAAACATGGTCACCATATCTGCATTTTTTTGAATTGGTTTTCCTTTCCAATCATCAGCTGTATTTTTATCTCAATTTCTATTCGAATCCTTTTTGGATGCATGCCTATTCTCTTGAGATGTCATAAGGATATATTTTTTTCTTTTCTAGTTATAGTGCATTTATTTATTGTATGAAACATTTCTATCCTTGTATTGAATTCTAGAAAATTTTATTTAATTCTTCTATAGTCACTCATATTATTCCCTACCTGAACAACCCTATTCATGCATTTCTCAATTGTGTTCATTTTATCTTTACTTAATTCATAATTGGATTTCACAGAGAAAGCGTTCTTATAGGAGCAAATGGATTTCTGATCATCAGGTGTTGACCCAACAAGAATTCTATTCTTAACCTCAATAAATCTCTTGTTGAAGTCACAAATTGATTCATTTTCCTTCTTTTTCATTGTAGCTAATTCAATTAACAACGATTGTCTATTTTTCCTCTTACCATACTTTTTTAGAAATACTTCTTCCATTGTATAGAAATAAAAAATGTGACCTACCGGAAGACTATTGAACCAATCCCTAGCATCTTTCTCTAAATTCTGGAGAAAAAATATGAGAGCTACATCTTCTTCCTCAACTTCAAGGCTGTTTAGGGCATATATAAAACTTTTGATATGATCTTCTCTTGTGACTGTATTGTTGCTTGAAATTTTGGTAAGGTATTTATGGGATTTATTAGGGAGATCATGCAATAGTGATGGTAGTTGGAAAAACTTATACCTATTGGCTCTCCAGACTTGAAAAATTTGGTTATTATTTTGAAAGGAGTTGGCCATATCGATTATGGGAATAGTCACAATAGGATGAATAGAAGTGTTAACCATAGGAGTGGAGGGATTCTTAGACAAATTAATTTTAATAGAGTGATCTATAGTGGTAGAATTATTATTCAAAGGAACATTGCTTGTTAACAAAAGTATTTTCTCACTATCTTTCACTTTAACCTTATAATTTTGATTTCTCAAAACTAGGTTTCTTTGAGAATGGGTAAATACCTTTGGGTCTTCAAATTCTTCAAAGAGTTGTTTACCACTTCGTCTAGTATGCACTAGGTCAGATTATTCTTTCTTCTATATTTTGGGTTTGTTTAGAGTCACCACCACTTTGGTGCTATAAAATATCACTCATGCCAAGATTGTTCAAATTTTAAATTCTCTCAACCTCTCAGATATGCATAGAGGTATTCACTCTAGTGATAGTTAGTTGACGGAAAAAACACAAAACATTGGGAAACAAATTAAGATGATATGTACATGAAGTCGACCATGGTGCCAAATACTATTGGCGTAAGTTGGTGGGTAAAAGCACACAAAATATCGTTGGGAAAGAAACTTTGAAAATGATATGCAAATAACATAGAAGTTCGATCCCTAGCAAAGGCACCAAAAATTATTGTGGAAAATTTTGATATCCTTAAAATATGGTTGTCACGCTACCAAAACTTCCTAATCACAACAATATGCAAGCTCTAGTGGACTTTCCACTTTGACATGTAAGGGGATTTAAAATAAATTCATGAAACATTAGGTCAGGTCTAGACACCCTAATAAGATCCTAATTAACCATGGATGTTCTATCCTTTTTAGCTCTTCCAGATCATATGGGTTTGAATTGGGTTTGAATCGTGACCAAGCTAATATAACACTTCAAGAATGCAGACCGATGCCTTGTCCATTGGGTAATTGTAGCAAGAATTTAGATCATAATGAAAATACTAAAATAAGAAAAGAGATAACTGGTTTGTTTACATACATTTGAATTACGTAATGGATATAAAAATTTACCAATGAAAGAAGGCGCTATTCATATGTTCAAATCATGTAACACATAAACAGACAACACATACATTTGCACAATAAATTTGCAAGAAGGAAGAGATCAAGATTTGTATTAAATTTCATAGAAAATATTACAATAAATATCTGGTAGAGTGCCAAGACCCTGATGAAACCCAATACAATGATTCTTTCTATTCAAATGATGTAACAGAAGAACACAACTCTCAATTCTCATGAAGTAATCAAGAGCCTCTGATATTTGATCCAATCACTGGAAATGATCTCAGCTGGTCGGATACACCTTCAAAAATTCCTGCACAAATGGGAAGAATAAGAGTGGAACAAAGGAAGACTAACATAGGGAAATACAACAACCTAAATATAGGATACACAATATACCTTGCTTGTAAATTTTTACAATGGATGCTTGATGATCACTCTTGGCTGCTTTGGCTCCTTATGTAGTCTTGTTTGCCCAAAATTCAATTGCAAATACTTGGTGTAGGTTGCTCCACGTGTGCTCTTTTTGACCTTAAATTTTCTAGAGTGCGTTCTAGTAAGAATCATAGTTTTCCTAGGCTTGTCCAAAATTAGGATATGATGCCACCTTTCTTTGAGTCTAATCCAACGACTCTACACTAGTGATGCTTGGGCTTCCATATTTTAGTTATCTTTTTTAGAAGAAACAAATATATTTCAAAAAGAGAATTTTGATTTTGCTTATTTATCTTATTCTATGGTGGGCCCTGCATCAACCTCTGTAGTTTTATCTTTTTTTGGAAGCACCAAACCCAAAAGAATAGTGATCTGACCCCATGCTTCATCAAAAAATATGGTAGTTGACTTGATGTCTTGTTCAATCATCATCATCTTATTGATATGCTTTTTGAATATTGATTGATTTTCATTATTGAATTCTATGACATTATGGACTGCCAAAGTTAATTATTTCAACTATTGGCCCAATTTTTGTATGTCTTCTTTAGTGCATTCAAACTCTTCTATTCTCTTAGCAACAAGGACTTCCACATTCTATTCTAAGACCAACTCTCCAATAAGATTACCCTATATATTCTTTTTGTTTTCTATCTCCCTGACTAATACCTGCATCTCCTCTAGACCACTTTCTTAATAAGAATTCTAGTGAATGAAATCAATCAATCTTTAGAATTATATTTTGTTTTTATGGCTCTGTCCATCTATAGTTTGAACTTGTTTGTCACCTACTTGACTGTATTCTTTTTTGTATCTTAAATATGTAGGCTTAAAGACAAATGCTCTCTTTTCTATGTCTTGCAGTAAATATTTGACAATCTGAGTCAATTTCTTCATGTCTATCAGTTCTTTGAATATTTGTGGTAGAGCCTCTAATTCTCCTTTTATATCTTTGATCAGTCCTTATTTGTATTATTTGATGTATTTTGCACTATTGAGTAATATTTTGGGTTGCTAAGGTACCTCTCCTCTTAGTTGTTTGACTTTAGCTTATAGTTTCTAAATCTCATTTTGCATCAATTCCTTTTCTATAAGCATTTTGGCTATCTCAGCTTATAGAGCCTGGTTTCTCTATTGTAGAATTCTTGTGATAACCATCTGGGTTTGAGCTTGTGTTTCACCCAGAAATATTGGATCTTCCTGATAGTTAACATGAGCCATTTGAGTTATTGGATCAACTCGCATAGCTTTGACCTTTTCCATAGGCATAGTGGCCTCTAGTGTAATTAGTGGTTCCCCCAAAGCTTGTGGTTTGATGGAGGTGGTTTCTATTACATTGTATTTCATTTTTTAAGGATCCCTTCCTTCTTGCATTTTTTGAAGATGCTGATCTTCATTGGTATCAAAGGCTAAAGCTTCTGATTTCTTGGTGAGAGTGAAGCTCTTAGTTTGATTTGGGTCTTCTATCCTAGGTCTCTTCTTCTCAAGGGGACCTTATGAACCTTTGGAAGTCACTTCATAGTTGTGAAGGAAATCTCCCCATCCTCCACTTAGCATGACCCATTTTTGTAAAGTTTTATAAATTTGAATTTCTTCATCATTTATTATTTTTTATCGGGGCCTCACTAGGGGCACATTGGCGACTGCTTGCTATTTTTTCCTAGGGTCCACAATTTGTTGTATCATTTATGAAAATTCCTATTGAATATGTGACTATATGCTTCCCCTTATCTGAGCCTTCTGATATGGAGCTTTCGAAGGTGATTGCAAGTACCTCTATTGGAGGAAGTTCTAACTAAGGAACCTTGGGCTCCATTATCTTGAGTACCATTTCTATTTCTTGAGGCTCTTCTCTAATCATTTTTACTATTGGATCTTGAATTTCCTCTAGTAAAATGGGTGGAACTAAGGGGGCAAATATTTCTAAGAAATATTTTCTTATGTCCTTCAATTCTACTAAATATTGGCCTACTCTCCTGATCTAAGTGCAATCCCTTTTATTTTTATATTCTTACCATAAGGATATTAGTTTTTGATTCATTTTTGGTCCTCCATTCAAAATAGCTAATACCATATTATCTTCAAATTTATCCTCTCGATGTATTATTGTTGCAACTAATACTAAAGGTCTAACATTATTGTTGTAGGTGTCGAAAGGATCGTAAGGGCACCATGAAATTTTAGCAAAAGAAAACATGTCCATTTTCTCTAAAGTAGTCATCAAACTGAGCTAGCCTCTATAAGTATAATGGCCTATCTTGTAATGGAAGGCTATCTAGGTAAGATTTGCCTTCTTCCTGAGTAGCCTCATTTTTGTTTATTTTGCTATCTATATTGCAATCTTAAGAACTATTATAGACATTGGGTAATACTTCGACAATGCCTTAGGGGGATTTTTGCTCCATAAATTTGCATATATGTTACATTTTTTATAGATAATACATCACCAACTAATTTCTATTTTATAAATTTAATTATTCCCTTACCTATTCTATTTGGTTAATATCCACATATTAGTCGATGTATTTCTTGTAGGAAATCATTTAAGAATTAGGTGTAACTAGACCAGGCTTCGTGAATCCAAGGGAGTATATCCTGGACTAGTTCTTCATAAGCCCCTCCCCATATTTATTTTATTGACTTATCCATTTGACCTACTATTAGGTAAATTAGTAATGAATAATGGGAAAATATAGGCATTGATTTGTATTGTTGCAAAATTACGATTGTTAAGGCTTTGAATTATCTATGCATATTATCGCTTATTGTATCTTCCCACTTATACATGGAAGATTTTCCCCACCTATTGCATTAGCTTACCAAGTATATGATTTCTCTAGCTACCTAGTTTAAATATATTTCCCCTATGATTATATTTATCATATTTGCATAATGCTCTACCCAAGGGTGCAATTATGATTTATGAATGGAAAGATTATAAGATACATGTCCATTTTTATCAAAAAAATTGGGATAGAAAGAAGTTTCTATGAGGTGGTTAGATTGTAATTTGAGCACCTAAAAATTGATAGGTAATGTCACCTTCCCTAGGCTGAAGACTTCTACAATATGCTTTCCAATGATGCTGAAGATAGTACAATAATTGGAATTTTTGATTGATCGAGAATATGTATCATATGCCATTGCCAACCATGACATGAGGTTGGAGGAGAAGTAGACTTTTTGGCATATCATCTTAGCCACATTACATCTCCATGGGTTACAATAAGGGATTTTGCTATCTCTATCTCTCTAGGATTTATCATACAAGTCCATCAATAGCCATTGATGTCGACTATAAGCATCTTTTGTATTTTCGTAGGAAAAGATAGCTTGTTAGTCTATCTTCCATTGTTGCACTTGTATGATTTATTTATTCCATCTAGATTATTTGAAAAAATCATCGGTATCAATGGTAGATGCTTTTCCTTTAAGCTAAAAATATGGAGGGTCATTTGTGAGCTTGGCTATTCTCTTTATCACTATAGATTGTAGGACTTTACGCTTAATAAAGCTGGAGGAAGCCATATTAACATTATTCTATGCTTCTTTGTCTATTTTTTATGTCTGATAATATTTTCTCTCACTAGTGTCTTCTGATTTTCCCTTGCTAGACTATGTGGCTTCGTAGTAGACTAAACAGGTTGAGCGTGTGTTAATATAAACTTGCAACGTGTTAGTTTTAAATAAACCCAACTAATTTTTTATTTTTAGCAATAGATTTCTACCACCTCTTTGGGCACATCGTACCTCCAACAAGATCTCACCATATCTCATGATTGGTCGATAGGTTGAGTTGTGTACACAAACCAATGTACCCGATTGCTTTTGTAGATTTTCTTTTGCACTGGTTGTCAGACTTTGGTATGTGTTTTAATGTAAATATTCACATTTGGATTTTTCTACTGTAGGTTTTAGTTTGAAATAAATTGTTTCTATTATAGGCTCACTTACAAAATATTACACCTTGTATATTATGATTTGATATTTAGATGACCTCGATCGTTCATTTAACTCTTGCAACACCATCCACATCATTGATATTGAGCATGCATGATTTAATGTCAGTAACTAACTAATTTTATCGGGTGATTTATTATGCACATCGACCAAGGATACTAACTCATCGGGTGAGCTAGCTGCTAATGATTATAAGCATGGGTAGGAGAGCTGATGTGAAAAGGATTAAAATCAAGCAACCATTGAATTTAGAGATGATAAGTCGAATGAAATATATAACTAACTTAATAGAGACACGAATTTAATGTGGTTCACCCAAATATGGCTATCTCCATGAAGAAAATATTTCTTTTAAATATTTCTCAAATAATATCTTGGGAATCCTTCCCTATTACAATGTTTATGGACCTCTATCCAAAGGATATGATGATCCCCTAAATATATTTTGTGGATCTCTATCCATAGGAGAAATCCTTCTCCTTTGCTTTGGCTAGTGATCCTCTAGAATATGACTGCCTCCACTACACTGGCTTGTGGATCTCTCTCCACTGAAGACTCTTATACCCACTTAGAAGACCTATCCTCACTACCCTGGCTAATGGATATCTATCCACTAGAGACTCCGTCCTCTCTGCTCTGTCACCTCCAAAGCCCTGTCTAAATTATGTACTAAATACTGTCTAGTCGTTCTAGCATAGCTCTACTCAATATCTTGCACTAAACATAGTCCATTTAGTCTAGCACAAGTCTTCTCAATAAGCTAAATTAAATCTGTACTAAACATAATCCATTTGATCTACCATAAATCTACTCAATTCTTACACTAAACATAGTCCAGTCGGTCTAGCACAAGTCCACTCAAATCTACACTAAACACATTCTAGTCAGTCTAGCACAAATCCACTCAATAATTCCACTTAGAACATACTCAAATATGCTCACCAAATCCACTCAGAACTTGCACAACTCTGCTGAATAGGTCCACTCAGAACCTGCTCAAATTTGTTGAAAATGTCCACTCATAACTTGTCCAAATCTGCTCAACAAGATCACATAGAACTTGTCCAAATATGATCAACAAGCTCACACAGAACTTGTACAAATATGCTCAACAATATCACATAGAACTTTTCCAAATATGCTCAAAAATATCACACAAAACTTGTCCAAATATTCTCAATCAAGCTCTACTCAACCAATCACTTCAAGAAACAACTCTTGCTCACAAACCCTAGTCCAAGCATGTATCATCCAACTCAAAATGTTTCCAACAATGCTTAACAACAAATCTCACATAACAATGATACTCATGATATTTTCAAACCCTAGTTCAAGTTCTTTGCATAACAACTCACTTCAACAACCATGCTTATCAAACAAGGTTTTAAACACAACTCTCAATTTCAGAAAACCTTGAAGCATTAACTCAAACACTTCACTCAACCAATGATCTCAACAACAATGCTTATAAAACAAGGTTTTAATCACAACTCTCAATTTCAGAAAACCTTGAAGCATCAACTCAAACACTTTCGAAAAGGAAACCCTAATCAAATCCTTTTCACTCCAAACTTAATTTTCAAGTAAGCCAAACAACCAACTCAACCAAAGAAGAATTTTCCCATACCTTTTTTCTTGACAAGGAGTTGATCTCACAAATCTGCCACACTCACAAATTTCTCTTTTCCAATATCAATAAGGGTTAGAAGACTTCAATCAAATCACAATACAAAATAATGACCCAAAATACACCTTATTACTCCAACTCAAAAATAACATTCACCATAGTCTTCTTTAAATAGAAAAACCCTTATACAAAAATAATGCTCAAAAGTCTTAATAAGAAATTAATTAAGACTTTACTAAAACTCCTTATTACTCCTAAAATAATAAATCTCAAATATAAATACCTCCAAAATAATCCTCAACAAACGTTCACCATAAAATTCAAATATCAAACCTTCCACAATAATCCTCAACAAACATTCACCATAAACTTCATGCCTTAATGTATAAAAATAATAATCACTTATGCACCCTTATTCCTCCAACATTAGGCAACTAACAAAATTTAAATCAAAATTAAATACCTTGTCTTCGGAGGGAATCGAACCCTCAACCTCATCTCACCACAAGCGCCTTAACCGTGGCCAAAGTCATCACACGAGCCAAGCGCTCATTCAAGATTAAAGAAGCACCACATGCTTCTTAATCTCGCATCACCTTCCACCAAGGGCAAAAGGTCATGCGCCTTGGGTGCCTCAATCAACTCACCAAACAATGCACACGGGGATTCAAAACGTCAACCACCTTGTTGCTAGTGCCTTTGTGCTTTCCCAACTACCACTAGGCCATGCTTGCCCAATGAAACTTGAGGATGAAAACTTCCTCCTTTATTCCCTTCGCTGCCATGTTTTTGTAAATGCACAAGCTCTCTTTTCGCATGCCACCGATTATTAATTCGAGCAAGGGTAAATAAAACTTAGGTTTGTTGGGCATATTTATATGTTTCTTCATTGCATTAATGACGTCGGTGCTCACGTGCTTCCTTCCATGACGTCGATGGTAAAGGCTTCGAATGCCTTTTATTAAACCCAACCTTTGGGTTTAATTTACTTTAAACTTTGCGCTTTGAAATATTTTTCCCTCAAAAACCCAACCTTAGGGTTTTATAAAAAATAATTAATTGTCCTTTGTAAACCAAATAATATTATAATTAAAATTATAATAATTTATTTGGGTTTTTCACCACCTTGGATAAATATTATAATAAATATTATAATATTATATCCTTCCATTGCCTCGGATATATTTGCTTCCAAAGGAGAACTGAAACCATTTTCTGACCCATTCTTTTGGGTGTAAAATAAAAATATTTTAACCCATTATAAACTTCCATTAAACTTTGCACTCAAACTGAAGAAGAACTATCACTGGCATCTTGACATCAATGACAACTTTGGCTTAGGGACTCAAAATGTCCAACAATATCCCCCTTTGTCATTGATGGCAACCCACATTATTTTTACTGAAATCTGACCTTTCTTTTTCCTTCTGCTCCCCTGGGACATTGCTCCCCCTGGCTCAATGCTCTCTCAGATATCAAATCTCTCCATATCAAATCTCTCCCCAATACACAAATATCTCCCCCTTTGACATCAATGGAAAAGGGTCACCTTTGGGGCTCGGGGCTAAGAATGAGCCTCTTAGCTTAGCCCCTCCCCCACCTCCTTTGAGGTGGTTAATTCTGGGGTGGGAGTATTTCTACTCCCAAAAGGCATTGTTCTTTACCTTTATCCTCTTCCCTTATTTTCTGAATTTTTTTATTCTTCTGATTGTTTCTATCTATGTCATCATTCCTATTCCTATTTCTGTTCATCATTCCTATTCTTGTTCCTATTCTTGTTCATGTTCTTGTTCTTGTTCCTGTCATCATTCTTGTTCTTCTCCTATTCTTATCCATGTTCCTATTCTTGTTCATGTTCCTATTCCTATTCATATTCTTGTTCTTGTTCATATTCCTATTCCTGTTCATACCTATTTTTGGAATATTTTCTCTACACCATTTTGTTGTGTGACCATCATTATTGCACTTATAACACTTAATGTTATTATTCCTTGGAGGTGCAAATGTCTTAGGATCTCTTCTAGTGAAGCCATATCCTCTTCTATCATGAACCCTGCAATTCATTGCCTTGTGACCAAACTCATTACATGAGTAGCAATACCCATGGAAAAGTTATCCTTTCCCATATTCTTGTCTTTCATGTGTCCTGCACTGTGAAGCCATGTGCCCAAACCTGTGACATGAAAAACATCTTCCATTGAAGCTTCCTTGTCTTGACCTCATTGGTCTCCTATTCTGATTGTTGTTCCATCTGTATATTTTATGTGCATTGTTCCTATCTTTGTTGAACTCTTTATTGTCCAACTCATCCTCTAATGTCTCACTCCCTCTTACATTGTCTTCTTCTGATGTATCTTCATCTGAAGTTTCTTCTTCTTCAAGACTTGAAGTAGACTCTTCTTCCCATTTCTTTTGTACCTGTTTAGAACCAAGACCTATCTTGTTTGTTGCTCCTCTTTGTATCTTGACTATTTTATCCACACTCTTTGCACTGTTTACATACTTGTATAGCTTATTCTTGGAGTCTTCTACATATTCCTTTAGTAGTGCCACTTCTTGTGCTAACTTCTCACATTCCAAAATATTTGCTTCTAACTTATCTTTGAACTTCTTTGCCTTAGCCTTTGATTTTTCTAAATCCTCTATGAGCAATCTCCTTTCTTCATCACATTCTTGAAACTGAATTTCAAGCTTAGAGTGTTGCTTTCTTACCTTCTTTACCATGTCAAGGGCATAGATAAGTTCTCCCTTGAGATCATAACCATTCTCTGCTGAATAATCCTCTATTTTTTTACCTTTGTCCATATCATTACTTTATTTTGGCTTGTCTTCTATAGGATCACTCACTTCTTCTTCTAATGCCATTAGAAGATTTTCATCTGGTCTTTCAAGTGCATCTTCATAGTCATCATCACTGAAACTATAACCATCCCTTGTGCAATCATCTTCAAGATGTCCAAATCTACCACATCTAAAACACTTGAGAATAACTGGAGTCCTTTTCTTAACTGGTTCTTTCTCTTCAATCATAAATAGGACTTCATCTCTATCATTGTCTGAAAAGCTAGCATCACTATCATTTGAGTACTTACTTGCATTATCCGCATAGTAGCTTCTCTTTTGTCTTTGGAAGAACTTATTTCCTTGTCTGCTTTGTCCATCCTTGCTTTTATTTTGATGCCTATATCTTTCTGATTCCCTGTACCTGTGATCCTATTTTTCTTCACCATTGTTGTTCTTTGGCTCTTTACAATCTGTTGCAAAATGTCCATACTTTCCATAATTGAAACACTTAACAGATCTTAGATCTATGGGTCTTCTGGAACCTTTATCTCTTCTACCATAGTTAGCTTCTTCATCACTGGATGACTCACTGCTTGATTTTGACTTCTTACCCTTTATCTTCTTGTTTGCTTTGAAAGCAGCCTCTTTCGGAGGGATAGGATATTTTGTTCTTATCTCAAAAGTTGTAAGCATGCCAAGTAAAGAATTTCTTGTCAGACAATCACTATCAATTGATGTTTCTATAGTAGAGACCTTTTCACTATACCTTTTTGGAAGAGTTCTCAAGATCTTATCACAAGCATCAGATTCATCGACCTTCATTCCAAGACCTCTCATCTCATGTACAAGTTCATCAATCTTACTGAGATAGTCATGAATGTTTTCATCATCCCGCATTCTTAAGTTTTCAAATTCTCCTTTGAGATTCTTGATCTTAGCTTTCCTGACACCTTTATCTCCTTCATATATGTTATGCAGTAGTTCCCACATTTCTTTTGTTGTTTTACAATCCATAACTTTCATAGATTCTGATCTACGCAACCCTTTTATAATTGCATTCATAGCTCTTGAATTTGCATGCATTAGAAGCTTACCTTCCTTATCTGTAGGAGGATTGACTACTGAATCATATCCAAGTTCCACTGCATCCCAAACTTCATTGCCAAGTGCCATCAGGTGAAATCTCATCAGCATACACCAATACAAGAAGTCACTTCCATCAAATACTGGTACTATATTATTGATGGACCCATCCCTTTGATCCTTTTGATCCATTGTGTTCTTGACCACTTTTCCTTCAAGATGTCAAACTCTTCTAAAGGAACCCACTCTGATACCAATTGAAGAACACAAGCTTATACTGAGAGGGGGGTGAACAGTATAAGAGCACTTTTTACTTTTCTTTTCAAATCAATATTATGCAGTGTATAGATAGCAGTATCAATAGTAGTAATCAAAGCAATGCACAAAACACCATACACAATAGAGACATAAATTTAACGTGGTTCACCCAAATATGGCTACCTCCACGAAGAAAATATTTCTTCTAAATATTTCTCAAATAATCTCTTGGGAATCCTTCCCTATTACAATGTTTATGGACCTCTGTCCAAAGGAGATGTTGATCCCCTAAATCTGGTTTGTGGATCTCTATCCATAGGAGAACTCCTTCTCCTCTACTCTGGATGGTGATCCTCTAGAAGATGACTGCCTCCACTGCACTGGCTTGTGGATCTCTCTCCACTGAAGACTCTTGTCCCCACTCAGAAGACCTATCCTCACTACCCTGGCTGATGGATCTCTATCCACTGGAGACTCTGTCCTCTCTGCTCTATCACCTCCAAAGCTCTATCTCAATTCTGTACTAAACACAGTCCAGTCGGTCTAGCACAGCTCTGCTCAATCTCTTGCACTAAACACAGTCCAGTCGGTCTAGCACAAGTCTACTCAATAAGCTCACTCAAATCTACACTAAACATAGTCCATTCGGTCTAGCACAAATCTGCTCAAATCTTGCACTAAACACAATCTAGTCGGTCTAGCACAAGTCCACTCAAATCTACACTAAACATAGTCCAATCGGTCTAGCACAAATCTTCTCAATAGGTCCACTCAGAACCTACTCAAATATGCTCAATAGGTCCACTCAAAACCTACTCAAATCTACTCAATAGGTCCACTCAGAACCTGCTCAAATCTGCTCAATAGGTCCACTCAAAACCTCAACCAACTTTCCAAATATGCTCAACAAGCTCACAAAACTTGTCCAA
This sequence comes from Wollemia nobilis, assembly GCA_028583015.1. Classification (NCBI taxonomy): domain Eukaryota; kingdom Viridiplantae; phylum Streptophyta; class Pinopsida; order Araucariales; family Araucariaceae; genus Wollemia; species Wollemia nobilis. Next base: position 1,925,502 of record JAQPPZ010001045.1, read on the forward strand.
ATCTACTCAACAAGCTCACACAAAACTTGTCCAAATCTGCTCAACAAGCTCACATAGAACTTGTCCAAATCTGCTCAACAAGCTCACACAGAACTTGTCCAAATTGCTCAATAAGTCCTCTCTAGGACTTGCTCAAATATGTATTGTAAGCTTCCACAAAAGCTCACACAAAATCAGTCCACAAGTCTTCTCAAAGACTTACCTCAAATCTGCTTAACAAGTCCACATAGAACTTGTCCAATCTCATAGAAACATAAAGAGAATTGTTAGAGACTCAATATGTTCTATACTCAATGCTCAATCACTTTCTCAACTCAAATCAATCTCATAGAAGCATAAAGAGAATTGTTAGAGACTCAATATGTTCTATACTCAAAACTCAATCACTTTCTCAACTCAATCTCATAGAAGCATAAAGAGAATTGTTAGAGACTCAATATGTTCTATTCTCAAAACTCAATCACTTTCTCAACTCAATCTCATAGAAGCATAAAGAGAATTGTTAGAGACTCAATATGTTCTATTCACACAACTCAATATCTTTCACAACTCAAATCAGAATATAGAATAGTTTGTTTTATGGAACTTGAACAATCACTTCATACATCCACTTGACTAGGCTCAATCAACTCTACTCAACCAATCACTTCAAGAAATAACTCTTGCTCACAAACCCTAGTCCAAGCATGTATCATCCAACTCAAAATGTTTCCAACAATGCTTAACAACAAATCTCACATAACAATGATACTCATGATCTTTTCAAACCCTAGTTCAAGTTCTTTGCATAACAACTCACTTCAACAACCATGCTTATCAAACAAGGTTTTAAACACAACTCTCAATTTCAGAAAACCTTGAAGCATTAACTCAAACACTTCACTCAACCAATGATCTCAACAACAATGCTTATAAAACAAGGTTTTAATCACAACTCTCAATTTTAGAAAACCTTGAAGCATCAACTCAAACACTTTTGAAAAGGAAACCCTAATCAAATCCTTTTCACTCCAAACTTAATTTTCAAGTAAGCCAAACAACCAACTCAACCAAAGAAGAATTTGCCCATACCTTTTTGCTTGACAAGGAGTTGATCTCACAAATCTGCCACACTCACAAATTTCTCTTTTCCAATCTCAATAAGGGTTAGAAGACTTCAATCAAATCACAATACAAAATAATGACCCAAAATACACCTTATTACTCCAACTCAAAAATAACATTCACCATAGTCTTCTTTAAATAGAAAAACCCTTATACAAAAATAATGCTCAAAAGTCTTAATAAGAAATTAATTAAGACTTTACTAAAACTCCTTATTACTCCTAAAATAATAAATCTCAAATATCAATACCTCCAAAATAATCCTCAACAAACATTCACCATAAACTTCAAATATCAAACCTTCCACAATAATCCTCAACAAACATTCACCATAAACTTCATGCCTTAATGTATAAAAATAATAATCACTTATGCACCCTTATTCCTCCAACATTAGGCAACTAACAAAATTTAAATCAAAATTAAATACCTTGTCTTTGGAGGGAATCGAACCCTCAACCTCGTCTCACCACAAGCGCCTTAACCATGGCCAAAGTCATCGCACGAGCCAAGCGCTCATTCAAGATTAAAGAAGCACCACGTGCTTCTTAATCTCGCATCACCTTCCACCAAGGGCAAAAGGTCGTGCGCCTTGGGCACCTCAATCAACTCACCAAACAATGCACGTGGGGATTCGAAACGTCAACCACCTTGCTTCCAGCGCCTTTGCGCTTTCCCAACTACCACTAGGCCACGCTTGCCCAATGAAACTTGAGGATGAAAACTTCCTCCTTTATTCCCTTCGCTGCCACGTTTTCGTAAATGCACAAGCTCTCTTTTTGCATGCCACCGATTATTAATTCGAGCAAGGGTAAATAAAACTTAGGTTTGTTGGGCATATTTATATGTTTCTTCATTGCATTAACGATGTCGGCGCTCACGTGCTTCCTTCCATGACGTCGACGGTAAAGGCTTCGAATGCCTTTTATTAAACCCAACCTTTGGGTTTAATTTACTTTAAACTTTGCGCTTTGAAATATTTTTCCCTCAAAAACCCAACCTTAGGGTTTTATAAAAAATAATTAATTGTCCTTTGTAAACCAAATAATATTATAATTAAAATTATAATAATTTATTTGGGTTTTTCACCACCTTGGATAAATATTATAATAAAGATTATAATATTATATCCTTCCATTGCTTCGGATATATTTGCTTCCAAAGGAGAACTGAAACCATTTTCTGACCCATTCTTTTGGGTGTAAAATAAAAATATTTTAACCCATTATAAACTTCCATTAAACTTTGCACTCGAACTGAAGAAGAACTATCACTGGCATCTTGACATCAATGACAACTTTGGCTTAGGGACTCAAAATGTCCAACACATCGTACGAGTCATCCATCTAGGGTACATAGTAAGATGACTATCGGATGAAGAGGCTAACCAGTGGGAGGTTATCGCTTGACTAACCTAAGCTAATTCACGTTATCAATTCTTCCAAATGATCAAAGGGTGTTGGTTGAGAAATTCAACCAATGATATGGTATTGGGCAACCAGGCTGACCAATAATTCTTTGGGAAAGGCTTTAGATGAAATGATTGACCATGGTATCAAAAGGGGGATGCATTAATTATGTTAGTAAGACCCTTAAAAACCTAGGCATGGTACAATGTTAATTTCCCATCAATCAACCATCGGCTAAGATATTTGATGTGATTTAAATGGTTAGATGAGAGAGGAGGGCTATTGACTAGGATAGGTGATGAGAAAGGTAGCTTTATATGACTTAGCTACTACCGATTATGGGTATGCGTGATAACCAAAGGGCATATATGCTATTGAGAAAAAATGAAGGAATGTCGGATATCATAGTCGATGGAGTTCTTATGGTGGAAGTAATAGCTGATGATTCTTTATGTTAGATGTTATGGATGATGGACACATAGGTGGTTGGATGAGAGGAAGTGGACATCGACTAGGATGACCATAATATTTCATTTATTCGAGTAATATGGTCGATGGAACTTTTATTGGGTGCAGTGACTAAGGCATTGAGAATTTGGAAACTTTGGAATTTTTGGGATTTTTGGGATTTTTGATGATTCAAAAAGTGGGAAAAATATTTGATGTATATGACACACTTCACACCTTAGGAAACATGAATACATCTGGGTGGGTTCATGTATAATATAGATCATCACTAGGACTTAGAGAAAATGTAGACTTAGAAAAATATTTTGTGAGTTAAAGTTACAACACAACTTGAGACGGTGGACTTTATATTCATCGGGTGATTTGGGCATGAATTGAAACATGAATGGATGATGATGGATGACTAACAAATGGAATTATGAAGTGTAACCTTATATGGATGGTGCAAAGGATTTAATAAATATGGATGGTAAAATGATAATATTATGGTAAAATGGATATGATAGGAATGAATTTATGAAGGATGTTTTTTAATGAATTAATAACAAGATGACCAGGAGCTATACCTTCATGACCATGGAGAATCTTTTGGACCTTCATGACTTTAATGAAACTTATCACTTTGACATTGACTATCGCAACCTACAATCATCTAACACTTTGATTTTAACCTCGTAAAAAATTAGGGGTACAATATAAGTTAGGATTTTTAATCCCAATAGGAACTATTAATCCATGAGGATGACTTATTGAAGATCACACTTGTGACCTTGTGTTCAACCCATTAGAAAAGGAGAGTCCTCTTGACTTCTAGATTTAGACTAGATCCCTACTAACCTATGTTAAGTTAGCCAATCTAAATGTAGAAAATATGATTAGGTAAGAGTGTGAGAGAGATAAAATTAAATACAAGAAAAAAAATATGGCCAAAGACCATAGAGAGACTAGTATGTGATTATTTTCACCATTCCAAGGAGACTGAACAAAAACCACCCAATTTCATTTAAAGCATGCATTCAATGAAAGAAAGGAATAATAAAAATGTGTAACAACATCACCACAAACATCATTCATACACAAATATATCTAACTAAACAATACACATTCAATAAAAAAAACAAAGCATAATTTTCCATTCATATAAAATAATAGAATTTTAGCCAAAAAACATAGCTCTAGTCTTTCTCAAAATGATCAAAATATGTTTAAGTTGAGCCATAATTTCTATTTATTGGAAGGGATTTATCCTTTTTATTTCTAAGTGTTGTTGGCTCAGAATGCACACACCAAACCTAGGTTGGGGGGCCTAACAAGATGAATGTACCCATGCCTTGTGTAGAACAAAATAGTAGGAAACATTATGAATGGGGGAATACCTATAGGGAAAGCTCCATGATTTTTAATTGATGTTGTATCCTTATTAGATCTAAATACTTGATGCATAGTGACCTCCATGATCTAAGGTTGGGAAAATAATTGCAATAAAAGTAAAAAAAAGAAATTAAATGTTTTTTTAGAAAAATAAATTCCTAATATATGAGGGCAATGTGCTAAAGAATTAGCACCCCTAATACCCAACTACAACAAGTGGCAATTGAACATAAAAAATGCCATCTATAGCTAGTGAACACAACCAATCGAACACACCATCAGGAATCAAGATAAGCTAAGAGGAGGACAAAGTGATATTAGTAATGACTTCCATTAACATGTTTAATATACTTACAAGACAATGAGGCCCAGAGGGTTCAATGTTGCTTAGGCACAAGCAAAAATTTAGGTTCATCTTATTATATTAGGAAATAAAGGCAAAAGGAAGAATTGACAAGTTTAGGTACTAGGCATGAGTAGATAGTTCCTGAAAACATTTAAATAAAAGAAAACTTATTTATAAGTAGAGAGGAAGGTGCCTTATGAAGTTCTATGTAGAAGGCCTACACATATCATTTGTTCTTGCAACGAGGAATCCTTTTGCAATTTGTGTGATAGTAAATTCAAGGTATTTATATCTAGAGCCATAAATATTGAAAGCTTCTAGGCCTTCAAATGATCAAGTATGGTTGACTTGTCTCTCTATTATTGTATTTGGGTGGTTGCACCAGTACTCTTCTATCATATTTCTCCTAGAATGCATCATCTTGTTGATATGAAATATATGGCCTCCTTGACTAGTGTAGGTGGATAGGGTAGGCTCTCATGCATGGTGGGTGATATTCATGGTTGACGTGTGATTAGATCTAATAGTCTTGGCCATGAAATTCAAGTGACCAATAGAGGATGTCCTCTTTAATGCTCATTTTTCTACTTTCTTTCTTGCACACATGACATCCATGTGTCCTTGGATGAGGTAGAGACTCCTTCAACTAATGGCAAGTCTCCTTTTTTCGGTGTTGATGCTTTATTTTCTTAGGCTTTTGATTGATCACCATGCATTTGACCTTGGATTTTGTCAAAGCTTTCCCTTCTCGTTTGCACTTTACTTCATTGAAAGGAACATGTGGGTTATAGAATTTAAAATCAACATCCCATTAGCCTTAATGCCTTTGATGTTGTTAGGTTTAGAAACAAATTAGCACTAGTAATAGATGGAAGATCTAATGTTCAACACAACCTTTGAGCTTGTTCACCTTCCCTTTGAGTTCTCTTATTTCAACTAAAGGTGGGAAGTGCCATTTGACAATGTTTCCTTAGCCTATCCCACTTATGACTAGTATTACTTGAAATAAAGCAAGGTTGTAGGGAAAATTTCCTTATATATTTGGTGGCTCCTAGGGATTTTTAGCCTACTGAAAACCAAGACTTTCTTTCTTTGTCCATTGGGTATGGAGTCAAAAGTTGAAAGTTGTCCCTCCTTGGGATTTTTTGGTTTCTTTACAAAATTTGGATTTCCTTTATGATGGTGAATTCCTATTTCTTGATTGCCTTAAAAAGGTGTGAGGATTTATAGTTGCATTCCTTATAATAATCTTTCTTTCTAGCATAATTATGCCCCTATTATTATCCTATTTTTTTTCTAGTTTTTGATGCCACATTGTTGCTTTTAATGTAGTATCTATGGGCTTTTACCTTGGATTATTACACCTGAGATGAAAATATATAGAGATTCTTCTTCCTTTTATCTCTTCTTCCTCCATTTTTCTTGATATTCACACCCTTAAGGCATCTATTAATATTCTCTTGTTAATAGCCCCAATTCATTCATGACTGATGATATAGTAGATGTGAATCTAGTCACCTATGGAAGAAAGCTTAGCTTTTGCACTTAACCACCTAGATGATAGGAAAGTTCTAGGATAAATTTGAAGAAGGGGGTCTACCAAAGATATGAGTCTTAGCTCCATTTTCATGTCATCTAAGAGAATTATTTCTTTGACAAGGTTGGGATTTGCTGACATCGAAAAGGCTATGAGCCTCCTCTTTTCTAGTTTAGCAAGTTAGATTGCCATCATGGAATAGGGAACTTTAGTATTTTTATTTGGAATTATTCCCTTATCAAAATCTTGAGCATCTTATTTACATTGACTTGTTGGAAAACTAAAGGAGCTTATGATCCTCTCATTTTGTTTTTTCCAAAGTTCTTTACTTGTATGGAGGAGCAACTCTCAAGAAGGCAAAAATTCACTGGAAATGTTTCTTTATTTAAGAGTTGGTAGGATGACAATAGAAGGCTATATATATATATAGACCTCCTAAATTGGGTAATTCTATCATTTTTTACTCTAGTCCCACTTGGTAAGTTTTTGCATTGACCTTTGCTATGAGTGAATCAATAGTGGTATATATTTTTAAACATTCTCAATTGTTTTGTTGATGCTCCAACATTCATAATCCATGCATTTATTCCTTATGAACTCTGTAGCACACCTTCTAACATTTACCCCATGCATTTTTCTTGAACCATTTTCCCATTTACATGTCATCATTGGCCTTAGCCAATACCTTAATGACCTTTGGTATTGCTAGCTCTATTTATGAATATCTACTATTTATACTATGATATATGAAATTTTGGTTCATCTTCATATCCCATATGTGTCACATCTAGTACCTTCATCAGAATTTACAATGTCTATACTAGAGTTATCCAAACTTCTATCTCATTTTTTTATGTGTCAAGTCTTCTCGCGTAAAATGAAATCATTACTTGGTCTTGTGTGAAGGTTCTAGATAGCTTATAAAATACTTAATTTTACCTAAATTCAATACTAATTGTTAGACTTTATACTTTTTGTGAGGAATCATGCCATATGCTTTTGGATCTGACATGTGCCTCGTAGATGTTGGTTGTCATACTCCTTGAGAAACTACTCTTTGGTTGGTAGTTTGGGTATGCTTCCTTATGTGCATTGGAGAATTTCCAACTATGGTTGGGTCATGTGCCATCATCAATATTGGGATGGTACATTGTTAGCCACATATGAGTTGTGATCAGATATTGGTGGGAATATTTCTTAATATTTTGTTTCCAAATATCACCACAAAGATACCATCCTCCTATTGGGTGTGTGGTTAGGACTATTGAAATTTATATCCTTATAAATCCTCAATCCCATGGAATTACAAAAACTTCCTGGTTATCCTTCCTAAATATTTATTATATATATGTGTGTGTGTACGTGTGTATGTGTGTGTATGTATGTATGTATATATGTTAACTATGTACATTATATACAAAGGAAAATGCTTGGTGATAAATCACCCCATATCACCTAGCTCAAATGCTGCATTAGAATCCAGTCTCCATGTCTCGGATACCCATTGATTCAAGTAGTCATCAAGAATGTATGGGTGCATATCATCGATGGAGTAGTCAGAGTATAACAACTCTTATTTTAGCTAAGTAGGCATACTCCTTCCCTCTCCTCTTGAAAGAGATTTTCTCTACATGATATGTGTGGAGGGGTTCCAACTAGCTATTAAACTTGGTCCTGTATCTAGTTTGGAGAAAAATGTGGATCTAGTCGAGTGATAAGTATCCTCCAATATTAGCAATGAAGTCTTTTGAGAGGTATATTTTAAATGAGGTTGGAAGACCAGTAATCATTATGTCTAGATGAACTATTGACTTAGGGTATTCTTGGAGTGCCAAAGGAAAATCTCAAATGAGCTTAAAGACTAGCACTAGAGTGCCATCTAACTGCACCACATTATTGTTTGCATGTTCTAATGATATATAAAGTGATTTTTCCACCTTTATTGATATGACCCTGAGCCAACTATGTGGTTGTGTATTATTTTATCTTCGTAGATCAGGATCAAGTAGAATGACATACACTTAGGCCTGATGGACTTTGGGACTAAAATCTATAGCACAATGGGTGTTCCTTGTCCACTCAATTCCTTCTACTTATTTAGGTCATCTTATAGGTTCTTCATATATTTTGGAATAGAGAGGACCTCCCAAAGAGGCATGGCTATAGTAGACTTCCTTAGGTGCTCCACCATGTTGAAGGTTTTGACAAAAGGGGATCTTGGAATGGTTGACATTATCAAAATTTTGGTCCTTTTTATCATTGGAGGTGGTCTTTACAAAGTTTTGATAGGTTTTATTAGTATTACAGGGGTATTTTTTATCATTGTCAAGACAGTTCAATTCTGATTCACTTATGTAGCTTGTGTTTGAGGGGTCCTTTGATTATGTGCTTCTCTCCTCAAATTTCTAGCCTTAGTTAGGCTAGGTATTCTCTACTATTCAATGACACTTATTTTGGTTCATGTATTATACTCTAATCAAAATTGTGACATCCCACCTGGGGATCATGTTTCATATGAAACAATGTATGCTTTTTACTTCATCCTAGGTATAAAAGGTCTTCTTTGAGTTTGACAAGTCAATGACTAATAACACAATTAGATATTGAGTAATAGATTCCTAACTTGGCATCAATACTTTTTACCAATAATAATGAGTGATATTATGGTCAAAAGATAAAGTCTCGACAACCTAATATTTTATTCTGACATAATAATAAGAGGAAGGATAGTTAGGAGCATGATAGTACCAACCACTAGGATCTTCAACATAGTTGTTCTAGGTGGAAACCAAGTCCCTATATGAGCTTGTAGGAACTTGGTAGATTGGGACCAACATGGATACTATTTGCTAAGTTAGGGCCTATGGATGACCAAGATTCTTGTTGGTAAAAAATGAGGGCTTATGATATCCTCTTGAAGGTGATTGAAAGCCTAGGTTTCCCTATTGGAAATAAGACTTTGGATAACTTTGATAGGGATAACTTTGGAGGTTAGACTACCTTTTGAGGATTGTGACATTATTAGTGAGGGTCCTCATAGTTTTGAGTATTTCATCCATTTTAGAATCTATAGGAGAGGAAGTTTGATTTTGCTCTAGGTATGCAAGAGGATGAGTTGGACTGGTGGTGGGTTGTATGATTAGAGAGTACTGGTAGGGGTGCTAATGGATAGAAACAATGGAGGGAATGGTCTAGGTTAGCCTTCCTATTTGGATTAGTTCTTTCTCAGCTTGGATGAATATATCATATGCCTTCGATAGTGAATTACCATATTTAGACTTGACCAACATGGCAATCTCAAAATTAAAAGCTTTTAGATAGTAAATGAATGTTATATCGAAAGGTGGTCAAATATCATTGGATATTCTTTTCCAAGTATTTTGGAATTAGACGTTAAAATCATCCATTGTCTCCATAGGCACCCTATTTATGGTCATGAGTTCCTCTAGGAGGGATGATCCATCTACCTTATCTTTGAATCACTTTACTAGCAGCTTCACCAACTAGTCCTAGATTTTGACTGATTATGGGTTGAGGTTGAGATACTAATCTTGAGCACTCCTTTAGAAAGAAGTCACCAATATCCTCAAGGATATATCTTTATTTTCAATTAAATGCAAAATGCATAAGCTTACAAGGTGTTATAAGTGTCATATCAAAATGAAAATACATTCTCCCAAGAAGTAAGGTAAGCATTCAAGCATGGAGGCAAGAATTGGGTCCCATGTGTTAGGTGGAACTGGTGGGATTAAGGGACCTCTATCATTCCACATAAAAAAAATCTAGGAGTTTGATGTACTACAACCACCATGTTGTGTTGTTAGTTTCTTCTTTGTATCTTGTTTAGAGGTGGTACTAGTTCTTGTTAGTTAGCTCTAGTGAAGGCTTTGGTCATAGATATTTTGCTCATATATATTTGGTCCATCCTTTGAGAATAGAGTCACCAAGTGGTGATATTTTGCTTCAAAAATTTGATGAGATAGAGACTCCCATAAAAATATTGATTTATATTTGTTTGATGACTTCTTTAGATTTTGTCTTTTCAATCTAATTCATTAAATGAAATCGCTAGGGGAATTGTCCAAGTGGTTATCTTCAAGTAGGAATATTATGACCATTACTAGAGTCATAGTTATACTTCTTCAATATTCATGAGGTAATATATAAAATATAATACCACTAGGTGTGCCAAAAAAATGATTGTTGTCTCAAAATGCACCTGCCAAACCCAAGATTGAGGGGCTAAGATTTTGAATGCACTCATGCATCACATAGAGTGGAAAAATAATAAGTGCCATGTATGAGGGACCACCTATAGGTAAATAATGTTGGCTCCACATTGAATCTAAATCCTTGATGCAAAATTATCTCTACAAACTAAAGCCAAGGAAAGAATTTCAATAAAAGTAAAAATAGAAAATCAAATGCTTTGACAAAAAATTAAAATCCTACGCTATGTGGGTTATGAGCCAAAGAATGAGGGGCCCAAAATTTCTAACTACTACGAGTGGCAATTGAACATAAAAAATACCACCTATGGATAGTGAACACAACCAAATAAACACACCATTAAGAATAAAGGAAAGTTAAGAGAAGGAGGATAGAGCAAAATTAGTCACAACTTCCATTAACATGCTTAAATTGATTACAAGAAAATGAGGCCCAAAGGTCTTGATGATCCTTAGACATGAGAAAATATTCAGGCTCTCCTTGTTATAGTAGGAAAGAAGTATTAAAGAAAGAGATCGTAAGGATGGGTACCAGGCATGAGCAAATAACTCCCAATACCTTTTGCAATAAAATCAGGCCTATTTATAAACTGAAATGAGGGTGCCTTCCCTCTAAATTTTTGTTTATAAGGTCTACAAATATATTCTATTCCTATAATCAAGAATACTTTTGCAACTTAATTTATAGGAGCTTTGAGGTCTCTAGATCTAGAGCCATAAGATTACAAGCCTTTAGATTATCAAGTGTGGTTGACTTATTTCTTTTCTATTGCATTGGGGTTTTTGCACCATTACTCTTCCATTGTGTTTCTCCTAGAATGTGTTGCCTTGCTGATGTAGTAGACATGACCTCCCTATAAGTGAATAGGGTAGGCTCATGCATATGGTGGGCAATGGTCATGATTGACATGTGAATGGCTCTAACAATTCAAGCTTTATGACCAATGGAGGATGTCCTTTTTAATGGTCCTTTGCCTACTTTCTTTATTGCATATGTGGCAGCCACATGTCGTTGGATGAGGTGGAATCTCCTTTGGACAATGGTGAGTCTCCTTTGTTAAGCATTGGTGTTTTCCTTTCTTGGGATCCTGATTGGTCATCACTCATTTGAACTTGTCTTTTATCAGAGCTTTCCCTTATTATTTTTGTTTACTTTCATCAAAAGGACTGCACGGGTCGTAGGATTGAAAGTCAACAACTTACAAGCCTTAATGTATTTTATGTTTCTAGGTTTGGTTAAAAAATGAGTGTTAGTCATAGATGGAAGATCTAACAATCGATACAACCTTCGAGCTTGTTTACCTTCCTTTAAAGCCCTCTTCTTTTGATTGAAGGTGAGAAACACCTTTTGATAGTGTTGCCTTAGTCTATCCCACTTTTGACTAGTCTTACTTGGAGTAAAGTGGGGTTATAGAGAAAATTTCCTAGCACTAGGTAAAATATTTAACTTTTAAAATTACAATTATAAGATAAAATGTCACTTTCAGATTATAATTTTTAACCTTTTACCATAATTCAACAACTCATTGGTTTGTCAATGGATCACAACATTCTAACATATCATGAATTTATGATAGATTGTAACTTTTTAATGGATCATAATTTTTTATGGATAACAAATTTCCAATGGATTGAGGTATTTTTGGATGACATTATGTTGAAGTTGAAAGGAAATTCAACAAATCATCAATTTTTCCATGAATTGGGAGCTCCTAGACTCAGCCATTTTTTTGAAAAAAAAATCTAGTTCATACCATTATGTTTGGGTTGTAAAATTCCTTCTCCCTTATCATGCAATGGTTAATTCCTTATAGGATTTTGAAGGTAGCAGCCAAGCTACTATAGTCTTAGAAAATTCATAAGGTACCAAGCTTGATTGAAAAGAGATCTTAGATGATGCATTACTTTTGGGTAAAATTATGATCATCTCATAGAAAAATTATAATATTATAGGTCATTTATATCCAACTCCAGGGTAGCAAGTTCTAAAACCACCTACCAGTCTAGAGTAGAAGTTGGGTGAAAGATCATGTAGTACCTCAACATATGATGCTTGATCCTCATATTGGCTACTTTACAAGGATCTCCCATTTATTTTGTTATGATATTTAATATATCCAGTAGATACTATAACTATATGATATCATTTAAAAAATTGCACAACATTACCTCCTACTCTACATTATTGATTTCAACTAATCATGTTGAAGTCATGAGACTTATGTCTACCATTGCTTCAACTTATCTTTCCCTTGTACCATCTATCCTTTTAGCTTAAACACGTATTTGCTCGTTCTTTCCTTTGCTTCTACTTTATCTCTCAGATCATTGTTTTTATTTGATGCCCTCATTTTTTGACATAGTTGCATTACTTGCCTTTGCATATCTTCTACAAATTGTTCAAGTGCTTTCATTATCTAGGGTTTTCTTATTATACCTTTATTTTTTACTAGTTGCTTGTGCACATATAGTAACCAGTGTTTTCTCCAATGGTCCCATTAGCTATACCATCTAGAATGGATTGACCCTTGATAATTCTAAGGTAGATAATATAATAGTATAGTTATTTGGGGATAATTTCTAGACTTCTTGAATCTATTGAAAGTGCTACTATAGTAAATAGCTTCCTACCAAATTTCCAGTTAGAACTGTAGGATCATGTGTATGAAAAATTCTAGAGTTGTTCGCAATGACTTGACCAATCTACTTTCTCACTTTCTATATGATACTTGATACCTCCCTTCATGTCCTTCTCCTTGGGGCTTTCTATTATGAAATGAGAAAATAATTGACTGATGTGAATGATGTGATATTTCATTAGGGTAGTGTGGATTTTATTAGATACTCATGATGTTATTGTAGAGAAGAATTTATCATTATACCTACAATAACATGTAAAACTATTAAGGTGAGGAGACTAATTTGACATAGTGATACTAAAGATGACACAAATTGGGTGGTATTGGTGGATGATGTGAGGGTTTGAAATGATAACACATGGAATGGTGCAATGCCACTTATGATATCTATGACCAAAGGAAAAGTATATGGTGATTTAATAGTTTATTATGGTGGTATTAATGATTATGGGATAAACTAGGGTGGATATGGCATGTGGGATGACCCTAAATCCTAGAAAAATAAATCTATTAGTGATTCTAAGACTAGGGTTGCACTTATTTGAGGTGAGTTGGGCATAGCAAAAGAATTTATGGGGATTCAAGAAGTAAGAATAGAAGAAACAAGAGATAAAGAGAGAATAACGATGGGAATTAAAGGAAATGAGGGTGGAAAGAAAGTGAAGATGGTCATGAGGAATATGGCAAAATTAATTTGTACTTCTAGATTAGTGACTTCTATTCTCATTTATCTCTTCCTAAGATGTGAATGTCCTCTTCTAAAGACCTCCTATTTAGGGTTATCCATAATATCTCTATATTAGATTTTATATTTTCCACTTAGTCATAAAAGATCTCACAACTTGAGGTATATTTACCAACCTTCATGTGAATAGTCATTCTTGTGACCACACTATCAACAAGTTTTATCTTAGCCTTTGCCTCATCCATTGGACTATACAGTCAAAAGGAAGAAAACTATTGCCTACCCAAAAATGGTTTGGATCTTAGGTCTTGATTTTCCATCAATGTACTCTAGGGTTTGCAATTCATCTTATCAAATTTAGGAAAGAAACTTTTGATCTTGGAGAGATCTTCAACCAATCTTAGAATAAAGGGAATAAAAAGAAAGGGAACCCAAGTGTCTCTTCCAAGATTTTTTCTTTGGTATATGGGGATTTTTTTTTTATCTTATATATTATTAAAATAAACCAAAGAAGAAAGATGAGAATTAGGGATTTACAAAAATAAATAGTTATTTCACCAAGCAAAATATAGCTCCAATTATAGGCCCAAGAAAAAATCTATCCTCCCTTCCAATGCCAATGTTTCAAATCAAGATCTTCCAACACCTATATAAACGCAGTAATTTAGATTACATTAATGGTGCATATGCATGACCTTTGTTAGGGGGCTTCCCCAATTTTGAGTCTCATGAATGCATCCTAAGAGGTAGTACATTTCTTCACTAAAAAATTCAAGACCGTGCATGGATGTTGAGGTTTGAGTAGTTATAAAAAACTTATTTCTCATTATCCCATTTTAATATTCCTCTAGATGCCAACTATCTTGCAAAGGATACCTCTTTCTAGTCCTGAAGTGGTTAGTAGCATAGGTGGGATTTATAAGTTCTACAACCATGGTGGCCTCACTCTTTATCTCATTCCATGATGTGTTTTGATGTCAACCATCAATTTGGATCCTTACCTCTATGCAACCAAGAAACATATATATAAATTTTTATTATGTTGGAGGAAGGGGTTTTTGAAAGGGCCCCAACCCTTTTACATTGTCATAAACAAAAACATAATACTTTGATACAAAGCCCAAAATGTGACATAAAGTGAGTCACCAATTTGAAAATACAACCCACATAACCTATATCAGCTTATACTATAGAAAACCAACTTAGTCAAAAACTTAACAACTGAAACACAACACTGAGACAAATACTTAACAATAGTTTCTTTTACATTCTCTACTATCCTGCATTTGTGAATCCCTTTTCCTAATCCTTATATCAAATAACTGCATTTTGAAATTCATTATTGCTAATTTCCATAATTTCTTGTGGAAAATTATCTTCCAAGATTACATATCCTTCATTCTGAATTCCCCAATTGGCTACCCAATCTGCAGCCCTGTTTCCTTCTCGGTAGATATGTACAATTTGCACATTTTCCAAATTCCTAATTTGTAGTCTAACCTCCTGAATCATATCATTTATATCCCAACTTGAATCTTGATTACCCTTGATCAGGTTGATAATGTTTAATGAATCTCCTTCTATGATGATATTTTTAACTCCAATTCTATCAATCAGCCTAATGCCTAGGAACAAAGCTCTAGTTTCAGCAAAATGATTAGATTGAATTTCAAGATTCTCAGCATACAATAATACCACTTCTCCTCTTTCATTCCAAAAAATACCACCAACACCTGCTATACCTAGATTCCCTTTTGAAGCACCATCAAAATTCAATTTTAACCAACCCTGCGGTGGAGGCTCCCATTTTGTTTGAAGTCTTTTAAGCTTGGAAGAAATTAATGGTTGATTACTGCAAGAATCCAACCCCCAACTATTTGCAATAAATTTTTCACCATCATCTTCCCATGAGTCCTTGAAATTGATTATCAAAATGTTCTCCTTCACAGCATTGCAGATCTTGATCACTATAGACATCACATCTTTCTTGCATCCTTTAAAAAATCTATTGTTTCATTCTTTCCAAATACCCCACATAAAGTGAGGTAAACAAAAGTTCCATAAAGTACTCAGTATTTTGCTCCTAAAAGGTGATTCCCAACTTAAGTATAGATCAACAATAGAATTTGGCAAGATCCATGTTGTACAAAATTTGTCAAGGATGTTGTTAAACACCTCATTTGAAAATGAACATCCAAAAAACAAATGCCATACCTCCTCCCAATCCCTTTCACATAATGGGCATCTGTTAGGGATCTGTAGACCTCTCTTAAGCAAATTGTCCATTGTGAGAACTTTGTTTTGAACTGCAAGCCAAGAGAAGAAGGCCACTTTTGGAGTTAGATGTTTCAGCCAGATTTTGCTTACTCGTAGCCATCCCAATCCTACATCTTCCAAGAGAAAGTACCCAGATTTTACAGAGTACTTCCCATATTTCCTACATTTCCAAATTGGAGAATCCTCTAGTCTACCTTGATTTAGAAAATATACCTGCAACATTCTATTCAGTTTCTTTACTACTTGTCTTTTCCTATCATTCATACCCTCAACATATATATGTTTCCATATTTTTCCATTAGTATCTGCAATGATAAAATTGTGAACCCATTGTCCATACTGATGAGAAATTTCTTGTTCTAGTTCCACAAATTTAGGGTCTTCACACAAAGGGATATTTTTTATCCATCTATCTCTCCAAAAGTTTACTTTTCTTCCATTTCCAATCTACCATATTAACCCCTCTTGAAGAAGAGGTTTAGTTTTTTGAATATTATTCTAGAAGAAAGATCCTTTTATTACATTCTCTTCTACCAAAAAATTATTTTCATTTCTCATATACTTTGCTTTCAAGATCTGAATCCATCCTACTTTTTCATCTATAACTATTTTCCACCCCTACTTTCCCATGAGAGCTTTGTTCATTTGTTTCAATTTCCTAAAACCTAGGCCTCCCACCTCCTTTCTAGAACAAACCTTATCCCAAGCAACAAGAGCTATTATTTTCTTCTCCTCCATTCTAGTCCATAGGAAGTTCCTTTGAATTTGTTCAATTATTTCCCAAATTTTCCTAGGCATTTTAAAAAGGGACATAAAGTATATCAAAATGCTTTGGAGAGTAGATTTGACCAATTGAGCCTTACCTGCCTAGCTAAGAAGTGTACCCTTCCAACTTGTAAGTTTTTTAGCAAATATTTCAACTATCAGATTCCACATTTCCTCTTTCATTCTTCCATTGAAAAGAGGTATTCCAAGGTAGGTAGCAAGAAAATTCCCAATCTCACAACCAAAGATCCTTGCAATACTATTCTATCTTAAAATGGGAGTATTGATAAAGAAAACCTTACTTTTGAGAAAATTCACCCTTTGTCCAACAACATTCTCATAAATACCCAATATGTTCCTTATTACCTTTGCTTGGGGAATGGAGGATTTTGTGACAATAATCGTATCATCTATGAACTGTTGATGTGAAATCAGATTTAAAGTTGAAGTTGGCTTAATTCCATCCAATTTACCTTCTCTAGTAGCAACTGAAATTGCTCTTCCCAAGGCTTCAACCATAATTATAAAAAAATAAGGAGATAGTGGGTCTCCTTGTCTCAACCCCCTCATACTCTTAAAATAACCAACTGCAACCCCATTAATCATTACTAAGAACATTGTTGTTGTGATACACTCCTTGATTAAAACAATCCAATCAACATGAAAACCAAAATTTTCCAAAACTTTGACTAAAAAACCCATGACACTCTATCATATGCTTTATTTATATCCAGCTTCAACAACATCCCTACTTCTTTACTCCTTTCAATAGAATGAATGACTTCATGAATGGTTATAATACCATCCAAGATCTATCTACCCATCACAAAACCCCCTTGTTGCATATCAATTATAAAGGGCAGCACATACTTGAGTCTATTAGCAATTACTTTTGTAATAATCTTGTATAATGTATTACAAAGGCTTATCGGTCTATAATCTTTGAAAGCTTTAGCACCTGCAATTTTTGGAATTAGAACAAGAAAAGTAGAGTTGACATCCCTTGGTATAAAATTGGATTTATGAACCTCCATAACTGCTCTTATTACATCAGACCCAACAATCCTCCAAAATATCTAAAAAATGTAGCCTAAAAACCATCTAGACCTAGAGCCTTCTCCCCACACATATCAAACACTATTGTTTTAATATCTTCTTCTTTGAATGGACTAATCAAGTAATCATTGTGCTCACCTGTAACAAGAGAAGGAATATTTTGGAGTAGTAAATTCATTGCTTCTTCATCTATCATCTCCTCTCTTCCAATCAGATCTGTGAAGAATTTAACTACCTCATCTCTAACTTCAAGGATATTATCAATAACTTTGTCATCATCTCTAATAATTTCCTTAATATTATTACAACTTCTATGCTTAAGAGCTGAAATATGAAAAAAATTCATGTTTCGGTCACCTTCTTTAAGCCATAGAACTCTAGATTTTTGTTTCCAAAAAACCTCCTCACTAGCTAGTATGTTATGATAATCTAATAGCAATTGTTTTTCTTTTCCTCAAATATCAGCCAATAGATTCCCATTGTTAAGAGATACATCAATATCCATCAATTGTTGTTTTAATTCATTCTTCTTAACAAATATATTTCCAAAAATATTCCTATTCTAGATTTTGAGGTTCTATTTTATGTACCTTAGTTTCTTTGCAATATGTGAGATTATGGGCCCTGAAAAGTCTTTTTTCCACCATTCTTCAATTCTCTTTTCCAGATCATCATGTCTCAGCCACATCAATTCAAACCTAAATGGACTTTTAAAAATCCTTGTTCCTATTTCTATTTCCCAAACTAAAGGATTA
This sequence comes from Wollemia nobilis, assembly GCA_028583015.1. Taxonomy (NCBI): domain Eukaryota; kingdom Viridiplantae; phylum Streptophyta; class Pinopsida; order Araucariales; family Araucariaceae; genus Wollemia; species Wollemia nobilis. Next base: position 1,944,143 of record JAQPPZ010001045.1, read on the forward strand.
TGATCAGATCCAATCTTTGGTAGAGCTGAAAGTATAGAATCCCCAAATGTAAGGAACCCTTCCTTTGAAATAAAAAAATGATCCAACCTTATTTGGATAAGTTGATCACCAATTCTTCTGTTACTCCATGTAAATCTGATACCTCTTAATTCCACATCCATCAATTCATTGATATTCACAAATGTTTCAAAATCTATCATGCCATCAAAAATTGAAGAATTACCTCCCATTTTGTCAAAAGGAAAAAGTGGAGAATTAAAGTCCCTAGCTAAAACCCAAGGAGTATTTTCAAAAGCTTTCCTGACATAAGTTAACTCTTGCCATAATTGTCTTCTTCCTACAATTGTATTTGGTGCATAAACTGTAGTTAAAATCCAACTCTATTTCGTATCAATAAAATAGAAAAAAATTGAGATAAATATTTTTGCTATTTTTATCATTGTTCCTTCCACTTTATTTGGATCCCATAAACACATTAGACCTCCTGAAGCCCCATTAGCATGACTGGCTACAAACTTTACTTCTTTCCAAATCCTTTGCTTTATACTTTCACAATTCTATTATGAGATCTTAGTTTCCTGTAGAGCTAAAATGCATGGTTTTGTCTCTTTTCTCAATGAAAACACCAACCAGTGTTTTGAAGGGGCATTGAGACCCCTCACATTCCAAGAAATAACCTTCATTTCTTAGATCTAGTGGGTTGTCTTTTCCCGCTTAGATTAAGAATTGTTTGGGTTCCATTAGCCACATCAATTGTTGTTTCTCTCTGCATTATTTTTTACTTTGAAGGTCTTCCTGGCTTTGACTCCACTCCAACATCAATCCCACCCTTTTTGCTATTCCTATTTATTTTTTTTGGAGTAGGGATTTTACTTCCTTTTATTGAAGTATTCTTTTGGCCAATTCTCATATTATCTGGTTCTAAATTCTTTTTTCCTTCCATTTCATCGGGTATATCTGGTTCTTTTTCAATAGATTCATTATTTTCATTTACCCCTTTCCCACCTTTCTTTGCATTATCTTCCTCAACATTTAAAATTTCCAAAGACTCAAAAGAATTCTTAGTTAAAATTTCATTCCTAGTATTACTGAAATTAGAAGCAAGTTGACTTACTTTGTCCAGGTCTTCAACAATCTCACCTTCTTCATATGTGGTATTTTCCAAAGCATATTTTTAATTTGTAAAGTGAACTTTAGGTGGATCATTTGAATAATTCAGAAATAATAATAATAAAATGTAAATCAACTTAGTAAAATTGTTAACAAAGTCTTTGTCCAAGTCTTCAACAATATCAGCTTCTTCATATTTGGTGTTTTCCAAAGTATAATTTTAATTTGTAAAGTGAACTTTAGGTGGATCATGTTGAGCAAGGTGCAACAACAGTATTGTCATTGTTGTCAACACAGTCAGACAGATCGGTTGATGCAGTGGACAAGAGTTAAGAGGTTCTTCAGAGTATGTACAATGATTTTCCAAAAGATCGAAGTGGCCCATATGCTAAAAATCAAAAGAAAATCACAAGGAAGAAAACTATCGCGATATCGCGACATGTTGAGCAAGAAAGAAAAACGTCGCGATATCGTGACATGTTGAGAAGAAGAAAAACTATCGTGATATCGTGACATGTTCGAAAAGAAAGGAAGAGAAAAACTGTCACGATTTCGTGACATGTTCAAGAGAAAGTGCAAGCAAGAAAAACTGTCACGATTTCGCGACATGTTCGAAGAGAAAGTGCAAGCAAGAAAACTATCACGATTTCATGACATGTTCGAAGAGAAAGCACAAGTAGAAAAAGTGTCACGATTTCATGACATGTTCGAAGAGAAAGCGCAAGAAAGAAAAATTGTCATGATTTCATGACATATTCGAAGAGAAAGCGCAAGAAAGAAAAAGTGTCACGATTTCGCGACATATTGGAAGAAAAAGAGGCAAGTAGAAAAAGTGTCACGATTTCGTGACATATTGCAAGAGAGATAGTACGGAAGAAAAAGTGTCACGATTTCGTGACATATTGAAGAGAAAATAAGAAAAGTGTCACGATTTCATGACATATTGCAAGAGAGATTGTACGGAAGAAAAAGTGTCACGATTTCGTGACATATTGCAAGAGAGAGAGTTCGAGAGAAAAAGTGTCACGATATCGTGACATGTCACGTTTTCGTGACCCGAAGGCAAGAGAAAGAGCAAAGGAGAAAAAGTGTCACGATATCGCGACATGTCACATTTTCATGACTAAAGGAGGAGAGAGAAAGTAAGAAGGCAGAAGTGTCGCGATATCGCGACAAAAGTAAAGAGGAAGAGTACGGAGGCGAAAGTGTCACGATATCCTGACATGTTTTTATTTTTTGTGTCAAACCAAGTAAAGTAGCAAGGAGGTGAAAGTGTCACGATATCATGACATTGTTGTTTTTTCGGGTACAAGCCAACAAAAGAAGCAAGGAGGCGAAAGTGTCACGATATCGCGACATGTTGTGTTTTCGTGGGCAAATCCGAGAAGAGGACAAAGAGGCAGAAGTGTCACGATTTCGATGACAGGTCACTTTGGCGTGAGCTAAGAAGAGAACCCAGTCAAAATAAGATATGTGACAATTAATTGAAGTTATACGATAGTTATAGGTGCAGTTATAGAGAAAAATCATGCAGCTAAAATAAGAAGAGTTAACTGAAGTTAGTACGATAGTTACAGGTGCAGTTACAGAGAAAAATCATGCAGCTAAAATAAGAATAGTGAACTAAAGTCAAAACGACAGTTACAGGGCTTGGATGAAATCATAAACAAAGTCATCTCAAAAAAAAAATAACTATTAATAGGTATGAGAAAAAATGTGATAAAGGAGTTACATATAGAATTTCTATTAATAAGTTGCATGCAAAAATATGGAAGTTAAAAATAGAGTCAGAACTTTGTTATAAAAGGAGGTCTGCATGGAGAATTAGAGTGCTGAAAAAGAGTGAAAGTGCTACAAAAAGAGGGTTGGAAGAGTGTCGTAAGAGAGCGTTAAGCAGAGCCGTGAGAGCCGTAAGAGTGCAGTAAGAAGCAAAGCAAGAGGGCTGTAAGAGGGCCGTAAAAGTGCAGTAAGCAGAGCCTTAAGTGTGTGTGGTGTTTTGGTGAATAGCGAGAGAGGTTGGGTTAGCAATAGACCAGTCAGGGTCTTGTATAAGCGAAGGCATTTTTATGTCAATCTTATAGTTTCAAAATTGCAGTCCAAGTTGGTGCTTGGAATTAGGGGTTGGTGCTCCTTTCCGTTGGTGCAGATAAATTAGGGGTTGGTGCTCCTTTCTATTGGTGCAGATAAATCGGGGGTTGGTGCTCCTTCCAGTGGGTGTTGGTAAATTGATTGTAAAATTGGTATTTTGCAAAGGCTGGATTTGGACGGGAATCCAAGCAGTCATTTTTGAGGAGTAGCCAAATTGGTGAACCTCGTTACATCGTGTGTTGTGGAATGCTCTCTTGTTATACTTGCTTTATCTGATTTTAAATTTTCATTGTTTTGGCATTAAGAGTTGTAGATTTGAATTTAAATAGCTACACTGATTCACCCCCCTCTCAGTGTCATTGTGAGACTAACAATTGGTATCAGAGCCAAGTTCCTGAACAAGCTTAATCGGCTAAGGTGATCTTGGAAGTGAGACAATGGCAGGTGGTGAAGGATTCTCATCAAACAAAGCACCATTGTTTGATGAAACTAATTACGCATTTTGGAGACTCAGGATGCAGACATATCTGTGTGCTTTGGGATACGACATTTGGGAGTCAGTAGACAGTGGATACACAATACCCACCACTCCTCCAACCGATGCTACTGGTAAGAAACTATTTGAGAATAACTCTAAAGCAAAGAATGCTATCATGTGCGGTTTAGTGGACAATGAACTGATAAATATTATGAGTTGTAAAATGGCAAAAGACATGTGGGACAAACTAAGGAGCATTCATGAAGGAGACGACAAGATCAAGGAGGCCAAGTTACAAACGCATCGAGCTCAGTTCGAAGCATTAAAGATGAATGACGATGAGAACATAGAGGCATACATGCTGAGAGTTAATGGAATCATTAATGCGATTAGAGGACTCGACGAGGAAATGGAAGATGTTGTCATCGTGAAAAAGGTACTAAGATCTCTTCCCCAAAGATTTGATTCTAAAGTTTCAGCAATAGAAGAAGCTAAAGATCTAAATACTTTTAGTATGGATGAGATGCATGGTTCTTTGACTGCATATGAGATGAGAATAGGAAAAACTAAACCCACAGACAGAGAAGCTGCTTTTAAAGCACATAAAAATATAAAAGCAAAACAAGAATCCGAGGAAGAAGAGACATCAGATGAAACGGAAGCAAACTTTGTTCGAAAACTAATAAGGGGAAAAGGAAAATACAGAGGAAAGCTACCATTTAAGTGTTTCAACTGTGGAGGCATTGGGCACTTTGCAGCTAAATGTCCACTTAATGAGAAAAACAAAAGTGATGAAGGTTCACACCAAGAAAGAAGTGACTGGAAGAAGAAACCAAATTTTAGAAAAGGCAACTTCAAGAAGAAAAGTTTCATATCCAAGAATGTCAGTCCTTCAGAAGACAGCTCCGGTGAGGATTCTGAAGAAGAAACAGGTGAAGCTCTTTTCATGGCATTCGAAGAAGAAAAAATAGAGGAAAAATAGGAATGTGATAAAAAACTTGAGGCTGAGGCTGAAGTAGATCTGGAAGGTGAGTTGGTCGCTGCACTTAAAGAGCTGAGTATAGAAAGGAAAAAGAATAAGAAAATTTCAAGAAAGCTTGAGGATGCCAATGAAATCATAACCAGCTTGAAAGTACAGATAGACAAATTTAAGAAAATATCTAAAGATATCGAAGTACAATTAACCATGAAAATAGATGAGTGCAACAAGCTAGAAGAAGAGATTGTTGGTTTAAGGATGCAGCTAGAAGAGATGAATCGAAAAATGAGTTGTTATCACAAACTTGAAGAAAGTTCTATGAAGCTGGATAAGATTATAAATAACCAAAGGACTACAGGCATCAAATTTGGTTTAGGCTTCGTCGAAGGAGAATCATCAAATGGATCAAAGGCCATAACTGTAGAACCCATAAAGAATGAAGATAAGATCAGGGTTGATCAAGAAAAAATGAATCATGCTAAAGAAAGCAATAATGCCAGGCACGAGAGGAGTATTGACAATGATGGATTCACCAATGTCACTCATCAAAGGAGAAGAAGATTTATGGCTCCCACTACAAAATGGCAAAGACCATCACCCAGGTTCACTCATTCCTTTTATGGTTATTGTTTTAAATGCAATGGTTATGGACATAAGATTTCAGATTGCAAGTATAATGTAGGACAAAGGAACTTTACCAGTAGAAATGTTTTTTCACCGTTGATGGATTATGCAGTAGAATGTTATAACTGTCATAATTTTGGGCACATTGCAAGAAATTGTCGAAGTACATTTGCAACAAATAAACATCAGGGAAGAAAATTTCAACCAAATGGTTTGAGACAAAATAGAAAATTTCTCGAAAAACATGCACAGACTACTGACAAAGAAAAGTCAAAACAAGTGACCAAAACTGTAATCAAACCAGAGTGGAAAGAAAAGGAGCGACCCAAGGAAGAAAAGGAATCCTTGATCGTACAGACAACATTTAAAGCACAGAACAAATCTGCACCATGGATACTTGATAGTGGATGCTCCAGTCATATGACAGGTGACAAACAAAAATTTGAGAAGTTACAGAAATATGAAGGTGGTTTTGTAAAATTTGGAAATAATGATGGAGCTAAGATAGTTGGCAAAGGATCAATTAAGATCAGTGATGGAAAAATCAAGTCAAAAGAAGTCTTGTTTGTGATTGGTCTGAAGCATAACTTGTTAAGCGTAAGTCAGATTTGTGACAGAGGTCATGAAGTAATTTTCAAGAAGCGGGGTTGTGAAGTCAGAACAACAAACTGTGGAAAGTTGATAGCAACTGGATCAAGGACATCTGGCAACCTGTATACTCTCTCAGAGACTTCAGAAGGAGCGTGCTTGATTGGACAGGAAGAAGAAAATTGGCTATGGCACAAGAGGCTCGGTCATATCAGTTTTGACAATCTAGTAAAAATCAGCTCAAAAAGGGTAGTGAGAGATATTCCCACCATTGGCAAACCATTAAATAGCATTTGTGCTTCATGCCAAAAGGGGAAGCAAACTAGAGCCACATTTAAAACAAAAGAGTACTTCACAAGCAAACCTTTAGAACTAATACATACTGATTTATGTGGACCCATGAGAACGCAAAGCATAAATGGTGACAAATACTTTATGTTGTGCATAGATGACTATTCCAGGATGACATGGGTACTATTTTTGAAGCTTAAATCAGATGCCTTTGAGATGTTCAAGATTTTCAAAAAACAAGTTGAGAATCAAACAGGAAAAAGGATTAAATGTTTAAGATCAGATAGAGGAGGAGAGTTCATTTCAGAGGAGTTTGTAGAGTACTATGAAAAATATGGGATTAGGAGACAATTTTCAGCAGCAAGGACACCTCAGCAGAATGGTGTGGTAGAAAGAAAGAACAGGATAGTGCAGGAAATGGCACGGACTATGTTGACTGAGAGCAAAATAGCAGACAAATTTTGGAAAGAGGCAGTCCATACTGCGGTATACATCCAAAATAGGTGCATGTTGAGGACGCATGAAAGCAAAACTCCGTATGAGTTGTGGTTCGGTAAAAAGGCAACAACAAGATACTTTAAAGTTTTTGGCAGCAAGTGTTACATCAAAAGAACTGAAGATAATCTTGGTAAGTTTGAAGATAGAGCTGATGAAGGTATTTTTCTTGGCTATTCGACAAAAAGCAAAGCCTACACATGCTACAACAAGAGGCTAAAGAAAATTGTGGAGAGTGCCGATGTTAAAGTTGATGAAGGTAGGGAACGAGAAATAAGCTATGAAGAAAACTACCCAATTTATGAAGAGGTTATTGAAGGAGATGAGGAAAAGGAAACGGAAAAGAAACAGAAAATTGACTCAGATGATTTAAGTAGTGATTCAGAAGAGGAAGAAAACAAGAAATTCAAAACAGGCAGCTGGCAGAAAAATCATCCTAGAGAGCAAATAATTGGAGACCCCACAGTTGGTGTTCAGACAAGAAGAAGAGTAGTAAGTAACTACTCTCTATTATCCAGCATTGAGCCCAAAAATGTTGCTGAAGCAAGCAAAGATGAAAGTTGGATGACGGCAATAAATGAAGAATTAGATCAGATCGAGAAAAACAAAACCTGGGAGTTAGTACCAAGACCTGCAAATAAAAATATAATCGGTACTAAATGGATTTTTCGAAACAAATTGAATGAAGATGGACAAGTAGTCAGGAATAAAGCAAGATTGGTCTGTAAAGGCTATGCACAAGTTGAAGGTATTGACTTTGAGGAAACCTTTGCACCAGTGGCTAGACTAGAGGCAATTAGAATGTTTTTGGCTTTAGCAGTTCACAAGAATTTCAAAGTTTATCAAATGGACGTGAAATCAGCATTTTTGAATGGAAAACTTGAAGAAGAGGTCTATATTGAGCAGCCGGATGGTTTCCAACTCGGTGATAATCCCAACTTCATCTGCAAGTTGAAGAAAGCATTGTATGGCTTGAAACAGGCACCCAGAGCATGGTATGCAAGGCTAGACAACTATCTTACTCAACAAGGGTTCAAAAAAGGTATGGTGGATAGCAATTTGTATGTCAAAACAGAGAATGGCCATCTCATTGTCCTTGTTGTATACGTAGATGATATCATTTTTGGCAGCAACAATGATGAGTCGTGTAAAGATTTAGCAAATAAGATGCAGAAAGAATTTGAAATGTCAATGATTGGTGAACTTTCGTATTTCCTCGGACTGCAAGTTAATCAAAATGAGAAGGGCATATTTATTTCTCAAGTTAAATATGTGAAAGAGATGCTAAAAAAGTTCACAATGGAGGATTGTAAGCCTGTTAGCACTCCCATGACGACAGGTTGCAAGTTGAGCAAGGATGACAAATCTCCAGATGTTGATCAAACCATGTACAGATCTATGATTGGGAGCCTACTGTATTTGATAGCTACCAGACCAGATATCTTGCAGGTAGTTTGCATGGTAGCACGATTTCGGGCTAGTCCCAAGGAGACTCATGTGACAGACAATGAAGAGGATTCTTCGGTATCTCGAGGGTACTATGGAGTATGGGTTATGGTATCGAAAAGGTAAGGACTTCACCCTTATTGCGTATTCAGATGCAGATTGGGCAGGATGTGTCGATGACAGAAAGAGTACTAGTGGAGGTGCATTCTATCTTGGAGTCGCATGGCACAGTAAGAAACAAGAGTCAGTCTCCTTATCCACAGCAGAGGTAGAATATATTGTAGCAACTACGTGTTGTACGCAGGTCTTATGGATGAAACAAACCTTGAAAGATCTTGGCATTAACTTCAGTGAGCCAATTTCAGTTAAGTGTGATAACACCGATGCCATTAACATCTCAAAGAATCCGATTATGCATTCTCGCACAAAACATATTGCTATCCGATATCACTTTCCGAAGGAGAAAGTTGCGAAAGGTGAGGTTAAGTTGGATTTTGTCCCAACTACAGAGCAAGTAGCGGATATCTTCACAAAACCACTGCCCAAGGAAATTTTTGAGTACCTTCGCAATAAATTGGGAGTGGTCATGCTTCCCAAGAACTGACTAGCTATCGGGACCACATTCTCAGGGGGAGCATTTATATATTTGATTATCTTTTTGCTCATGTTTGTAATTTTTGCTAACTATAATAATTTGTGCCTGAGAATGTTGTGCATGGACTCAGGGGGAGTCTGCAGCAGCCCTTTGGTATTATTGTCAAAGGGGGAGAAGAATTACAGGAAATTGCACGTGTGTTGCCAACAATTCCAAAGGGGGAGATTGTTGAGCAAGGTGCAGCAACAATATTGTCATTGTTGTCAACACAATCAGACAGATCGGTTGATGCAGTGGACAGGAGTTAAGAGGTTCTTCAGAGTATGTACAGTGATTTTCCAAAAGATCGAAGTGGCCCATATGCTAAAAATCAAAAGAAAATCACAAGGAAGAAAACTGTCACGATATCGCGACATGTTGAGCAAGGAAAAAACTATCGTGATATCGTGACATGTTGAGAAAGGAAGAAGAAAAGCATCACGATTTCGTGACATGTCCGAAAAGAAAAAGAAAACTATCGCGATTTCTGACATGTTCGAAGAGAAAGACAAGCAAGAAAAATATCACGATTTCATGACATGTTCGAAGAGAAAGCGCAAGCAAGAAAAACTGTCACGATTTCATGACATGTTCGAAGAGAAAGCGCAAGCAAGAAAAACTGTCACGATTTCATGACATGTTCGAAGAGAAAGGCAAGTAGAAAACTATCACGATTTCATGACATGTTCGAAGAGAAAGTGCAAGAAAAAAAGTATCACGATTTCTGACATATTGAAAGAGAAAAGGCAAGTAGAAAAAGTGTCATGATTTCACGACATATTGCAAGAGAGATAGTACGAAAGAAAAGTGTCACAATTTCAAACATATTGCAAGAGAAAAGTCAAGAGAAAAATGTCACGATTTCGTGACATATTGCAAGAGAGATTGTACAGAAGAAAAAGTGTCACGATTTCGTGACATATTGCAAGAGAGAGAGTCCGAGAGAAAAGTGTCGCGATATCACGACATGTCATGTTTTCACGACCCAAAGGCAAGAGAAAGAGCAAAGGAGAAAAAGTGTCACGATATCGTGACATGTCGCATTTTCGTGACTAAAGGAGGAGAGAGAAAGTAAGAAGGCAGAAGTGTCGCGATATCGCGACAAAAGTAAAGAGGAAGAGTACGGAGGCGAAAGTGTCGCGATATCGCGACATGTTTTTGCGGGTTCAAACCAAGTAAAGTAGCAAGGAGGCGAAAGTGTCGCGATATCGCGACATGTGTTTTGCGGGTACAAGCCAAGAAAAGAAGCAAGGAGGCGAAAGTGTCGCGATATCGCGACATGTGTTTTCAGGGGAAATCCGAGAAGAGGACAAAGAGGCAGAAGTGTCACGATTTCGCGACAGGTCGCTTTGGCGTGAGCTAAGAAGAGAACCCAGCGAAATAAGATATGTGATAGTTAACTGAAGTTATACGACAGTTATAGGGCGATTGAGAAGAAAATCATGCAGCTAAAATAAGAAGAGTTAACGAAGTCGATACGACGATTACAGAGTGCGATTATAGAGAAAAATCATGCGAGCTAAAATAAGAACAGTGAACTAAAGTCGAACGACGATTGAGGCCAATTACGGAGTGAAATCATCGCGAAACTAAAAGTCATCGGAAGACCAAACAAAGAGCCGTAACTATTAATAGGTGCATGAGAGAATACTAGTTGATAAAGGAGTTACATATAGAAGTTTCTATTAATAAGTTGCATGCAAAAATATGGAAGTTAAAAATAGAGTCAGAACTTTGTTATAAAAGGAGGTCTACGTGGAGAATTAGAGTGCTGAAAAAGAGTGAAAGTGCTGCAAAAAGAGGGTTGGAAGAGTGTCGTAAGAGAGCGTTAAGCAGAGCCGTGAGAGCCGTAAGAGTGTAGTAAGAAGCGCAACAAGAGGGCTGTAAGAGGGCCATAAAAGTGCAAGTAGAGCCTTAAGTGTGTGTGGTGTTTTGGTGAATAGCGAGAGAGGTTGGGTTAGCAATAGACCAGTCAGGGTCTTGTATAAGCGAAGGCATTTTTATGTCAATCTTATAGTTTCAAAATTGCAGTCCAAGTTGGTGCTTGGAATTAGGGGTTGGTGCTCCTTTCTGTTGGTGCAGATAAATTAGGGGTTGGTGCTCCTTTCTGTTGGTGCAGATAAATCAGGGGTTGGTGCTCCTTCCAGTGGGTGCTGGTAAATTGATTGTAAAATTGGTATTTTGCAAAGGCTGGATTTGGACGGGAATCCAAGCAATCATTTTTGAGGAGTAGCCAAATTGGTGAACCTCGTTACATCGTGTGTTGTGGAATGCTCTCTTGTTATACTTGCTTTATCTGATTTTAAATTTTCATTGTTTCGGCGTTAAGAGTTGTAGATTTGAATTTAAATAGCTACACTGATTCACCCCCCTCTCAGTGTCATTGTGAGACTAACAAATCATTTGAATAATTCTGAAATAATAATAAAAAAATGTAAATCAACTTAGTAAAATTGTTAACAAAGTCTTTGTTGGACACTCCAATAATATGTTGTTGGTGTTTCATTTAATCACCTTAATTAGAACTATAGAAAGAAAAGTCCTTATTACTATGCCTTTAAAGTGTGGCCCGAGTTACCAACAATTATACTTAACCTTATATAAAAAAACCCAATAACTCGGCTTGTCCACGTCAGGAATTAAGGTTGACCTGCCCATATCCTTAACACTCAATGATTGTTCTTCCAATACGAGGCGAATTGAAATAGTATGAATAATAATGAAGAATGTGAAGTTATAACCTGCTCTGGTCGATGCACAATGCGACTTTTCTGTGCTTGTCGTTCGATTTGTTTTTGAAAAACCTGAAGGAGACGACGCTCCTCTCCGTTAGATCATCTGACGCCAGAACCATCAACCCAAATCCCTTCAACTCCTTGCCATCACCTGCGTCGGTTTTAGTCATGCACAGGTTCTGAGCCGTCAGCGGACCCATATCCTCCACGGCTTCGTACAACTGGTCTGAGGTGTCAGGACCGTCGCTGCCATCGAGAGGAAAGGGGAAAAATTCCGGGCATTCCCACATTCCAGTACCTTAGGCGGAGTGAAGGGGGTGCTTGGCTTTCACCCATCTCTTGAAGTCTTTGCTTCTGTAAAGCAAAGCCATTCCGATTTTATGCTTATCTCTTTTGTTACCAACGAGGACTCGCCATATATTATCTGATCCCAACCATGCGGTGGTTGGATCTCTGAAGGAACTGCTATTGATGCCAACGGGCAGCATGACGGGGTTCTCTGGAACTTTCTTCCATTCCTGCAGTAAAGGATCCGAGGGGTTGGTGGGAACGGCCATGGCTGTAATTTGTTGGGAGGCGTTACTGTTGCTTGTGTATAAAATTAAAGGAGGACCCCTCTTTTGCAAGAATATTGCAGATCCAGACTAGGCGCCGTTGATGTCATACCATTCGTCTGGGTATATAGCTGCTCCCGGCAAATGTTGCCAATTGACCAGATCTCTGGAGACTGCATGGCCCCATCTAATCAACCCCCACACGGCTGAAAAGGGATTATATTGGTAAAATAAATGGTAGTACCCCTTGTAGAACATTGGTGCTGCAAAATTGAACCAATAACCAATTTTAGAACAGAGATCAAACCAGTATAACAATCGTGGGTACTATTATTTTTCAATTGCTACATAGAATTTGGATGAAGTTTCCCTACTAACAATTGCTAAAGATCAATTGTTTTATTATTTTATAAATACTATAATAAATAACTTCTCACACACATGGAAGTGGTAAGTATTAAAAACATCTTAATTAATAAATTAGAGTTGTTATAAAATAAACGATTAACATGATAATATTTTTTTGAATTGTATAAAATTAAAACCATATTATTTATGTTTAAGTATTTTTAAATGGGTTATGAGGGATTGAAATGGGTTCAACCAGTATCATTTGGTAAGATTTGAACAGATGTTGAAGAATCTAACAGGTTGAGTTAATGCCACTTGCCACTTGATTATTTATGTCTAAGTATTATGAAATAGTAATATTTTTATTTGAAGGTAGAAATTCAGGTTCAAATATTTTATCAAAATTATATATGAATAATTATTAAAATATTATTTATTATTAACTTAATTATTTCAATCCTATCTATACAATTGATAAAAAAATCTATGTTCAAATTTTTTTAAGTATTAAATTTTTTTATTATTTATTTAATTATTTTATAATTATTATAACATAAATAACTTCATACACATTCCTAAAAGTGGTAAATATTAAAGTTGTAAAACAAACCATTAACATAATAATTGTTTTTGAATTAATTATAAAATTAAAACCATCACATTTGTACAACCCATATTTGATAGTATTGTGTAAATAACTATGTCAAAGTATGATGAAATGGTAATATTTTCTTTTAACCTAAAATTTTAGGTATAAATATTTTTTAAAATTTTATATGAATAATAATTAAAATATTATTAAATTAATTATTTTAATCCTCATTTGAGTTTTAAGTAGTAAATAAATCTTATTATTAATTTAACTATTTTATAATTATTATAAAATAAATAACTTCGTACACATTCTTGCAAGTATTATATACATTTTTTTTTCCTTTTTTTTGATTTGGTTAGTGTGAGAAACCCCTACGACAAACCATGATCCTTGTGAAGTTGAGATATATTCTTATCGATAGGGAATTTAACACACAACCACCACACACCCACCCCCTCACACACTCGCAAATACCCATTCTTCTTTAGATATTACAATACAACAAGCATGGAAACGCCTTAATCAATTGCCTATGGGCCAACAAGACACTTGTTCTTGCCCTCAACAACAAAAACCAATAGCAGATCTAAAACACCAATCCATATCAAGCTAATTATTTTTCATGCTTGATTTATCCTGGGTATCTCCTTCTTCTCAGATTACTATATCTACACCCATCTTCATACACATCAGTAGATGTCTCACAAGTTGACTTAATAGATTGTGAGATGCCATTTCACCACACACCCCTCCTACTACCTGAATCACAAGCTAACTATGAGCCTTCCATATCCACATCCACTCTTTCCACCTCCACATCATCCCAAGTTGTGGTCCACCTCACTAATATTGGTATTAGTGAAGACATGGTCCGAGACATCACTGTTACACTACTAAAAATCCAAACTTCTAAGGATTACGGTAGCCCATCCAACCCACCCTTATCCATAGGAGTGGCGTACAATATGGGTTCAGTGCCTAATAGCATTAATTTTGTGTATGGTGGGATTGATTCATCGTTCGATCCATATTACCTAGATGAACCTAAATAACCAACCCTTGCCAATATACATCATATGACGAATTTTCCTTCATGCTACTTTCACTGAGTCAATTAGTAAGGATACAACCTAGGGTGACATGAGCAAGGAATGCACAATATCATTGACACTTCATATCAATAAGTGCATAACCATTTAGGTTTAGGCTGAAATTTCCATCCCACCATTTGTTCTTTTGAATAAAATTTTCAAAGCCTTCAATTAGGTTCAAAATAAGAAACCACCCACAATTATGACTTTGAGGAGGAATTCTATGCTGAATACGACATCATTTTGATAGCTTCTAATGAATTTGAAGAGAAATAAACACCCATTACTCCACTCAATGAACATGATGAACATTATATTATAATATTCCCCATCCACCAACCCATTTTTTGTTTGCTTCTCCCAAAGGAGTGAGCTGAACCAACTACTGAACCACTACCTCCACTTCATTGATCCACCTCATAAGAATATTTTGTAACATATGTACATAATTAGAAAAAAATTAAAAAAACAAAATAAAACAAAAATTTGTGCATTGCATATGCATGGATTTTATCATTTGCATTTACATGTGTTGCTTGCTACTATCCGGGTTTCCAATGTTCTTATAGGCTTGCTAGACTAGGGGAAGTAGAAGAGCTTGAACCACTTAACATCATCCATTTGAGAGATTTTAATGCTTAATGTGATTTACATATATGTATGTATACATGGCTATTATACAAAAATAGCATTCATACACATTACATCCATACACATTGCATCCATTCACATTACACACCTCACATTACATTCATACACATTACATTTCACAATTCCACATTGCACAAACATATTCATTATCATTTCAGTGCATTTCATCCATCACATTAGGGGTCATTTGTTAAGTTTAGATAATAATTGATCCAATAAATCTTGTTTCCTTAATAATGGGCACTCCCAAGATCACTTCCATTTCATTACACCATTTCACAAGCCAATTTACCATTTACACTATCACTTCATTACTCCTAGGTGTTTTTAGTCACTCAATCACTCCTAGTGATTTAAGAAAATTTCAATACATGTCGAGTTTTCTCTAGGATCAAACCACATTTTCACTAAAAAAATCTTAAGTTCTGGAATTGACTCTAACACTCTTGAACCAACCACATTTTACACATATTAAAAACATATTATGCCAAAGAGGGATAATACCATGATTGTGTTGAACCTCGAAGTGAAAATATCATCTTTACTTGTCCCATTATGCACATAGTCTAAAATCAACAAAAGTGGTCTTCACTACTACTCACATTGACAAAAAAAAAGAACAAGTAGTAAGGATAGGGTAAAGTTCTCATCACACCTTAGTTGAGAATCTAATTCTCCAAAGCTCTAACTCTATTACACATCATACACAATAGATCCACAAGTTGTAAGAATAGAACTACATATTCATCTAGATGGTTAGGTAGTTCAAATCCTCAAAGCCTAGAGATCAGATTATTGCACTATGGAGAAAATATCCACTGAGGCTATAGATGCTTGATTGGTAGTGGAGTATGCTCATGCGTGGTGCTACATCTCTATTGAAGAGACCTCTGACCGCATATAAGGACAAGCTAGCTTCTTGGTCTCCTCCATGATAGGTTTCATTTCAATTTACTCAAGATAGGTTAATGAACTCACTTGCACACACATTGGTTCTTGATTGCCTTGAGTCATTACCTTGCTCATTATTTGGTAAATGAACATTTCACTGCACACACACTTGGTCTTAGAGAAATTATGTAGATATTAGAGAGTTTGGTTGAAACAACTAGTATGTCTAAATCTCTGTAAAATAATCAGTTGTCGATAAGTCAACAACATCCATATCATTACATGAGTCTTCCATTTCATATACCACTATTTTGGTGTCCCTGATTAAACAACAATGATAAATAATTGTTAAGAAAAATTCTAAACTACAAATGATCATTAGTGCATTAGTTCATTTACATTATTTTCATTACACATATACATAATCATTACATTACCATCCATCACACATACATATGCGTTCACACACACATCCACAAAAAATTATAACATAAAAGTAAAATCCATGTATATATGCATATATAAAATCACATATATAATGAATACCCGAAGGCTATATACAATAGAAGCACCAAAGCTCATATACAAAAAAGTGTATTTAAGAACTAGCGAACGCCTATAAGAGGATCCTTATGACCCTGATGAAGCCCTAGATCTAGAGTTACTACACCTAACAAAGCTTGCTATAGAGGAAGAGGGTCTATTTGGTAGTCCAATTTGGAGTTGCATACATATATCCTCTAAATCCTAGATATATGCCTCCCAAGATCGAAGGTGTAGTACATCATAAATTTTATGAGAGTCCCTCTACCTCAGCTCTGCCTGGAACCTTGTTATCACATCCTCACCTCCACTTGTTGCCAGCTCCACCTATAGTTAAGCAACCTCAACATCTCAAGTTGCTATCACTGCATCCTATACCACCTCAATCCATGCTACTCCAGCCAATCCCATCACCTCCATATTATCCCAATTAACATTCTGCAAGACCTTTATCACCCATGGTAAAATGGGTGAGAAACGATGTTGAGCCTCCAAGATCCTCAACTACAACATAAGCACAAACTCACATGCATGGTACCATCACATTCATAGCATAGTAAAAACCATTTAATTTTTTTTGCATAACTTGAAACAAAGAGTTCTAAGGGCGCTTACCTCAGACACCTACGCATCCATGCCCTCCATTACCATCACTTCACTCACTTCACATACTTCACTCACCCACTTCCTCACTCTCAAATGCTATTTTAAAAACTTATGAATGCAAGAATGAGTCTAATTTTGCTTCTGCTACACTTTAATAGTTATTTTTTGTATGATCAAATTCTCATGGGCATTTTCATAGTGCACTCAAATGTTGCTCTACATTTACAAGGTGGTAGATGCTTTTTGACGTTTATACATGGTGTGGATGCTAGTTGGCATCTAGCTCCAAAATGTTGCAGAAAGACCAATAGGGCCCAAAAATGTAGCTTACCTCCACAAAATCACTCCAAAATTCATCCATGCATCCATTCCATCATCACATCATGTTTTGTGAAGGTTCAGATCGATTTGGATGCTTCATTTTCATTTATGACCAAAAGTCACAAAAATACCAAATTTGCTTACAAAAGCTTCAAAACGGCCACATTCATCATTCTACACATACATATCACCATCCCATAATATTTGTGATAATTTGGATTTATTTGGGTGTTTAATTGTTGATTATGACCAAAAGTTGCAAAACTCCCCAAAATTACTTTAAATCATTCCAAATCCCTTCACAAAATCATCACATTCACCCACCAATCATTGCATCATCCATATGCATTCATTTACATCATTCATATCATCCACAATTCCATACATTACCATTCAATATTTTCCAATTCCACTCATATTTTTCAAGTGAACCTCGTATCTAGTGGTTTACCCTATTCACTTGGTGATTGCAGTGATTGGCTATCCATGCAATTTGGTAGGATGGATAGATCACCATAAGGAAACTTGTCCATCATCCAATATATTCTAGTTTGAAATACAATTACATTTGGTCCCTCATTTTTGAGTGAGACTATGCTTAGAATAATTTGCTCAAATGCTATCATTGATGGCCTTGTTCATTGGGGCTTGAAACATGGATAACTTCCAATACATCATCTCTTTTACACAGACAATCACTGGGGATGTGGACCAGTAGCATGATTGGTTCCTAGTAGAAGGAACCTCACAACAAATCACTACAATGGTTATATTCTCCTATGTCATTTTGCATTTTTATAACTTTGCATTTCAATGACGCCAAAAGGTATATTCTTCAACAATATAGAATAACCAAATTTGATTTTGATTTCCCACATCGAGATACATCTTTTACATCATATTTACATTCACATTTTCAAAAACCCTTGCATCTATTGGGGAAAAAATAGAATACACCATATTTACATCACATATCATTAGCAAACCCCTTTTCTATTGGGTCAAAGAATATAATCACTCATTGCATCATCATCTATGTCACTTTCATGACATTTACATCACATCTACATCCACATTTCCAACAACCCCCTTGCATCTATTGGGGTAAAAATAGAATACATTTACACCCACATTTACACTTACATTTACATCCATATTTTTATCAATTGGCTCATGAGATTAATTCTTCACTCATTATCTAGTTGAATGGGTAAGCTACACCCACATTCTTTTGGTCTTCAGGATCTTCTTGCACTCCAAGGAAAGAAAGTTGCTTCATCCAAACTAGGTGTCTCTTGTTTTTGCACTGCATTGTGTTTCACACAACACGATACAAAAAGGGGCATCTATAGACACCAAATCCTAGCCACTTATCATCCTTGCATCTTCCCAATCACAACCATCCATTATATATATATGTATATATATATATATATATATATATATATATATATATATTTTATATATAAGTATATAAATATTTTATATATTAATATTTATATATTTAATATAAATATATGTATATATGTAAATGAAATCATAGCCATTCATCACAATCTAATCTCATCCATCCACTTGATTTGATCCATGCCACATTGTAAATATTATAATCTTAGCCATCCATTATGTTTTAATCTTGACCACACATTGGTGTTGTTGAAACCCTAGCATATGGAAGACAAGTCATATAATAATTCACTTTTTTGAATGAGATTTAAGTAGTAAAAAGGTTAAGCACTTTTGTTGAGTAGTCGGTGGAGCGGTTAAGGAGTTGGGCAGTTAGGATTTTTGGAGGATGAAAATATCCATCATGCTGCCCACATTTGTGCAGGACTGCATAAACTACCCAAACTATTTTGGCCATATATCACTCATCTAGAGTCATATTGAGACAACATTTTAAGGGTAGGTTCATGATAAACTCTAGAATATCTTTATAAATTTTTAGATCAATTGAAGCAACAATTATCCTAGCGTAACCCTTTATTTGAACATGATTACAAATTGCAAGCATAAGAATGTAGATCAGAATATCAGATATTCTTAACAACATAAATATTCTATTATGTTAAATATTACATTTTCTATCTTTGTAAGCATTTCATATTTTACAACACTAGGGTTTTATAAATCTATCTTTATAGAGGGTCTCACATAGTGGAGCCCTCTCATGTGCTATTGACCTTTTGTGTTGTTGATTTATTTGCAGGTGCAAGAACTCTATTATTGAAGGTTGTTGCAGCTCAGGTGGCCCTATAGGGATACACAAGCCCACCTATAATTTGTTTGGAGAAAAAATAAGTGTTGAAGACAAAAACTATTCTTGTGAGGGAGGGTTTTGTAACCCTCAACATTGTAACATTGCATCAAAGGTTGTAAAGCATATTGTAACCCCGATATATATATATATATATATATATATATATATATATATATATATATATATATATATATATATATATATATATTGTACACTTTGGAGATCCAAGCTCCTCCTAGTTCCATATTAATAAGATTTTTCATTTTGTGCAATATTGTGTTGATTTTATTTTGATAATATTGCTTTATTTGACAACACCCAATCAGTTTCTTATGTGCCAACAAGATGATCATTCTTGCTCAAATTAATAATTTATAGTTGTTATAAAACAAACCATTAACATACTAATATTTTTTTATTGATTATAAAATTGAAACCATTTGGTGGAGGTAGTAGATAGATTGATTTTTGCTTCTGCTGAGTGTTTTCCAACTTGAGGTGGTGGTTTCAATCCCAAACCCCTTCAATGTCCCCTTAAAGTAAAATTTTACCGAGGGTGGGATGGGGTGAGCGGGGTGGGCTATAATAGTATATTTTTGAATTACGTTATAAATTTCTCTGTATAACAAATAAATAAATAAAATTGAAACTATTATATTTGTACAACACATATTTCACTTAGTAAAACAAATTAATAGTTGAGTGGTTTCAATACCAAGCCCCTCCGGGGTCTCCTTTACTTAAAGTAAAATTTTATCGAGGGTGGGGTGGGGTGAGTGGGGTAGGCTATAATAGTATCTTTTCAAATTACATTATAAATTCCTTTGTATAACAAAAAATAAATAAAATTGAAACCATCCTATTTGTACAACCCATTTCACTTACAAATTAATTCATACACCTTAAGAATGGAATGTACTAAATATACCTTAATTAATGGGGTTACAGTATAAAATAAATCATAAAGTAAATAATTTTTCATTGGTCATATGAAATTTAAATAGTTTCATCGACACTAAACTTATTTTATCATCTATAACGCCTATGTTATCATATTATAATAATTAAAAAAAAAATTATCTATATTACGTTGTGATTATAATATACCAATAATTTTATCTATATAATATTTATATTATAATTATTGTTTTATTATGAATCATATAATTTAATTATGACTAGTCATACCTCTAATCTCATTTAACAAACTTTTTTCAATAACTAAAATACTAGGTCTAACAACCAAATAAATAATCATATAAGAGAATAAACTAACTTATATTATAGGTATAACTTCTATTATAGGCTTGTGTAAAACAAAAACTAAACTAATATTTAAAAAGTTGTCAACCAAACACTTCAATTCAATTAATTATATTCCAAACCAAAGGATATAATGGATAATTTGTGTATACTAATCCAAATATCATTAGATATATTGGTGTTGTAGATATCAATTATCAATCTATAAAATCAATACATAGGCATTTGTAAAACCCTAACCATACTGTTGTCTAAAAATTATCAATTAAACTCTTTAATTAAATTAATTAAGTTTCAAACCAAAATATTATAACGGAGAGTTTGTGTATACTAATTCAAATTTCATTAGGTATATTAATGTTGTAGGTATCAATTATCAATCTATAAAATTAATACATAAGGAGATAAATCCTATCATTATATGTATACCCTAATATAATAATAGAAAGTTACCTCTAAAAAATGAGAATAAATAGAAAGAAATTAAAAAACTAAAGAAATTATAGAAGCTCAAGTTAATCTTATCATGAGTATTACTATATATCCAATCTTCTTATAGTGATCAAGGATACAATCAATGAGGTGTTATCATTAATAAATCTAATGAGCCCTCCAAGGAGTCTTCTAATCAAACACCACCACCAACACAAGATGATGCCATGCTTCACCCTCTCATTAGCTTAAGGAATCTCTTTTAAAGTTTGTCACAAAGGTATTTGTTATTTGCTCAGGACATTAGGGTCATTTTTTGCAATAGTCGAATGCACCCAATATCCACACCATGTGGAGAGCACACAAACCAAAAGTATTGAGGGTGTGGAACACAACTCAAAGAAAAAACCTCATCTATTTCTTATTAGATGTGATATTTGATGCTAAATTCTCCTAAACTAACCTATTCTACCAGATGTTGCCAAGAAAAGAGAAATAGAGAAAACATAAATCTAACAATCCTAAGCTATAGATGGCAACACACCGAGATCACAAAATCTTATGTATGTTAGTGGGATGAATAAACACATGCATAATTCATGAAAACTAAAATGATCATGTTTTTAGTTCATTATACTCATTCATTCATGAAACGTATATGAGAACTAGGGCATATACTAGCCACAACTTCCCATACAAATCAATATACACATTAAGATAGAAAGAAAGTAGCCACAACTCATTATATATATATATATATATATATATATATATATATATATATATATATATAAAACTTTTATACATGCATGCTATAAAGAGAGAGACTTGGAGCCTGTACATAAAATGACTCAAGGATCAAGTCTAGACTAATACACAAAATATCTAAGTGAAAATTATACACAAGGCTAGATACTAGGCACAAATATACAACTCTCCCTTCTTTTTCTAGGTATAAACCTAGCATTTACACAATTACTTTAGAATTTAAAATTTAAAATTTCCCTCTACCCTAAGATAGGTGAGAAATTACAATGTTACTTGCTCAATGGCTCAAGGTATCATTTTGCATTTATGCCTAATTGTATTGTGGATGGTTTGGAGTCCTTTTATATTGAATGCTCTATAGACTGGTAGTTCCTTTTAAACACCACATTTATGAGCCTTTCCTTTGGAAATATAAATATTGACGATGATTGATGAGGCAAATGTTACTTTTTATGGAAGTCTCTTGCCAATATTGAGGCTCGTGTTGAATGTGTGAATCCCACTCTTTACCTCCCTTGCTTTCGAAAATCTCAAACCAAATTTAGTTGGTGCTTATTTCTTCCACCCCTTTGTTTTTAATCCTAGTGATTATTATTTTGCACATGGTGTAGCCCTAGGATTTTATCAAAACTCTATTTTCTACTATTTTGGTGGTTGTATTTATATTTGAGGGTCCAACTACTATACCTTTGCATTAGTTTTTACTTAATTTTTTTTCTAGGAGTTGGGATTTTCTTATTTTGTGCCTTTATCACTTTAGCTTCTCTCCCAAACTCTAATTTGGCCTATTTGTGGGACACTTTTTCCTTATAGGTGAACTAGGTCACTTTAGTCCTTTTTTTTTCAATGTCAACCAGATCTAGCATGTAGTGAAAATTCACTACAGTTATGGTGGCTCATGGGGATCTCTAGCTTGCTCGTGATGAAGGAACCAAAATATGATAGCTTTATTCATTTGGTGTGAAGTCACGATGGAGGACTAAAGCTTATTCATTGTCATTAGAACTTCTCCTCATTCACTTTATGATGACAACCTCATTTGGGTGAGCTAAAGATATATTTTCTCAAGCTCCCATTGGTCACCTAGATTGATGTAGGGTTTTGCTCATGAATTATTGGATGTACATCTTAATTTCAACCGTTGCTTCCATAACCCATGCTAATGATTCTATGTTGCTTTAATTTTTTCTAAAAGTCTTGCTCCAAAAAGGGGTTCATTATTTGGAGTCCAAGGAGAAGGAAGACTATTTTGCACCAAAAGATGATGCATTATTTTAATTCCCCCACTGTCTAGTCCAAAGTATCAATATGATCCTTATAACAACGTGCAACCTAATCTACTACCAATACCTTAGTAATTTTATAGGTTATCGCTTCTCAACTAGTAATCTCTTCCACTACCCATTGTTGATTGTTTGACTAGGCTACCCAAAATTTGAATGCTTATGCTTTGGAAAATAAGGGACTGGTAGTCATCAATACATGGTAAAGCACTTTGTTTACCTTAATATTCTATGTCGATATCATCTGGATGTACTCAAGTATTTGGATTCGACCCTTAGCTATTTTGGTGACTCCATTCTAGATTACTTAGCTTATCTTGAATATTTATTTTGCTTTGCTTACCATTTACTCTAAATTAGAGACTTTCATATGTTGATTTTCCAAATCTCCTTTTACTACTTCCACCTCCTCTAATTACAATATAAGATGGACCATATGAGTATTCAATGCTTGAATATTAGCCTAGGAGGCTTTGAGTGCTTGCTTGATCTTCTCTAGATTATTTTTCCTTACTAGATTTCTTATGTGTTAAATACTCATGGATTACAAATTTATGTGCTCAACATTATGCATAAGTGCGAATCATCACAAATTTGCTATATTTTGGATTTTTGAAATTTTAAATTTGCTAATTTTGGGACCTTTCACTAGGGCTCATTCACCCAAAATTTATGGGGTGGAATTTTTTTGGGGTCAATTCACTCGATGTTGATAATAATTATCCTACTTTTATTTTAATTTGCCAACCACTTTCACCCAATTCCATGGACATTTCACCTTCAAATTATAAATAATTTTGTTTTTATTGCCCAATTCACCACATATACTACCCATATAAATATTGAATGGAATACCAATAAACATGCATCTAAAACACTCTAACTTGAAAATAGCTATGAAGCAACAAAAAACCTATTGTCAGTAGACATATTTACCAATTGGTTGTAGGGTATTATCAACCGAAAGACACCAATCAGTTCCATAAAATTGATAAGGTTGTAGAGGAGTGCTTTGTTGGCAATTTTGGGTACTTTGAGTACATTGCATTTGCTCAAGTGAATAAGTTGTCATTGATGTCAAGAAGCTTTTTGAAAGAATTTGATTTGATGTAAAAATAATGTGTTTTGTTGAAGGTTCGGCTTGACAGGTTCGAAAAAAAGTAAGTTGGAAAAGTGTCGCGATATCGCGACATGTCGCATTTTTGTGACTTAGGCAGGAGAGAGAAAGCTTTTTGAAAAAGTGTCACGATTTCGTGACATGTTGGAAGAGAGAGAAGAAGGGAAGGGGGGGGGGGTTTGTCATGATTTCACGACATGTTGGCAGAGAAAGAGAGCAAGGTGGAAAGTGTCACGATTTCGTGACATGTCGCATTTTCGTGACTCGAAAAGTGTAGGAAGGCAAAGAAGGAAAAGTGTCACGATTTCATGACATAATGCAAGGAAGGTTGTACGGACGAAAAAGTGTCACGATTTCATGACATGATGCAGAAGGGAGAGTCCGTAGTGTGAACTGTCATGATTTCATGACAAGTTCGAAGAGAGATAAAGTATCTCAAAAAGTGTCACGATTGATTTCGACATGCTGTAAAAGACTAAGTGAGGACTATCATGATTTCGTGACATGCTGAAAAGCTCAAAGTGAGAACTGTCATGATTTCATGACATGCAACAAAAGGAAGAGTCTGAAATGAGAAGCGTCACGATTTCGTGATAGGCTACAAAGAAGTTGTACGGATGCAAAAAGTGTCACGATTTCATGATAGGTTGAAGAGAAAGCTTGCGAATGCAGAAAGTGTCACGATTTCATGACAGGTTGAGATGGCAGCATTGAGTTGGAGAAAGTGTCATGATTTCATGATAGAAATAGTTAGCAAGTCTTCAACAGAAGAAGCGTCGTGATTTCATGATGAATTGAAGAAGGAAGAGCTCGAAGGCGAAAGCATCATGATTTCATGACATGTTCCATTTTCGCTAGTGCAAGCAGAGAAGAAGGCCATGAAGACAAAAGTGTCATGATTTCATGACAGGAGTGAAGATGACGTCAGCAAAGACAGAAGTGTCATGATATCATGACAAGAACGTAGTCAAGGTAGACAAAAGCAAAAGTGTCATGATATCGTGACAATAGCCAAACGAAAGTGTACGGCTGCAAAAATGTCATGATATCATGACATGTTGTGGTTTCACGGTAGAAGCTACTGAACCACAGAGGCGGTTGAAGTCGACAGAGTTAAAATTGGGCCGACGAAGATTAGGGCATGCAACCGACGGAGTTAGGGTTTGCATTTGCATAACAACCGACTAAGACCAAGGTTTAGATCTTGATTATGTTAGTATAAAAGGAGGGTTGTTTGAAGAGATTTGGCATCGATCGAAGTGTGCATTCGAAGTGTGACTTTCATAGATAGAGTGTGGGGAGAAGTTCGATCGTCGAGAAGTAGAGTGCAAATTCGATTGTAGTGTACAGAGTGCATTCCATCGAATCTTCTAAGTGAGAGAGATTGCAAGGAAGTAGAGTGCACGAAGATCATGCTGTTGTGATTGCGCAGAGGTGCATAAGTTGATGTTTGATCGAGTGCTGCTATGATTGCGTAGAGGTGCAATTTTGAGGACATTTGTGCCAGACCGAAGGACTGTGTTTGGTGCAGAACAGAGGAAGCGAACGAGGACATTTGTGCTGAACCGAAGGACTGTGTTTAGTGCAAATTCGAGGACCAGCTTTGGAGGTGAAAGAGTTGAGGACAGAGGTCTCCAGCCAGAGCAGGGAAGACAGGTGTCTTCTATGGATAGAGTTCCACTTGCTAAGGGCAGAGGAGGCAGAGGTTTTCTAGAGGATCACCAGCTAGAGCAGAGCTAGGGGATTGGTGTCTCCTTTGGGTTGGTGCCCATAAACTTTGTAATCGGGAAAGGTTTCCTAGAATTTGAGGTGATAAAATTTAGTGAAATATTTTATCCGTGGAGTAGCCCGCATTGGGTGAACCACGTAAATTGTTGTGTCTCTATTGTGGATGGTATTTTGTGCATTGCTTTGATTACTATTTTTGATACTGCTATCTATTCACTGCATAATATTAATTTGAAAGTTGAAGGAAAAAGTTTAAAGTGGTCTTATACTGTTCACCCCCCTCTCAGTATAAGCTTGTGTTCTTCAATTGGTATCAGAGCGGGTCTCTCCAAAAAAAGCCTAACAGCTTGGAGAAGGATCTATCAGAAGAACATACAGTTTCAGAAAAGGATGAAGAGGTTAAGTTCGATCTCAAAAGTGAATTCTTCTGGGCTTTAAGAAAATTTTAGGGAAGAGAGTTCTGTTCTCAAGCATCATGACAGGAAGAAGAGACAACAAGATCAATCTTCATCCTGAAGAACGATGGATTCCAATTGGTCACAAGAAGAACAATCATCCAAGGCATCAAAACAGGTTACATAATACTTTCCATGGCTACTATTTTTCTTGCAAGAAATTTGGTCACAAAGCTATGCATTGCAATAAATCCATGAATAGCCATAGTAAGGAAAATGTTAACTCTTTTGCACCTCTTATGGATAAAAATGTCATGTGTTACAAGTGCAAGAATTTTGGGCATATAGCAAGGATGTGCAGTTTGGATAGATCTAGCCTTGAGTTCACTAAAAAGAGAAATGAGATCAAATCTAAGTCAATGATAGTTCAAACTGCTTTTCATGCTCAAGACAAAGTAGAGAAATGGTATCTTGATAGTGGTTGCTCAAAACATATGACTCGTGAAAAGGAAAAGTTTTTGGTCTTAAAAAACACAAACAAAGGAACAGTTAGTTTTGGAGATAACAGGTCAGCTAAAATCTGTGGTAAAGGGACTCTTAGTTTGGATGGGAAATCCAAAATAGAAAATGTGCTTTATGTAGAAGGCCTAAGACATAATCTTCTAAGTGTGAGTCAACTTTGTGATCAAGGACACATAGTATCTTTCTTTTCAGATAGATGTGAGATACGTAAAGAAAAAAATGGAAAACTCATTGCTAGTGCTACAAGGACTCCAAACAATCTTTACATGCTAAGTGAGATAAAAAGGGAAAAGTGTTTTCTAACTCAAGAAGATGAGAGTTGGTTATGGCATAAAATATTGGGGCATTTGAGCTTTGATAATCTTGTCAATATTAGTAACAAGGAAGCAGTTAGAGACTTGCCCAAAATAAAAAGGCCCCATAACACCATTTGCGGTCCTTGTCAACATGGAAAATAGACCAGAACCAGTTTTAAATCAAAAGGGTATACTTCTTCAAAACCATTAGATCTTATTCATACTGATTTATGTGGCCCCACCAGAACTCAGAGCATTCAGGGAGAAAGCTACTTCATGTTGTTTATAGATGATTATTCTAGAATGACTTGGGTTACTTTTCTCAAAGAAAAATCTGAAGCTTTTGAAAAATTTAAAGCTTTCAAAGAAATGATTGAAAATGAGACTGACAAGAGAATCAAATGCTTAAGATCGGACAGAGGAGGAGAATTCACTTCTAATGAATTTGTGGAATACTGTGAGCAACAAGGAATCAAAAGAGAATATTCAGCAGCAAGGACTCCTCAACAAAATGGAGTAGTTGAAAGAAAAAATAGAACTATTGAAAATATGGCTAGAGCTATGTTAAATGAGTCAAAACTTTCAGATGGTTTCTGGAAAGAGGCAGTCAGTACAATAGTCTACATTATCACCAGGGCCCAACTTAGAGTCAATCATCATAAAACTCCTTATGAGTTGTGGAAAGGAAGACCAACTACAATAAAACATTTCAAAGTGTTTGGGAGTAAGTGCTTCATCAGAAGGGAAGATCAGAATTTGGGTAAGTTTGATCCTAGGTGTGATGAGGGAATTTTTCTTGGTTATTCCAGCAGAAGCAAGGCTTACAGATGCTTCAACAAAAGAACGCATACAGTCGTAGAGAGCATAAATGTAACAGTTGATGAAAAGACAGGGATAAGAGAACCTGTCAAGGAAATCAATGATGAAATTTGTCAAGAAGAATTCAGAGAGGTTTCAGATGAAGAAGAGGAAAGACAACAACTGCTTCCCAAAACTCCTTCACGATATGTTCAGAAACATCATCCCAAATATTTGATCATTGGTGATCCAAACAGCGGACAAACTAGAAGAAGAGTCATTCCTTCACACGATTCTACAAATGTTTCATTATTATCTCAGATTGAGCCAAAAGATTTCAGTGAAGCATGTGCAGATAAATTTTGGGTAAAAGCAATGGATGAAGAGCTAAATCAAATAGAGAAAAGTGAAACTTGGGATTTGGTTCCAAGACCTAAGGACAAGAATGTCATTGGCACAAAATGGATATTCAGAAATAAACTCAATGAGGATGGAAAGATTGTCAGAAACAAAGCTAGGTTGGTTTGCAAAGGTTATGCTCAAGTAGAAGGTGTGGATTTCGAAGAGACGTTCGCTCCTGTTGCTCGTCTCGAAGCTATCAGAATGTTTTTGGCCCTTTCAAGCTTCAAAGCATTCAAGGTGTATCAAATGGATGTAAAGTCAGCTTTTTTAAATGGAGTGTTGGATGAAGAAGTCTACATAGAACAGCCAGAAGGCGTGTCTCTCTCAGATCAATCAGACTATGTGTGTAAACTGAAAAAGGCCTTGTATGGGTTAAAGCAAGCACCTAGGGCTTGGTACTCAAGACTTGATAGGTACCTTCATGAGCAAGGCTTCAGGAAAGGTGTGGCAGATAGCAATTTGTATATTAAGGATGAAGGTGATGATATGCTGATTGTAGTTGTCTATGTTGATGATATCATTTTTGGGGGAAATAATACTCAGATGTGCAAAGATTTTGCTAACACCATGCAGAAGGAATTTGAGATGTCTATGATTGGAGAGCTGTCATTCTTTTTAGGTCTTCAGATTGCTCAATCAAAAGATGGTATATTTCTCTCTCAAGGAAAGTATATCAAAGAAATGTTGAAAAAATTTGGGATGATGGACAACAAACCTGTATGTACTCCAATGACTACAGGGTGCAAGATGAGTAAAGATGATGAATCTCCAGCGGCAGATCAGAGGTTGTACAGATCAATGATTGGCAGTTTATTATATGTTACAGCTACCAGACCAGATATCATGCAGGCTGTTGGGTTAGTAGCCAGATTTCAGGCAGCTCCTAAAGATTCTCATGTTATAGCAGTTAAAAGAATATTCAGATATCTGAAGGGCACTATGGACTTTGGGCTTTGGTATCCCAAAGGTGATGATTTCACTCTCACAGCCTATACAGATGCAGATTGGGCAGGCAGTAATGATGACAAGGAAAAGCACCAGTGGTGGAGCATTCTTTCTGGGAAAGAGTTTGGTTTCTTGGCTAAGTAAGAAACAACCTTCAGTTTCCTTATCTACGGCAGAGGCTGAATACATAGCAGTAGTGGCTAGGTGTACACAAGTTTTATGGATGAAAACCACCTTGGAGGATTTCAAAGTCAAGCATGAACAACCCATCTCCATATTTTGTGATAATACAAGTGCCATAAGTATTTCCAAAAATCCGGTAATGCACTCAAGGACAAAGCATATTTCCATCAAGTATCACTTTCTAAGGGAGAAAGTGCAAGACAAGCAGGTCAAGGTAGAATATGTGTCTACTAAAGAGCAGATTGCAGATATCTTCACAAAACCTCTTCCAAGAGATACGTTTGAGTATCTAAGGGAGAAATTGGGAGTTGTACTCCCACCCCAGAATTAATCACCTCATCAGGAGGTGGGGAGGGACTAAGCTAAGAAGCTCATTCTTAGTCCCGAGCCCCAAAGGTGACCCTTTGCCATTGATGACAAAGGGGGAGAGATTTGAGTAAGGGGGAGAGATATGAGTAAGGGGAGAGCTTCAATGTGAAGAGGAAAGCTTCAAGTCAGGGGGAGCAAAACTTTAAAAGGAGATTCTCAGCTGTTAGCACAGTTGGTTTCGATTTTAGCTCCTGAGACGTGTTTTTAGTAAAGGGTTGCCATCAATGACAAAGGGGGAGATTGTTGGCAATTTTGGGTACTTTGAGTACATTGCATTTGCTCAAGTGAATAAGTTGTCATTGATGTCAAGAAGCTTTTTGAAAGAATTTGATTTGATGTAAAATAATGTGTTTTTGTTGAAGGTTCGGCTTGACAGGTTCGAAAGAAAGTAAGTTGGAAAAGTGTCGCGATATCGCGACATGTCGCATTTTCGCGACTTAGGCAGGAGAGAGAAAGCTTTTTGAAAAAGTGTCACGATTTCGTGACATGTTGGCAGAGAAAGAGAGCAAGGTGGAAAGTGTCACGATTTTCGTGACATGTCGCATTTTTCGCGACTCGAAAAGTGTAGGAAGGCAAAGAAGGAAAAGTGTCACGATTTCACGACATAATGCAAGGAAGGTTGTACGGATGAAAAGTGTCACGATTTCATGACATGATGCGAAGGGAGAGTCCGCAGTGTGAACCGTCACGATTTCATGACAAGTTCGAAGAGAGATAAAGTATCTCAAAAGTGTCACAAATTTTGTACATCCAAAAACTAAGGGGGTGTTTTGGAAAAAGCTCAAGTGAGAACTGTCACGATTTTCGTGACATGCAACAAAAGGAAGAGTCCTGAAATGAGAAGCGTCATGATTTTCGTGACAAGCTACAAAGAAGTTGTACGGATGGCAAAGTGTCACGATTTCTCGACAGGTGAAGAGAAAGCTTGCAATGCAGAAAGTGTCATGATTTCACGATAAGTTGAGATGGCAGCATTCAGTTGGAGAAAGTGTCATGATTTCATGACAAAAATAGTTAGCAAGTCTTCAACAGAAGAAGCGTCATGATTTCGCGATGAATTGAAGAAGGAAGAGCTCGAAGGCGAAAGCATCACGATTTCATGACATGTTCTATTTTCGCTAGTGCAAGCAGAGAAGAAGGCCATGAAGACAAAAGTGTCATGATTTCATGACAGGAGTGAAGATGACGTCAGCAAAGATAGAAGTGTCGTGATATCGCGACAAGAACGTAGTCAAGGCAGACAAAAGCAAAAGTGTCACGATATCGCGACAATAGCCAAACGAAAGTGTACGGCTGCAAAAATGTCACGATATCGCGACATGTTGTGGTTTCGTGGTAGAAGCTACTGAACCACAGAGGCGGTTGAAGCCGATAGAGTTAAAATTGGGCCGACGAAGATTAGGGCATGCAGCCGACGGAGTTAGGGTTTGCATTTGCATAACAACCGACTAAGACCAAGGTTTAGATCTTGATTATGTTAGTATAAAAGGAGGGCTGTTTGAAGAGATTTGGCATCGATCGAAGTGTGCGTTCGAAGTGCGACTTTCATAGATAGAGTGCGGGGAGAAGTTCGATCGCCAAAAAAGTAGAGTGCAAATTCGATTGCAGTGTACAGAGTGCATTCCATCGAATCTTCTAAGTGAGAGAGATTGCAAGGAAGCAGAGTGCGCGAAGATCATGCTGTTGTGATTGCGCAGAGGTGCATAAGTTGATGTTTGATCGAGTGCTGCTGTGATTGCGTAGAGGTGCAATTTCGAGGACATTTGTGCCAGATCGAAGGACTGTGTTTGGTGCAGAACAGAGGAAGCGAACGAGGACATTTGTGCTGAACCGAAGGACTGTGTTTAGTGCAAATTCGAGGACCAGCTTTGGAGGTGAAAGAGTTGAGGACAGAGGTCTCCAGCCAGAGCAGGGAAGACAGGTGTCTTCTGTGGATAGAGTTCCACTTGCTAAGGGCAAGAGGAGGCAGAGGTTTTCTAGAGGATCACCAACCAGAGCAGAGCTAGGGGATTGGTGTCTCCTTTGGGTTGGTGCCCATAAACTTTGTAATCGGGAAAGGTTTCCCAGAATTTGAGGTGATAAAATTTAGTGAAATATTTTATCCGTGGAGTAGCCCGCATTGGGTGAACCACGTAAATTGTTGTGTCTCTATTGTGGATGGTATTTTGTGCATTGCTTTGATTACTGTTTTTGATACTGCTATCTATTCACTGCATAATATTAATTTGAAAGTTGAAGGAAAAAGTTTAAAGTGGTCTTATACTGTTCACCCCCCCTCTCAGTATAAGCTTGTGTTCTTCATGCTTATCAACATAAACCAATATAGTTTAGAGGAGTGTCAATCAAAATATATTGATCAGTTGTAGAGTGTCAATTGGTATATGTCGATGAGTTGCAAATAAGTATCTATTGGCATAAGTTGATTAGTTGTATAGGAGTGTCAATCGGCATAAGTCGATCGGTTGTAGAGGAGTGTCAATCGATATAAGTTGATCGATTGCAAAGGAGTGTCTATCGATATAAGTCGATAGATTGTAGAGGAGTGTCAATCAACATAATCCAATCGATTGTAGAGTAGTGTCAATCAGCATAAGCCGATCAATTGCAGAGGTATGTCAATCATCCTAATCTGATCAATTGTAGAGGAGTGTCAATCAACATAGGTTGATCGATTGTAGAGGAGTATTAATCGGCATAGGTAAATCGATTGCAGAGGAGTGTCAATCAATATAGGCCGATCGATTGTAGAGGAGTATCAATCGAGATAGGACGATATATTGTAGAGGAGTGTCAATCAGCATAAGCAAAATTTTCAATCGATAATTGTCGATCGATTGCAAATATTTTGATAGTGATGATCTATTGTAGAGGACTACCCCTCGACACATACCGACTAGTTGCAACGGATTTTCAATCATCAAAAATTGATCGATTGTAGATATTTTGATAGTATTATCAATCGATCATGACCAACCGATTGTAGTAACATTAAAGTGACTATCGATGATAGAAAGTTGTGATGATTATGATAATAGGTAAATCAAAATATTCCAAAAATCAATGTGCTTGTTTTGTTTTGGATAATCTCTAGCAATAAATTTGACTTAATGCCTACTTGTTGTTGTAGCCTTGTTACTTCTTTTTTAACCTTTGTTAGTTTCTTTAGAATTGCTAGGTAGAGTATTCTTCTTCCATAGTTTTGTTGTCCAAAGCTCTTTTTCTTCAGTTTCATAGGCAGCATAGATGCACTATCTGCAACTATGGTAGACAAGTATCCATGTCATCTTGTTGTGTGTTAGGAGCATTTTTGTTGTCAGAGACTACTTCTTGTCTGTTAGAGTATGTTTTCTTAGCGTTGTTTTGATTTGTTGTTGTTCTCTGAGCATGCAGGTAGAGGTCATTCTATAGGGCAATGTAGGTTCATCTGAAGACTCATAGATTCTTTATGGAATTACAGTTTAACCTTGGTTACTTAGAAACACAAATTATTATTGAGGGAAGTATGCAATTTTCCTTCAATTTCATATTCATTTCCTAACATCTAAAGGTTTTTTCTTTATAGATACAATGTCACCTATTGAATATGGAAAGAATGGAGGCCAATATTTTAGTAAAAATATAATTCTAAAATATTTTACACAAATATCAAAATGCAGTGAGGCATCCACATCTGCACAACATGCAGGTACAAACACCTTTTACCATCAAATCATTACTTTTTCTATCTGTTATTCTTAAATATAAAGCCTTTATTTATTAATAGATAAATGGTTGTCTACTTATCTACCTCTTTTTAAATGCTTTGTAAAATTGTATTCTATTAATTCTTTAAAATAGTACCTTTTTACATCCAAAAATGATATAGAACACCAAACATTGAATGCAGTAAACATTATTGACCCTGATATGCATCCACTCGAAGATATTCCAATGGATGATATGGGACCACATGATAATTTTCCTAATAATGACATTCAACAACCACTTCATGAGATGCCTAATACAGACACATCAACCAAAAAAGAAAATGATAGTACAATTAAAATGCAGACCTCTGGGGAATCTTGTAGTAAAAAATCTAAACATCAAAAGACAAGTGAATGGACTATTGGAAGGGATTTTAAAAATGAATGGGTATGGTTATACCCATTTATTGAGTGATATGAGATAGAGAAAATGTGTAGATGCATTATTTGTAGTTGGAAGCTGGGAAAGGATCATTTGTTGTAAAATAAGAAAGACAATAGAAAAACACTATGGGAAAGTTTATATCAAAGAAATACAAAGTGATGGAACAATTAAGAAATCTCATAGGTGGAAGGATGCATCAGAATGTGTGCATGTGAGATATGCACTTGAATACAAAAAATCAATGAAACACCAACAAACTCTCATTGAGAAGGGTGGAACAATCCAGACCCAATTTCAAAAAATTAATAAGACTATATTAGCCTCAAAACATTTGCAGTTTGTTGTTGTATACAGTATTCTAAAAAAGGGTCGACCCATGTCTGATTTTGTTGATTATAAGCAACTATTTCAACTAGCCGATGTACAGAACCTTACTAGTTCCCATTGGTCAGATTGAAGTGGTTGGGAAATGGTAAAATATCTATCACTAGTTGAGAAGGAGGACTTGAGAGAGAATGTAAAACAAGCCAAATTTATTTCACTTTCCATTGATGAGGTAACGGTTATTGACAACACATATTGGATTTGCATACATGTTTACACATTCCAAAATCATTTGAGACAACCTCATTTTCTAGCACTACATAAGATGATGGAAAATTGTAATGCAAAAAACATTTACAATGTTGTTGTAACCATTTTAAAGGATATTGCCAGAATGGATGAAAAATAAATTGCCACAAAGTTAATTTGTGTTGGAGTTGATGGTGCAACTACAATGCAAGGACAAAGGAATGGTCTTTATGTTAGACTTCAGACATCAATTGCCCCATATTTGATTCCCATTCATTGCATGGCTCATCGAATGAATCTTGCATACAAAATTGTGAGCACATTTGAAAATGTAGCCAGAGTGGAAGATCTCATCCATGAAATACACTCTTACTTTTCATGCAGTCCAAAAAGGTTTGCAGAGTTTCAAAAGTTTTCTCTAGGTGTAAATGAAGGCATAAAATTGTTAAAAGATGTGGACACTAGGTGGATTTCATTGTTTCTTCCTATTTAAAATATAGAATTTCATTTTCTTCCTACAAAAAGGATTTTTTCAGAATATCAATCCTTGGTGGGGTTTATGTATGCACATCATAGGGATGTTGACAAGGCAAAATATTTACTATTTTGTATGACTGACTTGGAAACTCTTCTCACATTATGTGGTATTCTTCCATTATTGCAAGAAATGAATTCTTTGATTAAACTCACACAAGAAAGAGCAATTTATATTATCGATTTCATCAGGATGAGAAAATAAATATGTATGCTTATTGATAAGATTTACTTATCCGAAGAAAATTTTAAGGATCCTTTGTTTGATAGTTGGAATACATTAGTTCAATTCAATGATCCTAACATATTTTTAAAGTTCAACATCAATGATAATATTTGTATTGCTATCCATGGAAATATGATTCCTTTATATCATTATGAAAAGTGGTTAGATACACTTACAAATGATGTTGAACAAGTGCCCATAACACATTGTGGATTCGATGAGGTTTTGGATAGTACTAAGAATAAATTGAAAAGAATTGCAAAAACATTAACAAGTGAAATAAGAGATCATTTTCATAGATATGAGCTACTTGAGGCCATGGTTGTTGTTAATCCCATCTTCTAGAATCCTTGTCTTGACCATAGTAGTAAAAGTGAGTTGTTTGTAAAATATATGGGCACTCTTATGACACATTTCTCTAAATGTGTGGAAGTAAATGACATTCAAATCAATGGTATTCTAAACAAAGAACTTCTGAGACAACAATCAACCAATTTTGGAATAACAATGGTTAATCAAATTGCACATTTCAAAAACCCACATGAGACTGGTTCCATCACGTGTTTTTGGAAAAATTGTATCCAAGTAGTGTCTTACAAGAAACTATGAGTGAATACTTTATTTTATATGAATTATGTCAGACAATGATTTTGGGATCTATTGAAGATGAAAGGGTTTTCAGTGCACTATCTTTTGTTAAATCTAAAGTTCATAATAAGTTGGACAAAAATTTGGAAAATTATTTGAGAATGTATGTGTCATCATACGAGTTGGGTAAGTTTCCCTATGATAGAGCTTTGACATATTGGAAGTCCCTAGTGGACAGAAGAGGTCTCACTAATATTGTTGATAATGACGATAATGAGTCAGCTTGTAGTGATGAGATTATGGAAACGTAGAATTCACAAAGGATTCTCGATTCTTTTGGAGAAGTCGACAAGACTTTGTTTCAGCTTCCAACAATGTAAAATTTCAATGAGTTAAACAAATTCATATAATCAATGATTTTCTAGATTTGATATCATTTGTAAAATTTCAATGATTTGAAAAAATTCATATTATCAATGATTTTCTATATTTGATATCATTTGTAAAATTTCAATGATTTGAAAAAATCATATAATCAATGATTTTCCATATTTGATATCATTTGTAAAATTACAATGATTTAAAAAATTCTATAATCAATGATTTCTCGTATTTGCTTTTTAATGTTATTGATTGTCTATGTTGACAAAATTTTATGATTTATGCTTTAGCTTTGAGTAAACTAGAAATTTGAAAACCATGCATGCATACATAATTAGTAAATATTTCTTTTACAAAGTGTTGTATGTAGTCTAGAATAGTAGAAAGCACAATGCAAATAGCATAAATCTCAAGTTACGAAAACAAAAATACAATATAAATGGAAATAGCATGAAATCCAAGTTAGTTATGGAAATAGCACAAGATAACTCTCATTATTATATCATAGCTTTGTTATTGAATTAATTATCTATGTTGACAAAATATTATGATTTATGCTTTGAATTTGAATGTATGTATGTATGTATCATTAGTAAATATTTCTTTTAAAAGGTGTTGTATGTACTCTAGAAGGCAAAATGCAAATAACATATTACTCTAGATATGGAAATATAAAAACAATATAGCATAATACACAAAACAATACTCATTTTTATATCATAACAAGATTGAATTTGAATAAAATGAAAATTTAAACCCATGCATAGATATATCCTTCATAAACTCACTTGAAATATAAAAATAATATAGCATAATACACAAGACAATACTCATTTTTATATCATAACAAGATTGAATTTGAATAAAATAAAAATTTAAACCCATGCATAGATATAATACTCAAGTGATGAAAATAACACACAAATATAAATGTAAATAGTATAATACTCAAGTAATAACAACAAATATCTTGTTTTCAAATGAAAACATATCATAAAATTATCTTTTTGATAAAATCAAAATTTTAAAAGCAACAACAGAACCAAGTTATCCTTTTCATTCCTTAGATGGGGGGCTAGAGGTAGTTTCAACTTCTTTTGCCTTTTTCGCTACTTCCACATTCTATAGTTCAAGGGGTCCTCCCTCGAGCTGGTTATCAGTCCTCTCCATTACTCTAGAACTGACAAGGATGTTCTCTACACTTTTCAAGCCTTCGAGAAGGGTGTTTTCCTCTTTTCCAACATCTTCGGATATTGGTGCAAGAACTTCTTTACCCTTCTCCTTAAGCAGAACATCAAGATCCAATCCATTTTGGATAATGATCTTCCTAAAAGCATTGTTTTGTCAAACTTCTTTCTGAGATATTTTCTTCATTGCCATAGAAGCCATTAAGAAATCCTTTGCCATCTGGAGATAGTCTTGCAGGTTTTGAACCTGCTTCCTCAGATTATCAAACTTTACCTACAAAAAGAAAAATAAGTAGTCAGTAGACATTTACATTTTAAAAAAGAGAACAATTTTTTTTAGAACACATTAGTCTAACCTCGG
Organism: Wollemia nobilis; assembly: GCA_028583015.1. Lineage (NCBI taxonomy): Eukaryota > Viridiplantae > Streptophyta > Pinopsida > Araucariales > Araucariaceae > Wollemia > Wollemia nobilis. Next base: position 1,981,956 of record JAQPPZ010001045.1, read on the forward strand.
CAACATTCCTTGTAGCTATAGCAACAACAACCATTTTCTTATCACATGCCCATTCATTAAAATAAGCTTGGGCTTCAACATTTAAGTTCTCCAATCTGTTCAACATAATGCTTAAAATTTCATCATTGTAAGATGTTTGAACCTTCACCATGCTAGATTTAGCTTGATGTAGTAGAGCATCAAGCTTTTTCGGTTCATTTTCAACTAAAGAAAAAAAGTTCTCTTTTTGAATTTTTTTGAATCGGGCATTTATTTCCTTTATCAAAACTTTGGCCCGATACTCCCATTGTTTCATTTATTTTACATATGGAATTAGAGAATATTTAATGGTTGCTTGAAAATTGTCAAAAACTAATTCATTTTCAAAAAAATTTACTTTTTCATCCTCTGGTAGAGGATGAGCCTAAGGGTGCTAGTTTCCTTAGGAGGATATGGACTTGAACATTCTGCTCCTGCTTCATTTTGAGGATCTCAAAGTAGATCTGTTACTTGAAAGACAGTGGGTATGTTGCCTTGTAAAAAGAAATCCTGATCAAGTGGAGGATTATCTAACCCAACACCAGAAGCTTCATGTACACCTATAAAATTACCAAAAGACATATTTTTGAATCCTAAAAATTGCTTGGATGTTGTTCCTTGTGGCCTAGATGGAAGAAAATATTTTCCACCCTATAATCATTTTTGACCTCGCATTTGAGGTTGGCGTGGTGGAGGAGGGGGTGGCATCAACTGTTGTTTTCCATGATGAAATTGTTGTTGAGGACCTTAAAAAATCAAAATAAAAATTGGTTACAAAATTTGTGAAGGTAGATTGTAAAATTTACTATTAATTTATAACACTTACCGATCGAAGAAGAGACCTCTTGCACAACCACAACTACAAATGGAATTTGGGTGCACTGTACATCTGAAAACACATTATAAAAATTAATAAAAAACATAGTAAAATTTGGTAACAAATTTTGTGAAGGCAGACTATAAAACTTACTTGTCGAAGATGAGACCTCTTGTGCAACTACGCCAGTTGGTAGTGGACGTGTAGGTGGAGGTTTTTGAGGATTAGGAGAATTAGATCTTACATGTTTCCTAGTTCTTTTTCTTAGTGGTGGTGTTGTTTCCTCCATAGGTGTTTTAGAGTCTCCTGATTCCTCTGGATTATAACCTCTGAAAGCAACATCCCTCTTTGAAGAGGAAGAGGATGCCCTTTTCTATATTTTGTATAAATTGTTAAAATTATAAAAATGACAAACATATTAAATATAAAAAATATTAGTTTCATATTAACTAAAAATTACCTACACCTATTGATCTGTCATGGTTGCAGTGGCTAGGTCTGGGTGCCAAGAAGTTGGTACTGTAGTATTCTACAAATTATAATAAGATTCATAAAAAACCAAGAATGTAGTTGCATGTGCTTATTTTTGGTGATGGAGAAGCATGGGTTTTCATGTTTTGGATATCCATTCTGATCCGATGTGAGACATAGGTGGACTAGTCAAATTGTTGGTGTGCAATACAACGAACCAAATATGCCAACGCCCACATCAGAATTTTTGTCGGTCTTCCTTGTAGAATGAGTCTGGCTAGGAAGAATTTGCAACATGCCCAAAGAAAATTATCCTAAATAGCTGGTATAGTCAAACCCCTTCTAGACTTGGTAGCGGTAACTGCAAAAAAAACAAATCAGTAATTGTAAACCCTAGAATTTAAATTCAATTAAATATAAAAATATACAGTTATACCTTGAAAATATTTTGGTTGGACATTGAAGGTGGTCTCCAGGTAGAGTTTATCCTCATCAGTTAAAGTGAATTTCGATGTGATAGGATCACAACCGGTGTGAGGAAATCCTATCAATCTGGAGACGTCTACCACTGTGAAAGAAAATCTGATATTTTTGTTATCAATGATAACATTTACCATGCTCGAATCAATGTCATAACCTGCAATTATCCTCTAGTAGTTTAATATCTGTGTTGAACTATGACATCGAAACTAGACCCCAAAGACCAGAGTCTTGGACCCATGACATGTCGTAACCCAGTGTTGATAAAATTTTAGAAATTAGGGGGCAAACAAGGTTTTTGAAATTAATTTTTGATATTGCAGGGGTGATAGGGGATGCCATTGGGTTATTTCATTGGGTACTAGGGACTAGGGATTAGGAGGTAGGGTGGAAGGTATTGGAAACTTGATGGAAAGCATCAGAAAAGGGTTCAAACGAAAGGAAAAGGGTTAAAAATGCATTAGAAAAGGAAAAAAATGACTCTTTATGCCTTTATATAGACTTTTCTGAATGAAACCATCGAATAAATAATTGACACATGGCATCTACATGCAATCAATTTAATGGATGGTTGACACATGGTACATATGCAATGCATCATCAATGCAACTAATTAGCATCAGATCATCATTACTACAATCAATCAACTTTACTGCAATCGATCGACTTTGTTGCAACCAATTGGCTTTGCTACTTTTAATCAAATTTGGTGCAATATATTAGCTTTGCTACATTTGATCAACATTGGTGCAATCGATCGAATTTGCTGTAACTGATCAGTACTACTGTAATCGATCAACTTTGCTACAATCGATCGGTATTGTTGCATCTGATTGGTATTCATACAACTGATTGTTATTACTATATTCAATATACATTGATACAACCGATCGATATTGATGCATTCGATCGACATTACTTCATATGATCAATAATGATGCAACCGATTGACATTGTTGCAACCCATTAGTATTACTGCAATCGATTAGCATTATTGCATTCGATCGATATTGCTACAATCGATTGGTATTGTTGCATCTAATCAACATTAATGCAATACATTTTCATAGCTACAACTAATCAGTATAGATACAAATAATTGAATTTACTACAATTGATCAACTTTGTTGCAATACATCGATATTGATACATCATATCAGCATTGCTACAATACATTGGCATTACTACAACACATCGATGAGTGATATTTTTGCAACCGATCAACATATATTGATTGACATATCTGCAACTAATTGCTATTTTTTGATCATGATGTCTGCAACCAATCGATATTTTACAACCATCATGTCTACAATCGATCGATATTTTTTGGCCATCATATCTTTAGTCAATCGTCTCAGACTGGTCGGCATAGCTTTTTTCTATTGACATTATTCCATAGGCATATTCTGATCGACATAGATTTTCCTATGGATCCTCTTCCTCTAAAGAGAAATCAAATATCTCAATTCCTACTCTCACCATAGACCCTTCTTCTAGTGAAAAACTAAGCACCTTACATTTTTATATTTCCTTTTACTCCTATGAGAAAATCTCAAATGACTCATAATATTCTTCATCTTTTGTTTCTTTATTTTCAAAATTCTTATTTTCAACTTCAAATATTTTCTTAGACTAGAGGATACATGCCTCTTGATGGAAAAAAGGGGATTCCTTCATAGGAATTATTGGTCCATTATTTTTGAATTTGTCTCTATAATCTTAAGTCTTTTTTTTTTTTAAGGGAGTATGGTTCTTGGGGGGTAGGCAAAGAATTATCTAGAGGATTGTTCATTAGTTTACATTGGATAGGAATATAATATCTATTAATTTTAGGTGTTTTAGGCATTGTAAAGGCTTGTGTCACCTAATTTACCATCAGTTGGCTTACTATGGATTGTTTAACTATTACTAGATTGATGACAATAGGATGAATTGCTACTGTAAGTTAACTTCACTTGTTGATTCATCACCTATGCATGGTGGATTTCTAAAGCACAATTTGTTGGATCATCAACCCATGTATAGATAAAACATCAGAATATTGAATTTATATTTTCTATTTTATTGTGCACTTGATTAATCATCTACATATTTTCTTGTTGATAAATCTATCAATTTTTCTCTTTGAGTTCATCATATAATGGCATTGTCATATCCAATGTATAAAATACCTTAAGGATTAATAAGATAAAGTTGATCTCATCATCTAGTCATGTTTGAATATCTTATTGTCTCTGAGAAACATGATGATATTGTAGAACCACTTAAATTGGATAATTTTATTGTTGAGATGCTATCCCATGTTACAGTTGTGAGTCTACTAGTTTTTCCCATGCAACATTTGGTACATAGATTTTTTGTTGGTGCATATGTTGGTTGTTACTGAAGATATTGTATCACTTGTTAATTTTGTGTAATTTAACCATTTAAATCACCATTTTTTGTTGCATGAACTATTGAATTGGTTGTTGGATTTGATATACTTGCTGGATATCAAGATTCTATATTATCTAAGGAGTTTGCATGGTAATATCATTTTTAGGGAATCATTGTTGATGTTGGGGAGTTTATAGAAAGAGGGGTGATTGAGGATTTTGAATCCATAATATATTTGAATTCATGATATATTCTACACCATTTAAGGAATATCCCCTAATTGATTTCCCATGACACTCTAAAACCCTAAATATGTAAAATATAGGAGTGGAGCTCATACGATTCCCCATGTTTAGGGGGTGTTTTTAGAATAAACAAGCACTTTTTTCTAGGAAGCTAGAAAATTGCTATGTTTTTCAATAAATCAATGGATTCAAACCTTAGCCAAAAAAATTCTTTTGAATCACCATTATAGCATTTATGTTAGCATAATGTTATCAGATAAGTCAAAGAATCGCCAAATAAATTGGTGAATCGCTAGAATTCTATAAAATTATAAGAACAAGGGCTTAGTGGATTAGTAGATTCAAATGGGTATGGAGACATTACTTTCTATAAGAAAGGAAATCAATAAATTGTGATTTAACAAAAAATAGAAACCTTTCAAAGAGGAGTGACATGAGAATGTTGCAAGTGAATTTTGATTAAGCAAAATGAAGCATGGGAAAATTGAGTGAAGGTCACTCAAGATACCAATGAATCGTCAAGAATATATACACATAATTTTTTTTATTTTTTGAATATTCTCACAAACCATTCCTATAAATTGGTAGATTTTCAATACAATGAAAAATTGTTTAGAATAATTATCATTTGAGGTAGGTATTTCAATGAAGTCACCATTTGCATTTCATTCACTAGATTATGCAATAATATTCTTTTAAAACTTAGGATGCAAAACAGTCAGACCTTAGCCAACATAGTACAAAGTTATTGATAAATTTTTTTGTTTCTTCAATTTCAATACATTCAAAAAATCCTTTTACAGATTTGATAAATTTTATAATGAGTCAAAATAGATCTAAGAATGAAGAATGAAGGTATTAAGAGACGAGTCCCAATGCCAAAACTAACTATTGATACATGAGGTTGATTGATTCATGATCGCACCAATGAATTTATATTCAACACCTTAGAAAAGGGGAGGTTTTAGTCCCTTTGACCTTTGGATTTAGGTCAACTCCCCATTAACCTGTGCTAAGTTAAATGATCTAAATGCAGCAAATAAAACAAGATGAGGTAAGAGTGTGAGAGATAAATGTAAGAAAAAAATAAAATACTGCTAGAGACTATAGTGAGGTTGTGTTATCAGTTACACCATTCCAAGAAGACCAAATAACAACAATCCAATTTTATCCAAAAGCATGCATTAGATGGAAAAGAGGACTAATACTCATGTGTAAGAAAATCATTATAAATATAATTCGTACTCAAAAAATTCCAACAAGTGGAGACATAGTTGAGTAGAATAACCAATCATAGTTTTCCACTCATAAATAATAAGTTTACAACAAAATAACACAACTCTAGTCTTTATAAAAATGGCCAAAATATGTTTATAATGATGTTAAGGATTTCTCTTTATAGTAAGGGTTTTAACCTTTAAGTAAAAATATTTAAGTTTTACAATTATAGCTACAAGACAAAACATCATTTTCATACCATTATTTTTCAATCATAGCCTTGTAAATTTATAAAAAAACTCGTTGGTTTGTTAGTGGATCACAACTTTTTAATAGATCATGAATTTCTAATGGATTGCATATTTTTGACAAATCAAGGGATCATTGGATGATGTCATGCTGATGTTGGAAGAAAAACCAATGAATCATAAATTTGTCGATGAATCGAGAGTTCTCATACTTAGCCATTTTTTGAAAAATATTTCAAAATATCTAGTTTACACCAATGCTTATGGGGTTGTAAAATTCCTTCTTTGTTATCCACTGATTATTTCCTTATAGAATTTTGAAGGTAGTAGCCAAGTAATTACAAAAATCTAAACTTTAACTCGTATAAGAATTTCTCATCTTTACTAACAATGTGGATGTCCAAATTTTCCCTACAATATGGATTTTCAATAGTCTTATTTATTTAAGGTGGATCACATGGTATAATTTTGGCATAGAACCTCTAATTATTATATTAAAAATTTATAAATTTTTTAATTCTTAAAAAATCAAAGGTTCAAATAAGGGTGTTAGTTATGTTTTGTTGAGTGGGATGATGTCCTATAAAATGATGAAAGGTTCTAATGCCTTAAGAAGTTTTACCACAAAAATATTATATGTGATACTTTAAAAATAATAAAAATAAAAATAAAATAAATAGGTTTATCAAAATTCCCAACAAAGTTAGATATTTTTCATGGCATTGGCTTCAAAGGGGTGAACTTTTAAGTTCTTAGGAATCCCCTTCGCTTTTGACTGCTCGTCCTATGAACTATGGCAGTATGTCATTGATAGAATTAATAAAAATATTTCTTATTGGGCCTCGTGTCCCCTTTCTCTTGCTAGAAAGTTTTAGGTTTGCACAAAGATTATTGCTTCCACCCATGTTTATTACTCCTATTGGGCCCCTTCTAATAATTCTTATAATAAGTTGGCCATACTTCTTAGGGATTTTATTTGGACCAAGGGGAAGAATTCACGTGGTTTTCATCAAGTTGCTTGGGATATTTGTTGCACACCTACTAATAAGGGTGGGATGGGAATCATTGAAATTTACAGGTAAAGCATTTCTTTGTGTGCTACGTGGGTGGTTAAAGTTATTGAAGGCCCTAAATCCTGGAATGTTTTGATTCACCATTGTATTTATTTAGATCTACCTTATGGATGCAAAGCTTAGGCTAATATTGGCCTTCATACTCTCCTCATTAATTTTGCTCTAGATAATATTTAAGGTTCCTTTGTTGTTAAAAGTATTTGGTGGGATTTTGAGGTAGTAAAACCTCATCTTTGTTGGATTGGTGATGGTTTTGATGATGGTTTTTTGTTTAATTCTTATAATATCTGGTGGTATCCTATTCTATCTAGCTCTTTAGTTCTTCTAGCTTATATGCCAGGCATTAAATCTTTGAGGTTATTTCACAAGAGCATCTACTTTATTAAATATTTAGTGCACTCTCGAGACTAGATTCCTTAGCCTGATCTTAAACGTAAGTTTAATATTTAGAATTTAGATCTTCCTTCTATTCTTAAGATTCAAAAGCTTATGCCTGATGTCATGCTTCATAATCTTGATCTTCAACCCCTGAGTGCCTGGTGATTGGCATTGGAATGTGGATACTCCTTTTAATAAATACTCTTCTTCCTTACTTTATTAGATTCTTAGTCCTATTTTCCCTAGTGTTGACAAACTTAATGAGATATGGAATACTCACTCTACCTTCTATACTTGGATTGCTCGTTTGAACCAAATCTAACAGTTTAACCTTGAACCCAAGATTATGTTTTTTCTCTGGTCTCTTATTTATTAGAGGATTCTTATGGGAGAGAGACTTAGTAGCATTGGTATTCCTAATCCTAAGTGTCCAAATTGTGGTCATTTTGAGACTTTTAAACATATTTTTTGGTTCTACCGTCGTGCTCAGTCTGCTTGGTCTTGGATTCACTCATTGTTCAAGTCCTTTCATCCTAAATTCTTTAGATGGCAAATAATATTTTTTGGAGATAATAGTTGTTGGCTTGCTTATATTGTTTCTCTATGGAATTTTTTTCATGCTATTATTTTGTTTCAAATTTGGAAAGCTAGGAATGCTAATGTTTATTTTAGAGATTCAATTCCTAGTCAATTTTCTATGCATGAAAATATTATGGTGTTTTTTGCTATTATTGTTTAGATCCATTCATAGGCTTACAAGTTGAATCATGAGTTGATGTATTTGATAAATCTTATCAAGTACTATCGTGAGGTTCCATGCACTATTAGTAGGATTTCACCTAACCTCCCTTTACCTCAAGGTCCCTCTGTTTCGGCGTAGCAGGTCGACAGGGCGATGTTTTCTAGCCTTAGATCGTTTTGTTAGTGCCCATAATAGGGCTCGATCCTTTGCCTCATTATGTTATTTATTTATCCTTTTAAGGGTTGGTTTTGTTTTTGGCCTTGAGCCTCGTATTTACGATATTAATCATTTGGGTGGCCTTGCACCCCGATTTGTGATTTTTCCAACTCCCTTTTTATTGTAACCTCTCTTATTTTTATTGAATATAATTGTTGGTTCCAATAAAATTCTCAACAAAATATGTGCAGTACTTGTTATTTTAATTTGTACATTGAATTTTACATGGATCATTTGAATAATTTTGAAATAATAATATTAAAAAGTATATAAACTTAGTAAAATTGTCAACAAAGTCTTTGTTGGGACACTCCAATGGTATATGTTGGAAATATTAAGTGTATTGAGTTGTCATTGATGGCAAAGGATTGATGTCAAAGAGAGCTTGGTATGCAAAAAATATTCTTCTATGGATGGATAATTATGCAAATGTAAGGTTTAGAATAAAGACCATGGTTTAAGAGAGAAGAGATGATATTATAAAATTTTAATATTATAATACTTGGGTCAAAAGAATTTACTAAAAAAAGAGAAATCAAAGGAAAGATTAATTTTGCAAAGGCCAAAGGTTTTAAAAATAATATTATAATATTTGAAATATTATAATATAATTTTGAAAATATTGGAGGCACATAAATCGTGGAGGGCTTAATAATATTTGAATTATTTCAAAAGCATCGACATTTCCTTATAAATCTTCCAAATGCATATTTAAGAAGAAAAATAAAATCATTTTGTAAGGTTTTGTAGAATGTATGAACAATTCATAGTCATTCGTTAAGGGAAGAGAGTGAGGAGAAGACAATGCCATTCGTCGAGGGAAGAGGGAGAAGGAAATTCAAAGCTCATGCATTTCAAAGGAGGGATAACACATCAAAGGGGAGACAATGCATGACTTAGTTCCAACAAGGCAACTAGCCCAGGTGGCAGGCGGGTCATGCGTAAGGCATTGGCAGTGGATAGGTTTCGAGTTTGAATCGCTACAATAGTTTATTTTGTGATTTTCATTTGGGTAGAAGAAAGGGATAAATATTTTTTTACACACATTCGTTTCCAACAGGTGGGTCGACCTAGCTAGCACTCTAGCTCATGCTAGAGCATGGGCTCTGTGATATTTCAATGGTAGATGCGATAAGGGCATAAATTTTTGATTAAAATTTATGGTATGTTAGTGCTTGTTCTATGGGAGACAAGGATTTATTTTTTCTTGGTAAGGAGTGCATATTGCTTGATCTAGGGAGACATAAGGATGATGTTTTGAAATTAAATATTCTATGTGCATAATGATATTTTGGATTTTGGTTGTGGCTTTATAAGGTTGAAATAGTTTTAGAAATAAAGGAGTAATAAGCTGTGTGAAAGTTTGTAGCACCCTAAAATTGGCACAGTTAAACCTTATTAAAAAGATAAAAATTTGAATTTTAACCCAAAACCGCCCGTTAACCACCCGTTACCCGCTCCCCTTGTTTTTCGTGCCATTTTTAGGATTTGTTTTGACCGTTGGACGATATCGTCGCCGATCAGACGAAATCATCCCAGATCTGACGAATTCGTCTGGAACAGAACGTCCAGACGATTTCGTCCCAAAACCAAATTTTCATAATTAGCTTCTATTTCAACAGCTTCTCTAACTTGGGCAGAAAGCGTGTCTACGCAGTTAGAGTCTCCCCCATTGGAGATCTCCCAAATTGGGATGATCTCCAACCTCCTAACCTCTCCCTAATCCTATATAAACTGGGATTTTCTTAGTTTATCCCCCTGAACCCCTTGGTTGACTGATTTCCCTAAAAATTTAGTTCCTTGTGCATTAGAACATCCTCGCACCATCGTTTGCATTCTGTATTTCAAGTTTTCTTGCAGGAATCTTATTGTTTTTCAGCCGAAGCAAGCTCGGATCGTCGAAGGCGATTCCAGATGATTTCGGACGATCCTGTCGAGGATCGGCGATGATCTCGTATGATTGGAGGTGATCCTGACTGTAGTCCAGATTGGGGGCAATCAGAGCCTGAAGTTTGCATTTTCTTATCTTTTCTCTTCATTTTCTTATGCATTAGCTTGGTTTATTTTATTTCTGCATCCTGGAGTTCACCTCATTTAGTATAGATGCATGCTAAAGTTAAAATAAATTATTAAAGTAATGCATTTTCCTTTAAATTGTTATCTGGATCTATCATTTAGGCAAATTTACTATCATTTCTATCATTTCCCCTTGCTTTTGCAGTTGTATTTTTGGTTTTTGGTATCTGTCTCTGTGATTGCAGGTTTTTGATGAATTCGTTTGACGAATTCGTTAGATCGACGATGATCTCGTCTGATCTCAGATGACCGACTGAGATCTGAGATGATTCTATGACATTTCAGATGATTACGTATGATTTGAGATGATTTGGACTTCTACAAAACTCAGAATCTGCATCAGACATCCGAAATTAGGTATATTCTATCTCATTTAGCATATTTTCTATGTTTAGCACTTATTTATGTTCTTTGTATTCATATAAATCAGCATTGGCATATAGAATAGCTTAGATTCATCTTGGCCAAACCTAGGATATGAATGATTAAAGCACAAAATGAACACATCAAACCTACTCTCAACCTAGGCATGGAAACTGCCACTCAAAAGTTTCCTGGTGAACCCACCATCCATCAAAAATTCACCCTTATACCCCTCCCCGAGAGGCGCGACCTTCAAAGGGCCTCTCAGTCCGAGGTATTGTCCCATCCTTCTCGCATTCCCCTTTCGGGCGTGGATCCTATAGCCTGAAGGTAAGGATGCAAAAAATTTGGAGCGATACATTTTGGTGAACCCGACGTGAAAACTAAAAACCTTTTGAAAACAATCCAAAAAACAAAACATAAATGCATTTAGAATCATCAGAAAAACAATTAAAGATTGCATATCATATTTAGATGGTAGATTATAATAAAAGACGAGCTGTCACCATTAATGTTGAAAATCAATTAGCAGCCATAGAGATTACTTCTTTGCTTAGAGTATCTCAAACATATAGAGTCCCACCTTTATGGGATGAACTTAATAGGAGATTGAATCTTATTTCATCTAGATCAACAGAACTTAGGCAAATCAAGAGGTTTGTCCTAGATAGAATCCTGGATCCTGATCAAGTGACCTTATATCATGAACTTCAGAGAGCTTGCCATAGGTGGTTAGCAGATAAAAGAGCCCTTGTGTCTTTCGAGTTGTACACCTTTGAGGAATACCTCGACAATGCAGTTGTAGTACATAAATTTCTATCTCATATAGAGGATCAAGAGGTCATTCTTATGGATAGAAAGAGATGGAATAGAGTTCCTAGAGCTGTGTTATATCGAGAGTATTGCCATGAGCTCTATTTTTACAAGTCAGAGTCAGAAGTAGATAACATCACCATAGCACACTTTGTCAAATTCTTGAAAAACCATTTCCAATTTGAAGAGGAGCATTTCATGACTCCTGATGAACTTGATCCCATCAATGACATCTATAAACTATTTATAGAAAACTAAGCCATTCTTTTATTATTTCTTGCATTTAGTGTGTTGTTTGTTGTCTTTATAATCATAAAAACATAAAAAAAAAACAAAACAAAAACATAACAAAAATCAAAACATTTTCTTTTAAGTATTATAGTAGGTATATAATTAAAATATATACCTCCCAAACTTGTTGCAAACAAATATATATAAATATATATTTGCTAAAATCTAAGTTTAAGCATAATGACTAGACTTAGGAATGGAAAACAGATTGAAGTAGAAGAAGATTGGTTAGGAAAACCAGTAAATAAACCAGATGTCCTTCCTGAAGACCCAATTCAGGAAGAAGGAACACTAGACCAACAAGAAGAAGAGTTTGTTGAAGGAAATGAACAAAGAGAAACTGTTAGAGAGGAAGGATCCTCATCCCCTAAAATGTCTCCGGAAGGAGTCATTACTTTTGAGAACATGGAACATTTCTGGAAGTTCCTCAATACTAATATTGGCACTCTTAATAGAGCAATCCATATGGACAAGGATCAAATTAGTGACACTCAAGCAACCCTAGAAGAAATATATCACACACGCACTAATCCCTTGTCCTTCGTTGATCAAGAAAGTGATCAAGTTGGACCATCCAATTTGGATATGGCCGCTATAATCCAGAACATGCAACAACAACAGGTTACCCAACCACCTAGAGTGCCTGTTACCAAGCCTAGAGTTATTCCCACACAAAAGAAACCTTCATTCACTACTCTATTTCGCCAAGTTATTGATCAACATACCTCAAATCAACAAAAGCCTAAAACAAAACCTAACACCAATTTCCAACAATCTGGGATACAACATAATGCTACTACAAATCTTCTTCATAATACTCTTCCTACCAACCATTTGCATAATAGCAATATAGCATCCAATCCTTACGTCACGCCATCACACGCTCAAATACCACCAAACCAATATGGTGGACAAACTAGTAATCTGGAAGCCATGGTGAAACAGTTAGTCTCCCGCATGGACCAGATAGATCCCTACCATCCCTCGTACAATTATCGAGAGATGTGTAGTCAGCCTTTAGATCCTATAGTTGTAGCACAACCATATCCTAAACACTTTCCTATGCCTGTCCTACCTATATACAAAGGAACCGAAGATCCCATAGAGCATCTTCGTATGTTTAGGATAGCATGTCATGATATATCACATGATGACTTGTTATTACTAAAAATGTTCCCAAAAAGTTTAGGAGGAATGGCATTAGAGTGGTATTATCAACTACCCACTCATTCTTTGAGGAATTTCGAAGAAACCGTCGAGTCTTTTGTTCATCAATTTAGTGCCTACATCGAAAGGCATGTAACCATTAAATATTTGTACAACTTAAAACAAGACAAAGATGAATGTTTTGCTGATTTCCTAGCTCGATGGAGGCAGTTGATAGGAAAATTACACTTTGTGTTACCTTATCAGGAAATGTTGGATATCTTTATCAATAATTTACAAGAACAACTATCCTATGAATTATCAATTGCTACCTTGACCACCTTCGATCAAGCTATAGACTTAGCCCGAAGAGTGGAAGATGCTCTCATTAGGAGAGGTCAGCTTAAAAAGAAAGATGATGAGAAAACATCCAGAAATCAATATAAAAATAAACAAGTTGTGGGTGATGGAGTCACCGATAGCAGAAACGTTGCCAATGTTAATACTACGAAAACAACAGAGAAGTTCATATTGAAACCTCCTGATAAACCACCTCGAGAATTTACTAGGTTAAATCAACCTCTATCAACCATTCTCCCACAATTACTAGCACGAGGTTTGATCCAATTACCAAATATCTGGGAACCTGATCCAACTATACCCGGATACAGAGCTGATTTACACTGTGATTTCCATAGAGGACCTGGACACGCTACCAACTCTTGTAAAATATTAAAACATAAAATACAAGACCTGATTGATAACAATGAGATGGAGGTGCAAGCCTTCCAACCTAAACAAAATCCTCCCAATAATGCTCAAAAGAACATCCCCCAAAATCAGAATCAGAATGCCAATCAATCATTGGACATATTTCAACATCCTTTACCAAAGCATGGTAAAGAAGTGGCTAATCAAATTGAGCATCATAATGTTCCCCCTCCTACCCGATATGTAGGAACTATTAGTGGGCATTCACCTACTCATGATGTGGAAGTATTTGACACAACTTTATCCATGGTTACGACCAGACCTCTATATAACACTCAGACACCCGATCTTAGTGATGTAGAATATGAGACCGAAAGTGACATGGAAATCACCTCAAATCAATCGAATAGCTCGAAAGATGAATCAGATCCTATTCAACCTATCACAAGTTCTATGGTTCCAGAAGAACCATTTCCAAGAAGAGTCACTACTAGACCATCTTCTCACCAATTACTTTCTAATGAACAAGCCATAAATGCTAGACCAAGACCTATTCATCATCTACAAAATAATATTGTCGGTACCATCGGAGCTGTTACTAGACAACAGGCTCAAAATTCTCAACAAGATCAAACTCAGAATGATGGATCAGCTCCATTTGTTTTGAAAGTTCCTAATAAAGGGAATCATGCGCCTAATGTTCAACCTAAACCTCCTTATAATATTAATGAACAATTATCAAATACTACAGCTAGAATTTCCCTTTTGGACCTTTTAAGATCTTCTCCTACACATAGGGATGAATTAATGCTCACATTAAGCCAAATGATGGTACCACAAAATATTCAACTTGAAGCCATGGCCAATACTATAATAACTCGAGAAGTCGATTGTATTGACTTTCGGGATAGAGATATACCACAACATAGTTTACATAAGGATAACCCCTTATATATTACTGCCCTAATTGGAGATGTAGCAGTTAAACGAGTCTTGATTGATAATGGTTCATCTTTAAACATTTGCACTTTTGACTTCTACCAAATATTTGGGTTTAGAAGTGATGAAATGAAAAGAACTGATATGATCATAAAAGCCTTCAATGACGAAACACAAGAAACATGTGGAGTTATTACTATACCATTGCAAGTTGGTCCAAGAACCTTAGACACGACCGTGTTTATTGTACATTGCCCTGCATCATACAATATACTCTTGGGTCACCCTTGGATCAACGTGATGCGAGCTGTTCCCTCAACTTTACATCAGTGTGTTAAATTCAAATTTAAAAATCAGTTGGTTACCATTCATGGTGATCCTAGACCCTTTGATATGTGTGCTTTGGTAGAACCTGTTGGAGTTCAATTTTGCCCTGCTTTATCATCCACACATCCTAATTCTCATCAACCATCTAAACGTGTGAAACACACACCCATAACATCATCTAATTTTTCTCCATCAACTCTACCTCTACATATAGTTCAACCATCTTCCGAACAAACCACATTAGGACTTTCAAAAGATCCTAAACCCACAACCAATGCTTCTTGTTTTACTCCTATAACTTCCATACCTATAGACCCATCCATCGACATCTCTACAACATCTACATCCACTAAAGGCATACTTTCCGCATCCAACGATGTAGGAAATGTTCCTTCTACCTCTTATGCTCTTACTGATGAGCTCTTACCCGATTTATCTAAAATTCTTATATCAGAAAAAACAAACGTTGCTATGCAAGATTCCCTTATTTTAAATAAATTGCCATCCTCTCCTCGCACCTTGGGCCTCCCACAGCCTATGGGAAGTATTTACCAAGTTGGGAGTTGCGCTTTTATTTATAAGGGATATGACTAGGGAAGAATACCTAGAAACATCAAGACACATTATGATGGATATGCTCGATGTTATTTTGCTAATGAGTATATTAAAGCTAAGCCTATAATGCTTAAATTGGGATATAAAGGGAAAGGTTTGGGACCTTCCCAAAATGGTATGAAAGAACCTTTTGAGGTAGAACCATGGCCTGCCCGATGTGGTGTGGGCCTATTTCCTAGTAAAGGTCAGCCCTTCCCATTTGAGGATGATGACCATCTCATATCTTACCAAGATTATTTGGATGAACGTGATCCTTTGCATTTAATAAATAAGTCATTTACATGTAATATGCTCTCCATAGCTTACCCTCAGATGATCGTTGAATCCGACGATGAGTTGGAGGGAGATATTTTCCATGATGTCTCCATTGAGGAATTATTACATAATGGATTTTATTTCGATGGCTCTATACCTAGTATAGCCCAGCTTGAGGCCACGACTCCTCAAGATGAATTATCCAAGCTAACCTTGGAAGAATTACAAGAATTGGGCGTTTCACCCGCCCCACCTAATTTTGAGAGAGATCTACACATGGAAGTAGAGAATGTCATAAAAATTAACATTGGAACCAATGATAACCCTCACATAATCAACATTGGATCAGAATTAAGTCAAGAAAAACAAGATAAATACATTGCATTTCTTAAAGACTATGAGGATGTCTTTGCTTGGACATATGAAGATATGCCAGGATTAGACCCTTCTGTAGTTATGCATCACCTAGTAGTCCATCCGGATGCTAAACCTGTTAAACAGAAACTTAGAAAAATGCATCCTAAAGTGGCCTTACTAGTCAAAGGGGAATTAGAAAAACTCTTGAAGGTTATTTTTATACAAGCCATTGATTATGCTGAATGGATCTCGAATGTAGTTCCAGTAACTAAGAAAGAAGCTACCAAAGTTAGGGTTTGCATAGACTTTAGAGATATTAATGTTGCATGCCCTAAAGATGATTTTCCTCTTCCCAACATGGATCAGATCATTGATTTTACTACTGGGAGTGGAATGATATCCCTAATGGATGGATTCTCTGGTTATAATCAGATCAGGATAGCTCCTGAAGATCAGGCTAAAACAACCTTTATTACCCCTTGGGGAACCTTTTGTTGGAAAGTGATGCCATTCGGTTTGAAGAATGCAGGTGCAACTTATCAACGAGCCATGACTTATATCTTTCATGATATGATGCATGATATTCTACATGATTATGTAGATGATATTATAGCTCGTTCCACTAAAGAAGATGATCATTTAGATGACTTGAGAAAAGTCTTTGATCGGTTAAGGGAATATCTTATCCGACTGAATCCAGCTAAATGTATATTCGGAGTTAAGTCCGGTAAATTATTGGGGGTTATAGTTTCTTTACGTGGCATCGAAATTGACCCTCTCAAGATCATGGCTATCACTGATATGCCCGCACCCACAAATATATCTGAATTACGAAGTCTACAAGGTAAACTTCAAGCTATTCATCGCTTTGTCGATAAGTTGGCGGACAAAACAGGACCCTTTCTTAAGCTTCTTAAGAAAGATGTCTCTTTTCATTGGGACGATGAATGTCAGGAAGCATTTGACCTCCTCAAACAATATCTCCTTAACCCTCCTGTGCTTTCACCACCTAGATCTGATCACCCATTTATCTTGTATATTTTTGCTTCAGATTTTGCCTTAGGAGCTATGTTAGCTCAACTTGACGATGAGAAGAAAGAACGTGCTAATTATTACATTAGTAGAACCTTAATCAGTTATGAAACTCGCTATACAATATTAGAGAAGTTATGTCTCACAGTCATATTTTCTACACAAAAATTATGCCATTATATGCTCAGTCAGAAAACGTATGTTATTGCTAAATTCGATCCTTTACGGTATCTCATGAGTCGCCCGTACTTATCTGGTCGCACCGCAAAGTGGGTTCTTGTGCTAAGTGAGTTTGAACTCATGTTTATAGGACAGAAGTCTATTAAAGGTCAAATCATAGCAGATCAATTAGTTGTTGCACCCTTAGAGTCTACCCATCCCCTCATCATTGAGTTTCTCGATGAATGCCTTAAACTAGAGGCAGACCATCCTGAGCAATGGTCCCTATACTTTGACGGAGCCCGATGCATGAGTGGGGCTGCAGGTATTATTTTAATATCTCCATAGAAACATCTTATACCTCTGTCCTTCAAATTAACGTTTGCTTGCACTAATAACACTGCTGAATATGAGGCTCTAATCCTTGGATTACGAGCTGCCTTGGCACTAAAAATTAAAAATTTATTAGTTTTTGGTGATTCTCAACTTGTCATAAATCAAATCAATGATGTTTATCAGACCAGAGATGATAAATTACATCCATATAAAGCATATGTCTTACAATTATTATCTTTATTTGATCAAGTTACCTTGGAAGCTATTCCTCGAACTAGCAACCGTGCGGTTGACGCTATGGCTGCAGCTGCATCTCTTTTGCCCTTGGAGTTAGATGACGAATATGCTACCATCATTATTCATCGACTCCAGGAACCCACTTCAAATAAATCATGCTTAGAACCTTTGGATGTGTTTCTAATCAACGAAACTACTCCTGAACCTTGGTACACTGATATATTTAATTTTCTTCAAAATGGGACCTTTCCTGAAGGTTGTAATAGCAACCAACGCCGGTTATTACGTAGACGAGCAAGTCGCTTCGTAATTATTGGTAATACCTTGTATAGGAGATCTTTTGAAGGCATCCTATTGAGATGTTTGAATCTAGAAGAATCTAGATCAGCTTTGAGTGAAGCCCACGATGGATCTTGTGGGGGACATTTTAGTGGTAGCGCCATTGCTAAGAAGCTCCTTAGGATAGGATATTTTTGGCCTACCATGGAGAATGATGCACATGATTATGTGCGCCATTGCGACAAGTGCCAGAAACATGCTGACCTTGTCCATGCGCCTGCACAAGAGCTGCAGGCTATTTCATCTCCTTGGCCCTTTTCAAAATGGGGCTTAGACATCATTGGAAAAATCAACCCTGTGTCATCTGATGGACACAAATTCATCATAACCGCCATCGAGTATTTCACGAAGTGGGTTGAAGCTATGCCCTTAGCTTCTTGCACTGGAACCCAAGTTTCCAAATTTATTTTTAATCAAATTATTTGTAGGTTCGGAATTCCTGCAAATCTCATCTCGGATAATGGAACTTGTTTCAAAAATAAAGATGTCAAGAAATTATGTCAAAAATATAAAATTCAACATCGTTGGTCCACTCCCTATTATCCTCAGGGTAATGGCCAAGCAGAAGCATCTAATAAAACATTAATCAAAATCCTCAAAATACCGGTCAATAAATCTGGCCGAGATTGGCACATCCAATTATATCCTGCTTTGTGGGCTTATCGAACTAGTGTTCGCACTCCCACGGGCACTTCACCTTTTGTTTTGGTCTATGGCGCTGAAGCAGTTTTTCCCTTTGAATTAGAAGTTCCTTCTTTGGCTCTGCTACTTCAAGATACTGAAGTAGGAGATGAATATCGTGCTGGTAGACTTAGTCAGCTGGAACTCCTAGATGAGAAGCGCATCAATGCTTTGGAGCATCTTCGTGCCTACCAAAACAAGCTTAAACGAGCATACCTCAAGAAAGTTCATCATCGATCCTTTGAGATCGGTGACCTTGTCTTAAAAGAAAATCAAAAAAATACTAATGCAACTAAAGATCTTAAAGGTAAATTTGAACCTAACTGGCTTGGGCCATATGTCATCACTGCTAAATTTGGCTCAGGAGCATACCGATTAGCTACCTTAGATGGTAAAGATCTTAAAGAACCTATGAACATTATGCATCTTAAGCGCTATTATGCATAAAATCTGGTCATTTCATCATTTGTATATATTCTTATTTTGCATATTGTTTCATTTTAGTCATCCATATAAAAATTTCAAAAAAATAGTAATAGTATTTATTCTTTCCATTCATAAATTAAAATCAAAATATAAAAACTTCAAAATCATCAAAATCTTCAAAAAACATCTTTTATTTTCATACTCGTCAATTCTTGAAGTATTGCAGTTATATTTTCAATTATTTTGGATAAATTAGCATTTATTTGGAATCCCGCACTTTCACACTCACATGAATAAATATCTTGATTTTATTTGGTATGATTATTAATCTCTCTTATATCAAAGTCCACAGTTGAATTAAATAAAGTTTTTGAGCATAGAGAACTGATCTTGTTATTTACTTGAACCAAGTATATCTCTTCACATTAAAATGATTTCATTGCAAATTCGATATGATGCTACATAGTAGAAATGGTTTCTTGAGCGAAAAGTTTCCCTTGCTATCCTATCATGCACATGGTCTAGAATCTTTGAGAATTGACAAAAGGACAAGCTCACCCCTACCCAGAATAAAAATCCCTTGCTCTACAGCCAATCCGAGCAAGTATCCCTAGTATAGGAAGAAAAAGAAAAGTCAAAGAAAATGAGAAAAAGAAAAATATCATTTTGTACCATCGCAGCAATATTTCAGCATTATCTCAGTTCCAAGCAAAAATACAAAAAAAAAAAAAGAAAAAGCAAAAGCAAAAAGCAATAAAATCCCTTTCCCTACCCCTTGAAAAGAAAAGAAGGGTGAATGAGCTTGAATCCCTGGAATTCTCAATTATTCGAAAACTGTGAGGTAAGCCCCATAACAAGTGGTTTGTGCCCAACCCGCTTGGCCTTGGGTAATCCCTAGCATGGTGATATGTCTGTCACATTAGCGACCTTATTTTGTACAGACCTATGTCGGCTTATGGATTAGCTAGCTCTTGATGACCTAACTTACATAGTAGTCTAGTACGGTTACTTGCATATAAATCATGGTCAATGAACACTCATTTGGTTAATTCAAATTACTTGTATCAAATTATCTTGCTCAAAATTGGTGAATGAACAATACAATTGCACACACATTTGTATTTGAGAGATTTTGTATCATTATGATAAATCAAGATCGGTAATGAACTCACATTTGCACATGAGGGTTCCTTATAAATCTACATTTTGTCTTTGAGATAATTTAAAATATCTTTGCAATTCTTTTAGAATCATTTCATCTTCTTATTTAAGAACATTTGTTTAGTATAAAAACAATTACATACATTGTTTTCAAAAATCCTAAAATTCTTTCAAATAACATCTTCAAAAACCTAGTAAATAAAGTCATGTTTATATATTATTATTTTCTGTTTATCTCAAAATCAAAAATCAATCATGCAATAAAACTAAAATATCAATTTCCTTTTTGGATTTCATGATGATGGTATAAGTCTATACCTATAATTCTATGCCTAGCGCAAACCATTGTTCTAATTTTATTTTCCCATTAATTTTTAAAAACATATGGCTTACATCATTATGTTACACAATTATGCTTTAAAAAGAACGAACAAATTTTTCTATTTCATTTCATTATGTCAACATTCAATTTTGCAATGATGGTATAATTCCTAGGGAATTATTCAAAAAATTTATCACACTTAGGAATTTATGCCTAGCAAAAATCATATTTCTTTTAATATCTCATGCATAATATTTTTATGAAAATCTGAAAACAAATCATCACCATCATCATTTTTCATCATCACAACACAAAGTCTTAAGACAGTCTCTTAAGCACTCTTTTACTTTTAGCAATATTTCTATACTGGGATTAGCTTGATGACCTAGCGAGCGGCGACTCCATGAAATGGTCTATAACAATGACAATGTCCTTTGAAATTATTGTTAGAAGTCCCTTTTTATTTTTCATCAAAACACACCACCAAAACAACCAATTTGTTTACATCAGATTATTTCATTTAAATTTTATGCCATGACATAAAAATTATAATTTATTTCCAAACGACATAATTACATGAATAATCAATCAACAAATCCAAAATTAAAGCATCATACAACATATACACAAGTCATATCATCAAAAATATAATCTATATATATCAATAAATTATGTACATCATCTGGATTGGTATGCCACAATCAATACCCTGGCATACTCAATCCCCTCAAAAAGTAATAATATATACAATCTCTGTGCAGTGAGCGGCTAGCCTCGAGAAGCCCTCGAGCTCTCTGCCTCATCTCCTCCCCCACCCTACCATGGAGGAGGTGGTCCCATAGAGGTCCGAGCAGTGTCTCGGGTCCTCATCGTCGATCGTGAGGATGTCCTCGATGATCCCATCATGATCGGCTCCGCAATGGGGGTTGGCAATGGTATCCTCTGGTTCTCTGGAACCACATGATAGTACAACCCCTAGTAGAACGTGGTCTGAGCAATAGCCCATGCCAGATCTCGAGTGCTCGCCCTCCGCTCTGAGCCCTGAGCCATGTAGCCTCATCCTATAGTGTCTACACCTGAGCCCGAAGGTGGGCATTCTCAGCCCGGAGAGCCACCATCTCGCTGCTCTCCCCCACCTCGATACCCTTGCCCTTATCGGGTGATGGTGGCCTCTCCCCTACTGAGAAGGGAATCCCTCCTCCCTCCTCCCTATCTACTATGGCCTCTATGGAGCCTGTGCCATCCTCTAGCATCTCTCCTATAGAGACCGTCGTTGCTCTCTCCCATTGTGACCCCGTGCTGCCTCAATAGTAGCCTGACATCGCCTCCCCATCCATCGCACAATGACATGCATCGGACCCTATGCCCTCGTCATCCAAGGAGGGCGGATGCCTACGTACCAGGCATCGTATCCATCGCAACCCTAGCATCATCACCATCCACTGGCTGGATGGGGGCATCATCCATGTCCTGACTCCAAAATCATTGCATATCTGGAGCCCCGCTCAGTGTAGTACTATCTCGAATAGTCCAAGAGTACTCATAATCCCTGAGAGAAGGGATCCCCTGCTGAAGACCGAACTATCATAGAACTCGGTCGTAGCGGTGGAGCTCTACCTCTCCCCGCTCCATCCTCAGCCAGTAGACTCGCCTGATGCGAGCCAACTCCTGCCCATCCTCTGCCCACCCTGGATGCTCTCTCCATGGCCTCTAGGTGATCTAGTCTAGGATGAGGTCATCTAGCAACCTCCGTGACATCGATAGATCTATCCGTCACTGTGACCCTCTCTGGAGCCACCAATAGAAAACTTGGGGCCTCTCTCGGTCAACCCCTATCAGTGGGAGCCCTACCGGCCTCCGCACCATGATGTGCTCCCAGCACCAAACCTATAGTAGTGATGTCACAACCAGACATCGGCCTCCCTTGTATACGACCCCATGTAGGATCCTATACAAGTGGCATAGCACAAAGCTGCCCCATGCAAATCTGTACCCATGGTCTCTCATGTCGCAGACCACATCCGATAGGAGCCAGGGTAATCTGCACCCGCTCTGGTGGCACAGTAGTAAGCCACCCACTACCCCTGCCAACACTCGAGTCAACCTAGATGCCCTAGGCATCTACCTTAGAGACTCGATGTTCACTCCGCCCTTCTCCAGGGTGAAGCTCGGGTCTCCGCTCAGCCTCATCATCACCTGGCCCTGATTGGCCATAGGAGTCATCAATCATCCTTGTATGGGGATCCTCAAGATCCTCCATACATCCTCTAGTGTGGGAGCCATCTCCCCTATCGATAACCAAAGTAGGACGACCCCGGATACCACCTCTCTACTAGGGCTGTCAGTAGCCCCATGTCCATCGGTACTTGTGGCATCTCTACCACATGCTGTAAACCGACCTGTGCTAGTCGGTCACGCTTCGCCTGGTCGAGCATGGCTATATCATCTCTCAACCCCTCATATTTCCACTCTCGACTCTTTAGTAATCCCCTCTACAAAACAAACAATAAAACAATAAAATTTATTAATAAACCAATTATTAAAATCAATTAAATGCAATTCAAACAAGCTTAATTTCATCAAATGATGATATCGTCCACTATTGGATGATATCATCCTAAATTGGGTAAAATCATCCTTTGTAGGATGAAATCGTCTCCTATTTCGCAACTTGGGGATCGCCCCTTGTTGGACGAGATCGCCCCTAGTTCGTCGATTTCGCCTTTAGACGAAATCGATGATCTAGAGACGATTTCGATGAAATAGGGACGATTTCATCCCGACGTCGTCGACGGCCTAAAAATGGCCGTGATGCCCCAAACAATCAAAATTTAAAACAAAAAATTGCACAAATTAAATTCAAACATAATTTACTAGGATTAGATCCTTACCCGTAGCCCGCATTGGACCTCTGTCGATCGGTGCGCTGTCTCAACCATTTTTTTTGCAGAGCTCTCAAACAGTAAAAATGAATTAGGGTTTTCCCTATTTTTCTTAATTTTATTTAAAAACAACATTTTTTAATTTTGCTTTTTCGCGCTTTTACCTCAAACGTTCGATTTGGGTAAAAACACGGAGGGGGCACCATAGTCAACAGTCATACGATTCGACCAAGAATCGTCGTCTAAAAAATTGAGTAAATTTTTGCTTTCTCGTAAAATGGGAAGAACTCGTCTTTAACGCATTTTCTTTGAAAAATTCACTAAAGAGGGGGCAAAATGTAGCACCCTAAAATTGGCATAGTTAAACCTTAGTAAAAAGATAAAAATTTGAATTTTAACCCAAAACCCCCTGTTACCCGCTCCCCTTGTTTTTCATGCCATTTTTAGGATTTGTTTTGACCATTGGACGATATCGTCGCCGATCAGACGAAATCATCCCAGATCTGACGAATTCATCTGGAACAGAACGTCCAGACGATTTCATCCCAAAACCAAATTTTCATAATTAGCTTATATTTCAACAGCTTCTCTAACTTGGGCAGAAAGCGTGTCTGCATAGTTAGAGTCTCCCCATTGGAGATCTCCCAAATTGGGATGATCTCCAACCTCCTAACCTCTCCCTAATCCTATATAAACTGGGATTTTCTCAGTTTATCCCCCTAAACCCCCTAGATGACTGATTTCCCTACAAATTTAGTTCCTTGTGCATTAGAACATCCTCGCACCATCGTTTGTATTATGTATTTCAAGTTTTCTTGCAGGAATTTTACTATTTTTCAGCCGAAGCAAGCTCGGATCGTCGAAGGTGATTCCAGATGATTTCGGACGATCCTGTCGAGGATCGGTGATGATCTCGTATGATTGGAGGTGATCTTGACTGTAGTCCAGATTGGGGGCAATCAGAGCCCGAAGTTTGCATTTTCTTATCTTTTCTCTTCATTTTCTTATGCATTAGCTTGGTTTATTTTATTCCTGCATCCTGGAGTTCACCTCATTTAGTATAGATGCATGCTAAAGTTAAAATAAATTATTAAAGTAATGCATTTTCCTTTAATCGTTATCTGGATCTATCATTTAGGCAAATTTACTATCATTTCTATCATTTCCCCTTGCTTTTGCAGTTGTATTTTTGGTTTTTGGTATCTGTCTCTGTGACTGTAGGTTTCTGACGAATTCGTCAGATCGACGATGATCTCGTCTGATCTCAGATGACCGACTGAGATCTGAGATGATTCTGTGACATTTCAGATGATTACGTATGATTTGAGATGATTTGGACTTCTACAAAACTCAGAATCTGCATCAGACATCCGAAATCAGGTATATTCTATCTCATTTAGCATATTTTCTGTGTTTAGCACTTATTTATGTTCTTTGTATTCATATAAATCAGCATTGGCATATAGAATAGCTTAGATTCATCTTGGCCAAACCTAGGATATGAATGATTAAAGCACAAAATGAACACATCAAACCTACTCTCAACCTAGGTGTGGAAACTGCCACTCAAAAGTTTCCTGGTGAACCCACCATCCATCAAAAATTCACCCTTATACCCCTCCCCCGAGAGGCGCGACCTTCAAAGGGCCTCTCAGTCCGAGGTATTGTCCCATCCTTCTCGCATTCCCCTTCCGGGCGCGGATCCTATAGCCTGAAGGTAAGGATGCAAAAAATTTGGAGCGATACAAAGTTAAATCAAATATGTATTTTGCACTTAGGGTTTTTGAGTGATGACATTGAAAATTATTTTGGATTTTACAAGTAGGAGTTATAAGGTGTTTTGTGGTTTAATTATTGTGTGTATTTATGCATGGTAAAAGAAAATTTGAATGATTTTGTTCATGGATTAAAAAGCCTTGTTTTGAGAAATTAAAGTGAGTTGTAAAGTAGTATCTTTGTGCACATTTTTGAAGAGATGTTTATCATATGGATGATTGAAAAGTGCTATGCTAACTAACCCTTGAAAGTGACATAAGAAAGACAGAATATTTTGAGACAAGTTTTGAGGGTACTTCTTCATCAAAGCAAGTCAAGAGGTATGGTGATATCATTCCTTCTTTAAGGTATTTGGTTGAGCAAATATTTCTAAATATTAAGGTGGAGAAATAAGGATTATATATGTGCATTGTTGGAAACATTTGAGCTAGGGTTTGTGAAACAAATTGTGCATCCTTGTTGAAAGAAATTGGAAACACTTGTGCTAGGATTTTTAAGAACAAATTGTGCATTCTTGTTGAAGGAAGTTGTGAAGCGTTTGGGCATTGATGTCAGTGACATTGAATGTGAATGGGAAAGTGTTAGAGACCAATTTTGGGAAGCAATTTGTGCATTATTGTGTTTGATCTTTGAGAGCAAATTTGCAAGGAATATAAACTAGTTCTGTAAAGTAAAGTTATACACTAGTTTGATTTGAATTGAAATGTATTTGCAAGAAGTAGAGATCTGATTTGATGAATGCAAGATATGTGAATGCGAAGAACATATTGGGTATTTGATAGTACATATCATTCTCTGTATGTTCAAGAGGTTAAACGAATTCTAGGTGGAATATGTCTGAACTACCTAGTTAAAGAAAGCATTTCTGAAAGAGATATAAGCATTATTTTGAACATCATTTGTGTGCAAGATTTGGGATTGGTTGAGCATGTGCTATGAGTTGTTTTGAGCATGTATTAGAGAAAAGTAGAGAAAAATTATTTGAGGCAGAGTTGAACAAGTCTTGTGAGAAGACTTGAAGTAGGATTGAGGTAGATTTGAGCAAGTCTTGTGAGAAGACTTGAACAAGGTTTGAGGTAGATTTGAGCAAGTCTTGTTAGAAGACTTGACGCATGTTTGAAGATAAATATGTGCATGTAATATGTGGAGATTTGGGATAATGTTGAGAGTAAATTTGTAAGAGGATTTGAAATAGGTTTTGGATAGATTTGTGAGCAAACCTGAGTAAGCCTTGTGAGTAGGCTTGAAGTAGAGTCAAAATAGAGGTGTGTACCAGCTTTGGAAGTGATCATACCAAAGGAGAGGAGTCTCCTATGGATAGAGTTCTACGAACCAAACCAGTAAGGGGACAGAGTTCTCGTATAGATAGAGTTCCACAAACCAGACCAACAATGGGATAGAGTTCTTCTGTGGATAGAGTTCCACAAACTAGAGTAAAGAAGAGGAGTCTCTTGTGGATAGAGTTCCACGAACCAGAGCAAAGGAGAGGAGCCTCATGTGGATAGATTTTCATGAACCAAAGCAAAGGAGAGGAGTCTCCTGTGGATAGAGTTCTCTTATGGATAGAGATCCACAAATCAGAGCAGTGGGGATAGAGGTCTCTTGTGGATAGATGCCCACAAACTTGAGCATAGAGGATTGGTGTCTCTTTTGGATAGAGGTCCATAAACATTGTAATAGGGAATTGGTTTCCAAGAGATCTTTTGAGAAAATTTATAAGAAATATTTTCTCCGTGGACATAACCCAAATTGGGTGAACCACATTAAATCTGTCTCTGATGTGTGTGATGATTTGTGCATTGCTTTGTTACTGCTATTGATATTGCAATTGATAACATTAGATAATATTGTTTGGGAAAAAAAAGTAAAATTTTACCTTATATTGTTCACCCCCTCTTAATATAAGCTTGTGTTCTTTAATATATTGTTGGTGTTTCATCTTGATCACCTTAATTCGAACCATAGGAAAAGAGGTCCTTATTACTATGTTCCTGGGAATGTGGTTCTAGTTACCAAACGTTATACTTAACCTTACTTATATTAAAAAAAATGCTTATTATTTTTTTAATCTATAAAATGAACCTTAGTTGGATCATGAACAATTTTATCAAGAAACGCCAAAGCCGTGAACCTTAGTTGGATCATGAACAATTTTATCAAGAAACGCCAAAGCCGTCCTTTCTATAGTAAACTATTTTTTTTTTTTTTGAACACCATGCAAATGTTTAATTAGGAAAACGAGGGGCAGGGAGATCCGCGCGAACGGTTGGTACCTATACGAATTCCGCGTATTCACGGCGGGCATCTTTCATGTGCCAAGCCGTCAATATCCGGAGAACGACGATTCTCCCTTATTATACACAAACAAACGGGCCTTCTCCTGTACTGCCATGGAGGGATAGCTCCGCAATGTGATGCACGTTTTGCCGCCCTCGGCAAAGCTCTCCACTATGGTATGGTCCACCTGTCCATAACACCCTTCCACCATTAAAACATGCTATACAAAAACACGCAAACAAATAAATAATGGTTGAACTACAATTAACATCGTCATCGCACATTCTACTCTGAATCTTGCTCATGTAATTTTTGCGTAAGGGATGACATAAATGCTTGGTCATAAATAAGTGGTGAGCTTCTGAATATGAAAATTATCATGCAAACAAGCGTGGCAGATTTTAAGATGATAGGTTCACCTTAATAATTGTAACTTGTCCATCCTTGACCACAAGGTGGCAAATTTGATTTATGTTGGTGGGTGTGAAAACAAAATCCAAGAAAGAATCTGATTATGGTAATGGCTGTTATATTCGGCGTGCTGTATTGAATTTCTATTCATTTGAGTGTAATAATCTTTGTTTTAATTGTTAATTAAGTGCATAATTAAAAAATTAGTTGCCTCCAAAATTTATGACTGACGATATGCCTTTTTAGTTCATCTGCACAATTTGTTTTTTGAGATTTTTTTTTGTGTGGTCTTATCTCGAACGAATATTAACTTTAGAAGAAAGATTGCAGGCTGTGGCAATCTATCTTGCTTGGCATTTATAAACTTTGTAAATAAAATTTTGTACCAGGTTTCGGAATTCTGAATCAAATAATATGTTTTTTAAAATAGAAATTCCGCACGGGGCACCTGTCACCTAGACCTCACGGACAAATTATAAACTAGCCTTCGTGAGCGACGATTCATTGTATAGTGGAACTTTTAAAGATGCATTATTCCAATGTCTAAACCTTTTTATTTTAAGGTAGGAAATCAGGTTTAAAATTTTGTTTTTATTATTATTATTTATATATGATAAAATTGGTAATCATAGTTTTCACCGTTTACATTTAGGACTTTGTTTTATGATGTGCACAAAAACTAAAACTTCTATCTTAATCAATAACTTATGGTTGTTATAAAACAAATCATTAAAATAATAATATTTTTTTATTGGTTATAAAATTGAGACCATCCTACAAGCAGTATTTGATAATACTTAAACAAGAATGTGAAGTATTATCAAATATTAATACTTAAACACCTAGAAATTTAGGTTTAGGTTTATTTTTTTTTTCAAAATTACATATATGAGTAATACTTTAAAATATTGTTTATTATTAATTTAATTATTTTCAGTTTCATTTATACATAAGATTGATAAAAAATTATGTTGAATTTTTAAGTATTAAATAAATCATAATATTAATTTTATTATTTTATAAATACTATAAAATAACACTCAGGTGTTGTAGGTGAGTTGGAGAGGAGAGGGTAATCCTGCAAAGGAGGTCCCAGGTTCAAATATTCATCCTATAAAAAAGTTAAATTGTGTATCCAAAATCCAATTGATAATGTTGGTGCGTGACTTTGACGGTGTAGAACCCCCAGACCAAGGCGGCCTAACAAGGATTTTTCGCTTTAAAAAAAATGAAAAAAATACTATAAAATAACTTTGCACATATGGAAATAGTATGTATCAAAAGCATCTAAAATAATAAATTATAGTTGTTATAAAATAAATCATGATAATATTTTTTGAATTGGTATAAAATTAAAACCTTATTATTTATGTTCAAGTATTATCAAATACTAATATTTTTATTTGAAGGTAGAAATTCAAGTTCAAATATTTTATCAAAATTATATATAAGTAATTATTAGAATATTATTTATTATTAACTTAATTATTTCAATCCTATTGCTAAAAAAAACTTTGTTAAATTTTTAAGTATTAAACAAATCTTATTATTAATTTAATTATTTTATAATTATTATAACATAGATAACTTCATACACATTTGTAAAAGTGGTAAGTATTAAATAATTTGGTGTAAAAAAATCCATTACCATATTAAAACCATCTTACTTGTATAATCCATATTTGATAGTACTGTGAACAACTATGTCAAAGTACGAGTACGATGAAATCGTAATATTTTATCGTAATATTTTCTTTTAACCTAAGGTGACAAACACGACAATATAGGATAGCTTCGGGTTCAACCATGAGTGTCCCATATTCGATAAACTCTGTAAGTTGAGTTTGGGTAGTGATGTGTGTGCCTATTACTGGTGTAAGGCAAGAGAAATGTAATATAGAATGAATTTTGGAGGACTCGGATAACTCAAGTTTATAAGCAATTGGTCTAATACATTGTAGAACATTATAAGGTCCATAAATTTTGGGTGCTAACTTTTGAGAGCCTTTAATTTTTAGTGAAGTTTGGCAATATGGTTACAAGCGAAGGAATACCATATCTCCTTCTTGGAAGGTATGCTCAATTCAATGTTGGTATGTATTTTGCTTCATACGGTGTTGTGCAGTGTATATATTTTCTTTAATAGTGTGAATAATGTTATCTCGAGTAGAAAGTTCCATCTCTACTACTGGCACTTTTGTACTTCCTATAATATACGAGGTAAGGGATGGTGGTTTTTATCCATATAAAGCATCATATGGGGTTATTTTAATGGACATGTGATATGTGGTGTTATACCACCATTAAACTAATGGAATCCATTTAACCCAATGAAGGGGTTGAGTAGAAATACAAAATGAAGATAGATTTCTAAGAATTTATTAACAACTTCAGTTTGATCATCTATTTGGGAGTGGTAAGCGGAGCTCATACAAATTTGAGTGCCTTGGAGTTTAAAAAATTCTTTTCAAAAATTACTAGTGAAAGTGGAATCATGATCACTAACTATAGTGGACGAAATGCCATGCAATTTAAAGATATTATCTAGGAAAATTTGAGCGATAGTACTAGTTGTATAATGGTGGGTCACCAAGAAAAAATGGGCATATTTATATAAACAATCAACCACCACTAGAATGGTTGTTTTTTTGTATGATTTCGGAAGACCTTCAATAAAATCCATCGAAATATCAACCCATGTTTTTGTTGGTATAGGAAGAGATTGAAGAAGACTCGACGTAGCCACTGTTTCTCCTTTATGCCTTTGGCATGTCTCACATTACTTTACAAACTTCTTGATATCACTTTTCATCCCTACCCAATAAAAATATTTGGTCACTCTTTTATAAGTTTTTAGAAATTGGGAGTGTCCTACAATGGGTGTGGCATGTAATTCATGGAGCATTTTTGTACGATAGACTAATATAGGAGAGAGGACAATACATTCTTTGTATCGTAGTATGTTATCTCTTCAACAATAGTGAGGTCTGCTCATGGGGTTTTTTTGAAGTTGTTGAATTAAGGTGTGTGTGGCAGGGTCATTAAACCATTCCTCATTTACTTGGTCTATCCATTTAGGAATAAGAGAGGAAAATTTGTATAATTGGGAATTTTCTTCAAACTTTCTTGAGAGGGCATTAGCAACCATGTTATACTTTCTCTTATTATATATGATTTCATAATTGTACCCTAGTAATTTTGTAACCCACTTTTATTGTTATGGCATGGTTATATGTTGCTCAAGAAGGTACTTTAGACTATGGTGGTCGGTGCAGATAATAAAATTTTTGCCAATCAAGTAAGGTTTCCAATTTTGGATAACATGAACAATGGTTAACATTTCTTTTTTGATATGTAGAATGTGCTAAATTATTTTTTGAGAATGCTTTGCTAGTGTAGGCAAGAGGTTTTTCATTTTGCATGAGTACGACTCCTATTACCAATCCTGAAGCATCGCTCTTGATAATAAATGGTTTGGAAAAATTTTGCATGGCTAATACGGGGTGGTACACATGGAATTTTTTAAGGTAATGAAGGCTTACTCAGCTTTTGGAGACCATAAAAAAGCATTCTTATTAAGTAGTGTTGTTAAGGAGCTTACGATTTTTCCATAATCCTTGACAAAATTTCAATAATAGCCCGTTAGTCCTAAGAACCCATGCAAACCTTTCAATGTTTTTGGAATAGGCCAATTTTCCACATCTTTAATCTTACGAGGGTTGACTTTAACTCCTTTTTTAGAGACAATATGTCCAAGGTATTCAATTTCGTGTTTTCCAAAGGAACATTTTGATCTTTTGGCGTATAATTGATTGTCCTCGAAGGTTGTTAATGCTTTATCTATATGGGTTAACTAATCTTCCCATGTTTTGCTTTAAATCAAAATATCATCAAAGAAAACCAAAATAAACTTTTAAAGGAAAGTGTGAAATACCTTATTCATTAGACTTTGAAATGTATAAGGGGTATTGGTAAGACCAAGTGGCATCACCAAAAATTCATATTATCCTTCGTGAGTGCAAAAAGTCGTTTGGGTTATGTCACTTTCTTTAACTCAAATTTTGTGGTAGCTTGATCGTAAATCAAGTTTGGAAAAATATGCAACCCCATGAAGTTCATCTAGTAATTCATCAATGATTGGAATAGGAAATTTATCCTTGATAGTTATTTTGTTAAGGGAGTGAAATTCAACACATAGGCACCATGATCCATCCTTCATTCTTAATAATATGATAGGATAAGAGTAAGGACTTATACTTGAAGAACATGTGCTTATACTGAGAGTGGGGTGAATAGTATATAATTAAAAAAAATTGTTTTTAATCCAAATTGCATCATCGGTAGTATTAAAGCAATAAACATCACATAAAACATCACACATATGAGAGATATGATTTTACGTGGTTCACCCAAATATGGCTGCCTCCATGGAGAAAATATTTCTTATAAATTTTCTCAAATAAATTCTCTTGGGAATCATTTCCCTATAATATTTATGTACCTCTGTCCAAAGGAGATACCAATCCCCTAAATCAAGTTTGTGGATATCTATCCATAGGAGAACTCCTTCTCCTCTACTTTAGCTAGTGATCCTATAGAATACTAAATAACACAAGCTTATACTGAGAGGGGGGTGAACAGTATAGCACCCACTTTTTACTTTCTTTCCAAACCAATATCAATTAGTGTCCTTAATTGCAATAACAAAATATAGCAGTGTGCATTAATAACATAGATAACAATAGTAAGCAAGTGCACAAATAACCACACACAATTGAGACACAAGATTTAACATGGTTCTCCCAATGTGGGGTAGTCCACAAGATAATCTCCTTATAATATTTCACAAAGAAATAGGGATACTTATCTCAATACAAATGATTACTTTGATATGCTCAAAGCTAGGTTGTCCTAATCTGCTTAGGTGGGCTCCACTGATATTCTCAGCTAGGCTATCCATTGATCTACTTATATAGGCTATCCACTGATCTGCTTAGCTAGGCAATCTTGATCTACTCAGGTGGGCTCTCCAATGATCTGCTCAACTAGGTAATCCATTGATATTCTTAGCTAGGTAATCCATTGATCTTCTCAGCTAGGCTATCCATTGATATGCTTAGCTAGGAAATCCACTGATCTGCTCAGTTAGGCAATCCTGATCTACTCAGGTAGGATCTTCACTGATCTACTTAGCTAAGAAACTAGTGTTGGTATGTTTTTCTATTTTTGTTCTATCTATTTTACTACTCACAAATATGCCTTAATGCCTTCTCACAAGGATCAAACAATCCTGCTCAAATGTTATCCCAAATCTGTACTCAAGATCTTCATAAAAGGGCTCAAACAATCCTGCTCAAATGTTATCCCAAATCTATCCACAAATCTGTCCTAAAATCCTTCTCAAAGGCTCACTCAATCATGCATAAAATCTGCCTCAAATCTATCCAAAAATTTTGTCCTAAAATCCCTCTCAAAGGCTCAATCAATCATGCTCAAGTAGCACTTAAATATCATCCACAAATCAACGAAGGCAAGACTCAATGATGAACTCAATAATGAATGGCAATGTACTCTTCAATGGATGACAAAAATGATCCACAATGATCTCAATAATGTATGACAACTACTCTCTCAAATGGATGATAACAATGCTCAACAATGAACTCAACCATGTATGACAAATACTCTCTCAAATGGATGATAACAATGCTCAACAATGAACTCTCAAATATATGGCAAATGAGCTCTCTAATGAAAACTTCTCCAAGAAATAACAATGAGGACTTTAGCCAACCAAGGAAAATATTCACAAGTGATAGCTATAGGTTCTCAATAATATCTCCCTCATACAATGTCAATAAGCTCTCAAGAAACAAGCACAACTCCCTCAAGCAAAGAGCTCTCAAATAGCCAACAATGATATCCTCAAATTAAAGACAAATGTATCCACAATTGACTAGAAAATGATCTTTTCAATGGTCTCAAATAGTGGCAATGTACTCAACAAGTAACCAACAATAATCTCCTCAAGCAATGGCAAAACCTCCTCAATAATGTCAATACTCTCAATGAACTCTACTAAGGCAATAATGAACTCAAGTATCAATTTTATCCACAAAATTGATTTTATAATTCATCCACTTCTTCTTAATAGCCAAGGCATATAATCAAGCAATTTGTCTTCAACTTCAAATCCTAACTCATATGCATGTCTTCTAACTCAAGGTGGCAATTAACTAGGTCTCAAGTTCCTAGTTTAATTTCATAATTAAATCATGCACTAGAACATATAACAAGTTCAACACTTTCCAACCTTATGACTCCCTAATTTTTATTAATACATACAAAAAATACCTATGCTTTTATTTTTAATTCCACACCTTATAACTCCACATACAACAATCACAAATATTTAACTTCAAACCTTATAACTCCCTAAGCACATACAACAATCATTTATTTTTACTAAATACCTTATAACTCCCTAGTTATAATAGAAATGATTTTCAATGCACCAAAACTTTGGTAATATCAAATATTACCATGTGCTAGAGATAAATACCTTTTTACGAAATGTATTTTCCAAAATTAATGTGTCTTCACCGTCTTCGAAATTGTTAATGCCTTACCAAAAACAATGTGCCTTCACACCTTTATGGGAGTTGAACTCTATTCCTCTCACTTAGCGTTGTGAAGCACTTACCACATGGGCATCAACCCATGTTGGAATTTAATACCAAAAACCCAACTTTGCCTATGCTCAAATCTGAAAACTCAAATTGCCTTCCTTAGCAAAACACTTTGCCCCTAGCGGGATTCGAACAACGAACCTACCTTGTGCAAAGTTCGTGCGCTACCAATTGCACTATAGGCTCTTGCGTGATGTCACTTTCCTACGTTGTCTCCTTGAACTTGCTCTCAAACAAAAATTATTTTTCTTTATTTCTTCACTTCTCCCCTTTCAACGATTCTCACTCATGTGCAATATTCCCAATCTCATAAACAAAGGTTTTACCTTTTATTTATATGCACCTCCATGCCTTCGAATGAATTTGGTAGATTTTATTAATCTCCCCAACCATTGCACATCGGTTAATAATAAAATTCAATTTTAGACCTTATAATTATTAAATAATTTAATAATTCACCTCTTAACTTTGAATTGGGATATCTCCTTCATTCTTTTGAATTTTGCCATGAAAATTTTTGCACCTAGGTTTTATTTGAAAAACCTTTTCATCCATCATTATTTGGAGAAGTCTTAGCATAGTGGTTTTAATGAAAATCCCTTTCAAATGGTTTTAATAAATACCCTTTTCATTGGTTTAAATAAAAACCTTTACCATTGGTTTTAATAAAAACCCTTGCCATTGGTTTTAATAAAAACCATTAATATAATATTTAAAAATTAAATATTATATGCCTCTTGTGACACAAAACATTTTATACATCCATGCTCTCCAAAATATCATAAATGATTATTTATGAAGTTATTTTGCCACCAAAAATCAATGTGATCCATGTGACATCAATGACAACACAAAATAACTCAAATTGCCAACAATTTTCCCCTTTGTCATTTATGGCAACACCTCTAATGCAAATCACCACAATAACTGTAAAAACCATCTCTGAGAATCAAAGGTGCTCCCCCTGACTCAATACTCTCTATGGAGGATGCTCCCTCTATCTCAATTCTCTCTTTGGAGGCTTCTCCCCCTAACTCAATGCTCTCCCCCTTAATAAAATATCTCCTCCTTTGACATAAATGGCAAAAGGGACACCTATGGGGCTAAAATATATGAATATTAAGCTTAGACCCCCCACCACCTTCTCTCTTGAGGTGATTAATTTTGGGGTGGGAGTATATTTACTCCCATATTACATTGTTCCTTTCCTTTGTCAACTTCCTTCCACATATTTTTGATATCATTTTCTTTATGAGTTACTTGATCTTCTTGTCTTGAACCTGTTTGGAATTGAGTCCTACACCATTTTGCAATATGTCCAAAATTATTGCAATTAAAATACTTGATATTGTAGCCTTTGGATGGTGCCCATATCCTAAATTCTTTCTTGAAATAATTTTCGTATCCATTCCTTTCCTGAACCCTTTATTGTGATTTTTTTTTTTCATAATCATTATGACCATGACTTCTAAATTGTGTAGCTCTAAAATCAAAACCATGTTGCTCATTTTATTTACACTGAGAAGCTCTATGGCCAATCATGTTGCATAAGAAACAATGTACTTGAAAACCATACCTTCTTCCTTTGAAGTTAATTCTAGCAAAATCAAACTTCTTTGATCCATAGACCCTACAGTGTATAGCCATGTGTCCAAATCCATTACAAGAAAAACAATGTCCTTGAAAAGACCTTTGTTCATGCCTTGGTTCCTCATATCTTTCTTGACCATTATCCTTGTGATAATTTTTGACTTGTGCATTGTATCTTTAAACCTTATTTGTAGTATCTAACTCCTCTTCCTTAATTTCTTCCTTGCTTTCCTTTTCAAGAATTTATTTTCCTCTTGAACTTGATTCACCTATCTCAAAACAAGATCCAAACTGGATGTTTGGAGCCATAGGAACTTTGGAAATTTCTTCATGAATCTTATGTGCTTCCTTACTTTCATTTTTTAGAACTTCCTTTCCTTTTGAGTGTTATTCCCTAAACCTGAAATATGAGACCTTTGGTGATTTGGAACCTTCCTCTTCTTTCTCTTCATTTGTGTCAAATAGCAAATTGGCATCTATCTCTATTATCTCTGAATTACATGTTTCCTTCTCAATGAAAATATCTTGACTTTTTGAGTCATGTGATGGATCAAACTTCTCAAGTATAGAACATCTCAATTCTTTTAGATTCTCCTTAACCACTTGTAGTTGCTCATGGATATCATTGAAGTCTTCTTTTAGATAAACTAAGACATTTGTCTTTCTTACGATATTTTCTTGTTTAACTTATTTTTTTTGGAGTGAGTGTTCTTCTTCTACTTCTTTTATCCCATAGAAAAATTGTTCTTCATCTTCACTGTTACTAAGATCATTATAATATTCTATACCAAACAAACTCTCATGATTTCTTTGACCATGCATGTTTCCTTGATGTGTCATCTCATCTTCACTATCACTGAAACCATTGTAATATCCTGATCTGATATCTCTTTGACCACACACAAAACACTATTCTCTTTCACCTTCTATTCCTAGGAATAGATGTTCTTCCTTTTCATCATCTGAATTTTCTCTATCGTTGTGATCTAAGCTATCACTTGCTGATTCAATGTAGAAAGTTTTCTTTATCTTATGAAAACTTTTCTTCTTCTCATGATTGCTTTTCTTGTACATGTCATCTTTGTCATGCTTATGATTTCCATCTTATTTTCTTCTGTGACCCTATTTTTCATCATCATTGTTTTTTTCATGTGGACACTTGTTTGCATAGTGACCATAATCACCACACTTGTAGCATTTGACTTTCTATATATCCCTGTAATTTATTAAGTCCTTTTTTCTTTTGATGAAGTTAGCTTCCTCATAATTATCTGAATCTATATATGTCTCTAAAAATTTCTCTTTATTTTTCTCTGAAACCTTGAATGAAATTTATTTTATTGGAACGTGATGCTTAATTATCCTCATCTCATAAGCTATGATATTTCCTTGTAGTTATTCCATTTTTAGCTTGTTGATATTCATTGCTTCTTCTATTTCTAAAACCTTTGCATCATAATTCATGGGAAGTGATCTCAAAACCTTTTGAGTAACATCTGATTATTTCATCTCAAATCCTAGACCTCCCATGGTGTTAGCAATTTCATCAACTCGAAGTAAAAACTTTGCAATATCTTTAGAATCTTCCATTTTCAATTCCTCGAATCTTTTTCTATGAGTTTGTATTTTTGGCAATTTTACCTTGGAATCTCCTTATTAGGTATTTTGCAACTTGGTCCACATTTCATTAGCTGAATTACATACCATGACTTTTACAAAATATATCTCATGTAGCCCACTTAGAATACAATTCATTGCATTTGCATTGATCTCAACCAATTTCCTGATAGTTTCATCTATCTTTGTATCACCTTCAACCTTATACTCTTTTGCAACCATCTGACATACCTCATATCCTTGTGATATCAAGTAGTTCTTCATTATAATGCTCCATAAAGCATAATTATTATCGTTAAATAGTGGAGCCTTACTTGTAGATGATCCATTCTGTGAAGCCATCTGTGTTCTTATAGAATATGCCCTAAAGCTATTAGCCTTTTAGAAGGAAACCACTCTAATACCAATTTAATAACACAAGATTATACTAATATGGGGGTGAACAATATAGCACCCACTTTTTACTTTTTTTCTAAACCAATATCAATTAGTGTCCTTAATTGCAATAACCAAATATAGAAGTGCACATTAATGATATATATAGCAATAGTATGCAAGTGCAAAAATCACCACACACAATTGAGACACAAGATTTAACATGGTTCCCCCAATATGGGGTAGTCCACGAGATAATATCCTTATAATGTTTCACAAAGAAATAGGGATCCTTATCCCAATACAAATTATTACTTTGATTTGCTCAAATCTAGGTTGTCCTTATATGCTCAGGTGGGCTCCATTTATTTGCTCAAATAGACTATCCACTGATCTACTTAGCTAGGCTATCCATTTATCTACTCAGCTAGGCAATCCACTGATCTGCTCATCTAGGCTATCCATTGATTTGCTCAACTAGGCAATCCACTGATCTACTCGGCTAGGTAATCCTAATCTGCTCAAGTGGGATCTTCACTAATCTACTCGTCTAGGAAACTAGTTTTGGTATGTTTTTCTATTTCTATTCTATCTCTTTCATAGCTCACAAATCTGCCTCAATGCCTTCTCAAAAAGCTCAAACAATCCTGCTCAAATGTTGTCCCAAATATGTACTCAAGGTCTTCAAAAAATGGCTCAAACAATCCTTCTCAAATTTTGTTCCAAACATGTCCACAAATCTATCCCAAAATCCTTCTCAAAGGCTCACTCAATCATGTACAAAATCTACCTCAAATATGTCCCCAAAAGCCTTCTCAAAGGCTCAATAAATCATGCTCAAGTAGCACTTAAATCTCATCCACAAATCAACAAAGGCAAGGCTCAATGATGAACTCAATAATGAATGGAAATGTACTCTTAAATGGATGAAAACAATGATCCACAATGATCTCAACAATGTATGACAACTACTCTCTCAAATGGATGATAACAATGCTCAAAAATTAACTCAACCATGTATGAAAAATACTCTCTCAAATGAATGATAACAATGCTCAACAATGAACACTCAAATATATGGCAAATGAGCTCTCTAATGAAAACCTCTCCAAGAAATAACAATGAGGACTTTATCCAACCAAGGAAAATCTCCACAAGTGATAGCAATAGGTTCTCAATAATATCTCCCTCATGCAATATCAATAAGCTCTTATGAAACAAGCACAACTCCCTCAAGCAAAGAGCTCTCAAATAGCCAACAATGATCTCCTAAAATGAAATACAAATGTATCCATAAGTGACTATAAAATGATCTCCTCAATGGTCTCAAATAGTGGCAATGTACTCAACAAGTAACCAACAATAATCTCCTCAAGCAATGGAAAAAACCTCCTTAATAATGGCAATACTCTCAATGAACTCCACTAAGGAAATAATGAACTCAAGCATAAATTTTATCCACATAATTTATTTTCTAATCCATCCACTTCTTCCTAATAGCCAAGGCACATAATAAAGCAATTTTTCTTCAACTTCAAACCATAACTCATATGCATGTCTTCTAACTCAAGGTGGCAATTAACTAGGTCTCAAGTTCCTAGTTTAATTTCATAATTAAATCATGCACTAGAACATATAACAAGTTCAACACTTTCCAACCTTATGACTCCCTAATTTTTTTTAATACATACAACAAACACCTATGCTTTTATTTTTAATTCCATACCTTATAACTCCACATACAACAAATCACAAATATTTAACTTCAAACCTTATAACTCCCTAAGCACATACAACAATCATTTATTTTTTCTAAATACCTTATAACTCCCTAGTTATAATAGAAATTATTTTCAATGCACCAAAACTTTGGCAATATCAAATATTACCATGTGCTAGAGATAAATACCTTTTTACAAATGCCTTTGCCAAAATTAATGTGCCTTTGCCATCTTCAAAATCATTAATGCCTTACCAAAAACAATGTGCCTTCACACCTTTGCGAGAGTCAAACTTTGTTCCTCTCACTTAGCGCTGTGAAGCACTTACCACGTGGGCATCAGCCCACATTGGAATTTAATCCCAAACACCCAAATTTACCTATGCTTAAATCTGAAAACTCAAATTGCCTTCCTTAGCAAAACACTTTACCCCTGGTGGGATTCGAACAATGAACCTGCCTTGTGCAAATTTTGTGCGGTACCAACTATGCTATAGGCTCCTGCATGATGTCACTTTCTTGCACTGCCTCCTTGACCTTGCTCTCAAACAAAAAATATTTTTATTTATTTCTTTGATGCTCCCATTTCAATGATTATCACTCATTCATAATATTCCCAATCTCATAAACAAAGGTTTTACCTTATATTTATATGCACCTCCATGCTTCGAATGACATCGGCGTATTTTATTAATCTCCCCAAACATTTCACGTCGGCGAATAATAAAATTTAATTTTAGACCTTAGAATTATTAAATAATTTAGTAATTCACCTCTTAACTTTGAATTGGGATATCTCCTTCATTCTTTTGAATTTTGCCATGAAACTTTTTGCACCTAGGTTTTATTTGAAAAAAAATTTCATCCATCATTATTTGGATAAGTCTTAGCATAGTGGTTTTAATGAAAAACCCTTTCCAATGGTTTTAATAAAAACCCTTTCCATTGGTTTAAATAAAAACCTTTACCATTGGTTTTAATAAAAACCCTTGCCATTGGTTTTAATAAAATCCATTAATATAAATTTAAAAATTAAATATTATATGCCTCTTGTGACACAAAACCCTATATACATCCATGCTCCCCAAAATATCATAAATTATTATTTATGAAGTGATTTTGCCACAAAAACTCAATGTGATCCATGTGACATCAATGACAACACAAAATAACTCAAATTGCCAATAAATATTGTTGCCTCCACTGCATTGGGTTATGGATCTCTATCCACTGAAGACTCTTGTTGCCACTTAGAAGACCTATCCTCGATGACCTAGCTGATGGATCTCTATCCACTGGAGACTACTATCCTCTATGCTCTGTCACCTCCAAATCTCTATCTAAAATCTACACTACAAGTCCACACAGAACTTGCTCAAATTTGCTCAACAAGTCCACTCGGAACTTGTCCAATATTATCAACAAGTCCTCTCAAAACTTGTCCAATCGGCTCAACAAGTCCACTAAAAACTTGTCCAATATGTATTGTAATCTTCCACAAAAGCTTACCCAAAACTGTCCACAAGTCTTCTCAAAGACTTATCTCAAATATGCTCAAATACTTTCAATCACTTTACTAGAAACATAAGGAGAATTGTTAGAGACTCAATATGCTTCAACTCAATGATCAATCACTTTCTCAACTCAATATATAGAATAATTTTTTGTATGGAACTTGAACAATCACTTCACACATCCACTTGACTAGGCTCAACCAACTCTACTCAATCAATGACTCAATGAGATAATCCTTGCTCACAAACCCTAGTCCAAGTATATGATTACTTACTCAAAATGTTTCCAACAATGCTCAACAACCAATCTCACATAACAATGATACTCATGTTATTTTCAAACCTTTTTTCAATTTCTTCACTCATTAATGGCTTCAACAACAATGCTTATAAAACAACTCTCATATAACAATGATACTCTTGTTCTTTACTCATCAATGGCTTCAACAACAATGATTATCAAACAAAGTTTTA
Source organism: Wollemia nobilis (assembly GCA_028583015.1). Classification (NCBI taxonomy): domain Eukaryota; kingdom Viridiplantae; phylum Streptophyta; class Pinopsida; order Araucariales; family Araucariaceae; genus Wollemia; species Wollemia nobilis. Next base: position 2,024,152 of record JAQPPZ010001045.1, read on the forward strand.
ACCACACTTCTTTATTCCATAAAACCTTGAAGCAATCACTCAAAACACTTAATAGGTAACCCTAATAAAATCCTTTTTCACTACAAACTTATTTTCCAGAAAACCAATCAATCAATTCAACTATCAAATAATATGCTCATACCTTTTTCTTGATTGGATGATGATCTTCAAAAATTGCCTTCAGGAATATCTTCTTCTTTGCCAAGTGCCAAGGGTTAGATAACAAGTGTTATATTTCACAAAATACAAGAATAGCTCAATTTCATAATACACCTTATATCTCCTTCTCAATAGCAATATTTAACAATAATATCTTCACAGAAATTTCCTCTTCAATTTTTCTATTTCAAAAAATTGATATTCCAACTTAATTTCTATCTCCTAAGGTAAAACAATATTTACCTTAATAAAGCACCTTTTTAACACTTAGGTAAACAAATTAATATCACCTTATAACTCCCTAACCTTAGCACAATTAATAAAATTCCATATACACCCATAAAACATTAGCACAATAATAAAATACCTCAAACATTCCCTTATTCCTCCTAAACCTTAGTTTTATGCAAAAATTAAAAATCAAATTATAAAAACCTTTGGTGAATCCCCGTTTCGTAATTTTTGAGTTTTCGAACCTACGCCTTCTCCACGACTGGTGCCTTAGCTGCGACAAGCTAGCCGTGTGAGCTAAGCACTCCATATGCTTAGCTTAAGACCTAAGATTGCTTAAGCCTTCTCACAAAGGCTTCAAAGCCTTTGGTCTTCTCCTATGTCTAGCCCCAAGCTAGACTACGAGTGCTTCTCCCTTTGTGATGTCCCTTGCTTTGAACATCATGCGCTACCTCGATCATGATGCTCTGCCCTGATTACAATGCGTTGTCCTATTTTGGAAAATACACCACTCACAAATTTTAGAGGCTTTAGATTTTTGCTTTTTTCGAATTCGATATACACTATTCCCTAAGGTTTTTCTTAGGGTTCAAATACCCTTCATTTTCTTTGAATACAACATCGACGGATGATTCGATTTGATGATGTCGGCTTGTATAAATTATAATTTATAATCAATTTAAATTCAAAAGAATTTAAATATTATAAATTTAATTTATAAACACTAGACTTTAATAAGCCCTCTTGAGTTAACATCAAATTGTCATTTGCACTTCACTGGGTTGATGAAAATTAATTTTGCCACCTTGGTTTTAATAAAAACCTTAATTTTGCCATCACATAATTAGAGAACTATTAGTATGGTTTTAATAAAAAACCTTTTAATGTCCCATCATGGTTTTAACAAAAACCCTTATAAAAACATATTTGGACAAATTTTATCCATATCTTTGCATTGCTTCCTAGTGTTAATGATGATTTACTCCATGGTGGTAATGATAGCTTCATGTGTTCACTTTGGCATCAATAACAAATTTTCACCTTGACATCAATGAAAACTAAATGAGCTCAAAATTTCCAACAAATTCCCCCTTTGTCATTGATGGCAACCCAACTTCTTTTTATCGAAAATTTGACCTTTCCTTTGTTCTGTTCCCCTTGGGACAATGGTCCCCCTAGCTCAATGCTCTCTCTTCTTTTGTCAAATACCAAATCTCTTTCTCTTACTCAAATCTCTCCCCATTTAACATCAATGGCAAAGGGTCACCTTTGGGGCTTGGGGTTAAGAATTAGCCTCTTAGATTATCCCCTGCACCACTCCTATTGAGGTGGTTAATTTTTGGGTGGGAGTCTCACTCCCAATATTCGTCGAAGATAATCAAAGGTTTTCTTTGGAAGTGGCTTGGTGAAAATATCTGCTATTTGTTACTTTGTAGAAATATATTCCAACCTGACCTATTTATCTGTCACCTATTCTATTATAAAATGGTACTTAATTGAAATGTGCTTTATAATGGAATGCATCACTGGATTTTTTGAGATGTTTATAGCACTTGTATTATCACATAGTATGGGAATAGGATTATCATGTTTTATCTTGAAGTATTCCAAATTTATCTTCATCCATAACACCTATGTACAACTCATTATTGCTACAATGTATTCTGCTTCTGCTATGGATAAGGATACCAAAACCTATTTCTTACTTAACCAAGAGACTAAACAGTCTCCAAGAAATAATGCTCCTCCACTTGTGCTTTTTCTATCATCAATGCTACCAGCTTAATCTACATATGTATATGTTGTTAGTGTAAAACTATCACTTTTGGGATACCAAATCCCAAAATCCATAGTTCCTTTTAGATACCTAAAAAATTTTTTTACTGCTGCCACATGTGTTTCTGTAGGTGCTACCTGAAACCTTACCACTAATCCCACTGACTGTACAATGTCTATTCTTGTAGCAGTAACATACAATAAACTGCCAATCATAGATTTGTACAATCTCTGATCTGCCTTTGGAGATTCATCATCCTTACTCAACTTGCATCCTGTGACCATGGGGATACTTACTGGATCACAATATTCTACCCTGAATTTATTTAACATTTATTTTATATATTTGGCTTGTGAGAGAAACACTCCCCTTTCTGATTGTGAAATTTGAAGTCCAAGAAAGAAAGACAATTCACCAAGCATAAACATCTCAAATTCATTTTGCATGTTCTTAGCAAATTCTTTACACATCTTATCATTTTTCCCCAAAAATGATATCATCAACATAAAAAACAAATATTAGTAGATCACTCCCTTTATTTTTGATATATAAATTAATGTCTGCTATTCCTTTTCTGAATCGCTATTCCTAAAGATACTTATCCAATCTTGAGTACCATGCTCTTGGATCCTACTTTAGACCATACAATGCCTTTTTAATCTGCATACATGATCTGGTTTATCTGTTAGTATGAATCGCTCTGGTTGTTCAATGTAAACTTCTTATTCTAGAACACCATTTATAAATTATGACTTGACATCCATCTGATATACCTTAAAGTTATTGAAACTTGAGAAAGCTAAAAATATCCTTATAGCTTCAATCCATGCAACTGGAGCAAAATTCTCAATCAAAGTCAATTCCTTCTACCTGTGCATAACCTTTGCATACTAACCTTACTTTATTTTTGACCAATTGTCCATATTCATTTAACTTATTTTTGAATACCCATTTTGTGCCGATCACATTTTTGTCCTTTGGTCTTGGAACAAGTTCCCAAGTTTTTTTTCTCTATCTGATCTATTTCTTCATCCGTTACCTTAATCCAAAATTTATCCTCACTTGCCTGATTGAAGTCTTTTGGCTCAATCTTAGATAGCAAAGAAAAATTTTCTTGTTGAGATGGTTTTATTATTCTTCTCCTTATCTGTCTTTCATCTAGATTCTCGATGATCTATTCTTTTGGATGATGCTTCTCTACATACCTGGATGGAGTTTTGGGAAGAATTATTTGTGTTTATTCTTATTCTTTATCTTATTCCTCACAAAATTCTTCTTGACAACATCCATATTCTCGATACACAATTTGTTGAACTAGTTCTCTTGAATCTATCTTCTCATAAATTGTTACATTCATACTTTCCACCATAGTGCATGTTATTTTGTTGAAGCATCTGTAGGCTTTACTCCTTATGGAATAACCAAGAAAAATTCCCTCATCACATCTTGGATAAAACTTGCCTAAGTTTTGATCTTCTCGTCTAACGTAACATTTGCTTCCAAAAATTTGGAAGTGTTTTACAGTGGCAGGTATTCCTTTCCAAAAACCATATGATAGCTTAGATTCATTTAACATAGCCCTAGCCATGTTTTCAACAGTCCTGTTTTTCCTTTCAACTACCCCATTTTGTTGAGGAGTTCTTGTTGTTGAGTACTCTCTCTTGATCCCATGTTGTTCACAAAACTCTACAAATTCATTTGAAGTAAATTCTCCTCCTCTATCGGATCTCAGACACTTAATCATTTTGCCAGTTTTATTTTCAATAAATTCCTTAAATGCTTTGAATTTTTCAAAGGCCTCTGACTTCTATTTTAGGAATGCCACCCAAACCATTCTATAATGATCATCTATAAATAGTATAAAGTAGCTATCACCATGAATACTTTGTGTCCTGGTAGAACCACATAGATCAGTATGTATTAGGCTCAATGGCTTATATGACATATATCCTTTTGGCTTAAAGGTTTTCTTGGTTTGCTTTCCATGCTGACAAGGTGTGTAGATTGTGTTTTGAGGTATTCTTATTTTGGGTAACTCTCTGCTTGTGTTGACTTGTCAAAAATCATGTGAACCAATCTTCTATGCCATAGCCAACTCTCATCTTATTTTTATGGAAAAAAAATTTCCCCTTTGATATCATTGAGCATGTATAAGTTGTTTGGGGTTCTTCTTGCATTGGCAATGTTTTTTTTAGTTTCTAATTTTCTTATCTCACATCTATCTGTATGGAAAGTAACCATGTACCCTTTATCACAAAGTTGACTTGTACTCAGCAAGTTGTGTTTTAACCCTTTAACATACAATATATTTTCTATTTTTGTTTTCCCATTATCTAAACTTAGATTTCCTCTTCCACCAATCTTCGCTGATCCATTATCACTGAAACTTATTGATCCTCTATTTTTTTCTTTTAGAAAAATGAATTTGTCCTTGTCTTCTATCATGTGACTAGAATAAACACTATCAAGATACCATTATTCTTCTTTATCCTGAGCATGAAGGGTTGTTTGAGCTAACATTGATCTGGCCTTAACATTTTTCATTTCATCTTTCCTAGTTGTTGAAATTGCATTTATAGACTCAGGAAACATCATTTTACACCATCTAGCCTTGTGCCAAAAATTATTTCATTTGTAACATATAATATCATCATCCATGAGAGGTGCAAAGGAATTGAAATTTCTATTGACATTTTTTCTTGCACAGTGTACAGCTCTATGACCATGTTTATTACAAGAAAAATAATGACCATGGAAGAAATTATGTAACCTGCTTGGATGTCTTGATGTTTGTGGTGATGTAATCTTCCTCTTGCGATTAAATCTTATCCAAGGTTATTCTTTACTTTCTTCCTTTTTTATATCCTTTGTTTGCTTATCCTTGTTTGAGGTTTTTGCTTTTTGAAGACTTGACTCCCCTTTTTGTTTCTCATATTCTGCATCTTGTAGTACCTTGGTCCTTTCAACTTCATTCCTTAGGTGGACAACTTTTGCTTCCAATATTTCACATTCTGTTTCCCTAGCTCTCAACATATTGGTCATGTCCTGATCAATCTTCTTTCCTTCTTCCACCCTGATCTTGAGTTTTGTTAGATTTTGTATAAGTTCCATTCTTGCTTCTTCATCTTCTTGAACTTGTTCCTTCAAGCTTGAATTATTTTCTCTAAGTTTTTCCAATTTTCTGAGAGTAGCAAAGAATTCTTATTTTATGTCAAACATAGTCTCTTCTTCATCTTCTAAATTCATGTGTGCTACTGATGGATCCTCCTCCAAGTTGTTAGTCTTTTCACGGAGGGACCCGCTCTGATATAAATTGAAGAACATGTGCTTATACTGAGAGGGGGGTGAACAATATATAATAAAACTTTTTTCTTTTTAATCCAAATGACATCATCAGTAGTATTAAAGCAGTAAACATCACATAAAGCATCACACATATGAGAGACATGATTTTACGTGGTTCACCCAAATATGGCTACCTCCACGGAGAAAATATTTCTTATAAATTTTCTCAAATAAATTCTCTTGGGAATCCTTTCCCTACAATATTTATGGACCTCTATCCAAAGGAGATACCAATCCCCTAAATCAAGTTTGTGGATCTCTATCCACAGGAGAACTCCTTCTCCTCTACTCTAGTTGGTGATCCTCTAGAAGACTACTGCCTCCACTGCACTAGGTTGTGGATCTCTCTCCACTGAAGACTCTTATCCCCACTCAGAAGACCTATCCTCACTACCTTGGCTGATGGATCTCTATCCACTAGAGACTACTGTCCTCTCTGCTCTGTCACCTCCAAAGCTCTGTCTAAAATTTGCACTACAAGTCCACATAGAACTTGCTCAAATCTGCTCAACAAGTCCACACAGAACTTGTCCAATATGCTCAACAAGTCCACTCAAAACTTGTCCAATATTCTCAACAAGTCCACTCAGAACTTGTCCAATATGTATTGTAAGCTTCCACAAAAGCTTACCCAAATCTGTCCACAAGTCTTCTCAAAGACTTACCTCAAATCTGCTCAAATACTTTCAATCACTTTCTTAGAAACATAAGGAGAATTTTTAGAGACTCAATATGCTTCAACTCAATTCTCAATCACTTTCTCAACTCAATTTAGAATATAGAATAATTTATTTTATGGAACTTGAACAATCACTTCACACATCCACTTGACTAGGCTCAACCAACTCTACTCAATCAATGACTCAATGAGATAATCCTTGCTCACAAACCCTAGTCCAAGTATATGATCACTTACTCAAAATATTTCCAACAATTCTCAACAACCAATCTCACATAACAATGATACTCATTTCTTTTCAACCCTATTCAAGTTCTTCACCTCAATCTTCAACACAATGTTATCAAAAGTTTTAACCCTTCTTTATTCCAAAAACTTAAACTCAACACACTCAATAGGAAACCCTAATCAAGTCCTTTTCACTCCAAACTTATTTTCCAGAAAACCAATCAATCAATTCAACTATGGAAGAATATGCTCATACCTTTTTCTTGATTGGAGGATGATCTTCAAAAACTGCCTTCAAGAATATCTTCTTCTTTTCCAAGTGCCAAGGGTTAGATAACAAATGTTATACTTCATAAAATACAAGAATAGCTCAATTTCATAATACACCTTATATCTCCTTCTCAATAGCAATATTTGACAATAATATCTTCACAAAAATTTCCTCTTCAATTTTTCTATTTCACAAAATTGATATTCCAACTTAATTTCTATCTCCTAAGGTAAAATAATATTTACCTTAATAAAGCACCTATTTACCACTTAGGTAAATAAATTAATATCACCTTATAACTCCCTAACCTTAGCACAATTAATCAAATTCCACATACACCCCTAAAACCTTAGCACAATAATCAAATACCACAAATATTCCCTTATTCCTCCTAAACCTTAGTATTATGCAAAAATTAAAAATCAAATTATAAAAACCTTTGGTGAATCCCCCTTCCACAATTTTTGGAGTTTCGAACCTACGCCTTCTCCATGATTGGCGCCTTAGTTGTGGCAAGCTAGCCATGTGAGCTAAGCGCTCCACATGCTTAGCTTAAGCCCTAAGGTTGCTTAAGCCTTCTCACAAAGGCTTCAAAGCCTTTGGCCTTCTCCTACGTCTAGCGCCAAGCTAGACTGTGAGCGCTTCTCCCTTTGCATTGTCCCTTGCTTCGAACACCATGTGTTGCCTCGATCATGATGCTCTGCCCTAATTACAATGCGTTATCCTATTTCGGAAAATACACCACTCGCAAATTTTAGAGGCTTCAGATTTTTGCTTTGTTTGAATTCGATACACACCATTCCCTAAGGTTTGTCTTAGGGTTTAAATACCCTTCATTTGCTTTGCATACAATGTTGGTGGATGATTCGATTTGATGATGTCGACTTGTATAAATTATAATTTATAATTAATTTAAATTCAAAATAATTTAAATATTATAAATTTAATTTATAAACTTTAGACTTTAATAAAAATTAAAGCCCTCTTGAGTTAATATCAAATTGTCATTTGCACTTCACTAGGTTGATGAAAATTAATTTTGCCACCTTGGTTTTAATAAAAACCTTAATTATACCATCACAATATTAGAGAACTATCATTATGGTTTTAATAAAAAACCTTTTAATGTGCCATCATGGTTTTAACAAAAACCCTTATAAAAACATATTTGGACAACTTTTCTCCATCTCTTTGCATTGCTTCCTGGTGTTAATGATGATGTACTCCATGGTGGTAATGATAGCTTCATGTGTTCACTTTGGCATCAATGACAACTTTTCACCTTGACATCAATGACAACTAAATGAGCTCAAAATGTCCAACAATCTCCCCCTTTGTCATTGATGGCAACCCAACTTATTTTTACCGAAAACTTGACCTTTCCTTTGTTCTACTCCCCCTGGGACAATGCTCCCCCTGGCTCAATGCTCTCTCCTCTTTTCTCAAATACCAAATCTCTCCCCCTTACTCAAATCTCTCCCCCTTTGACATCAATGGCAAAGGGTCACCTTTGGGGCTCGGGGCTAAGAATGAGCCTCTTAGCTTAGCCCCTCCCCCACCTCCTCTTGAGGTGGTTAATTTTGGGGTGGGAGTCTCACTCCCAATATTCCTCGAAGATACTCAAAGGTTTCCTTTGGAAGTGGCTTGGTGAAAATATCTGCTATTTGTTCCTTTGTAGAAATATATTCCAGCCTGACCTGTTTATCTGTCACCTGTTCTCTCAAAAAATGGTACTTAATCGGAATGTGCTTTGTCCTGGAATGCATCACTGGATTTTTTGAGATGTTTATAGCACTTGTATTATCACATAGTATGGGAATAGGATTATCATGTTTTATCTTGAAGTCTTCCAAAGTTCTCTTCATCCATAACACCTGTGTACAACTGGCTACTACTGCAATGTATTCTGCTTCTGCTATGGATAAGGATACTGAAACCTACTTCTTACTTAGCCAAGAGACTAAACAGTCTCCAAGAAAGAATGCTCCTCCACTTGTGCTTTTTCTATCATCAATGCTGCCAGCCCAATCCGCATATGTATATGTTGTCAGTGTAAAACTATCACTTTTGGGATACCAAAGCCCAAAATCCATAGTCCCTTTTAGATACCTAAAAATTATTTTTACTGCTGCCACATGTGTTTCTTTAGGTGCTGCCTGAAACCTTGCCACTAATCCCACTGATTGTACAATGTCTGGTCTTGTAGCGGTAACATACAATAAACTGCCAATCATAGATCTGTACAATCTCTGATCTGCCTCTGGAGATTCATCATCCTTACTCAACTTGCATCCTGTGACCATGGGGGTACTTACTGGTTTACAATATTCTAGCCTAAATTTCTTTAACATTTCTTTTATATACTTGGCTTGTGAGAGAAACACTCCCCTTTCTGATTGTGAAATCTGAAGTCCAAGAAAGAAGGACAATTCACCAAGCATAGACATCTCAAATTCATTTTGCATGTTCTTAGCAAATTCTTTACACATCTTATCATTGTTTCCCCCAAAAATGATATCATCAACATAAACAACCACTATTAGTAGATCACTCCCTTCATTTTTGATATATAAATTACTGTCTGCTATTCCTTTTCTGAATCCATGTTCCTGAAGATACTTATCCAATCTTGAGTACCATGCTCTTGGAGCCTGCTTTAGACCATACAATGCCTTTTTCAATCTGCATACATGATCTGGTTTATCTGTTAGTATGAATCCCTCTGGTTGTTCAATGTAAACTTCTTCTTCTAGAACACCATTTAGAAATGCTGACTTGACATCCATCTGATATACCTTGAAGTTCTTGAAACTTGAGAAAGCTAAAAATATCCTTATAGCTTCAAGCCGTGCAACTGGAGCAAAAGTCTCATCAAATTCAATTCCTTCTACCTGTGCATAACCTTTGCATACTAACCTTGCTTTATTTTTGACCACTTGTCCATCTTCATTTAACTTGTTTCTGAATACCCATTTTGTGTCGATCACATTTTTGTCCTTTGGTCTTGGAACAAGTTCCCAAGTTTTTCTTTTCTCTATCTGATCTAATTCTTCATCCATTGCCTTAATCCAAAATTTATCCTCACTTGCTTGAGTGAAGTCTTTTGGCTCAATCTTAGATAGCAAAGAAAAATTTGCTTGTTGAGATGGTTTTATTATTCTTCTCCTTGTCTGTCTTTCATCTGGATTCCCGATGATCTGTTCTTTTGGATGATGCTTTTGTACATACCTGGATGGAGTTTTGGGAAGAAGTCTTTGTGTTTCTTCTTCTTCTTTATCTGATTCCTCACAAAATTCTTCTTGACAACATCCATCTTCTTGATACACAATTTGTTGAACTGGTTCTCTTGAATCTATCTTCTCATCAATTGTTACATTCATACTTTCCACCATAGTGCGTGTTCTTTTGTTGAAGCATCTGTAGGCTTTACTCCTTGTGGAATAACCAAGAAAAATTCCCTCATCACATCTTGGATCAAACTTGCCTAAGTTTTGATCTTCCCGTCTTATGTAACATTTGCTTCCAAAAATTTTGAAGTGTTTTACAGTGGTAGGTCTTCCTTTCCAAAGCTCATATGGAGTCTTGTGATGATTTACCCTCATTTGAGCCCTAGTGATTATGTATACTGTTGTGTTTACAACTTCTCTCCAAAAACCATCTGATAGCTTAGATTCATTTAACATAGCCCTAGCCATATTTTCAACAGTCCTATTTTTCCTTTCAACTACCCCATTTTGTTGAGGAGTTCTTGTTGCTTGAGTACTCTCTCTTGATCCCATGTTGTTCACAAAACTCTACAAATTCATTTGAAGTAAATTCTCCTCCTCTATCAGATCTCAGACACTTAATCCTTTTGCCAGTTTCATTTTCAATCAATTCCTTAAATGCTTTGAATTTTTCAAAGGCCTCTGACTTCTCTTTTAGGAAGGCCACCCAAACCATTCTAGAATAATCATCTATAAATAGTATAAAGTAGCTATCACCCTAAATACTTTGTGTTCTGGTAGGACCACATAGATCAGTATGTATTAGGCTCAATGGTTCAGATGACATATATCCTTTTGACTTAAAGGTTGTCCTAGTTTGCTTTCCATGCTGACAGGGTGCACAGATTGTGTTTTGAGGTCTTCTTATTTTGGGTAAATATCTGAATGCATATTTATTGCTTATGTTGACTATGTTGTCAAAATTCAAGTGACCCAATATTCTATGCCATAGCCAACTCTCATCTTCTTGTGATAGAAAACACTTTTCCCCTTTGATCTCATTGAGCATGTATAAGTTGTTTGGGGTTCTTCTTGCATTGGCAATGATTTTTCCAGTTTCTGATTTTCTTATCTCACATCTATCTGGATGGAAAGTAACCATGTACCCTTGATCACAAAGTTGACTTATACTCAGCAAGTTGTGTTTTAACCCTTTAACATACAATACATTTTCTATTTTTGTTTTCCCATTATCTAAACTTAGAGTTCCTCTTCCACCAATATTTGTTGATCCATTATCACCGAAACTTACTGATCCTCTATTTGTTTCTTTTAGCACAATGAATTTGTCTTTGTCTCCTGTCATGTGACTAGAGCAACCACTATCAAGATACCATTGTTCTTCTTTATCCTGAGCATGAAGGGTTGTTTGAACTAACATTGATCTAGCCTTAACATTTTCCCTTTCATCTTTCCTAGTTGTTGAAATTGCTTTTCTAGACTCAGGAAACATCATTTTACACCATCTAGCCTTGTGCCCAAAATTATTGCATTTGTAACATATAATATCATCATCCATGAGAGGTGCAAAGGAATTGAAATTTCTATTGACATTGTTTCTTGCACAGTGTACAACTCTATGACCATATTTATTACAAGAAAAACAATGACCATGGAAGAAATTATGTAACCTGTTTGGATGTCTTGAAGTTTGTGGTGAAGTAATCTTCCTCTTGTGATTAACTCTTATCCAGGGTTCTTCTTTTCTTTCTTCCTTTCTTATATCCTTTGCTTGCTTATCCTTGTTTGAGGTTTCTACTTTTTGAAGACTTGATTCCTCTTTTTGTTTCTCATATTCTGCATCTTGTAGTACCTTGGTCCTTTCAACTTCATTCCTTAGGTGGACAACTTCTGCTTCCAATATTTCACATTCTATTTCCCTAGCTCTCAATAGATCGGTCATGTCCTACTCAATATTCTTTCCTTCTTCCACCCTGATCTTGAGTTCTGTTAGATTTTGTATAAGTTCCATTCTTGCTTCTTCATCTTCTTGAACTTGTTCCTTCAAGATTGAATTCTTTTCTCTAAGTTTTTCCAATTTTTTAAGAGCAGCAAAGAATTCTTCTTTTATGTTAAACATAGTCTCTTCTTCATCTTCTAAAGTCATGTGTGCTACTGATGGATCCTCCTCCAAGTTGTTAGTCTTTTCACGAAGGGACCCTCTATGATACCAATTGAAGAACATGTGCTTATACTGAGAGGGGGGTGAACAATATATAATAAAATTTTTTGCTTTTTAATCCAAATGACATCATCAGTAGTATTAAAGCAGTAAACATCACATAAAGCATCACACATATGAGAGACATGATTTTACGTGGTTCACCCAAAGATGGCTACCTCCACGGAGAAAATATTTCTTATAAATTTTCTCAAATAAATTCTCTTGGGAATCCTTTCCCTACAATATTTATGGACCTCTGTCCAAAGGAGATACCAATCCCCTAAATCAAGTTTATGGATCTCTATCCACAGGAGAACTCCTTCTCCTCTACTCTGGTTGGTGATCCTCTAGAAGACTATTGCCTCCACTACACTTGGGTTGTGGATCTCTCTCCACTGAAGACTCTTATCCCCACTCAGAAGACCTATCCTCACTACCCTGGCTGATGGATCTCTATCCACTGGAGACTACTATCCTCTCTACTCTATCACCTCCAAAGCTCTATCTAAAATCTTCACTACAAGTCCACACAGAACTTGCTCAAATCTGCTCAACAAGTCCACATAGAACTTGTTCAATATTCTCAACAAGTCCACTCAGAACTTGCTCCAATATTCTCAACAAGTCCACACAGAACTTGTCCAATCTATATTGTAAGCTTCCACAAAAGCTTACCCAAAACTATCCACAAGTCTTCTCAAAGACTTACCTCAAATCTGCTCAAATACTTTCAATCACTTTCTTAGAAACATAAGGAGAATTTTTAGAGACTCAATATGCTTCAACTCAATGCTCAATCACTTTCTCAACTCAATTCAAAATATAGAATAATTTATTTTATGGAACTTGAACAATCACTTCACACATCCACTTGACTAGGCTCAACCAACTCTACTCAATCAATCACTCAATGAGATAATCCTTGCTCACAAACCCTAGTCCAAGTATATGATCACTTACTCAAAATGTTTCCAACAATGCTCAACAACCAATCTCACATAAATATACTCATTTCTTTTCAAACCCTAGTTCAAGTTCTTCACTCATCAATGGCTTCAACAACAATGCTTACAAAAAACTCAACACACTCAATAGGAAACCCTAATCAAGTCCTTTTCACTCCAAACTTATTTTCTAGAAAACCAATCAATCAATTCAACTATGGAAGAATATGCTCATACCTTTTTCTTGATTGGAGGATGATCTTCAAAAACTGCCTTCAGGAATATATTTTTCTTTGCCAAGTGCCAAGGGTTAGATAACAAGTGTTATACTTCACAAAATACAAGAATAGCTCAATTTCATAATACACCTTATATCTCCTTCTCAATAGCAATATTTGACAATAATATCTTCACAAAAATTTCCTTCTTCAATTTTTCTATTTCACAAAATTGATATTCCAACTTAATTTCTATCTCCTAAGGTAAAATAATATTTACCTTAATAAAGCACCTATTTACCACTTAGGTAAATCAATTAATATCACCTTATAACTCCCTAACCTTAGCACAATTAATCAAATTCCACATACACCCCTAAAACCTTAGCACAATAATCAAATACCACAAATATTCCCTTATTCCTCCTAAACCTTAGTATTATGCAAAAATAAAAAATCAAATTATAAAAACCTTTGGTGAATCCCCCTTCCACAATTTTTGGAGTTTCGAACCTGCGCCTTCTCCATGACTAGCGCCTTAGCTATGGTAAGCTAGCCGTGTGAGCTAAGCGCTCCACGTGCTTAGCTTAAGCCCTAAGGTTGCTTAAGTCTTCTCACAAAGGCTTCAAAGCCTTTGGCCTTCTCCTACGTCTAGCACCAAGCTAGACTATGAGCGCTTCTCCCTTTGCGTTGTCCCTTGCTTCGAACACCATGCACTGCCTCGATCACGATGCTCTACCTTGATTACAATGCATTGTCCTATTTTGAAAATACACCACTCACAAATTTTGGAGGCTTCAGATTTTTGCTTTGTTCGAATTCGATACACACCATTCCCTAAGGTTTGTCTTAGGGTTTAAATACCCTTCATTTGCTTTGCATACAATGTCGGCAGATGATTCGATTTGATGACGTCGACTTGTATAAATTATAATTTATAATTAATTTAAATTCAAAAGAATTTAAATATTATAAATTTAATTTATAAACTTTAGACTTTAATAAAAATTAAAGCCCTCTTGAGTTAATATCAAATTGTCATTTGCACTTCACTGGGTTGATGGAAAATAATTTCGCCACCTTGGTTTTAATAAAAACCTTAATTCTGCCATCACAATATTAGAGAACTATCATTATGGTTTTAATAAAAAACCTTTTAATGTGCCATCATGGTTTTAAAAAAAACCCTTATAAAAACATATTTGGACAACTTTTCTCCATCTCTTTGCATTGCTTCCTGGTGTTAATGATGATGTACTCCATGGTGTTAATGATAGCTTCATGTGTTCACTTTGGCATCAATGACAACTAAATGAGCTCAAAATGTCCAACAATATTAGGTCTAATGACCCCTTCCCTAAGTAGGTCTTGGACTAGTTTTACTATTTTTGTCTTTTGTATATATGGGTATCGATAAGGTATAATACTAAGGGTTTGGTGCCTCAGAAGTAGTTGAATGGTGTGATCATGGCTCCATTGTGGAGGCAATCCTTCTAGTTTGTTGAATATTTTATCATGGCATTTTAGGATTTTTTGTAGTTCAGGTGCCATTGGTTGTTCCTCATTAGTGGTTTGCATGGAAAATAGCTGGGAAACCATGCCTTTACCACTTTTGCAGATAATTGTTTCCATTCTGTGGGAGCTTACGATTTGTGAGGGACCTAATTTTAACCCTTTAATTGTGTATGTTTGGTATTTTTGTGTGAATTTCATCCATAATTCATCAAAGTCCCATTGAATTTTTTCAAGCATCCGTAGCCATTGTACTCCTAAAACGATGTCACATCCTCCTAATGGTAGTACATACATATCCCCTTTCATGTTATAATATCCCATAGTGAGTTTAATATTTTGGTATTTCCCTTTGTATGCAATTTTTCCTCCATTTCCGATCATGACTTTGAAGTTATTACAAGGATATATGAAACAATTAGCTTGTTTTGCCAACATGGGGTCTATAAAATTATGTGTGATATGATAGTATAAGATCATAATAGGTTTTTGTTTCTTAAAGTATCCCTTAACTTTCACAATTTGTGGGGACGAAAATCCTGCGAGGGCGTTAAAAGAAATTTCTATTTTATCCTCGTTATTTTCTTCTTGAATATTCGTTATTACTTTGAATTCGATATCATCCTCTTCTTTGGGAGTGCAATCTACAATTGTATCCAAAATATATAACTTTGATGAAATGCATTTTTTATTAGGGGTGAATTTCTCATCACATGAAAATAGAGTTCCTTTTCTCTTCTTTATTTCATTTCATTTGGGCTAATTCGTTTAATTGGCATGAATCTATTTAGTTTTTGATTGGTGTAGGTTTGTGTTTTTCCTATTGAGGGCTTTCCTATTCGGAATTAATTGTTGATCTTCTCTTACATCATTTTTTCTAATGTAATTACATGCATCTTATCGATAGGATCGAGTATTTGTACTTCTAGTCAAATTTCTTCTTTCAGACCACTAATGAAACAACTTTGAAAGAATGATACATCGAGTCCTGATGTAAGGTTTGCTAATTTCTCAAATTGCGCCTAGTATTCTCTTACTCTTGATATTTGGTGGAGTTTTGTGAGGGTCCCTATGAAATCTTCGAATTTGCTTGGGCCAAATCGCAACATTAAATTCTTTGTAAATTTGGTCCATGTGGGGGTACCTTTTATTGTTCATACCACTAGTACCACTTTTTAGTGACTTTTTCTAAGTGAAAAGATGCGATGCAAACCAATTGGATCTTCGAAATTTGATATAAAGAGAAATATTGGTCATATCGATATATTCAATTTGTAGGGTTCACCTCCATAAAATTTTGGGAAATCTAATTTTGTGGTTCGAGGTAGGATTGATGTGTGGGAACCTCCTAATAATGCTTGTTGTGATGGTGCTACGAGAGGTTGCCTAGCTTGGATTAGTGCTAGGTTTTGTTGTACCATATCAACTGAGTGGTTGGTGGTACCGATTTTTAATTTTAAATATGTAACATTGTTTTCTTGGTCTTATCCCCATAAGCAAAAATCCTCTTTTGTCAAAAATTTCTTCTCAATTTTTTTTTGCCATTTAAATATCTCTTGCATGACCTCTTTCATGACTTCCTTCACAATATCTTGTGAACGTCTGTTGTAGGCCATTTGGGTGTGATTTGCGAGTTACAAGAGCTCTTTGGCAGGGATGATTAGTTGGTAATTTTTTTTGTTTTGTTGTTGCAAAATTTTGTTTGCAAAATTTTGTTTGCAAAATATTGCAATTTGTTTGCAAAAAGTTACAAAAAATTGTCAAAAAAAAATTGAAAAAATTAATATTGCAGTAATTTTATTTTGTTTTTTCCAACTTTTATTTGAAATTTGGCACCATCGAGGGAGGGTAAGTGCTATTGGCCAATTCTGGTGGACTGCGAGTCGTGTAGATCGAGGCAGGACAAGGTGTGAGAGTTGAGGCGACAAGGTGGGGGGTGAGATTCGAGGGTCAAGTGAGAGTCGAGATGGCAGGGTGTGGGTGAGATTTGAGGGTCAAATGAGGATTGAAGTGGTAGATCTAGGTGGCGAGGGTGGTGGTATCAGAGTATAAAAGGTAGAGGTGGTGGATCTCAGTGGTGAGTGTCAGTGGAGCTCAAAGGTGGCTGAGTGTCAAAGGCAGGAATTTGAAGACTTTTCATGATGATTCACTAGTGGTCATGCAGATGAAATCTCCAAGGACAAGTGGCACTGGTCAATGGGAGCTGAAAGCGACCACGAATAAGCCTCAAGGAGCCAAGTTAGACCTCACATGGGCATGTGGCTACTAGATGGTAGTCACACCAAACTATTGGTGTGCTCAAAGTTATAAACACCTTAATATCCCCTATGTGTTCGATGTGGGATATTACTATCCCAAAATGTTTTTAAAACTTGTTAGTTTTTTTCTTCGATGACACGTTTAGTGGTTGTTGACGAGTAAATTATTTTCCAACCTTAGGTTTAATAAATCTTTGGTCATTAGTTTTTCTATGCTTTTCATAAAAATTATAGGATATCATTTTTTAACATCAAAAACTTGGTGGTAATGCCCTGTGATGTGTCTGGAAATTTGTGATATCGAATCCATGATTATAAATATCCAAAAAACTAAGAAATTTAATTTGTAGTGTTTGTTTTACCTCCTGTTTGCCAACGGACGCAGATGATAGGCTATTTTTTGGTTGTAAAATATTGATGATCACGTTTCCTAGAAGTTTTCTTGCTCGTACTCGAAGAAGGTTTCTTGCTCATACTCGAAGAAGGAAAGGAATTTTTTTTTCCTTTTTTTAAAACTTGGCTGTGATACTAAGATGCAATATACCTACGAAATTCAGAAGAATGTAGTTTCGAAACAATAAATTTGTAAAAGAGAATCACTTTTTTATAGGAATTACAATTTAATTGATGACAATGGACCAACCAATGATTTAAATTCAATTCTCTTTGATGATGTCTAAGAAAATACATCAAATATCTATTTAATTATGCTAAGAGTTACAATGATAAAAATATGCATTAGTCTGTAATATGATTAAAGTTAATGTAATTAATATGTTAGGATTAGAGTTTTAACAGTCAGAGTCTCTACAAAACAATTAGTTATTCATAAGTCAACAACATCCATATCAACATCCATATCATTACATGAGTCTTCCATTTCATATACCTCCATTTTGGTTCCCATGATTAAACAACAATGATTAATAATGGTCAAGAAAAATTCTAAACTACAAATCATCACTAGTACACTAGTTCATTTGCATAATTATCCTAACCCTAACCCTACATCGGTTTAAATTATTACAATATGGTGGTTCAAATTACAAGCCGATATATCAATTAACTATACTACTACTAATAATTATTAAATGTTAGGATGTGGGATCCTAACACAATAGGCTTGAGTGTAGCATTTAATCCTCTTTGAACAATTTGTAAATATCATTGATTGGTTCTAACTGCTCTAAGGTCATGTAATGTTCTTCTTCAAATATAAAGTCTTGTTTCAGAAGATGCATCAATTGGATAAAAAATAATTGCCCTTAAATAGTGCTAGGATTTTAGAATTATAAATCATGAAATAATTATTTGAGAAGTACAACCCTAGATGCTTTGTTGTATCTTTTGTTATGCTCCAAACATACCTCTTTATTTTCTATATCTACCAAGAAGTTGTGAACAACCAAGAAGTCTTTAAAGTAATGCTCCCAAGGATAATTTGTTGAGTTAACACTTGCCCTTCTATCCCCCAACCAAATTTCACAACTTTTCAAGAGGTCAAAGTAGGGTGAGTGGTAATTTGCACCTAAGGCCTTAGTTATATTGATCCTCTTAATTTTTCTCAACTCTTCTGATCTCTCCCTAATAATATCAAGGTGTTCCAACAATTGGTCCCACTCTTCCCAAGATAATATTTGTCTTTGTTCAAAATATAAGGTGATTTCTTGTTCTAGTAATAATATTTTGAGGTCTATTAATGCATATTGACTAAGGCAATTTTCCACCATTAGCAATGTACACATCCCTCTCTTCTTTTATTGTTTTGTTTTGGATTATTTTCTTCTTCTTGTTTTTTTGAAATAAATAAAGCACTCAAAAAGAAGTCACACAAAAGGTTTTCTACATCTAGTCTACCTTTTAATGTGATCTTTGATTTTTTTAAGAAAAATAAAAATACGTGATGAACCAGAAAGATATCCCTTCTAAGAGAAAATCCATCTCTATATTATCCTAGAGTGGTCTAATCTTAGTGCCTAGATTTCCCAGGATTAGGAGGGGTACACCTCTTAATATCCAACTCAACAAGTTGGAGGGTTTACGCTCAATATGACACCACTTGGTGCCAAGGGTGGGATGGAACTAGGTCAATGCAATAAAAGAGATTATGAAAAAAATAAAGGTGTGATAAATTTTAACCCTTAATACATGATCTTTCATTTTGGGTTCATCAAAGAATGTAGGCTAAAAATTTTGCACTCCTTTCCCTCAGGCTAATGGATTCATGCCTAGAATGAGGATGGGAAGTCAGAAGCCTATACCTTGATGTGAGGGGTACCTAGTGTTGTACCTCCTTTGGTGATGGTTGAGTAATTTGAGGTTTCACCAAGAAGTTGTTTTAATACCACTTCTAAATTCTAGACAATGGAGAATGTTTTAATAAGTTCTTTGATTAACAAACACCTATGTCTGGTCAAATGCAACTAAATACTAAACTATATGTCATTTTATTTTATTTGCAAATAACACACGATAACAAATAGATATAAATTAAAGCTGATGCAATTTGATTATATTTTTGGTATTTATTATATTTTTTATAGTAATCTACAAATGAAATAGATCTAAAATTGAAATAAAATAGAGGGATGAAATAAAATAGATAAGATAGGAGGCATACTTGGACCGGATGGATGAGCAAAGTGAATTCATGGCTTGCAAGTGAATTTACTGCTTGTAAGCATATTCATGGCTTGTCTAAATCTCGGTGAGTAGCAATAAAATATGCAATTTTGAGTGTAAATATGTAAGAGACCTACAAAGTGGGTTTTTAGAATATTCGATCATTAGATTGTCATAATGGTGATGGTAGAAAAATAGATCTATAAAACAATGATTCAAGCTCCACAAGCAATCCCCAAGCAATAATAAAACCTATTCCAGTCACTCAACCTACAAAAAAATATCATTTCTACAGTTCTCTTAGAATACAATTGCTCTCAATTTTACCAAAATTTTCTTGAATGCACCATTAGTCTCATTTTGGGAGGCAAGTTGTTTTAAAAAATTGAAGCAATGCAATATAAGTTAGTGGTTGCAAAATTTTATGTGTCAAATCGGATCTAGTCGAGAAAATTGAGAAAATTTCAAATTTAGACAAATTCAAGGCCTAAACATGAAGGTTGCAAATTCGTCAGAGTAGGTCATTGGGCCTATTTTTAGAAAAATCCAAATGAAACGGTCACTAGGCATGTAGCAGGTGGGTTGCTAAATTTTTTGTGAATTCATGGCCTATGATTCCAGGTCGTGAAATTGTGAAAACATAGGAAAATATGTACAAGGGGTTTGCACGTGTGGGAAAGAAGGTGGGGCTAATGAGGGATAGTGTTTCATGCATTAGGGGGACTACAGAATTATGCCATGGGTAAAAATTCTCTACAATAACTATTTTTCACCCCTACTTGCCCACGAGAGATTTGTTCATTTTTTTTTAATTTCCTTAAAACTAGACCTCCCACCTTTCTAGAACAAACCTTATCCCAAGAAATAAGAGCTATTATTTTCTTCTCCTCCATTCTAGTCCATAGGAAGTTCCTTTGAATTTGTTCAATTATTTCCTAAATTTTCCTAGGTATTTTAATAAGGGATATAAAGTATATCAAAATTCTTTGGAGAGTAGATTTGACCAATTGAACCTTACTTGACTGGCTAAGAATTGTACCCTTCCAATCTGTAAGTTCTTTAGCAAATATTTCAACTATCAGATTCCACATATCCTCTTTCATTCTTCCATTTAAAAGAGGTATTTCTAAGGTAGGTAGCAAGAAAATTACCAATATCACAACCAAATATCATTGCAATACTATTATGTCTTAAAATGGGAGTACTGATAAAAAAAACCTTATTTTTGAGAAAATTCACCCATTGTCCAGCAACATTATCATAAATACCCAATATGTTGCTTATTACCTTTAGTTGGGTAATTGAGGATTTTGTGACAATAATCATATCTATGAACTATTGATGTGAAATAAAATTTAAACTTAAAGCTAGCTTAATTCCATCCAATGTACCTTCTCATGTAGCAACTGAAATTGCTCATCTCAAGGCTTTAGTGTTAGGATCTCATCCTAACCCTTAATGTAATAACTTCCCTGATGTAATAATTCCTAGTGAACATGCGTAGTACCCATGATTAATATTTTGTAATGTTCTAAGTTTTAGCTTAGGTAGTGCCTATGACAAATGGCACCCTTTTTATGTAACACATGGTAGATAGGTTAGGTAAGGTGGAATTGTGCATGTAATTCATGTGGCATTATGCATGTAATTCGAGTGGCAGTGTGCATGTAATTCAAAGTGGCACTATGCATGTAATTCGGGTGGCATTATGCATGTAATCCAGGTGGCATTTTGCATGTAAGCCAACCTTGGAAGGAAACTCCTTAAATACCCGAAAAGGCACCAATGTAACCATATTTTTGCAAATTAATGAAGTATTGAAGGAGGTTGCCCTCTCGAAGAGGCCTACGATTCTATCTTATTGTGAGATTGTTCCTTTATGCAAATTTATGTTATATTAATATGATGTTTATGTGAGTTTATTTCCAAGCAATCGTGTGAGAGTGTGTTATTTGAGTTTATTTTATAGCAGGATCTTAACAAGTGGTATCAGAGCGCTTTCCAGGGACAAGTTTTGCTACAACTGCAATGATTCTTGCATCCAATTCGCCTGTTAGGTATAAATTCTATGTGTTTTTCCCATTTTTGTTTTTCCTTATTAAAAAAAAATCCAAAAAAATACAGTGCATTTTTTTTCCAGACCAAAAAAAAAAAAATCTTTTTAGTTGAGTAGGTAGAAACCCTGTACCGGGGGTTTTAAAATATCACGAAGGATATGTCATTATTGGCTAAGCTAGATAGCCCATAAAGCATCTAGTGAAGTGAGGGGCGATCAGGCTCCAATACCCAGGCCTCAGACAGAACTCGCACACGAACTTGAGCTCCCACGTATCTTCGGGTATATCAGGAGACCATCTAGGATTAAACAAACTTTTAGCCATTAGGAAGCTCTTCGGCCTTGTATTACTCATAGTCTACGAGACACAACATCTTGGACGATTACCCTCTCGTATTGTCAGAGAGGCAGGTAGTGTGCTCAAGGGTATGTGTGGAATCCTCCTTGAGTAGTGGCCTAAAATATTGGTCCGAGCACTATTGTTCATCACTGTCGGTATATTAGAGGGCCTATGGGTGGTACATACTCCTATACTTAGCATTCCCTGGTTTTGTTAAAACTTCAACCTGTAAAAAATGCAAAAAAATAAAAAATAAAAATCCAAACATCCTTGTTCGTAAACCTACATTTCAAAAGTGAGCATATGAGAAAGGAGTCCTCTACTAAAAAAATAACAGAAAGGACATGCATTCGGGATAAGCCATGAGGGTGACACTTAAGTTGACAATCTGGAGAATAATAGTCAAATTTACAAGTGGCAGTCACAGTCAGGTCAGAGAGGTCAGCATAGTTAGGGCATAATTCATAGTCTTCAGGGTTAGAACAGAACTGTCATAATAGTCACCTGCAAAATACAGAGAATCTTGAGTATGAAACGATGCCAGTTATAGATAGTGCTCCAGTACCCAACTTTTGCTATGTAGCTCAGAATCAGAAACTGTAAACACCGTTAGACTCAGCAAAATAGGAGATAAAAAAAAGTCTAGGGTGCCAAAAAGTAGTGTTGAGAGATATAGCTCATTGTGACCACCTCCTTGAGCTGATCGTTTTGATATATAGCACCCAAGCACTTTTTTGGGCACTTACTAAAAATAGTAAGTCCTAAAAACTCAATTCTATTTTTAGTAACTGGTCACAAAAGGTTTAAAAAATGGCCCAGGGTACTTGTGAACACCAAAAAGAACTAGAACACTTGGAATCCCTAACAAAAGCCATTGAGAACTTGAACTCGGCTTTTCACTCCATAAGGGAAGAAGTCCAAGGTCTTTGCCTAGAGCATGAGGCCACTAGCAACCACTTAGAAGAAGCACTGACAGAAGTAGACAACAAACTGAAAAGAGGATCACCCAAATCAGAATACCAAGCTGAGAGTTCTGCAAGGAATCATGACCATGATCCACCCTTTAGAATGCCCAAATTAGACTTTCCCAAATTTAGTGGGAAGGATGTTGATGGGTGGCTATGTCGGGTTGACCAATTCTTTCGACTTCATAATGTACCCGTATTTCATTGAGTCCAAATGGCTTCCTTTAACTTGGAGTCTAAGGCTCTACACTGGTTTCAATGGTTACATGTTGCCTACCCAAATATCTCTTGGGAGGATATTGAATCCCAACTACTCACTCGATTTGGTCCTAGTGAGTATGAGGACTTTATAGGAGCCTTGACCAAACTACAACAAATAGGGTCAGTCCGAGAGTACCAAGCTCAATTTGAAAAATTGGCCAATAAGACAAGAGGATTGAGTGAAGGGTTCTTCCAGAGTTGTTATATCAGTGAATTGAAGGTGGAACTCCAAGCGGAAGTAAAAATGTTGAAACCACGAACTATGATGGAAGCTATCAGTTTGGTCCATTTGGCCGAATCTAAACTCTCTGCCCAAAGACACCCATCAAAGTTTCCTCAAAATAGACCTTCATTTCCTCCTAGATCCCAACACCCAGTTGATAATAAACCTGCTACACCCAAGCGCCTCACCATTGAAGAGATGGATGCACGTATGCTACAATTGTGATGAATTTTTTTTCAAAGGGCATAAGTGTGCACACAAAAAAATGTTCTTGATAGATGTTGAAGAACCTGATACCTCTGACGAGAGTGATGAGGATGAGGACCCTCCAGAAACACCTCCTCCACAAGAAGAAGTGAAACAGGAACCTGAGACAGAGAATTACGATCCATGCCCTTGCAGGGATTACTACTCCTCAAACCATGAAGGTTACAGGATTTTTCAAGGGCCAACGTCTTTTCATCCTTCTGGATTCAGGAAGCATGCACAACTTCATTGACCCTAGAGTTGGTCAGCGGGAAAATTGCTATATCCACACTTGTAATTCCTTCAAGGTCATGGTAGCCAATGGGGGAACCTTACCTTGTAAAGGAAAGTGTCACAATATTAAAATCAAGATAGGGGACTATGAACTCAAGCAGGACATGTTTGCCCTCCAATTGGGTGGATGTGATATTGTTTTGGGATCTCAATGGTTGAGTACGTTGGGCACTATTAGTTGGAACTTTGCTGAACTTTGGATGTAGTTCTCCCAGAATGGACAAACACACATCATCAAGGGCTCCCCGACAGGAACACCTCAAATTATCAGTTCAAACGACATGGAGAAATTGCTAAATAAATCATCACGTGGGGTCATTGCACAACTATTCTCCATCCAACCATCCACATCTCCAATGGGTGAAATCCCACCAGACATGCAACAAATTCTCCATAAACATGAGGCCATATTTTCAGAACCAACCACACTACCACCGCATCGCTCTCATGACCATGCCATTCCATTATTGCTGGATAGTAAACCTCCCAATATCAGACCATACAGGTACCCCCATGCCATGAATTCAGAGATTGAGAAGATGATACAAGAATTACTCAAGGAGGGTGTCATTCGGCCTAGTACTAGTCCCTACTCTGCACCAGTCTTACTGGTCCTCAAGAAGGATGGCTCTTGGTGATTGTGTACTGACTACCGAGAACTCAATAAGATAACTGTCAAGGATAAATTTCCTATCCTTGTGGTTGATGAATTACTAGATGAATTACATGGGACCATGTACTTCACCAAGCTAGACCTCCGCTTTGGGTACCATCAGATCCGGCTCAGGGATGAAGATATTCCTAAAACTTCTTTTCGCACTCATGAAGGTCATTATGAATTCTTGGTAATGCCATTTGGTCTCACAAATGCTCCTTCCACATTCCAAAGCTTGATGAACAACATCTTTCGCCTTTTTTTGTGGAAGTTCATCCTTGTGTTCTTCGATGACATCTTGATTTATAGTCACACATGGGAAGAGCATCTCAAGCATGTAGATCAAACCCTCCAACTACTGGTCGACCATAAACTGTTTGCAAAAAGGTCCAAGTGTTCCTTTGGTTTGACTGAAGTAGAGTATCTGGGACACATTGTCTCAAAGGATGGTGTCAAGGTTGACCCTAAGAATATCCAAGCAGTCCAAGAATGGCCGAAACCTCGCACACTCAAGGGGCTTCGAGGATTTTTAGGGCTTATAGGATATTACCGTAAATTTGTTTGCAATTATGGAAAGATAGCCGCCCCCCTCACCTCCATGTTGAAGAAGGATTCTTTTACTTGGACAGGGCCGGCTGAGCAAGCATTCCTAGACCTCAAGCATGCCATGACCACCACTCCAATTTTAGCCATGCCAGACTTCTCTAAAAAAATTATCATTGAAAGTGATGCTTCTGGTCATGGTATTGGGGCGATATTGATGCAAGAAGGATGCCCTTTGGCTTTAAGCATCAAAGCCCTATCTGATCGCAATTTGGGGAAATCCACATATGCTAAGGAAATGTTGGCAATATTGCATGCAGTCCTACATTGGCGACCTTACCTCATTGGGTGCCATTTCTCCATCAAAACTGACCACCAGAGTCTGAAATACTTTCTAGAACAATGGGTTGCCATCCCCGAGCAACAAAAGTGGGTATCAAAACTCATGGGCTATGATTATGACATCACGTACAAAAAAGGGAAGGAAAATCTTATGGCAGATGCTCTCTCTCGCCAATTTGATACCCTTAGTATGTTGTGTGCCATCTCTGCACCATTGCCCCAATGGATTGAGCCCTTACATCAGGAAATACTTTAGGATGCAGATTTGAAAGACCTGGTTGCTTCACTTAGGGATGATCCAGAGTCTACACCAGGCTATAGTTGGGATGACTAGGATCTACGTTACCATCAACGTCTGGTTCTTCCTCCTAAGTCCCCACTTCGAGAGCTCCTCATGAAGGAATCACATGCTACTCCATCTGTTGGCCATTCAGGGTTCCTAAAAACTTATGAGCGACTCAAGCGCACCTTCTTTTAGAAAGGTATGAAACAGGACATTTGCTCTTTTGTAGCGGACTGCGACACATGTCAAAGGATGAAAGGAGAAACAGTGTGCTCTCCGGGCACTCTTCAACCATTGTCGATACCAGATCAGGTGTGGACTGACATCTCCATGGACTTCATAAAAGGGCTACCTAAATCAGGAGGCAAGTTTGTTATTTTCATGGTAGTGGACCGCCTTTCAAAGTATGCTCACTTTTGTGCCCTAACCCATCCTTACATAGCATCCACTATTGCCTAGATTTTTCTTGACTCCATATTTCGCTTTCATGGCATGCCAACCTCCATTGTATCTGATCGTGATCCCACATTTACTAGCAATTTTTGGCAAGATTTGTTTAATTTGCAGGGGACTCAGCTCAAAATGAGTTCAGCCTACCTTCGCTGCTTTGCCTCCGATCATCCTAATCATTGGGAAAAATGGCTTTCTTTGGCCGAATGGTGGTACAACACTTCCTATCATACCGCCACCAAACTCACACCATTTGAGGTAGTTTACGGGTGCCCTCCACTCATGCCTTCCTCCTACATTTTGGGCAGCTCCAAGGTCTAGGTCGTCAACAATACTTTGAGTCAACACACCGAGGTCCTCCGCCAACTCAAGCAAAATTTGAACATGGCCCAGAATTGGATGCGCCAACAAGCTGATCAGCATCGTTCTGAGTGCAGTTTTGATGTGGGTGATATGGTCTTCCTTCGCTTACAGCCATACAAACAATCATCCCTACAACTCCACAGGTGTCAGAAGCTCGCTTCAAAATTCTATGGTCCTTATCAGGTTCTACAATGGATTGGTCCAATAGCTTACAAATTGTCTCTTCCCCCCACTTCCAAGATCCACCCTGTTTTTCATGTTTCCCTTCTCAAGAAAGTTGTGGGCATAAAGGTACAGGTTCAATCAACACTCCCCGAATTGTATGAAGAAGGCTCCATCTTACTTGCACTAGAGCAGCTGCTGGATCGTCGAACTCGCACTCTGTGCAACCGTACCATTACAGAGGTCCTGGTTCAGTGGCATGGACTTCAACCTGAGGATGCTACATGGGAGTCTCTCCATCAACTCCAACAACAGTTTCCTCATTTTTAGCTTTGAGGACAAAGCTTCTTCAAGGAGAAGGGCATGTTAGGATCTCATCCTAACCCTTAATGTAATAACTTCCTTGATGTAATAATTCCTAGTGAACGTGGGTAGTACCCATGATTAATATTTTGTAATGTTCTAAGTTTTAGCTTAGGTAGTGCCTATGAAAAATGGCACCCTTTTTATGTAACACATGGTAGATAGGTTAGGTAAGGTGGCATTGTGCATGTAATTCGTGTGGCATTATGCATGTAATTCGAGTGAAATTGTGCATGTAATTCAAAGTGGCACTATGCATGTAATTCGGGTGGCATTATGCATGTAATCCAGGTGGCATTTTGCATATAAGCCAACCTTGGAAGGAAACTCTTTAAATACCCGAAAAGGCACCAATGTAACCATCTTTTTACAAATTAATGAAGTATTTAAGGAGGTTGCCCCCTCGAAGAGGCCTGCGATTCTGTCTTATTGTGAGATTGTTCCTTTATGCAAATTTATGTTATATTAATATGATGTTTATGTGAGTTTATTTCCAAGCAATCGTGTGAGAGTGTGTTATTTGAGTTTATTTTATATCAGGATATTAACAGTTAGCCATAGTTATAAACAAATAAGGAAATAGTGGGCCTCTTTGTATCAACCCCTCATACTATTTAAATAACTAGCTACAACCCCATTAATAATTACTAAGATAATAGTTGTTGTGATACACTCCTTGATTAAAACAATCTAATCAACATGAAAACCATTTTTTTCCAGCCTTTGATTAAAAAACCCATGAAACTCTATCATATGCTTTATTTATATCCAGCTTCAAAACATCCTTGCTACTTTACTATTTTTTAATATAATGAATGACTTCATGATTGGTTATAATACCATCCAAGATCTGTCTACCCATCACAAAACCGTCTTGTTACATATCAATTATAAATGGCAACACATACTTGAGTCTATTATCAATTACTTTTGTAAAAATATTTTATAATGTATTACAAAGGCTTATCGATCTATAATATTTGAAAGCTTTAGCACCTACAATTTTTGGAATTAGAACAAGAAAAGTAGAGTTGATATCCCTTGGTATAAAATTCAAAATTTTAACCTCCATAACTGCTCTTATTACATCAGACCCAACAATCCTCCAAAAGCTCTAAAAAAATGTAGCATAAAAACCATCTGGACCCAGAGCCTTCTCCCTACACAAATCAAACACTATTGTTTTAATCTCTTCTTCTTTTAATGAACTAATCAAGTAATAATTGTGCTAACTTGTAATAAGAGAAGGAATAATTTGGAGTAGTAAATTCATTGCTTCTTCATCTATCATCTTCTCTCTTCCAATCAAATATGTGAAGAATTTAAATGCTTTGTCTCTAACTTCAAGGATATTATTAATAACTTCATCATCATCTCTAATAAATTCCTTAATATTATTACAACTTCTATTCTTAAGAGCTGAAATATTAAAAATATATTGTTTCAATCACCTTATTTAAGCCATAGAACTCTAGATTTCTATTTCCAAAAAAAATTCTCACTAATTAGTTTGTTATGATAATATGATAACAACTATTTTTCTTTTCCTCTAATATCAGCCAATAGATTCCCATTGTTAAGAGATACGTTAATATCCATAAATTGTTGTTTGAATTCATTCTTCTTAAGAAATTGATTTCCAAAAATATTCCTTTTCTAGATTTTGAGGTTTTGTTTTATGTACCTTAATTTATTTGTAATCTACGATACTATGGGCACAAAAAAGTTTTTTTCACCATTCTTCAATTCTCTTTCCTGATCATCATGTCTTAGCGACATCAATTCAAACCTAAATGGATTTTTAAAATTCCTTGTTCATGTTTCTATTTTCCAAACTAAAGGATTATGATAATATCCAATCTTTGTTAGATCTGAAAATATAAAATCCCCAAATGTAAGGAACCCTTCCTTTGAAATCAAAAAATAATCCAACCTTATCTGGATAAGTTGATCACCAATTCTTCTATTACTCCATGTAAATATAATACCTCTTAATTCCACATCCATCAATTCATTGATATTCAAAAATGTTTCAAAATCTATCATGCCATCAAGAATTCAAGAATTACCTCTCATTTTGTCAAAAGGAAAAGTGGAGAATTAAAGTCCCTAGCTAAAACCCAAGGAGTATTTTCAAAATCTTTCCTAATATAAGTTAACTCTTTCCATAATTGTCTTCTTTCTACAACTGTATTTGGTGTATAAACTGTAGTTAAAATCTAGCTCTGTTTTGTATCAATAAATTAGAAAATAATTGAGATAAATCTTTTCACTACTTTTATCACTATTCCTTCTAATTTATTTGGATTCCATAAAAACATTAGACTTCCTAATTCCCCATTAGCATGAGTGGCTGCAAAGTTTTATTCTTTCAAAATCCTTTGCTTTATACTTTCACAATTATATTATGAGATTTTAGTTTCCTGTAGAGCTAAATGGATTTGTATATTTTCTCAATGAAATCACCAACCAGTGTTTTGAAGGGGTATTAAGACTCCTCACATTCCAAGAAATAACCTTCATTTCTTAGATCTAGTAAGTTGTCTTTTCCCGTTTATATTAAGAACCATTTGGGTTTCCTTTGCCACATCATTTATTGTTTCTTTCTACATTATTTTTTAACTTTGAAGGTCTTCTTGACTTTGAATCCACTCCAACATCAATACCACCCCTTCAAATTTTTCTATTTATTTTTTTGGAGTAGGGTTTTTACTTCCTTTTATTGAAGTATTCTTTTGGATAATTCTCATATTATATGGTTCTAAATCCTTTTTTCCTTCCATTTCATTGGGTGTATTTGGCTCTTTTTCAATAGATTCATTATTTTCATTTACTCCTTTCCCACATTTCTCTAAATTATTTTCCTCAACATTTAAAATTTTCAAATACTCAAAATAATTCTTAGTTAAAATTTCATTTCTAGTATTACTAAAATTAGAAGCAGATTGACTTGCTTTGCCCCGGTATTCAACAATCTCACCTTATTCATATGTGGTGTTTTCCAAAGTATATTTTCCTTTAATATCCTTCGGATCAACAACACTTTATTCATTCACATCATAATATTCATGATTCCTTTTCTCTGCATTTTATTTATTTTACCAAATATTTTGACAATGCTTTCTCCCAAGATGATTGGGTAAGAATTTTCCAAATTTGTCCAAATTTGTTATAGATGTTACACTTGGTTGGTACATTTTCATATCATATTTTTTGTAACATTTTTATGAATTTTGAGATAAGCTCACATGAATTTGGAATATCCCTTTCCAAATTAGTATTAATAGAAAGCCTAGCATAAATCAGCCTCGATCTTGCCAATGTTGTTAGATCTACCATAATGAGTTGGCCAAAATCTCGTGCAACTATCAAAATTGCAATGATGGTCCTAGTAACCTAACCCAAATTAGTGCTTGTAGAATAGTTAACTATAATTATTAAATTGTGGAGTCCAACACTTCAAAAACAAACCCCTCCTCTTAAACAACCAAGGTTCTCTTTGCAAGATTCAATTAATATCCTCTACACAGTTCAATCTTACCAAGATTTTTTTTGTGTAGGACTGCAATTTCCATATGCCCTAAGGGTTTCCACTTTTCATTGGCCCATTTTTTAATCACTTCCAGATCTGGTATCACACCGAAAAATTTCCCCACTAAATAGAGATCCCCTTGCCTAGCACCCAATTCTTCTAGTTCATCTAGTATTACAAGCTTTCCTTCCTCCTTTGACAGGTTAAAATCCTAATTTGCTTCCTTTGATTCCTTTAACTAGTACTAGTGATTCTTATTATTTTTATTCCTTAATTAATTCAATATCTCCTTTTAAAACATAAAACTATTGAAATGCAAGTTTTACTTGGTGGTGCCCCCAATATTGTAAAAAAATACCTCTTTTCTATAATTATAGCATCTTTATTACTCAATATGATCCCTTTGTCTAAAATCACCTAAAAACTCTTAGGATTCATAGGTAAATCCTTTTTTATCTATTGAGTAGTGTCTATTTCTAATATTTCATCTTGAAAGAGAAATTCTACACAAGAGGGCCTCCATGAGATTTCTCCATACCTTGAAAACTTTTCTTTCTTCAAGATGAAGTTGTACATTTCATACTCTAACTTACTTTCCTCTTCAATTTCGCTTGTGGATCCTCTTCCTCTAGAGATAAATAAAATGTACCAATTCTTTCTCTCACCATAGAACCTTCTTCTACTAAAAAACTAAGCATCTTACATTTTTCTATTTCCTTTTACTCATATGAGAAAATATGAAATGACTCATAATATTCTTCATCTTTTGTTTCTTTCTTTTTCAAAATCCTTATTTTCAACTTCAAATATTTCGTTGGATGAGAGGAGACATGCCTCTTGATGTAAATAAGGGGATTCATTCGTAGGAATTATTGATCCATTGTTTTTTAATATTTCCTTATAATATTAAGTTATCTTTTTGTTTAAAGGAAGTATGGTTCTTGGGAGGTAGGCATAGAATTGTCTAGGGGATTGTTCATTAGTTTACTTTGGATAGGAAGATAATAACTATTCATTTTAGGTGCTTTAGGCATTTCACAGTCTTGTGTCACCTAATTTACCATTGGTTGGCTTACTATGGATTGTTTAACTATTACTAGATTGATGACTATAGGAAGAATTACTACTATAAGTTAACTTCTCATTTGTTGATTCATCACCTATCCATGGTGTATTTCCATAGCACAATTGTTTTGGATCATCAACCCATTTTTTAAATAAAGCACCAAAATATTAGATTTATATTTTCCATTTTATTATGCATGTGATTAATCACCTACATGTTATCTTGTTGAAAAATCTATCATTTTTCCCTTCGATTTAATCTTTTTGTGTCAATGTCATATCCAATGTATAAAATACCTTAAGGATTAAGAAGATAATGTTGAGCTCATTTAGTTGTGTTTGAATATCTTATTGTCTTTGAGAAACATGATGATATTGTGGAACCACTTAAATTGGATAATTTTATTGTTTAGATGTTATCCCATGCTACACTTGTGAGTCTACTAGTTTTTCCCATGCAACATTTGGTACATAGGTTATTTTGTTGGTGCATATATTGGTTGTTATTGAAGATATTGCATCACTTGTTAATTTTTTTAAATCACCATTTGTTGTTGCATGAACCATTAAATTGGTTTTTGGCTTTGATATACCTGTTGGAGGTCAAGATTCTATATTATCTAAAGAGTTTTCATGGTAATATCATTTTGAGGGAATCATTGTTGACCATGGGAAGTTTATAGAAAGAGGGGTGATTGATGATTTTGAATCCATAACATATTTGAATTCATGACATATTATACACCATTTGAGGATTCTCCGCTAATTGACTTGTCATGACGCTCTAAAACCCTATATATTTCAAATATAGAAGTGGAGTTCATATGATTCCCCATGTTTAGGGGGTAGAGTTTGGGGGTGTTTTCTAGAATAAATAAGCATTTTTTTAGGAATCTAGAAAGGTTTGTCAACAAATCAATGGATTCAAACCTTAGCCAAAAAAAATCTTTTGAATCACCATTATAACATTTATGTTAGCATAATGTCATCAGAGAAGTCAAAGAATTGCTAAAAAAATTTGGTGAATTGCTATAATTCGAGCAAATCATTAGAACATGGGCTTAGTGGATAAGTAGATTTGAATGGCGATGGAGACATTACTTTTCATAAGAAAGGAAATTTATGAATTGTGATTTAAGAAAAATTACAAACATTTCAAAGAGGAGTGATGTGAGAATGACACAAGCGAATTTTGATGAATCAATAAAATAAGAACTTGAGAAAAATGAAGCATGGAAATATTGAGTTAAGGACACTCAAGATACCAATGAATCATCAAGAATATAGACACATAGAATGTTTTTTATTTTTTGAATATTCTCACAAACCATACCTATAAATTGGTTGTTTTCAATAAAAATGAAATATTTTTTTAGAGTAATTATCATTTGAGGCGAGTCTTTCAATGAAGTCACCATTTGCATTCTATTCATTATGTTATGCAATAATATTCTTTTAAATATTAGGGTGCAAATTAGTTATACCTTAGCCAACATAGCAAACAGTTATTGATAAATTTTTGGGTTTCTTCAATTTCAATACATTCAAAAACCCTTTTATAGATTTTATAAGATTTACAATGAGTCAAGATAGATATGAGAAGGAAGGGTTAATGTATTAAGGGATGAGTCCCAACGTTCATGCCAAATAGAACTATTGATCCATGAGATCGATTGATTCATGATCGCTTCAATGACCCTATATTCAACACCTTAGAAAAGGGAAGGTTTTAGTCCATTTGACCTTTAGATTTAGGCCAACTCCCTATTAACCTGTGCTAAGTTAAATGATCTAAATTTAACAAATAAAACAAAATGAGGTAAGAGTGTGAGAGATAAATGCAAGGAAAAAAAAATATTTCCAGAGACTATAGTGAGGTAGTGTGTGATTAGTTGCACCATTCCAAGAAGACAAAATAACAACAATTCAATTTTATCCAAAAGTATGCATTAGATGAAATAGAGTAATAATATTCATGTGTAATGGAATAATAATAAACATAATTCATACTCAAAGAAATCTGAAAAAGTGGAGACACAATTGAGTAGAATAATCAATCATAGTTTTCCACTCATAAATAATAAGATTACAACCTAGTCTTTCCAAAAATGGTCAAAATATGTTTATAATGATCCTAAGGATTTATATTTATATTAAGGGATTTACCCATTAAGTAAAAATATTTAAGTTTTACAATTATAGCTACAATATAAAACATCACTTTCATACCATTATTTTTCAATCATGCCTTGTAATTTGATAGATAACTCTTGAAATTTATAGGCAAAGTATTTCTTTGTGTGCTAAGTGGGTGGTTAAAACTATTGAAGGCCCTAAAGCCTAGAAGGTTTTGATTCTCCATTGTATTTATTTAGGGATACCTTATGGAGATAATGCTTGGGTTAATAATGGCCTTCATACTCTCCTCATTACTTTTTCTCCAGTTAAAATTCAAGGTTCCTTTGTTTTTAAAAGTATTTGGTGGGCTTTTGAGGCAGTAAAACCTCATCTTCATTATATTGGTGATGTTTTTCATAATGGTCTTTCATTTAATTCTTATAATATCTGGTGGTCTCCTATCCTATATAAATCTTTAGTTATTATTGCTTATATGCCAAGGATTAAATCTTTGAGGCTATTTCACAAGGGCATATGCTTTATTAAATATTTAGTGCACTCTCAAGACTAGATTCCTTGGCCTGATGTCAAATGTAAATTTAATATTCAAAATTTATATCTTCCTTCTATTCTTAAGATTCAAGATCTTATGCCTAATTTCATGCTTCATAAGCTCGGTCTTCAACCCCTAAGTGCCTAGTGGGATTGAAATTGGAATGTGTATACTCCTTTCAAGAACTACTCTTCTTCCTTACTTTATCAACTTCTTAGTCTTATTTTCCCTGGTCTTGACAAACGTAATGAGAGATGGCAGACTCACTCTACCTCTTATACTTGGATTTCTCATATGAACCATATCTAGAATTATAACCTTGAAGCCAATATTACATTTTTTCTTTGGTGTCTTATTTATCAAGGGCTTATTATGGGAGAGAGACTTAGTAGGGTTGGTCTTCCTAATCCTAAGTGTTTGGCTTGTGTGTAACATAGCGATGGAGTATTCCTAGTGGGTAGGTATCTTTTCCTAAATCGGGTAAGTTCCTATCAATCATATGTTTTACTAAATCAGGTAAGGATTTTGTATACGATTTGTACGATGTACGATATGTACGATAAAAAGGTACAAAAATATAGTATTTGCAATTCTCTTCTACTCCAATATCTCTTTGGAAGGTTTTTTAAGGTTTTAACAGTACAAACAAGATGATTCCACACATAAGCAAAGCATCCAATCTGGGATTATAAGTGATTCCGTTCAAACAATTACACCCAAAAATCATACAGTCTACTTCAATACATCCTTGAAAATGTCCTCATGCTCCTATATAATTCTCCAT
This sequence comes from Wollemia nobilis, assembly GCA_028583015.1. Classification (NCBI taxonomy): domain Eukaryota; kingdom Viridiplantae; phylum Streptophyta; class Pinopsida; order Araucariales; family Araucariaceae; genus Wollemia; species Wollemia nobilis. The sequence goes on from JAQPPZ010001045.1 coordinate 2,059,424, forward strand.
GATTCCCACCAGTAGCAATCTGCTCACACCTGCAATGAAGACTAAAACTAACATATGATAGTAAGGAAGAAACTCAATCACACAATAATCATCCATAATGCACCAACCATACACACATGATCATACACTATCATCCATAACATATGTTCTTTATTATTAGTGGTAATAAAATCATTACAATGTGGAAACTCTATCCATACTATAGCAATAACTCAGAAATATGGCTAACTCTCTATCCTAGCAACTATGAACCAATAAACTAGTACCCAGACTCATAAATTCAAAAATGGGGCATTATATAACGTTGCCTAGGCCATTCCAAAGTGGTTCCTGAGACAATCTGTTATTCACAACTACCCAATTACAACTAAATACATTATTTTGGCATTTTCCTAAGTTTACACCTTAGGTTAGCAAATCCATGCAACATTTCATCCCAAAATTGCATTTCCTTTACATTTCAATGAATTTTGGTGCACCTTGTATGATTTGCCACTGCTTTGTATGGTTTTCCACTTCAGTTGTATGATATTATGTATGATTTTCTCCCTACTATATGGTTTCACAAAACTAGAGCAAATCATCTCCAAAATAGTCAAAACTTTAGCAAATCACTTCTTCTTTCTCTAGGAGGTGGATTTGTTGCCTACATCTGCCCTCCCCTTTATTTGATTCGACATCCTCGATGACTCATTTTTCTTATTTTGTAATGTTTCCAATCAAGCTACCTCAGCCTCCAAGTCCTTGAATTGGATCTTGTACATTTATCTCTCATTTTTTAGCTTGGCTGCGTAGCTCCCCATCTCAACGGCTTTGGCTCTGTGAAGGTTAGCCTTTTCCTTGGCGGCTTTTGCGAAGTCCATCATCTGTTTCTCTCGATCGGAGGCACTCTTTGACAACTTATCTTTCCAATGAGCCTCTGCTCTAGTAGCTGCTTGAAGCTCTTACTTCTTCTCATAAATCATCTTCAAGTGATGCTCTATGTCAGATCCTCCTTCAACTTCCTTATATTTTCTTCTATTTTTGCCCTAATTTTCTGTAGTTCTACCTCCATTATGGCCAATTCCTTTTGAGTGGCTATAGTCTCCTCTACTTTTTCCTTCTTGAGTTGATGAATTTCTATCAACCCAATGCTTAGCCACTCTATCCAATGAGTCAAGAAGTTCAACTTTCGTAGGGTAATGGACACACCTGTGGCAACCCGTCTATACTCCATATCTACCATATTGGTTGGGTAGGTTGGATGACTCCCTCTATCCTGGTAAATATTTGGGTCCCTCATATAGTTTGTGACCATCCCTTCTGACAAGTCTTATCTTCCCAACATTGTTGTTACCTCTTCCCTGGGTAACCTCCATGGATGTTGTGCATGGATCTCTTCTTTCTTCTTTATCCGCTCCACACTAATCACCCATTCTGTTATACACTCCAACTCAAGAGACACTTGTTGTTCCCACAATGCAAATTCTCATAAATGGCCAATACAAAATGCCATTATTGCACTATTCATCACATGGCCTAATTGACTGAAGAAGTGCTCCACCTTATCCTCTACACCTCGTGCCTCCTCTTCCATCGTAATTCTTTCAAACCATGGTATCTCCAAGAGATAACTGGATTGCATTCCTCGTCATTCTTCCTCTGAAGGAGTCCTCAATTCATCTTCTTCTCTAAGGTGGCTAGATCTTCCTCCAAGCTCTCTAAGTGGTCTCTCGGTAACAATATTTTCTCGAGGTGGAGACTGTTTCTCTTGTTCCTCCTCTCCCTTGTTGTATACAATGTTTATGATCTCTTCCTGAGATCACTGCTCGTCCTGTCCCTAAACATTATCTACTCTAGATGAGCCTCCATGTGGCTCCTCTGTATTGTCTTGGCATTCCTCCTTGCCTTCCACTTTTTGCTCTTATGTGACTCTTTCCTCTTGCAGCTTTTGTGCATCCTCCATTGTGACCTTCGGGGCAACAAGTGCTTCACTTTCTTGTGGTACTTTCTTCTTTGAGACTTCATGTCTGCTAGAGCCTCCTGATACAATTTTGTATCGCGTCTTCTTTGGCTCTACTACTGATTTCTCTTGGGTAGTGGCCACTCCATCGTGTCCTACCTCAAATCCTCTAAATAAGTCATAGGCATCCATATTTTCATATTGAGAGAAAATTTTTGATGATCATACTATTTTCTCTAGCTCTACCCAATACACTTCATCTAGCTTCGTCGCTTCTGAATCTGACTCTTCCATTCTTTGTACTTTAGGAGCTAGTTTTCCTGACATCCTCTCTCTCTGCCTTCTTGTCCTGATCTGAATCAAACTACTCTTTCTTTATTTCTCGATAGGCTAATCCTACTGCCTTCTAGTAGGTACTGATTGTTCCAATTTTGGCTCCAATCGTCTTGGGTATTTCCTCTGATGATGTACATCGACATCCTTCTCTAGAGAAGTATCTTCTTGAGCTTCAATCCTGTGTCACTCACTTTGTGTCCATGGTTTCACTGAAGTCACCTTGGCTATGGGTACATTATTTACCCATTTTAGTATAGTTGGTTGATCTGGCCTAATATCCCTAGGATGCGTCAACCTTGGGAATGTCATCCCTGCTTCCATCACTACGTTGAGAAGCAAAACAATAGCCTAAAAGGCCATCCCAAAGTTATTTAGTCTCTTCATAAATTCTTTGTGTATTCTTCACTCCAGATAGGTACCCCAATCATACAAAATTCCCTGGGTAATACCTTCTACGTACTGTTCCGTACACATTGGCATCTTTGTCTTGTTAGGATCCTTTGTCTTTCATCGATTCCAAAGATATGTTAAAACTAACATCTCTTCATTATGTAGCTTACACCACCATGTGATCTTAAACATTATAAAGATGAATAACATCATCAATATGATGGGTAACACCCATCACCACCTATAACAGGGGTCAAGGGGGTGGGAACCCCCTTATAGGGTCAAGGGATAGCATCCCTTGTAGGGTCGAGGGATAGCATCCCTCGCATGTTCCCTGTCATGAGACAGGGCAGGGTCAAGGGGCAGTGCCCTTGTGGGGTTCAGGGTGGAGCCCCGAAACCTCAACAAAAAAATTGCTAAGACCTTCAATGTCAAAGTCAAAATTTTCCCTTCATTAGCACTTTGGGGTTCTTTACTCAACCTCCTTAAACAACTCCACATTGACTCTCTTTACCCTATTTTAACCACTGATGGAACACTTTGTATGGTTCTACTCTATACAATTTCATATTGTATAATTTCCTATTACACAATCTCACATTGTACAATTTGACTTGAAATCGTACAATCTCTACCAACCGTACGATCTCACCTAGCCACCGTACAGTTCCCTCTTGTAAAATCGTACAATCCCATTCTTCCTTAGGGAATTTTGAGTGTATGATGGGTTGTTCTATTTGGAAAACATCTTCCATAACAACATATTCCATAAAAACATCCTCCATGTCAACATCTTCCATGTCAACATCTTCCATGACAACATCTTCTATGTCAACATCTTCCATGTCAACATCTTCCATGTCATACCATATTCTGCATATTTTATTACTGTGAGGAGTGTCACAAACTACATCACTAGTGATAACCTTCCTCTTTACACAATTTTCCCTCCAAATGGTTATGCAAGTTCCTACATGCCATGTGGGGTCTTCCTTACCCTCACCTAAAAATGGTGGACATATTTTCCTGACTGCTCTATTAGCCATCTTGGGAGAGTCATCACTCTCACTCGAGGTCTCCCATGGAATCTTGACCGAATTCCTCCTCGAAAGTGTCTTTCTTCCATTATCATTAGAAGAATCAATTCAAGGTATCTTATTTTGTACTGTCACTCGGTGACCAAATTCTCATGTGTCCTTACTCTACGACCTTCTTCGTTGATGTGATGGAGATTGTCTTGGTCTATCTTCCTAAGTTCCCATGTCCTATTTCCTTGGTGACTGAATCTCATCCTCTGCACCCTCTCGCAACCCCGTTGTCACTTCCTCAGGCCTTACCATCCACTCTCCATCATCGTGCACTTTCTCTTTGTCACCCATATCCTCTACGATCGATGGGTTTTCCCCATCGTCTTCTATCTCAATCAACAATGTCTCAAAGTATCCTTCTTCGGATGTCCAAAATTGCTCTATCTCTAGTTCATGTGTACTCTGATCTGAGTTACTCATGTTTCCTCTTTGAGTAATACTTATGCTCCTTCTTACTAGAATGTTTTTTCGTGGTTCTCTTCTCCCATAGCTTCGTGTACTGGTGTCTTTCATAAGGAATCACCTCTAATTGTTTGGAAAAATTTAACCTGTTTTAACAAAAATGCCAAATTTGATAAGGCAACAACACCAAATGTAACACAGTTTGGTGCTACCTAATCGAGCAATGGATTCATCCAACTATGGCAATGGTGCCAAATGTAACATAGTTTAGCACTATCTAATCGAGCAATGGATTCATCCAACTACGGCAACGATGCCAAATGTAACACAACATCAAAGTATTCCCAGTGGGGAGGTATATTCCTATGGTCAAAATAATCCCTAGGATGAGCTTGATCTTAAGTACCAAATCAAACAATCTTCCAAGTACCCGAACTACCCTTGTACGGACTGTCAATCTCTTGTACAACCTTCCACACATACATTGTATGATCTAAGATCGTATAGTGGCCAATATGGTATGATCTTACACTCAAAAAAATTGATGGATTTTGTTTTGGAGGATGTCGTACATAGTTTTGTAATCATTCAAGCCGATTACCAAAACTACCAAATCGGGTAAGTTTCTATCAATAGACTGTTTTACCAAATTGGGTAAGGATTCTATGTATGATTTGTATGATGTACGATCTGTATGATCCAAAGGTACAAAAATATAGTATTTGCAATGCTATTCTGGTCCAATCTCTCTTCGGAAGGTTTTGTAAGGTTTTAACAGTCCAAACAAGATGATTCCACACACAAGCAAAGCATCCAATCCAGGATTATAAGTGATTCCATTCAAGCAATTACACCCAAAAATCATACAGTCTGCTTCAATACATCCTTGAAAATGTCCTCATGCTCCTATATCATTCTCTATGATTCCCACCAGTAGCAATCTTCTCACAACCTGCAATGAAGCCTAAAACTAACATATGACAGTAAGGAAGAAACTCAATCACACAATAATCATCCACAATGCATCAATCATACACATATGATCATACAGTCATCCACAACATTTGTTATTTATTTGTAATGGTGATCAACTCAGTACAATGTGGAAACTCTATCCATACTATAGCAACAACTCAGAAATATGGCTAACTCTTTATCCTAGCAACTATGAACCAGTAAACTAGTAGCCATACTCATAAATTTAAAAATGGGGCCTTATATAACATTGCCCAGGCCATTACAAAGTGGTTCCTAAGACAATTCGTTATTCACAACTGCCCAATTACAACTGAATACATTATTTTGGCCTTTTCCTAAGTTTACACCTTAGGTTAGCAAATCCATGCGATATTTCATCTCGAAATTGCATTTCCTTTACATTTTAGTGAATTTTGATGTGCCCTGTATGATTTGCCATTGCTCTGTATGGTTTGCCACTTTAGTTATATGGTCTCATGTATAATTTGCTCCCTATTGTACGGTTTCACAAAACTAGAGCAAATCATCTCCAAAACAGTCAAAACTTTAGCAAATCACTTCTTCTTTCTCTGGGAGGTGGATTTGCTGCCTACATTGTGGTTTTTTTGAGACTTTTAAACATCTATTTTGGTTCTTTCCTTGTGCTTAGTATACTTGGTCTTGGATTCACTCATTTTTCAAAACCTTTTATCTTGCATTCTTTAGATGGTAGATGATATTTTTTAGAGATAATAGTTGTTGTCCTACTTATATTGTTGCTCTATGGAATTTATTTCATGCTATCATTTTATTTCAACTTTGGAAAGCTAGGAATGTTGATGTTTATTTTGGAGATTCAATTCCTAATCAATTTTCTATGCATGAAAATATTATGATGTTTTCTACGATTACTGTTTAGATCCATTCATAGGCTTCCAAGTTGACTCATAAGTTAACATATTTCATAAATCTTATCAAGTACTGATATGAGGTTTCATGCACTATTAGTAGGGTTTCACCTAACCTCCCTCTGCCTCAAGGTCCATCTGTTTCAATATAGCATGTCAAGGGGGCGACGTTTTCCAGCCTTAGGTCATTTTGTTAATGCCCATAGGAGTTCTCGATCCTTTGCCTAGTTATGTTATTTATTCACCCTTTTAAGGGCTAGTTTTGTTTTTAGACTCAAGCCTTGTATTTGATATATTAATCATTTGGATGGCCTTGTACCCCGAGCTATGATTTTTCTAGCTCCATTTTTATTGTAAACTCTCTTATTTTTATTGAATATTATTGTTGGTTCCAATAAAATTCCCAACAAAATATATGCAGTACTTAAATTTTTTAATTTGTAAAATGAACTTCAGGTGTATCATTTGAATAATTTTGAAATAATAATAATAAAAATTAAATCAACTTAGTAAAATTGTCAACAAAGTCCTTGTTGGGACACTCCAACGATATGTTGTTGGTGTTTCATATTGATCACCTTAATTTGAACCATGGGGAGGGAGGTCCTTGTTGTAATTTGACTTACATATATTAAAAAAAACTTATTATTTTAATCTATACCATTTACCTTAGTTGGATCATCTAAATAGTTCTATCAAGAAATGGTAAATCCATCATGGTAAACTGTTATTCCTTGCGCTCTTACATTACATTTTCTAAACCACAAAAATCTATGGAGACTATTGACATCTAGACATACAAACTGATAGAGAACACAATGCAAATGTTTAATAAGGAAAACAAGGGGTAGGAAGATCATGTGAATGTTTGGTACTTATACAAATTTTATGTATTCACGACGGGCATCTTTCATGTGCCAAGACATCAATTTCCAAAGAAAAATTGATGATTCTCCCTTATTAAACATAAAAAAAATGGGTCTTCTCCTTGTCCTTCCATGGAGGGATAGCTTCACAATGTGATGCATGTTTTTTCAACCTCTGTAAAGCTCTCCACTATGGTATGGTCCACCTATCCATAACACTTCCATCGTTAAAACATGCTATAGAAAAATATGCAAACAAATAAGCAATGGCTGAACTATGATTAACATCGTAAGTCTCATCATAACTCTCAAAGACAAAGATTTTTGATCGGAAGCCACATTCACGAACCTCCCATTAACTTGTCTTGTCCATGTCAGGAATTAAGGTTGAACTTTTTTAGGGGACTTCCCCAATTTTGAGTCTCATGAATGTATCCAAAGAGGTAGTAAATTTATTCACTAAAATATTTAGGACCATATGTGGATTCTAAGGTTTGAGCAGTTAGAAAAACCTTATTTCCCGTTATCCCCTTTTGATATTCCTCTATATGATAACTATCTTGCAAAGGATACCTATTTTTTGTCTTGAAGTGTTTACTAGCATAGGTGGGAATTATAAGTTCTACAACCATGATGGCCTCACTCTTTATCTCATTCCATGATGGGTTTTGATATCAACCTTCAATTTGGATCCTTACCTCTATGAAACAAAGACACACACACACACACACACACACACACACACACACACACACACACACACACACACACATATATTATGTTGGAGGAAGGGATTTTTGAAAGGGTCCCAACCCTTTTACATTGTCATAAAAAAAACATAATACTTTGATACAAAACCAAATATGTGACATAAAATGAGTCACCAATTTGAAAATACAACCCACATAACCTATATTAGCTTATACTATAGAAAATCAGCTTAGTCAAAACTAGACAAATACTTAACAACAGTTTATTTTACATTCTCTACTATCGTGCATTTGTGAATCACTTTTCCTAATCCATATATCAAATAATTGCATTTTGAAATTTATTATTACTAATTTCCATAATTTCTTGTTGAAAATTATCTTCTAAGATTACATATCCTTTATTATGAATTCTCAAATTAGCTACCCAATTTTTAGCCTTGTTTCCTTCTCAATAGATATGTACAATTTGTACATTTTCCAAATTCTTAATTTGTAGCCTAACATCTTGAATCTTATCATTTATATCCAAAATTGAATCCTAATTATCCTTGATAAATTTGATAATATTTAATGAATCTCCTTCTACGATGATATTTTTAGCTCAAATTCTATGAATCAGCTTAATGCCTAGGAACATAGCTCTTGTTTCAGCAAAATGATTAGATTAAATTTCAAGATTCTCAACATATAATAATACCAATTCTCTTTCATTTCAAAAAATACCACCAACACTTGCTATACCCAAATTCTTTTTTGAAGCACCATGAAAATTCAATTTTAACCAACCATGTTGTGGAGGCTCCCGTTTTGTTTGAAGTCTTTTAAGATTAGAAGAAATTAATGGTTGATTACTGCAATAATTCAACCCTAAACTATTTGCAATAACATTTTTACAATAATCTTCCCACGAGTTCTTGAAATTGATATATTTTTCTTTACAATATTGTAGATTTTGATCACTGTAGACATCACATCTTTCTTGTATACTTTAAGAAAACTATTGTTTCATTCTTTCCAAATACCCCATATAAAGGTAAACAGAAGTTCCATAAAGTACTTAGTCTTTTGCTCCTAAAAGGTCATTCCCATATTAAGTATAGATCAAAAATAGAATTTGGCAAGACCCATGTTATACAAAATTGATCAAGGATGTTGTTAAACACCTCATTTGAAAATAAATATCCAAAAAACAAATTCTATACCTCCTCCCAATCTCTTTCACAAAATGTGCATCTGTTAGGTATATGTAGATATCTTTTAAGAAAATTGTCCATTGTGAGAAATTTATTTTGAACTACAATCCAAAAGTAGAAGGCCACTTTTGGAGTTAGATGTTTCAACCAAATATCGCTTATCAGTAGCCTTTCCAATTCTACATATATAAAGAGAAAGTGCCTAGATTTTACATAGTACTGTCCATATTTCCTACATTTTTGAATTAGAGTTAGTCTACCTGTTGAGTGGAAATTTTTTCCAATTGCAAAATTACCATCACAATCAGGGTATTAAAGTGAAAACCCTCTCTTGCAAAGAAATATAATATTTCTCCAAGGTTCCTTTTAGCATAAACAAATATGTGCTTGAGAGTATGTGCAAATGTGTAAATATGTATAACCTTAATGCTAAAAATACCTCAGTTCTTGCAAGTAAACTATTAACAAGGGGCTTGGTTTATGTGATTTGTGACATGTTTTTATTATTCATTGATTAAAAAGGTTTTGATTGTTAGTCTCACAATGACATTGAGAGGGGGGGGTGAATCAGTGTAACTCTTTAAATCTTAAATATTCAACTCTTAAAGCCAAAACAATGAAAACTTAAAACCACATAAAGCAAATATAACAAGATAGCATCACACAACACAAGATGTACCGAGGTTCACCAGTTTTGGCTACTCCTCAAAAATTGACTGTTTGGACTCCCATCCAAATCCAACCTTTACAAAGTAACAACTTTACAATTAATTTACCAGCACCCACTGGAAGGAGCACCAACCCCTGATTTATCTACACTAACAAAAAGGAGCACCAACACCTGATTTATCTGCTCCAATAGAAAGGAGCACCAACCCCTTATTCCAAGCACCAACTTGGACTTTTTGAAGCTAGAAGATTGACATAAAAATGCCTTCACTTTTACAAGACCCTGATTGGTCTATTGCTTACTCAACATCGCCCACAATTCACATAACACACACCCTTATTGGTCGCCTATCACGCACCTATCGCTCTCCTCTCGCGCTCTTCACAAGATAAAATCCCCAAATGAAATTCTTCGAGCAACACTCCTTTTATAACCATCCTTTCTCTTCGTAACTCCAGTTGCAACTCCTTTCATTTCTCATATGCCACTTGTCAATTGTAATGCCTTCTTTATGTAACTCCTTTTGTATATATAGAGTGGGCATTTCATCAAACATGTTACATGCAACGAATTGACACCATATTCTCCTACTATGACTGTTCGTATTCTCGATCATGACTGTTCGTCTTCTCGATCATGATTGTTTGTCTTATCCTTGCATGATTGTTCGTTTTCTCTTTTGTGCATGCATGCATTTTGATTTCCAAAAAATATTTTTGTTTTTATTTTAACGATTGTTCGTTTTCTCCTTCTGTGACTGTTCGTTTTCTATTTTAACGACTGTTCATTTTCTCCTTCCACGACTGTTCATTTTATCCACATGGGAATGCATCCATTTCTTTCCATGTGTAACGACCATCTTAAATGATTTAAAATCATTAAAGATTCCTTATGGGTCCACATCACTATGCAGTCTTCAATTTTACCATCTTGGTCTTCAGTCGTGAAAATGCGACATGTCGCGATATTGCGACACTTTTGTTTCACTGCCTGCCTAGCCTTTTCGAGTCATGAAAATGTGACATGTTGCGATATCGTGAAACTTATGTTTCACTGCCTGCCTAGCCTTTTCGAGTCGTGAAAATGTGACATGTCACGGTATCACGACACTTTTTTTTTACTGCCTGCCTGGCCTTTTCGAGTCGTGAAAATGCGACATGTCGCGATATTGCGACAATTTTGCTTCTTGGCCTTCCTGCCATTTTTGAGTCATAAAATGCAACATGTCGCGATATCGCTACACTTTTTCTCCTTTGCTCTTTCTCTTGCCTTCGGGTCTCAAAAATGTGACATGTCACGATATCGCAACACTTTTTCTCTCGGACTCTCTCTATTGCAATATGTCATGAAATCGTGACACTTTTTCTTTCGTACAATATCTCTTGCAATATGTCATGAAATCATGACACTTTTTCTTCCGTACAATCTCTCTTGCAATATGTTGCGAAATCGTGACACTTTTTCTACTTGCCTTTTTCTCTTCCAACATGTCACAAAATCGTGACACTTTTTCTTCTATACAATCTCCCTTGCAATATGTTGTGAAAGCACGAAACTTTTTCTACTTGTTTTTTTCTCTTCCAACATGTCACGAATTCGCGAAACTTTTTCTTCCATACAATCTCTCTTGCAATATGTCACGAAATCGTGACACTTTTTCTACTTGCATTTTTCTCTTCCAACATGTCATGAAATCGTGACACTTTTTCTTCCGTACAATCTCTCTTGCAATATGTCGCGAAATCGCGACACTTTTTCTACTTGCCTTTTTCTCTTCCAACATGTCACAAAATCATGACACTTTTTCTTCCATACAATCTCTCTTGCAATATGTCGTGAAATCGTGACACTTTTTCTACTTGCCTTTTTCTCTTCCAACATGTCACGAAATCGTGACACTTTTTCTTCCATACAATCTCTCTTGCAATATGTCGCGAAATCGCGACACTTTTTCTACTTGCCTTTTTCTCTTCCAATATGTCACGAAATCATGACACTTTTTCTTCCGTACAATTTCTCTTGCAATATGTCGCAAAATCGTGACACTTTTTCTACTTGCCTTTTTCTCTTCCAACATGTCACGAAATCATGACAGTTTTTCTTGCTTGCACTTTCTCTTCGAACATGTCACGAAATCGTGATAGTTTTTCTTGCTTGCGCTTTCTCTTCAAACATGTCGTGAAATCGTGACAGTTTTTCTTTCTTGCGCTTTTTCTTCGAACATTTCATGAAATCATGAAAGTTTTTCTTGCTTGCACTTTCTCTTCGAACATGTCACGAAATCGCGACAGTTTTTATTTCTTCTCAACATGTCGCGATATCACAACAGTTTTCTTCCTTATGATTTTCTTTTGATTTTTAGCATATGGGCCACTTCGATATTTTGGAAAATCATTGTACATACTCTGAAGAACCTCTTAACTCCTGTCCACTGCATCAATTGATCTGTCTAACTGTGTTGACAACAATGACAATACTGTTGCTGCACCTTGCTCAACAATGACAATACCTCAGTTCTTGCAAGTAAACTATTAACAAGGGGCTTGGTTTATGTGATTTGTGACATGTTTTTATTGTTCATTGATTAAAAAGGGCTTGATTTCCCTTATGTACATAAATAAATAATGAATGAGGCTTCTCCTAATTCTTTTTTATATTTGGATTAATGTGACTTATCCCTGAAAACCTTGTTAGTGGATTCCTTTTACTTCATATTAAATTGTGAAAGTTAGAAAATATTATGGAAAATCCACTTCATTTTATTTGTGCCTTAATGTGATATTGGAAGTTAGCATTTGGTGTTAGCAGGTTTATTTTATATTCAAATTAAAATCTTGATGTTAGCGTGTTAACAAATGCTATGAAAATCCACTTCATTTTTTTATCTACACCTTAATGTGAAGTTGAAAGTTAGTAAAGTCAGCAATTCCTTTTATCTTCAAATTATGATGTGAAAGTTAGGAAATATTGTGGAAGATCCACTTCATTTTATCTGAATATTAATGTGAAATTGTAGGTTAGTAGACCCTCCCTTTGAGCACAAATTTTATCTTGATTTTAATGAATGCTAAAACTTGTGCAATATGAATTCATTTTATCCCTTGAAACAAAAAGATATCCAAGTAATTACTTGTCTTAATGCCTTTCAAAATTAATTACTTGGATGACTAATGACTGCAAAATCCTAGGTTAAATTTATGGGTAAAATAGAACCCTGGGATTCTGAGTATTTGATAATGCTTGGTAAAGAAATAAATAAAATGAAGCAAAAATGAGTAAACAACTAATGTAAATGCTGAAAATATCAGAAAATAAAACATTGTTAGTGTGATGCTACCCTATCCTACAAAATCAGAGATAACAAGAATTTTTGAATGTAACCTAATTCATTTGAAACTGCATTTTGCACAGTTCAAAATGAATCAGGTGCAATCTTCTAAGGAAAACAACATGAACTCCATATTCTTAAACATTTGACAATGCTACCATTAAACTGCATAAAATATTGTCTATAAGTCTAAAAGCATGGAAGACAAGAATAAAACTGTTAGCTCAAAACACACAGAAATATCTCCTCTGACTCTACTTACAAGGTGCAAATTTCTAAAAATTTTGCATTAAAAAATATAAAGTCTTTACTTACAAATATTTTTAACCCTTTTACCTTGGTTTGAGTGAGCATTTAATATTTTCAAGGAATACCCTTCGTTTACTCTTATGTGGTTTTCGCTTGGTCTTCAAACGTTTTCGACTCTTCAATTTTCTTTCTATAGATGTTATTTTGTGAATTTATACTTTTCCACGATGGAGTCACCCTTCACCATCACATATTTTAAAATATATCCAAATTTATTTACTACACCTTTTAAAATCTACCCAAATTTATTCATGTTGGTTCGCCAACCCTATGGCTTTGCCTTTGACCATAAACCAACAAACTAAAATGATGCCTTTAATAAAACAAAAGCAAAGAAAATCAGGCTAACATATTTACCATCCATATCATCATTGGCCTCGATAATATTACAAACCTAGCTATGAATATCAAGGCTCCTAAGTTTTCCATATCATCACACCATACAAAAATCATTGAGGACAGATGAAGAAAAAAAATTGTATTTATTTGATGTGGATCAGGTGATCTTGCTTTCTACGTTCATCCTATGAGGCACCTTGAACCATATGATATCAGCTTTGATGAGTGTGACATCTGAATAATTTCATCACCTCTTGGCCCTTCATTCGTCTACTACCTCCTAAATAGTTGTGTAAGACAAAGAGGTATACAAGCACCCAAAAATCTAGACATGGTTCCATTCTTCTCCTTGTAAATGAGATCCCTGATAATTGGTGTGGTGCACTTCATTATACATTGTGCTTATCCTTCACCAATACTCGTAGCCCTCATAAATTTTTTTTCGGGTTTATTCTGAACATTTCATCCATTATTCCTTCTAGATAACCTCTTTATTGCACTAGGTGTAACACCTAGGCATGCAAATATCTCCACTCTACGCATATCATTTTCCTTGTAACATTTAAACCTGTGAGTATTTCCATTTTAATAGGAGGAATTCCCCTAACCTTATCATCACTAATTGATCCTATTGTACCAACCACTTAAGAATATCTTGCTTAACTTGACTGAGGTGCCCACTCTAGCCAGTATTTCTAAAACACATCATTTTCCACTGTCAATAGTCATCAAGAATATATACCTGCTACCATACTAACACTACTAATTTACGAATAAAAATTTTCTCGGCCCTATCTATTTTTGTCATCATATATTTCATTCCACCTATGTACCATCCACTATGGGTCTGTCATCATGTGGGATGTTATTTTATACCTAAAAATTCATGATAGAACATCCCTATGCAACGTTTGCTTCTTTCGAATCCATGCCCATAATGTCATCTCATCACCATAGTCTTCGTGTTGGCATTGTTTTATCCCCACAGTTCCATTGTGCAATAGTAATACCCACCAAAATGTAATCATTCTCATCAATTTTTATTAGTTTTTTAGGGTGGGGATTCCAAAAAATATTTGGATACTACATCAACTGTGACTTCTACTTTTGGTAGCTTCAACTACTGCTCCACCAATAACTATTATGGCATATTCCAACACATAGACAAAATGTTTCCCTTGCATAGGTAGATTCAAGAAAAATATTGACATTACCTAGAATGACTACAATTTGAAATAATGTATTTTGTGAGTGTTGTCTTTGCACTATGAATTTGGTAGTTATGGTGAGTTCCATGCTTGTAGTCTGTTGGTTTGCTAAGTTGGCCTGAGATTCATCTTGTAAACATTGTCACGTGTGGGTCCATCGGGTCATCTACATATCTTTGGTGCATCCAGACCCCCTGACATGATCCGAACACATGTCTATTGATTTTTTTCTATGTATCCATTAGTTTTCAAGTCACACACTTGTCCACGTTACGTTATCCATCCAGTTTTTGCTCGACCTGACTCCTAGTGGTTTCTGCATCCTAACATACCATGATCATTATTAGGCATCCCTGTATCTTCATGTCGGTTGTCTGTCACCTCTTCACTATGGTATATCTGTATTGGAGATGTTGATAAACCCCTCTTGTCAATATTTCTTCAATACGTCTACAACAACATTTTCATTATGTTCGTGTGTGCATCTTGATTACGGGGTTAGAAATGCTCACATTGTCTATACCTGGAGCTTTGGTCTAGATTGCAGCCACTGTGTATATGTCAACCTCTAATCCCATATCATACGTACTAGTCTAGGGGTACATGCATTTGATCACCACATCATGTTGCGTGTGGCCATGTCATCTCTACGAGCCATCCGCTCATTTCATAACCTGCAAACATTAATGTAAATACATTAGTTCAAACAATATTTAATAAAATCATTACATAAAAATATTTACGAACACCAAACTACCTACAAAGCAAAAAAAATAAAGTAAATACCATTCTTTTATTTCATTTTATTCAGTTTCATTCTTTTTTATATTATTTTATTTCATTTTCATTTACATATACATATATATATATATATATATATATATATATATATATATATATATATATATACTTTTTTTTGTTTATATGTTTTATTGACTTTGATTTAAATTCAATTTAAATCAATTTCAAACATTTGAAATGATTAAATCCAACATATTAACATAACCCAAAACACCCAAAAAACAACGAAACCAAAAACTAACCTACACACTAGATGACTTACAAGACACTAAAAGAAGACATTTTCCCTTTACTATAAGGATATATATATATATATATATACCTTTTTTTGTTTATATATTTTATTGATTTTGATTTAAATTTGATTTAAATCAATTTCAAACAATTTAAATGATTAAATCCAACATATTAACATCAACCCAAAACACCCAAAAAAAATGAAACCAAAAACTAACCTACACACTAAATGTCTTACAAGACACTAAAAAAATATATTTTCCCTTTACTGTAAGGACATGGGCATGAACCTATTCCACTCAAAGCACACTAAAACTTCTGGAAATTCAAAATTTAATAGGTGGGTCCCCAAATTTAGGGCAAGTTGTGGAATGGCCATAAAAAGTGGTGACTCTACTTGGAAATGCTCTTGAGTATTTTAGATGAAGAACTCGATTTGAAATGAGAACACAAAAGATTAGCGAAATACGAATTATTTAGCGATATCCCGAGAAGGTGGGGGTAAACAATTTCAAATAAAAAATAACTAATCCATATGTCTTTGCTTAGTGTGTGGAAAGTGATTCGTTTTGTATTCTTGAAATCGTTCGGATTCCATCATCTGATTTGATTTTAGGTTATAAAGTACTGCTCATAAAAATAACTTATATATATAGAGCTCTACTGCTAGTTAGGTTTCTATAGCCTCGATAGAGTTTATCTAATTTACCCTTGTGTTTAATTGATATATTGCAAAGCCATTCCTTTTGAACAAGCTTTGTCTAGTTAGATTCCTACTTCTAGTCAGGCATCTATAGTCCCAGTAGAGTTTATCTAAACTTGGTGGCTGATTTTAGCATGTTTTATCTTCTTACTTTTTTTTTATATATAGCTTTGCAAAAATTTATGCATCACATGGGTATTTGAAGCTAGAAATGGAGCAATTTGGAGTTCCAAAAATAACTTCATCCTTCAGGACTTCCAGAATTACCCTTTAACATGTGAGTTATATGTGGAGCTTTAGCAAAATGTTTCATTGTTCCACTCTCCACCATTTTAGTCCCAAAATCTGATCATGATCACAAAATAACTCCACCTTGCTTTTTCCAATTTCACCTACTTTCATATTAGGTATTCCAACCTACTTAACAAAGGACCAAACACCAACAAAGGGACCAAGAGTTAGTGTCCACTACCAACATCACCACAAACAAAGGGAGAAAACTAGAATGAGAAAAGGAAAAACAACACCCTATACTAAACAAAGGAAAGCTGATAAGAAAACAAAAAACAAACTTGCAACACCAAGCACAAAAGTAACATAACAAGACAAACCCAAAAGCCAAAATAGAAAACCCAAATTTACATAATATACAAGCATTGTACAATTGATACAAGCATTTAGTTGCCTCATGGGTGAAATTAGTGCTTGAGAAATTTTCCATTCACCGGAAAGTGAACATCATCTCCATTCAAAGCTTTCAACTTGAAAGTATTTTCACCAAGGATTTTGGAGATTTGATAAGGACCAAGCCACAAACAATTAAACTTATCATGATCACCTTTCATTTCATGAGCCTTATCCCACAATAATACTAAATCAAAAATCTTGAATATTTTAATTTTAGCTCTTTTGTCAAACCACCATTTTATAATGTCTTGATGCTTACTTAAATGAAATGGATCTTCATATCACTTTTCATCTAAATGCATTAGGTGAGTTAAACGAACTTCAATTTGGTCATCAGTTTCAAGGTATTATTTCATAAATTGTAATATTTGCAATTTTAGATTTGTAGGAAAAATTGGATCTTACCCATATACCAAATTATAAGGACATTTCCCAATAGACTCTTTAACTCTTATATCCACCCACAATACAAATTTCAAATTTTTGTGCCAATCACGAGGATTTTTCTCAAGTAATTTATTTATAATAGAAAACAAGTTTTTATTAGAAGATTCAGCCAAACCATTACCTTGAGGATAATAATTAGATGAAAATTTAATGCTCACATTATTGTCATAAGCCCAATATACAAAATGAATTGAAGAAAATGTAGAATCGTTATCGCAAACAATTGAATTAGGCATTCCAAATGTGGTTACAATATAATCCTCTATAATTTGAATAACAACTTCACTAGTCGAATTCTTTGTGGGAATTGCCTCAGTATATCTAGTACAATAATAAGTAGTTGTAAGGATGAACTTGTGAGAAGTAGAAGAATTGGGATTGATAATCTCTATAAATTCTAATCCCCATTGGGAAAATGGTCTCTTTTCCACTACTGGCTATAATGGCATAGCCATATTTCTTTCTCTATTGGTTGTTACTTGACAGATGTGATAAGAACACACATGGGAATGGGTATCCTTGAAGATGCGAGGCCAATAGTGTCCTACTATTATAATATGTTGTGTTGTAGCACTCATAGCTCCATGTCCTATTCCATACTTACCATGGAATTCATTTAGGATTTGGGTAGCTTCTTCCTTGTTTAGGCAATGAAGAAAAATCCCCTCGTGATTCTTCCTGTACAAAGCACCATATTTGATCATATAGTTTGTAGATGTTAACATGAGATCTCTCCTTTGTGTAGATGTAAGGTGAGAGGGACACTTACCATTTAATAGAAAATAGACAATATCCAAATACCAGTCATCATGTGTAATGTCTCCTACGCTATATTGTTGACACAAGATTTGGGGGTCAATTTTTGCAATTTTTTTCATTAGACCTTGTCCTTGAACTAGTTTTATTGGTTGAATCTCAAGGTAATATTTTTTGTATGGTAGAGATCCATTTCCCTCACTTTTATCCTAGTTTATTATGCAAAAACATAGTTTTAATCGATAGATCAAACACAGTAGCAAAAAGTATGCTATGCAAAATTTAATGTCTAAACATTTTTACCATTTTAAATAAAACATACATTTGTTTGTTCGAAGTAGTATACCTCAATTGCACGCCCCTTAATGGAGAAATCATAAAAGCAATGGGATTTTTGGAATTACATTTTCTCTTTTGAGTCAATACACTTGCAAAATGAATTATCATATGCAAATGTGTAAATATAGAATGGTTTTTTTTAGTCAGGACTCACCAATATCAACGTACTAGAGATAGCATCTTTAATATTCTGAAAGGCTTCCCTTTCCTCACTTGTCCAAATTATATTGAAATCCTTTATTAGCATATCATTCAATGACCTTACTATTTTTGCAAATCCAAAAATAAATTTCCTCACAAAACTAATTTAACCAAAATATGACCTTAGCTCATTTTTACTACGTTGGAGGGGAATATTTTAGATTGATTCTATTCTTGTGGGGTCTATGGAAATTCCTTATTTTGATATCACATTCCTCAATAACTTTCCCTCGGTTACCCCAAAGATACACTTTTTAGGATTAAGAGAAATCCCATGTTCCCTACATCTTTGAAGTACCTTTCTCAAATCCTTGATGTGATCTTCTCTTTTCTTTGAAAAGATAAGAATGTCATCAACATAAATAATTATAAATTTTCCTATGAGATCTTTTAAATCATAGTCCATGGTGCATTGGAATATCGCACCTGCATTAAGTAAACCAAAAGGTATCCTTTGCTTCTACCTAAAAGGCTTAGAATCTGGTTTTAGTGATATGGTGTGTATGATGATATTTTGATCATAGGTATTTGAATCCTCATAAATCTATGCAATGCAATCTATATAATCTCTCAAAGTATGCTCTATACCTTATTTCTCTTGGTGTGTGCATGCTTTGGCAATAAATACCTCCTGTGGGTTTTCTTCACTCCCAAGGTTAACTACATCACAACCGTATTTTCAGAGAGGAATTTTATCACACCTCTTACTTTAATAGCCAATATCAAATAACTTCTCAAGTGAAATAACCCCCTTTGGTATCTTGTTCATTTTTTTAGTTTCCTTGTTGTCTTCTTCTCCCTTTTCTTGTCATTTTTGATCCTCATCAATTACCTGGTTTTAAAAAATACCTAAATTAGTCACAAAATTAAATATATGCATGTTGCTTTCAAATACCTGCAAGTTGTTAACATTATCAGGTATGAAAGGATAGGGTACTAATTTAATTGAAAACCTTTTAAATTTTCTATTATCAATAGGTCCCAGTGTACCTGTAGCCACTACCAAGGAATCAACAACACGATTATCTTTTCTAAAAATTAGAGCTATATTAAAGGCATCAAACTCATCAATTAGATTTATAACCCTGCTTTTAAAATGAATTAACCTTATGTCATGATATGTGTATTATCCCTTGACCTATTTGACCACTAACTCTAAGTCACCTAAGACCTTCAAGCATTTTATGTCCTTACTCAAAGCTAGTTTTAATCCAAAAATCAGAGCTTCATACTCTATTACGTTACATGTGCATGGGAATTGCATTATATATGAAACAAGAAAAGGTTCACCTTTAGGACAAGTGAGCTCAATACCAGCCCCAAAATCCTGCTTTGACTTGGATCCATCAAACTTAAGTATCCACACAATATTCTCATCATTACATGGGCTACCAAAAATAATTTCATCTTTAGGTTTATTGGTGGCCTGATTTATATCTATGGTGTAAACCCCCAATTCTGAATTTGTAAAAAGAGACTCATTGGTTCGGTTATAATCAATAATCACCTCTTTGAGCCTAGGATCCCTATCTACATAAATTTGTATGGCCATCCCTTTCCAAGATATCCACATGTAATAGCAATCTGTGGCAATATAGCCATTTAAATTCCTGCTCCAATCTTTGGCCAATAACATGCCATATTTATCCAGAATGTAAACTACATAAATTTCAATAAAATATTGAATTCTAGGCTTAGAAGCAATATGTATATGAATATTATGGAGCATGCCTACCACCTTCACTTTAGACCTATCCAATTGAACCATAGTATTGTTTGAGGGAATAGGATTTAACCCTAAACTCTGACAACTTGCATAAGGCATAGCATTGCCCGATGCACCTAAGTCTACTAGGACATTGTGCATGTTTTTACCTGCAATCCTAATTGTTAGGAGAAAATGAGGAACCTCTCCTTTATCTTTTTGCAAGACTAGGTGTGACTCAGTAGCTTTTCTATTATTGGTTTTGCTTTATGAAGTTAGTGCCTTAATCAAGGCATATTTTTGATTTGTCAATTGAGCCATCTCAAACATAGTGGCATTGGATTTAATTTTCTTCATATCCTCAATGATATTATAGGATTTTTCATCTAAATTTTGCATCTTTTGAACTGGTCTAGAAGACTCAATGGGAGATGGAGGAGGTGGATTATTATTGGCCTTGGTATCCGGGGGAAGAATAGAATTATCCAGAGGGGTAGAGGAAGTATTTGAGTCTTTGGATCTATTATTTAAGTGATAACCATGATTCTATTTTTGAAATTGCGTAAAGGCTTGAACTTATTCCTCTAGAGTATCATTACTCTCCTCTTCTTCCACTTCTTCATCTAGGTAGAAGGTCTCAAAAACCAAGGCAGTTTCCTTACCCTTGGATTGATGAGGTAAACCATCGTTAGGTACCAACTCTAAGTCATCTACTTCTTCCTACATAATATTCACATATGACATGAATTCTAGACACTCTTTCTCATTATGTTCCTTAGTGGCATGTAACCTACACCAACTATTCAAGTCAGATATGAAATATTGACAATTGTATTGGACTGACTAGAACTTGTGGAAGAATTGTCTTTGTTAGTAATAGGGGTAGGCACACCCCCATTATTTGGTATCGTATTCCATTGTTTCTTCTTAAAACTAAAATTTTGATTTTTTTGAGGATTCTAAGACCCCTATTTTTGCATATGAACCATGTCCCTACTTAGATTTTGGATAATATTTTCCAATTTCTCAACCTTTGAATCTGACTCTTTTTGTTTAGGTGCGATGATAGGACAAGTTGGGTTCCCAAAACCTACAATATTCTGATTTGGTATCATATTTTGGTTTTGGAAACTTTGACCCAAGAATGGATTCACACTTTGTAAGGGTGTGGGCATGGGAAATGAGGCCAAAGAATAAGCATTGGTTGCAGTGACTCCTTTGAGTAGCCAATTGATTATATAGAAGCAAAGAAGTAGCTACATGAATGGATGTGTTTGGATAGGTGAGTATGGATGGATGAGTGGGTATAGATGGACAAGGTTGATTGTAAGGTAGGGTATTCAACATCAACATCTATGGTGCCATAGTCTGGTTCATCATAGGGATATGATTGTAGGGACTAAACTACCCTATCATCAGTAATTGGGTTATCCCAATACCTTGTAGCACCATTTGCTACTCAATGATCATGACCTCTGAGTAAGCTAAGACAAGGGTAGTAACATGAGGATTCATCCTAGTAAACATGGAAATCAAGGGATCTAACACCCCAAGGTATATTTGAAGAGACACATTGGCATAAACAAACAAAATGATGACTCAATATCATGTATAATTTCTAAAAATATAGAATTGAACACCCTAATTGGTTCATTAGGCACCCTTTTACAAGTCACAAAGTGGTGATAAATAATGGTAGAATATAAGGGTGACCTAAATTGGCTAATAAAATTAGCCTCTAATTGGGATCAAGAGGTTATAGAACCATTCGGTATGCTAATATACCAATCACGTTTCATATAAAATTAAAGAAAATAATCTACAAGTCACATCTTCATGTTTGACTCGTGATCTAATAAAAACATCCTTATAAAATTGGATGTGTTCTTCGACCGATCTAGGACCATCATGCTTATACTTGGGCAAGAAAATTTCAATGTTTTTGGGTACATCATGGACATACTAAGCTATGTTCAATGGAGTACTGTGTGCTCCATACCAAGCAACATTTTGAGCCATGGTATTCAATGAAGGTGTCCCTAAAGAAACACTAGGGGCAACAAAGTCAATAGATGAAGACACACTAGGTGCACTAGAAAAGGATGGTAAGCCAACTTCGAGCACACTCGGTGGGATAAAAATGGTTTGACTCTCGGTATTTCTATTTCTATGAGTGGTAGATAGACTTTGAAAAATAGTATCCCCTGTGGATTTGGATCTAGCAATGATAAATTGATGTGGATCCATCTTGGAATTACAATCACTTAAAAAGGACCTCTCAAACTATCACTACTTTTAAACACACATATTTCATATCTGTAGACACCAAAACCTAGCCATTTGTCATCCATACTAAATTTCTCACCATTTCCTTCCATTATTCATGTATATTTATATATATTTATTTTATATATATTTAATATTAATATTTTATATATATTAAATAAATATATATTTATATAGGTAAATTGATCCTAGCCATCTGATTTCATTTTATCTGATCCATCCATCCACATCAATCCATGCCACACCCTAAATTTAATATCCATCCTCCGATGTGCTTTTATCTCAACCACATGATTTGTGTTGTTGAAACCCTAAGTATGCCCTAGGTTGGATTCTTAATAGGAGATATTTTTATGGTTCAACCCTTGAGTTTTCCTAAGCAATTCATACCCTAATATTCCTTGAGTTTCATCTTCCCTTGGAGTATCTAAGTACTTCTGCCTACATCCTTGCTCACCATAACCCCCACAACCATTGCCATCCATCTTCCCTCACCATATCTACTTCTACAAAATATTTCCTCAGTCGTTGAACGCCTTCGGTTGCTTTCTATCACCATCGAGCACATCTAGGTGCTTCCTTGTTGATGCCAAGTTTCTTTGGGCACCTCCCTACTTGTATTGAGCACCCACAAGCATTTCCTATAACCATCGAGCACTCGTGGGAATTTTACGTAAGTGTTCTAAGGACCCCCTAGCCTTTGAGAAATGCTAGGGCATCATTACGCCGATCAACTATAATAAATCTCACATATAAAAATACAACAAGAACAAAAGGGTAATTTATTATTTATTATTTCATTTATGCACTTTTATTCCTGTTCACTCAATTTTGCAATAGATAGTTAGGGTTTTACTATTTCTTATAGAGGGCCTCACATCTGAAGGTGCTACATTAGCATTGGACAACTACTTAAGATGGAGTGGCTCGACATTGGATATCAAGAAGCTTACTCAATTCTGTTCGAAGAAAGGATGCACCTAAAGACACCACTAGCCTTTTTTGCTAGGGTTTCGGAGAACCCTAGCCATTGTAAATTTGTATAAAAAAAGATTCAAGGATCCACATTGTAACAATGGAGTTTTTAGGCTCCCCCCATTAATATAATATCATCTATTGTGCAATTCTAGATTCTTTGTGTTCAATTTATTTAGCATTGTTTGGTGTTGTGTTTTTGTATCCTCAAATGGCGATCACGGTGAGATCCCCTAAGGGTATATTTTTATGATTTGCCTTACTGATTTACTTGCTATTTTTTTTTGTCTTGCAAGGTTTTTAGAAGCACAAATTTCACAAAATTCACTGGATCTAGGGTTTCTGAAAGTTGCATAAGGTGCGCAAAATACCCAACGATGCTCGAAGGCTATCCAAAATTACCGAAGTGTGTTTCAAAAATGCCCAAGTGCATTTCAAAAAAACCCAAGGGCATTTTACAGAGAGCTAGGATAGATACGTAGGTACTTTGTAAGTCCACTAACAAATCCCTAGTTTTTTTGTTTATGTTTTCTGGCTATCTTATGTATTTTCTAGGTTTTGTCTATAAAAATAATTTAATTAATTAATCTAGAAAAGAACATTCATATTAGAATGAATTTTAGGGTTTAAATTAATCATTTGCATCAATTCATATCTCCTATTTGAAAGTTTTGATTTTCTACTGTGAAAAATAATAATACTGCATTCTAATTGCAAGTAAATCAAAATTGTATAATTAGTTTGCATTATTAGGGTTAAATATATCTATTTTTGGTGGTCTAAGTAGGAATGTTGTTCATATACCAAGAGTATCCCCATACTTGGGTGATTTCATATAGAGGAATAGATGAACCCCTAGCTATTTAAAGCAGGTCTTAAGGAGTGTACTCTATATCCTTTGGAGAAATTGGTATTGTGAATAGTGGATTTTGATTTAGACCATCGAAAGTGGTTATTTTCTAACATTGTTTGAACATAGTAGAAAATCATAAACTTTAAAATTAACCACACACTACATGATTCACATTTAATAGTAGTGGCTGGATTTCATCACCAACCATTACTTGATATTTGGTGACAGTGGCATTCATAGCCATCCACCAATATCTACCCTTAGAAATCCGAGGTCACCCCCGAGCAAACTTGCTAGATTTCATCACCAGAAATAATCTCGTTTCCCCAACTTAGCCATAGTTTTTACCTTTATTTTATTAATTCATATTAGCACATTTGAAACACATAATATTGAAACCTAAGGAAATGCACTCACATAAAAAAGAGATAGGTAATTAATGAGGTAAGACACATGTGTTGAACAAACTTAGCATTGGTTGTTTGTTTTTATTATTAAATTTATATTGGGTATTTCATTTTACTGCATAATCTGTATTTTGATTTATTTGCTTTATGGGCTTAACAATAAAATAAAAGCAAACATTAAATCAAGATAATCAAATGGAACATTCATCCACCTTCCCCACCACTTCTGTGGTATATTACTTGAATGTGACAAAGGTAGATTTATCTGTAGGTCCTTAACATTCCTTGCCATCCATATTATTTCATATGGCTATGCCCCAAGAGGAGTCAACCTCCCCTACCATTAAGCATCACATTACCCATATAGACATGTCAAGAGTAGAAGATCTTATGAAATATTCTAGTTATGTCTTAAATTCCATCCCCAATTCACCTAGATAGGATCTTAAATGATAGCAGGAGCCTATTTATTCCTAGCCACCATCCACATTTACCTAGGTGTATACCAACCCTCTTTATGAGGCATCAGTTGAACCTTCATCCCATATGTCCATTCCCCAATCCTCGTGTGCTCCTATAACTTCATACACTTCCACTTATACCAACCCCTTATATGGAGCACATGTAAATAATGCTTCACAAGTTTCAGCCTCACAAGTTGCCATACGTAGTGTAACTTATTCCCAAGCCACGTCTTCCATGCCATCTACATCCATACCCTTAGCTTCTAATAGAGATATTAGTGAGGTATGGGAACACACGACTAAATTTCTTAGACAGTGTTAAAATGCTCAACAAAAAATTATAGGTTAACCCTAAGCCTTTGTCAAACTCTACTTAGATTGTCCTTATTAAGTAGGGTTATCTATCCCTATTCCCCCACCAAGCCATACCACTACCCATAATATTCCCATTGGCCAACCTAGCCATAACCCTCATCCATCAACCTCATTCACCTAGCCATCATCACTTAGTCACTCCACAATATTTTTACACTCCACCAAAAAATCATTAGGTAATTCAGGGCTTTCACATTCCTGAGGAAGACCCTTGAATTAAGGCCAAGAAAAAACAAATAGATAAATGGATACAACATAATCATGGTTTGATAAATTAGAAACCAACCCTACACCAATTTATCAATCAACCAATTCATACTTCGATACCATCATTGCCATATTTGGTAGATTTCATGGTACCCAAGTTTGAAAAATTCAAGGGAAATGAGGATCCCAAAGAACATGTGAGTACTTTTGTACATCCATGCTTTAGAATTCATAATGATAATGATCTCATGCTTTGAAGTTTTCCTCAAAAACTAGGAGGAGATGCTATAGAATGGTATAATCAATTACCTAGCCATAGTGTTTATACTTTTAAGCAATTGATTAACCAATTATTTGAATGTTTTATCTTAAATGTTAAAAACAATATCTCATTGTCTGATGTCTATGCTTTAAGACAACATAATGATGAGTCTATCTATGATTTTAGAAACCTTTGGAGGGTTGTCATCACTAAATTTACATTCACCCTACCAATGGATGAGCTAATTAAGCTATTCACTAAGATTTGTTTAAAACCTATCTCTTCGATGCTTCAACTATGAAATTATCAATAATTTGAAGAAGCTTTAGCTCAGGCTAGTGTTATTGAGGATATCAAAATCCAAAAAGGTATACTTAAGACTAAAATTAAAGAATGGTAAAATAAGGGCCAATACAAAAGCAACTATTATGGTCAACCAAAATCAACATAGGCCACCCCAGTCAATCAGTCCAATCGAGTTAATCAAGTGGTCATGATCCAGTTGGTAATGGCTCAACAATAATCTGTGCAACAAACATCGCAACAAATTTCTTAACATGTGGTACCCTCAACAACAGATGCTTCCCCGATGATAGTCTATTCAACAAAATCACCAACACACCCCCTTAGTCAAATCATATGCTTCCCTTTTTTGAAGGTTGTATGACACCAATAAACTTGTTTTACCCAAAATCAGACCTGATGATCCCGTCAAACATAGTAAACACTATCGAGAACATTTATTTTATCCTTATCATAGGTAAAATGGGTATGACATTAAAAATTGCCATTCATTTAAAGATAATGTACAAGACCTAATTAAATTTGGGGTGATCAAGATTGATAATCCCCTTGCTCAACAAAATCAAAATCTTGGTATATTTCAAACACCACTTCCTCATCATGAGGAGGTGCAACAAAATATAGGGGGGAATAACACCAAAAATCCTCCTAATCAAGTTAATCATGGTAAACACTACCAATGGTTTGTAGGGGCTATCCATGTGGTCACTAGAGGTCAAAGAAATAATCAACAAAATGCAAGGCAACCACCTCAAGCAAGTGTGTCACAACCTCCAACATCGCCACTCATCCAAGTTTCTCCCAATATTTCATCACCCATCCATATCCATAGTCAATCAAATCCTCCAAATCTATCCATCAATCATCCACCATAATTAATCATATCATTGAGTAGTCGGTTAACTACAAGTCTAAAGATGGCTTCCGCCAAATTGTCAATTTATGAGTTAATCCAACAATCTCCTCCACATCATGAGGTATTAATGGATATTTTGAAATCCATTGAATTGCAATCTCAAGATCATAATGCCTTAAAAAACTTTGTGGGAATCATCCAAACATGCATGGATCCTTCCATCACATTCTATGACTTTGAGATTAAGCCAATCTTATCAGAATCAGTAGACTCTCCATTTCATATTATGGCTATAATTGACAAGAAGCCTTTTAAAAGAGTGTTAATTGACATCAGATCCTCTATCAATATCATCACCACATCCACCCTTCATAATTTGAACCTTCCTCCATATCATATCACCAAATCATCATTCACTCTCAAAGCATTCAATGATGCTTTGTGTTCCACAGTTGACACTGTTGTTTTGCCCATTGAGGCAGGGGTCAAAATATTGCATACCATGTTTCAATTTTGGAAGTATCCATGGCATAAAATGTACTCCTTTGAAGACCTTGGATGAGGGAAATGATATGTATCCCTTTTATTCTACATCAATGTTTGAAATACATTCATGAGGGACAAGTACATTGCATACCGACGAATGTTGAGCCGTTTAAGTATTACAATTTCATTTCAAATCCTTATGAGTTCATGCTTCCTTCCACTCACCTTTTTATTTCCCATAAACCAATCCATATACCATTTCACCAATATCTTCATCAAAGGATACCATTATTGAGGAGCTCCCTATCACTAATCACCATCAAGCTTCCACAATCTGTCCATATCATCAACATCATTGACATCCACTTCATCATCATCATCCATTCAACAACCTACACAATCTAATCCATTATCAACAACTAATGTTTCATAAGTCGAGTTGATGGAATATGAGACACCTCCATATTTACCATTCCTCGAGCCATCATCCAACCATAGTCCTTCCATGTCATATCAAGTCAAGGTCCACCTCACTAATCCTTGTATAGGTGAATATTTGGTCCAAGACATCACCATCACACCCCTCACAATTCTTAGGACTAAGGATTTTTGTCACCCACGTGATCCACATTTGGCCATAAGAGCAGTATATAGCATGGGTTCAACTCCAAATAACATAAATTTTATGTATGGAGGGATTTATACTTCATCAACTCTGGCTCCCCTAGAAGAACCCAAAGAACCAGTACTTGCTAACATTCCAAACATGTTAGGATTTCCATATCACTATTTTCATATAGTAAATTGGTAAGGTCATGGCCTAGGATTATATGAACAAGGAGTGCATCAACCTATTGATATTCCATATCAATAGGTGCACGAATGTTCAGTTCTAGGTTTCCACCCACTTTCCACCACATTTTCTCTTGAACAAGCCTTCCAAAGGCTTAATATTAATTCAGGAGAAGAAGCCCTCCAAATAGATAATTTTGATGATGAAATCTATGAAGAATTCGAACTTATGTTGATAACTTAGGATGAATCTAAAGAAGAATCAGAGCCCATAATTTCCCATACCGAACAAGATAAGTTTTACCTCAACATGTTCCCCATCCATGAGTCCATATTTCTCTTGCTTCTTCCACAAGAATGAGCCACCACTATCAATGAACCACCATATCCATTCCATTAATAATTTTCATAAGCCAACATATAATATATGTACATAACACAAAAATAGTGGTTTTACCACTACTAAAAAAAAAGAAAATTAAAATTCAAAAAAAAATCAACAAAAATAGTTTCTTGCTTTGCATTTCATGTATATAGTATTTAGATAAATACATTTATTTATGTTGCTTGCTATTGTTTAGGTTACCAAGTTCATAGCACCAGTTCCTAGTTTACATCTATTCCATCTGACCTTATCCCCTTTGCCCATAAGTCAACATGAATCCTTTTGATTTATTCACCTCGCTCCATAATCCATACGATATGGTTAAACCAATTCCAATTGACATAAGCCTTATTGATATGGATCAGATTTCCTCACCTCCATCCTTTTACGAGTTTGTGTTGTCTAAATAATTGTTAAGCACTTTCGCCAACTACATTCCTCCATCCCCTCTGCCTTCGCCTTTATCTTGACCTTTGTATCTTGAGTTTTTCTAGGTAGAAATAGATGAAGATAAGCCAAAAGAATTTGATGACATCTTAGATGACATTCATATGATCCCTATACCCCATTAGCTTGAGGAAGTTTCCCACATCTATTAAAGATACTATCGATGTGGACCTTAGTTTAGACAAAAACAATCTCCAAATTTTCAAGCTTAGAAAATGTTTTTCACCTGATGAACAAGAGAAATTAATTACTCTCCTCAAGAGGAAGAAGGGCATATTTGTATCATCCTATAAGGACATGTCTGGCCTTGACCCTAGTTTGTTTTCCCATAATATCACCTTACAACCTGATGCAAAGCCGATCAAAAACAAACTTAGGAGAATGCATCCTACTATGGCCCTCTTGGTAAAAATAGAGCTTCAAAAGCTCTTAGATGTGAACTTCATAGTTCCTATCAACCATCCTGAGTGGATTTCAAACATAGTACCTGTTCATAAGACTAATGGGGTGATACACATTTGAACTGACTTTCGAGATCTTAACAAAGCATGTCCTAAGGATGACTTCCCTCTCCCAAACATTGATACTCTTGTCAACACCTACGTTGGCCATGAAATGATTTCACTCATGTATGGTTTTTCTAGGTATGACCAAATTTGAATAAATATGGATGACCAACACAAAACAATATTCAATACATCTTAGGGAACTTCTTGTTACAAGGTGATGCTCTTTGGCCTTAAAAATGTAGGTGCAACTTATCAACGTGCCATGACATACATTTTTCATGATTACATGCATAATATTATAGAAGACTATGTGGATGATATCTTGGCCAAATCAAAACCTCGACAAGAACACATTGGTTTATTGGAGAAATTTTTTGAATGACTTCTAGAAAATAATGTAAGGTTGAATCCTAAGAAATGTGTCTTTGGTGTTACCTCGGGCAAAATTCTAGGATATATTATCTCCAAAAGAGGCATTGAGGTGGACCCTAACAAGGTTAAGGCAATCATGGAGATGCATCCCCCAACTAACTTAAAGGAATTACGTAGTTTACAAAGAAATATCCAATCAATATGCCATTTTATTGGGCAATTTTCGGATAAATGTAGGCCATTAAATAACCTACTGCAAAAGGGGGTGCCATTCTATTGGACATATTAGTGTCAAAAAGCCTTTGATGACATTAAGCAATACCTAGCTTCTCTACCAGTATTAGCTCCTCTTCGTTAGGGAGTCCCATTTTATTTTTATAGTATAACAATAAACTTTGAACTAGGGACAATGCTTGCACAAAAGAATGAGAAAAATTGAGAGTAAGCTACCTATTACATTAGTAAAACATTTGTAAGCTATGAAACTAGATACACTTATGTAGAAAACCTGTGCTTAGCAGTGGTTTTTACCAATAAGAAACTTTGACATTACATGCTTAGCCACACAACTTATGTCATAGCTAGATAAAATCCTTTGCGTTACAATATGTCTTGCACTTATAATAACACCCACACTACAAAATGGATAATGCTCCTTACTAAGTTTAACTTGGAATTCATTATCCAAAAATCCATTAAATGTCAGGTAATAGCCGATCAGATTGTGAAAGCTCCACTACCTAGTGATCATCCTTTGATTATTGAGCTCCAAGATGATTTGGTATTTGCTATCACTAAGCAAGAAGAAGATTTCATTCCTGAGGAAGACGTCGATATCAAACTATTCTTTGATAGCTCTAAGTGTGTGAAAGGTCTAGCTGTTGGAGTCATGATTCATACACCACAAGGGGTACCTATCCCCTTATCATTCAAACTCAACTTCCAATGCACAAATAACATTGTAGAGTATGAAGCCTTATTCCTAGGTCTTCAATTAGCTATAGCTATGAGCATTAAGCGTATTCAAATATTTGGTGATTCTCAACTTGTCGTTAATTAAATCAACAGATAATACCAATGCAAAGAACCTACCATTAAGCTTTACCATGAAGTAGTAATTAAATTGCTCTCTAAGTTTGATTGGTACAAAATAAATAGTTTGCCACATTCGACTAATAGATTTACAGATGTGATGACCTCCCTTGGATCATTGATTCTAAAAGACTCATTTGAAGAGGTACATTCCATTATAATTTCAACGGTCTCTAAATTTGCAATTGTTTGTGCTGAGTCTAAAGATGAAAAGGATGTTTGATTTATCCAATTGGATTCATATGAGCCTTGGTCAAGACAAATAGTAGCCTTTCTCAAGTTTGGAACACTCCCATATGACATGTCTTGAACTTCCAAATGCACTTTCAAGAAAAATGTAGATCATTTCATTCTCTTGGGGTAGATGTTGTATAAATGTGGTTATGATGGAGTCCTCCTTAATTATCTCAAGTCTAGTGAGGCACAAAGAGCCATTGCTGAAGCTCATGATGGTACTTGTGATTATTTTAGTGGAATGGCCATTGCAAATCATATTTTATGCATGGGTTATTATTGGCCCACAATGGAACATGATTTTTGCACATATTTTAAACATTGCAAAAAGTGTCAAGAACATGCTAATTTAAATCATGTACCGTCACAATATTTATAGACTATTCAAAGCCTTTGGCCCTTTTCACAATGGGGTCTAGATATAATTGATAATATTTCACCTTCTTCCTTGGGACAACATACATTCATCATCACAGCAACTGAATACTTCACAAAATGGGTTGAGGCAATTCCTCTATCAAGTACGACAGGACCTAGAATTATGGAGTTTATACTTCACCACATCATTTATCATTTTGGTATTCCTTCAAAAATAATCTCCGAAAATGGTATTTTTTTAAAGAACAAGGCTATTCGAGCACTTTGTGAGAAATATAACGTTCAACATAGTTTCTCGACTCCTTATTACCAACAAGAAAATGGAAAAGTTGAAGCTTAAAACAAGACCTTAATTGCTATTCTCAAGAAACTTATAAAATAAAATCATAGATATTGGCATACACAAATTCCCTTGGCATTATGGGGTTATCGAACAAGAATCCACACACCTGCAGGGGCAACAACATTTTCATTGGTCTATGGAGCCGAAGAAATCATACCTCTTGAGCTTGAGATCCCCTCCTTGCAAATTTCTTTGCAGGCATTCATATATGATGATATTGCTAGACATGCACATCTTGACCAACTCACACTTCTTGATGAGAGGTGAGTCAATGCTTTAGATCATTTATGAGTTTATTAAAACTGTCTTAAATGTTCTTACAATGCCAAAGTTCATCTACATAAATTCAAAGTAGGAGATCTTATCCTTGAATAGAACCAACAAAATACCAATGCATTACCATATCTTCATGATAAATTTGTGGCTAATTGGTTAGGTCCATACATTTTTACACAAAGAGTGGGTAATGGTACTTATAGGCTTGCTAGTCTAGAGGGAGAGGAAGAACTCGAACCACTTAATGTTATACACTTGAGAGCATTATATGCATGATTTTATTTCTATATATATATACATGGCTAATACACAAAAACATTTGCATACATTTCATTCATAACATTGCATTTCACTAGCATCTACATTCCAAAAATAATGCATTGACACACATATCAAGTTGCATATTCAAAAAATTGCATTTCATACATTGCATTCACATCCTCATTTCGCATATCATATCAGGGATCATTTATTCAGTTCAAGGTTTTAATTGATCCACAAAAAGCCATGTTGCCTTAATTAGGGGCACATTCACAATGTCATCCACACCATTCCACCAATTCAAGTTGCCATTAGCACAAACCACACATCCATAATTCCTAGGTGTTTTCGGTCACTCAACCACTCCTAGTATTTTAAGAAACCTCCAAAATACATGTTGAGTTATTTTTAGGACCATTGCACATATACACTAAGAAAATCTTGAGTTTTGGGAATTGACTCCAAAACATTCTTGAACCAAATACAATTTCACATCTTAAAAACATCTTGTGTCAAAGAGGGATAACACCATACTTGGTATGAACCTCAAAGTGAAAAGGGTCATCCTTGCTAGTCCCATAATGCAACATAGTCCATAAAAATAGTGGTTATCACCACTATCACAATTTCAAAAATAAAATAAAGAGTGGGGAAAATCCCTATAAAAAACTCTAAATATTTTAAATCACACACCACTGATCATTGGGTTGTAAGGATCATACTACATTTCCATTCATACGGTTAGGTCATCATCCCCAAAAATTAATAGATAAAACAAATATTTTACTATGGAGTTAGCCTCCAATGAAACTATAGATGCTTGAATGGAAGTGGATTATGCTCATGCGTGGTGACATATCTGTTTCAAAGATACCTCTAACCACTCACATAGACAAGCTAGCTTTTGGGTTTCATCCATAATAGGTTTACCCAATTTACTCAAGATGAGTTAATGAAATCACTTGTACATACATTGGTTCTTGATTACCTCGAGTCACTACCATGCTCTTGATTCGATAAATGAATCCACTGCACACACATTTGGTCCTAGAAGTATTAGGTAGTTTCAGTGAGTTTTTTTATACCACTAGCATGGCTGAGTCTCTACAAAACAGATAATTTTCCATGTTAACATCCATATCTTCTTCCATATCAGCATCCATATATTATTCCTTATCAATATCCATATATTATTCCATATCAACATCCATATCTTCTTCCATGTCAACATCCATATCAGTTCATAAGTCATTCATCCCATGTGCCACCAAGTTTGGTGCCCCTAATTAAACAACCATACTAGAAAATGACCAAGCAAATATCTAAACTATAATTGATCATTATCAAATCCATACATTGCACCTTGCATTAATCATCCATAACATATCATATGCATTCATCATCCATATAAATATGCTTTCCACAAAAAGCATCCACACAAACACATATAACACAAAAGGTAAAATACATGTATATATATATATATGTATGTATGTATAAATTGTAGGTACAATGAGTGCCAAAAGGCTACATACAATGGAGCACTAAGGCTCATATACAAAAGTGCATCTAAGAACTAGCTATGTCCTCCAAGAGGACCCCTAGGACTTAGGAGGAGCCTTAGACCTAGAGTTATGTCTAGACTCACTACGCCTAGCACCCTTAGATACATATGAGGTTGGAGGATCTGGAAGTGGAATATGATGTTCCATCAACCTATCCTCTAAGGCCTCTATGTATCTATGCTGAGAGTGAAGATGTACTATGTCGACATTATACCGGTGCTCCCTATCTACTAGCTCTACCTAGAATCTCATGATCCTCACATCGCACTTCACCACCTGCTACTCCAGTTGCACCCCATACTTCTTGCTCTTTTTAGGAGGCCCATTCAGAACCTCCTTCACATTGTCTCCATATCCATCGTCTTCCCCACTCTCAGGATCTTACCTCACCATATCCTTATCCCTCCATCTTCGACTATCTAATCAAAGGCGTCACTACCACTTGGGGATCTCTTGGGTACCCTCATCCCTAGCCTCACCATCACCATCCCCATCAGCTACTCCTTGAGGTGATGCCCATGTTGGTTGTGTAGTGAACCATGCATCCTACTCTGTGGTAGTCCTTGCATCCTCCACATCTAGGACATTTATATCCTCATAATCCTTGTACTCTATCCTCCATGGCTCCACACATGGTAGCCTTATATCCTCCTAATGTCTCCTATAGCACATCATCTAATCTGGGATATCCTACCTTCGTCTAAACTATTAGAGCACTCATGAGAAATAAAAGTACTCAACCTCACTTCGATGTCGACCAACCACCTACTAAGCCTACCGCACTCATCGCAAGTGCTATACATACCTAGTCCACTTGCAAGCTTGCCACAACCTCCATATCAATTGGGAAAATGTCAGTCCAACCCATAGCTCTTGGTACCACTAGCTCATCCTTCACCATCACATATTTTAAAATCTATCTAACTTTATTAATTGCACCTTTTAAAATTGCCCAACTTTATTCATGTTAGTTCTCCAACCCTATGGATTTGCCTTTGACCATAAACCAACAAACTAAAATGACACCTTTTATAAAACAAAAGCAAAGAAAACTGAACTAATGTCTTTACCATCCATATCATCGTTGACCTTGATAATATTACAAACCCAACTATGGATATCAAAGCTCCTAAGTTTTTAATATCATCACACCATACAAATGTTGTTGAATACGGATGAAGAAAACAAATTACATTTATTTGATGTGTATGAGGTTATCTTTCTTTCTATGTTTGTCCTATGGTGCATATTGCACCCTACGATACCAGCTTCAGTGAGTGTGATCTCTAAATGCTTTCATCACCTCTTAGCCCTTCATTCATATACTACCTCTTGAAGAGTTGTGTAAGACAAAGAGGTACTTCATCACTAGCACCCAAAACTTGGGCCATGGTTTCATTCTTCTCCTTGTAAATGTGATTCTTGATAACTACCACGGTGCACTTAATTATGCTTTATGCTTATCCTTTTCCAGCACTCGCAACACTCGTAAAATCCTTATCGGGTTCATTTTGAACAATCCCTTCATTCTTATTTTTAGGTAGTCTCTTTCTTACACCCAGTGTAACACCTAGGCATGCAGATACATCCACTCTATGCATGTCATTTTACTCGTAACTTTTGAACCCATGAGTATTTCCATGTTAATAGGAGGAATTCCCCTATCCTTATCTTCACTAATTGCTCCTATTGTACCAACCACTTGGGAATCTCTTACTTAAATCGATCAAGGTGCCTGCTCTGATCAGTCTTTCTACACTACATAATTTTTCGTTATCAACAGTCATCAATAACATTTACCCACTTCCATACTAATGCTGCCAATCTATCAAACAAAAATTGTCTTAATACTATCTATTTTTATTATCATATATTTTATGCTTCCACCTATGCACCATCCACTACGGGTCTATCACCACGTGGGATGTTATTTTATACCCAACAATTCATGATAGAACATCCTACCATGGCGGGACCACACAAGCAAGATCCTAAAACATCCTTGTGCAACATATCCTACTTTCAATTCCATATTCATAATGTTAGCTCATCATCATAGTCTCCATGTTAGCACTATTTTATCCCTATGGCTCTACTATGCAATAGTAATATCTACCAAAATGTAATCGTCCTCCTCACTTTTGAATATTTTGTTAGAGAGGGGATTGCAACGAATATTTGGAGACTCCACCAACTGTGACTTTCACTTCTGGTGGCCTCGACTACTGCTCCACCAACAACTATGATGGCATATTCTAACACAACGATAAAACGTTTCCCCTGCATAGGTAGATTCAAGAAAAATCTTGATGTTACATAGAATGACTATATTTAAAAATAATGTATTTTATGAGCATTGTCTTTGCACTGATGCGCACTATGAATTTAGTAGCTATGGCAAGTTCCATGCCATAACACTACCTTGATTTATAAAATATACCTACAAAATTCTATTTAGTTTCTTTACCATTTGTCTTTTCCTATCATTCATACCCTCAGCATATATATGTTTCCATATTTTTCCATTAGTATCTATAATGATAAAATTGTGAACCCATTGTCCATACTGATGAGAAATTTCCTATTCTAATTTCACAAATTTAGGGTCTTGACACAAAGGTATGTTTTTTATCCATCTATCTCTCTAAAACTTTATTTTTCTTCCATTTCCAATCTGCCATCTTAACCCCTCTTGAAGAAGAGATTTAATTTTTTGAAGATTTCTCTAGAAGAAAGATAATTTTATTACATTCTCTTCTACCAAAAAATTATTTTCATTTCTCATATACTTTTCTTTCAAGATCTGAATCCATCCTAATTTTTCATTTGTAAATATTTTCCACCCGTACTTTCCCACGAGATATTTGTTCATTTGTTTCAATTTTCTTAAAAATATGCCTCCCACCTTTCTAGAAAAAACCTTATCCCAAGCAATAAGAGCTATTATTTTCTTCTGCTCCATTCCAATCCATAGGAAGTTCTTTGAATTTGTTCAATTATTTTTCAAAATTTCCTAAGCATTTTAAAAGGGACAAAGTATATCAAAATATTTTGAAGAGTAGATTTGACCAATTGATCCTTACTTGTCTGGCTAAGAAGTGTACCCTTCCAATCTGTAAGTTTTTTTAGAAAATCTTTCAAATATCGGATTCCACATATTATTTTTCATTCTTCCATTTAAAAGAGGTATTCCAAGGTAGGTAGTAATAAAATTCTCAATCTCACAATCAAAGATCCTTACAATACCATTATGTACTAAAATAGGAGTATTGATGAAGAAAACCTTACTTTCGAGAAAATTTACCCTTTGTCCAACAACGTTCTCTTAAATACCCAATATGTTCCTTATTACCTTTGTTTGGGGGATGGAGGATTTTATGACAATAATCATATCTATGTACTATTGATGTGAAATCAAATTTAAAGCTTAAGCTAGCTTACTTCCATCCAATTTACCATCGCAAGTAGCAACTAAAATTACTCATCCCAAGGCTTTAGCCATAGTTATAAACAAATAAGGAGATAGTGGGTCTCCTTGTCTCAACCCCCTCATACTCTTTAAATAACCAGCTACAACCCCATTAATCATTACTAAAAATATTTTTGTTGTGATATGCTCATTGATTAAAACAATCCAATCAAAATTAAAACCATTTGGTTTTTCAAAACTTTGACTAAAAAACCCATGGCACTCTATCATATGCTTTATTTATATCCAACTTCAGCAACATCCCTGCTACTTTACTCCTTTCAATAGAATGAATGACTTCATGATTGGTTATAATACCATACAAGATCTATCTACCCATCATAAGACCCTCTTGTTACATATCAATTATAAAGAGTAGCACATACTTGAGCCTATTAGTAATTACTTTTGTAATAATATTGTGTAATGTATTATAAAGGCTTATCGATCTATAATTTGGAATTAGAACAAGAAAAGTAGTGTTGACATCCCTTGGTATAAAATTAAATTTTTTAACCTCTATAAATGTTCTAATTACATTAGACCCAACAATCCTCCAAAATATCTAAAAAAATGCAACATAAAAACCATCTAGACCCAAATCATTCTCCCTACATATATCAAACACTATTGTTTTAATATCTTATTCTTTGAATTAACCAATCAAGTAATAATTGTTCTAACTTGTAATAAGAGAAGGAATATTTTGGAGTAGTAAATTCATTGCTTCTTCATCTATCATCTCCTCCATTCCAATCAAATATGTGAAGAATTTAAATGCCTCATCTCTAACTTAAAGGATATTATCAATAACTTCGTCATCATCTCTAATAATTTTCTTAATATTATTACAAATACTATGCTTAAGAGCTTAAATATGAAAAAATCAATTTTTAGTCACCTTATTTAAGCCATAGAACTCTAGATTTCTATTTCCAAAAAACCTCCTCACTAACTAGTATGTTATGATAATATGATAGCAATTATTTTTCTTTTCCTCGAATATCAACCAATATATTCCCATTGTTAAGAGATATATCAATATCCATCAATTGTTATAATTCATTCTTCTTAACAAATAGATTTCCAAAATATTGATATTCTATATTTTGAAGTTTTATTTTATGTAGCTTAGTTTCTTTGTAATCTATGAGATTATGGGCCCAAAAAAGTATTTTTTCCATCATTCTTCAATTCTCTTTTCTATATCATCATGTCTTAGCCACATAAATTCAAACCTAAATGGATTTTTAAAATGCTTGTTCATAATTTTATTTTCGAAGCTAAAGGATTATGATTAGATCCAATATTTGCTAGAGTTGAAAGTATAAAATCTCCAAATGCAAGGAACCCTTCATTTAAAATCAAAAAATGATCCAACCTTATTTGGATAAGTTGATCACCAATTTTTCTATTACTCCATGTAAATCTAATACCTCTTATTTCCACATCCATCAATTCATTGATATTCAAAAATGTTTCAAAATCTATCATACCATCAAAAATTGAAGAATTACCTCTCATTTTGTCAAAAGAAAAAAGTGGAGAATTAAAGTCCCTAGGTAGAACCCAGGGAGTATTTGCAAAATATTTCCTCACATAAGTTAACTCTTACCATAATTTTCTTCTTCCTACAACTATATTTGTTGTATAAATTGTAGTTAAAATCCAACTTTATTTTGTATCAATAAAGTAGAAACAAATTGAGATAAATATTTTCACTATTTTTATCCTTGTTCCTTCCACTTTATTTGGATCCCACAAACACATTAGACCTTCTGAAGCCCCATTAGCATGAGTGTCTACATTTTTTTCTTCTTTCAAAATCCTTTGCTTTATACTTTCACCATTATGTTATGAGATATTATTTCGTTGTAGAGCTAAAATACATGGTTTTGTATCTTTTATCAATGAAAATACCAACCAATTTTTTTAAGGGGCATTAAGACCCCTCACATTCCAAGAAATAACCTTTAGGCTTAGATTAAGAACCATTTGAGTTTCGT
Organism: Wollemia nobilis; assembly: GCA_028583015.1. Taxonomy (NCBI): domain Eukaryota; kingdom Viridiplantae; phylum Streptophyta; class Pinopsida; order Araucariales; family Araucariaceae; genus Wollemia; species Wollemia nobilis. Next base: position 2,099,552 of record JAQPPZ010001045.1, read on the forward strand.
TATCCACATCAATTATTATTTCTCTCTACATTATTTTTTAATTTGAAGTTCTTATTGACTTCAACTCCACTCCAACATCAATCCCACCCTTTTTGATATTCCTATTTATTTTGTTTGTATTAGGGCTTTTACTTCCTTTTATTGAAGTATTCTTTTAGATAATTCTCATATTATCTGGTTCTAAATTCTTTTTTCCTTCTATTTCATTGTCTATATCTGGTTTTTTTTAATAGATTCATTATTTTCATTTACCCCTTTCCCACATTTCTCAACATTATATTCCTCAACATTTAAAATTTTCAAAGACTCAAAATAATTCTTAGTTAAAATTTCATTCCTAGTATTACTAAAATTAGAAGCAGATTGACTTACTTTGTCTAGGTCTTCAACAATCTCACCTTCTTCATATGTGGTGTTTTCCTTGAATATACTTCAAATCAATAGTACTTTATTCCTTTACATCATAATATTCATCATTCCTTTTCTTTGTATTTTGTTTCTTTTCCTAAATATTCTAATAATGCTTTCTCTTAAGTTGATTAGGAAAGAATATTCCAACATATCCAAACTTGTTATAGATGTTACAATTGGTTGGCACATTTTCAAATTCTATTGTTTGCAACCATTTATAATATTTTGATATAAGCTCACATGAATTTGAAAGATCCCTTTCCAAATTAGTATTATCAAAAAAACCTAGCATAAATCAACCTTGATCTTGTCACTGTTGTTGGATCTACCACAATGAGATAGCCAAAATCTCTTGCAATTCCTTCAAAAATCTCCTCCTACCAAAATTGCAATGATATTCCTAGTAACCTAACCCAAATCGATGCTTGTAGAATGGTTTGACACTAAGGATAAAATTTTGGAATCCAACACTTCAAAAACAAACCCCTTGCCCCAAAAAACCAAGGTTCTCTTTGCAAGATTCAATTAATATCCTCTGCATAGTTACCAAGATTTTTTTTGCGTAGGGTTGCAATTTGCATATGCCCTAAGGATTTCCACTTTTCATTGTTCCATTTTTTGAATCATTTCCATATCAAGTATCACACCCAAAATTTTCCCCACTAAATAGAGATCCCCTTGCCTAGAACCCATTTTTTCTAGTTCATCTAGTATTGCCAACTTTCCTTCTTCTATTGATAGGTTAAAACCCTTAATTTGTTTCCTTTGATTTCCTTTAACTTCATTAAGCCATGATTTCACCCCTAGATCAAATTGTTTTTGCTAGAATCTTCTTCCAACTTCTCCATTCCTTTATTTTCACCATGCCCAACTCAAGAAGGTTGTTTTAGACTTGGATCTAGTGTGTCTGCTGAGTTGATGCCTATAAAACATTATTCCTCCACATTAAAAAATATACCTTCCACCTCACACCCAAAACCATGCATCTTTTCATAATTAGTGCCAAACCCTAGTCACAAACCCATTTCACATTTCCCACATGGTGTGCCTATGGTTGTTCCATTTTCATCGTTGGCATTGTCATTGTTGTCTATCTTATATTCATACCAAGAAATAATGAAAGATACTTTGACCCTTCTCCTATAATCTTAGTCCCATTCCACTTTCTTCCACACTATTTGTGATTCCAAAAACACTCCACAGACTCTAATTATGCCTCTAAAATGCTTATAAGGCTTCCAAAATTAGTTATGGCATCACTACATGCCAAAATATTACTTTCCAAAGGTCTTTGAGATCAACACTTATATTTTTATCCTTCTATTGGTTCATGAGTTATTCACTCAAGATATGGACAAATTGCTCCATTCTACTTGTACTTCATTAGTGTTTTTGTAGTGCTTCACTTCTACAAGCCAATTACTTCATTCCTGCTAGTGCATTGCTATGAGAACAAATTGACCTACATGGAGCAAATCGATCCTTATCTTTGACTTACCAAACACCATATATGTAATTGGTGCTGATGGTTCCTCTTATTGTTGTTACTTAATTAAAGCAATATCTCATTTTAAAGCATCAAACTATTCGAAAGATTATGGAAAATACCTCTTTTCTATAATCATGACCTATTTATTACTCAATTGAAGAACACAAGCTTATATTGAGAGGGGGGGTGAAATGTATAAGAGCAATTTTTACTTTTTCTCTTAAACCAATATATGCAATGTAAAGATAGCAATATCAACAATAGTAATCAAATCAATCTACACAACACCACACACAACAGAGACACAACAATTTATGTGGTTCACCCAAATATGGCTACTTACACGGAGAAAATATTTCACTAAAGTTTCTCAATCCTTCTCTTGGGAATACTTCCCAATTACAATGTTTATGGACCTCTGTCCAAAGGAGACACCAATCCCCTAAATAAATTTTATGGATCTCTATCCATAGAAGAACTTCTTCTCCTCTGCTATGGTTGATGATCTTCTGGAAGACTCTGCCTCCACTGCATTGACTTGTGGATCTCTCTCCACTTGAATATTCTTGTCCTCACTCAGAAGATCTATCCTCAATATCCTAGCTTATGGATATGTATCCACTAGAGACGTTGTCCTATATCCTCTTTCACTTCCAAAATTTTGTCTCAATTATATACTAAACACAGTCCAGTCGGTCTAACACAATTTTTCTCAACTCTTGCACTAAATACAGTCTACTCGGTCTAGCACAAGTCCACTCAAATCTGCAATAAACATATTCCATTCGGTATAGCACAAATATTCTCAATAGGTCCACTCAAAACCTACTCAAATCTACTCAACAGGTCCACACAGAACATGCATAACTCTACTCAATAGGTCCACACACAACCTATCCAAATCTGCTCACCATGTCCAAACAAAACCTACACAACTCTGCTCAATAGGTCCACTCAGAACCTGTCCAAATCTACTCAACAATCTCACACACATTTTGTCCAAATCTGCTCAACAAGCTCACACAAAACTTGTCCAAATCTGCTCAACAAGCTCACACTTAACTTGTTCAAATCTGCTCAATCACTTTCTCAACTCAAATCAATATCATAGAAGCATAAAGAGAATTGTTAGAGACTCAATATGTTCTATACTCAAAACTCAATATCTTTCTCAACTCAATATCATAGAAGCATAAAGAGAATTGTTAGAGACTCAATATGTTCTATACTCAAAACTCAATCTCTTTCTCAACTCAATATCATAGAAGCATAAAGAGAATTGTTAGAGATTCAATATGTTATATTCTGACAAAATCAATCACTTTCTGAACTCAAAATATAGAATAGTTTATTTTATGGAATTTGAACAATCACTCCATACATCCACTTGACTAGGCTCAATCAACTCTACTCAACCAATCACTTCAAGAAACAACACTTGCTCACAAACCCTAGTCCAAGCATGTATCATCCAACTCAAAATATTTCCAACAATGCTCAACAAAAAATATCACATAACAATGGTACTCATGATCTTTTCAAACCCTAGTTCAAGTTCTTTTCATAACAACTCACTTCAAAAATCATGTTCATAAAACAATGTTTTAATCACAACTCTCAATTTCAAAAAACCTTAAAGCATTAACTCAAACGCTTCACTCAACCAGTGATCTCAACAATAATGCTAATAAAACAAGGTTTTAATATCAACTCTCAAATCATAAAACCTTGAAGCTATAACTCAACCACTTTCGAAAAGGAAACCCTAATAAAGTCCTTTTCACTCCAAACTTAATTTTCAATAAAGCCAATGAATCAAATCAACCAAGAAGGAATTTGACCATACCTTTTTGATGCCAAGGAGTTATTCTCACAAATCTGCCACTCTCATAAATTTCTCTTTCCAATCACAAAAGGGTTAGAAGACTTGAGTAATACCACAATACAAAAATAATAACTAAATAACACCTTATTACTCCAACTCAATAATAATTTTCACCATAGTCTTATTATAAAAGAAATAACCCCTTTTATGAGAAATTAATTCATAATAACCTTTATTCTCAATAATGTCAATACTATCCTTCACAAACTCCTCATAACCCCTAATGACAAAATTTTAATTAAATTGTCCCACTAAAATAAATCCACTTTAATAAGAAATTTATGTAAGCCTTATATAAAATTAAATTAAATCATAACCCATTTTTAATTTCCCTAAGGCTTAACACATCATATAACACCCTTATAACTCCACGTGGGCAATTAAAAATAATTTTCAAAAATTAAACTTTCCTTGGAGGGTTTCAAACCATCTATCTCCTCCTTCCCTAAGTGCCTTAGCCATGACCAAAGCTTCCGTCGAGCCACGTGCTCGCACAACAACCAAAAATCACTATGTGCTTGTTATCCTTTTACGAAAACATGCACCTTCAATAAAAAATCGTGTGCGCCTTGGGTGCCAAACATGTATTCCTTTTTGCGCTGCCTGTGATTCGAACGTGGGATCTCCTATGTCCAAACAACTCAATGCATCGCTAGGCCAAGCCCGCCTATGTGCCCTAAAATCATGCACCTTCTACTTTTCTCCTTTCCACAGCGAACAAAAATATTTTTCATGAGCTCTTTCCTCTTCTTCGCATTTAATTCGATATTCGAGCATTGGTAATTGCCAATGGTTTTTGGAAATGATTTTATATTAATTTCTTGCCAACCTTAATATGTCGGTGCTAGCTCCTTCATGAACGTCGGTGAAATTATAAGGCTTAAAATACTTTGGTCTTAAACCCCACCTTTGGGTTTATTAAAATATTTTGACTTTATAAAACCCACTTTTGCCTTATAAAACATTATAATAAGAATTATAAATATTTTATTTGGGTTTTCACCATGGCACATTTAATGTTATAATAACCACTATTATAATATTATACCTTTGATAAAGTACCTTTAATATTTATTTATAAAATTTAAATTCACGCTGAATTTAAATAATTTATAAAATAAATATTATAACTCCTTTTTTAATTTTGTCTTTTGCATTGTTTCACTTGATCTTTGGCCTTCTTCTTGGATTCAAATAACTATTTTTATCCCCTTTGTTTCCTGCTGAAATATTTGGTATTAATGATGACTTCATTTGGTGACATCAATGACAACTTTGACTTAGGGACTCAAAATGTCCAACAATCTCCCCCTTTGTCATTGATGGCAACCCACACTATTATTACTAAAACTTGACCTTTCTTTTTCCTTCTACTTCCCTTGGGACATTGCTCCCTCTGGATCAATGCTCTCTCAAATATCAAATCTCTCCCCAATACACAAATATCACACCCTTTGACATCAATGTCAAAGGGTCACCTTTGGGACTCAGCGCTAAGAATGAATCTCTTAGCTTAGACCCTCCCCCACCTCCTCATGAGGTGGTTAATTTTTGGGTGGGAGTATTTCTACTCCTCGAAAGCACTGATATTTACCTTTATTATCTTCCCTTATTTTCTAAGTTTTCTAAATATTTTGACTATTTCTATCCAAGTCATTATCCCTATTCCTGTCATCATTCCTATTCATGTTCCTATTCTAATCCATGTTCCTATTATTATTCCTATTCATGTTGTTGTTCATGTTCCTATTCCTATTCCTATTCATGTTCTTATTCCTGTTCATACCTGTTTCTAGAATGTCTGCTCTACACAAATTTGTTCTGTGACCATCATTATTGCACTTATAATACTTAATGATATTATTCCTTGGAGGTGTAAGTATCTTAGGATTTCTCCTAGTGAAGTCATATCCTCTTCTTTCATGAACCCTGCAATTCATTGCCTTGTGACCAAATTGATTATATGAGTAGCAATACCCATGGAAAAACTATCCATTTCCATATTCCTGTATTTCATGCATACTACATTGTGAAGCCATGTGCCCAAACCTATGACATGAAAAATATCTTCCATTGAAGCTTTCTTGTTTTGACCTCATCGATCTCCTGTTTTGATTGATGTTCTATATGTATATTCTCTATGCATTGTTCCTATATTTTTTGAACTCTCTATTGTCCAAATCTTCCTATGATGTTTGACTTTGTCGTACACTATCTTCTTCTGAAGTATCTTCATATGAAGTTTCCTGTTTAGAACTTAAAGTTAAATCTCCTTCCTGTTCATTTTGAGTTTGTTCAAAACCAAGACCTATTTTGTTTGTTGAATTTTTTTGTACCTTGACTATCTTATCCATAATATTTGAGCTATTCTTGAATCCTTTCATCTTGATCTTGGAGTCCTTTAAACCTTATTTTAGTAGTGCCACTTCTTTTTCTAACTTCTCACAATCCAATATCTTTGCTTCTAACTTATCTTTGAACCTTTTTACCTTAGCATTTGATTTTTCTAAATCCTCTACGAGGAATATTCTCTCTTCATCACATTCTTGAAACTGAATTTCAAGTTTAGGGTGTTGATTTCTTACCTTATTTACCGTGTCAATGGCATAGATAAGTTCTCCCTATAGATCATAACCATTATCTACTGAATAATCCTCTATTTGTTTGCCATTTTCCACATCATTACTTTCTTTTGGATTGCCTTCTATAGGATCACTTACTTATTCTTCTAAATACATTAGAAGATTTTCATATGGTCCTTCAAGTGCATTCTCATATTCATCATCACTAAAACTATAACCATCCCTTGTACAATAATCTTCAAGATGTCCAAATTTACTACAACTAGAACACTTGAGAATAATTGGAGTCCTTTTCTTAACTGGTTCTTTTTCCTCAATCATAAATAAGACTTCATATCTATCCTTATCTGAAGAACTAGCATCACTATCATTTGAGTAGTTACTTGCATTGTCTGCATAGTAGCTCCTATTTTGTCTTCGAAAGAACTTCCTTCCTTGTCTGCTTTGTCCATATTTTCTTTTCTTTTGGTGCATGTGTCTTTATGATTCCCTGTACCTGTGATCCTATTTTTCTTCATCATTGTTGTTCTTTGGCTCTTTACAATATATTGCAAAATGTCCATACTTTCCACAATTGAAACACTTAACAAATCTTAGATCTATGGGTCTTCTAGAACCTTTATCTCTTCTACCATAATTTGCTTCTTCATCACTGGATGACTCACTGCTTGATTCTAACTTCTTACCCTTTATATTATTGTTTTCTTTGAAAGCAACCTCTTTGGAGGGATAGGATTTTTTGTTCTTATCTCAAAATTTGTAGGCATTCCAAGTAAAGAATTTATTGTCATACTGTCACTATCAATTGAAGTTTCTATGGTAGAGACCTTTTCACTGTACTTTTTTGGAAAAGTTTTCAAGATCTTATCACAAGCATCAGATTCATTGAACTTCATTCCAAGACCTCTCATCTCATATACAAGTTTATCAATCTTACTAAGATAGTCACGAATGTTTTCATCATCCCGCATTCTTATATTTTCAAATTCTCCTTTGAGATTTTTTATCTTAGCTTTCTTGACACATTTATCTCCATATATGTCATGCAATAGTTCCTACATTTATTTTGTTATTTTACAATCCATAACCTTCATAGATTCTGATCTACACAACTCTTTTATAATTGCATTCATAGCTCCTGAATTTGCATGCATTAGAATATTACCTTCGTTATCTATAGGAGGATTTACTGTTGAATCATATCTAAGTTCCAGTGCATCCCAAAATTCATTTCCAAGTGCCATCAAGTGAAACCTCATCAACATACACCAATACAAGAAGTCACTTCCATCAAAGATAGGTATTGTATTATTGATGGACCCATCCCTTTGATCCATTGTGTTCTTGACTGATTTTTCTTCAAGATATCAAACTCTTCTAAAGGAAACCACTCTGATACCAATTGAAGAACACAAGCTTATACTGAGAGGGGGGGTGAACAGTATAAGAGCACTTTTTAATTTTTCTCTCAAACCAATATATGCAATGTAAATATAGCAATATCAACAACAGTAATCAAAGCAATGTACACAACACCACACACAATAGAGACACAACAATTTACGTGGTTCACCCAAAGATGGCTACTTCCACGGAGAAAATATTTCACTAAATTTTCTCAATCAATCTCTTGGGAATCCTTCCCAATTACAATGTTTATGGACCTCTATCCAAAGGAGACACCAATCCCCTAAATCAAGTTTGTGGATCTCTATCCATAGGAGAACTCCTTCTCCTCTACTCTGGCTGGTGATCCTCTAGAAGACACTGCCTCCACTACACTGACTAGTGGATCTCTCTCCACTTGAAGACTCTTGTCCTCACTTAGAAGACCTATCCTCAATGTCTTGGTTGATGGATCTCTATCCACTAGAGACTCTATCCTCTCTACTCTGTCACCTCCAAATCTCTATCTCAATTCTATACTAAACATAATCCAATCGGTCTAGCATAACTCTTCTCAATATCTTGCACTAAACACAATCCATTTGATCTAGCACAAGTCCACTCAAATATACACTAAACATAGTCCAATCGATCTAGCACAAATCTACTCAATAGGTCCACTCAGAACCTACTCAAATATGCTCAATAGGTCCACACAGAACCTACACAACTCTGCTCAACAGGTCCACACAGAACCTGTACAAATCTGCTCAATAGGTCCACATAGAACCTGCTCAAATCTGCTCAATAGGTCCACACAGAACCTGTCCAAATCTACTCAACAAGCTCACACAGAACTTGTCCAAATCTGCTCAATAAGCTCACACAGAACTTGTCCAAATATGCTCAACAAGCTCACACAAAACTTGTCCAAATATGCTCAATTACTTTCTCAACTCAAATCAATCTCATAGAAGCATAAAGAGAATTTTTAGAGACTCAATATGTTCTATACTCAAAACTCAATCTCTTTCTCAACTCAATCTCATAGAAGCATAAAGAGAATTGTTAGAGACTCAATATGTTCTATACTCAAAACTCAATCTCTTTCTCAACTCAATCTCATAGAAGCATAAAGAGAATTGTTAGAGACTCAATATGTTCTATTCTCACAAACTCAATCACTTTCTCAACTCATAATATAGAATAGTTTATTTTATGGAACTTGAACAATCACTTCATACATCCACTTGACTAGGCTCAATCAACTCTACTCAACCAATCACTTCAAGAAACAACACTTGCTCACAAACCCTAGTCCAAGCATGTATCATCCAACTCAAAATATTTCCAACAATGCTCAACAACAAATCTCACATAACAATGATACTCATGATATTTTCAAACCCTAGTTCAAGTTCTTTGCATAACAACTCACTTCAACAACCATGCTCATCAAACAATATTTTAATCACAACTCTCAATTTTAGAAAACCTTGAAGCATTAACTCAAACACTTCACTCAACCAATGATCTCAACAACAATGCTAATAAAACAAGGTTTTAATCTCAACTCTCAAATTAGAAAACCTTGAAGCAATAACTCAACCACTTTTGAAAAGGAAACCCTAATCAAGTCCTTTTCACTCCAAACTTAATTTTCAATAAAGCCAATCAATCAACTCAACCAAGAAGGAATTTGCCCATACCTTTTTGATGCCAAGGAGTTGTTCTCACAAATATGCCACTCTCATAAATTTCTCTTTCCAATCACAAAAGGGTTAGAAGACTTGAGTAATACCACAATACAAAAATAATAACTCAATAACACCTTATTACTCCAACTCAATAATAATTTTCACCATAGTCTTCTTATAAAAGAAATAACCCCTTTTATGAGAAATTAATTCACAATAACCTTGATTCTCAATAATGTCAATACTATCCTTCACAAACTCCTCATAACCCCTAATGACAAGTTTTAATTAAATTGCCCCACTAAAATAAATCCACTTTAATAAAAAACTTTATGCAAGCCTTATATAAAATAAAATTAAATCATAACCCCTTTTAATTTCCCTAAGGCTTAACACATCATATAACACCCTTATAACTCCACGTGGGCAATTAAAAATACTTTACAAAAATTAAACTTGCCTTGGAGGGTTTCGAACCATCTATCTCCTCCTTCCCTAAGTGCCTTAGCCACGGCCAAAGATTTCGTCGAGCCACGCACTCGCACAACAACACACAAGCACAATGTGCTTGTTATCCTTTGCAAAAATGTGCACCTTCAATAAAAACCGGTGTGCGCCTTGGGTGCCAAACACGTCTTCCCTTTCGCACTACCTGTGATTCGAATGTGGGACCTCCTGCATCCAAACAACTCAATGCACCGCTAGGCCAAGCTGGCCTATGTGCCCTCAAATCATGCACCTTCTGCTTTTCTCCTTTCCACAGCGAACAAAAATATTTTTCACGAGCTCTTTCCTCTTCTTCACATTCAATTCGATATTCGAGCAAGGGTAATTGCCAATGGTTTTTGGAAATGCTTTTATATTAATTTCTTGCCAACCTTAATACGTCGATGCTAGCTCCTTCATGAACGTCGGTGAAATTATAAGGCTTAAAAGCCTTTGGTCTTAAACCCCACCTTTGGGTTTATTAAAATATCTTTAGACTTTATAAAACCCACTTTTGCCTTATAAAACATTATAATAAGAATTATAAATGTTTTATTTGGGTTTTCACCATGGCACATTTAATATTATAATAACCACTATTATAATATTATACCTTTGATAAAGTACCTTTAATATTTATTTATAAAATTTAAATTCACACTGAATTTAAATAATTTATAAAATAAATATTATAACTCCTTTTTTACTTGTCTTTTGCATTGTTTCACTTGATCTTTGGCCTTCTTCCTGGATATCAAATAACCATTTTTATCCCCTTTGTTTCCTACTGAAATATTTGGTATTAATGATGACTTCATCTGGTGACATCAATGACAACTTTGACTTAGGGACTCAAAATGTCCAACAATCTCCCCCTTTGTCATTGATGGCAACCCATACTCTTCTTACCGAAACCTAACCTTTATTTTTCCTTTGCTCCCCTTGGGACATTGCTCCCCCTGGCTCAATGCTCTCTCAAATATCAAATCTCTCCCCATATCAAATCTCTCCCCAATACACAAATATCTCCCCCTTTGACATCAATGGCAAAGGGTCACCTTTGGGGCTCAGGGCTAAGAATGAGCCTCTTAGCTTAGCCCCTCCCCCCACCTCCTCATGAGGTGGTTAATTCTGGGGTGGGAGTATTTCTACTCCTCGAAAGCACTGCTCTTTACCTTTATCCTTTTCCCTTATTTTTTGAGTTTTCTGAATCCTTTGACTATTTCTATCCAAGTCATCATCCCTGTTCCTGTCATCATTCCTATTCCTGTTCCTATTCTCATCCATGTTCCTATTCTTATTTCTATTCATGTTCTTGTTCATGTTCTTGTTCATGTTCCTATTCCTGTTCATACCTATTTCTAGAATGTCTGCTCTACACCACTTTGTTGTGTGACCATCATTATTGCACTTATAACACTTAATGATATTATTCCTTGGAGGTGCAAATATCTTAGGATTTCTCCTAGTGAAGTCATATCCTCTTCTTTCATGAACCCTGCAATTCATTGCCTTGTGACCAAATTGATTACATGAGTAGCAATACCCATGGAAAAACTGTCCATTCCCATATTCCTATCTTTCATGTGTCCTGCATTGTGAAGCCATGTGCCCAAACCTGTGACATGAAAAACATCTTCCATTGAAGCTTCCTTGTTTTGACCTCATCGGTCTCCTATTCTGATTGTTGTTCCATATGTATCTTCTTTGTGCATTGTTCCTATATTTGTTGAACTCTCTATTGTCCAACTCTTCCTCTGATGTCTGACTTTCTCTTACACTATCTTCTTTTGAAGTATCTTCATCTGAAGTTTCCTCTTCAGAACTTGAAGTTAACTCTCCTTCCTATTTCTTTTGAGTTTGTTCAAAACCAAGACCTGTTTTGTTTGTTGACTTTCTTTGTACCTTGACTATCTTATCCATAATATTTGAGCTATTCTTGAATCCTTTCATCTTGATCTTGGAGTCCTCTAAATATTCTTTTAGTAGTGCCACTTCTTGTGCTAACTTCTCACATTCCAAGATCTTTGCTTCTAACTTATCTTTGAACCTTTTTGCCTTAGCCTTTGATTTTTCTAAATCCTCTATGAGCAATCTTCTCTCTTCATCACATTCTTGAAACTGAATTTCAAGTTTAGAGTGTTGCTTTCTTACCTTCTTTACCGTGTCAAGGGCATAGATAAGTTCTCCCTTGAGATCATAACCATTCTCTGCTGAATAATCCTCTATTTGTTTACCTTTGTCCACATCATTACTTTCTTTTGGCTTGTCTTCTATAGGATCACTTACTTCTTCTTCTAAAGCCATTAGAAGATTTTCATCTGGTCCTTCAAGTGCATTCTCATATTCATCATCACTGAAACTATAACCATCCCTTGTACAATCATCTTCAAGATGTCCAAATTTACCACATCTAAAACACTTGAGAATAACTGGAGTCCTTTTCTTAACTGGTTCTTTTTCCTCAATCATAAATAGGACTTCATCTCTATCATTATCTGAAGAACTAGCATCACTATCATTTGAGTACTTACTTGCATTGTCCGCATAGTAGCTCCTATTTTGTCTTTGGAAGAACTTCCTTCCTTGTCTGCTTTGTCCATATTTGCTTTTCTTTTGGTGCCTGTGTCTTTCTGATTCCCTGTACCTGTGATCCTATTTTTCTTCATCATTGTTGTTCTTTGGCTCTTTACAATCTATTGCAAAATGTCCATACTTTCCACAATTGAAACACTTAACAGATCTTAGATCTATGGGTCTTCTGGAACCTTTATCTCTTCTACCATAATTTGCTTCTTCATCACTGGATGACTCACTGCTTGATTCTGACTTCTTACCCTTTATCTTCTTGTTTTCTTTGAAAGAAACCTCTTTCGGAGGGATAGGATCTTTTGTTCTTATCTCAAAAGTTGTAAGCATGCCAAGTAAAGAATTTCTTGTCAGACTGTCACTATCAATTGAAGTTTCTATAGTAGAGACCTTTTCACTATACCTTTTTGGAAGAGTTCTCAAGATCTTATCACAAGCATCAGATTCATTGACCTTCATTCCAAGACCTCTCATCTCATGTACAAGTTCATCAATCTTATTGAGATAGTCACGAATGTTTTCATCATCCCGCATTCTTAGATTTTCAAATTCTCCTTTGAGATTTTTGATCTTAGCTTTCCTGACACCTTTATCTCCTTCATATATGTCATGCAATAGTTCCCACATTTATTTTGTTGTTTTACAATCCATAACCTTCATAGATTTTGATCTACACAACCCTTTTATAATTGCATTCATAGCTCTTGAATTTGCATGCATTAGAAGCTTACCTTCCTTATATGTAGGAGGATTGACTGTTGAATCATATCCAAGTTCCACTGCATCCCAAACTTCATTTCCAAGTGCCATCAAGTGAAACCTCATCAGCATACACCAATACAAGAAGTCACTTCCATCAAATATTGGTACTATATTATTGATGGACCCGTCCCTTTGATCCTTTTGATCCATTGTGTTCTTGACCGCTTTTCCTTCAAGTTGTCAAACTCTTCTGAAGGAACCCGCTTTGATACCAATTGAAGAACACAAGCTTATACTGAGAGGGGGGGTGAACAATATAAGAGCACTTTTTACTTTTTCTCTCAAACCAATATATGCAATGTAAAGATATCAATATCAACAATAGTAATCAAAGCAATGTACACAACACCACACACAATAGAGACACAACAATTTACGTGGTTCACCCAAAGATGGCTACTTCCATGGAGAAAATATTTCACTAAATTTTCTCAATCAATCTCTTGGGAATCCTTCCCAATTACAATGTTTATGGACCTCTGTCCAAAGGAGACACCAATCCCCTAAATCAAGTTTGTGGATCTCTATCCATAGGAGAACTCCTTCTCCTCTACTCTGGTTGGTGATCCTCTAGAAGACACTGCCTCCACTACACTAACTAGTGGATCTCTCTCCACTTGAAGACTCTTGTCCTCACTCAGAAGACCTATCCTCAATGTCCTGGCTGATGGATCTCTATCCACTGGAGACTCTATCCTCTCTACTCTATCACCTCCAAAGCTCTATCTCAATTTTATACTAAACATAGTCCAGTCGGTCTAGCACAACTCTGCTCAATCTCTTGCACTAAACACAGTCCAATTGGTCTAGCACAAGTCCACTCAAATCTACACTAAACACAGTCCATTCGATCTAGCACAAATCTACTCAATAGGTCCACTCAGAACCTACTCAAATATGCTCAACAGGTCCACACAAAACCTGCACAAATCTGCTCAATAGGTCCACTAGAACCTACACAAATATGCTCAATAGGTCCACACATAACCTGCTCAAATCTACTCAACAGGTCCACTAGAACCTACACAACTCTACTCAATAGGTCCACATAGAACTTATCCAAATATGCTCAACAAGTCCACACAAAACTTGCACAAATCTGCTCAACAAGCTCACACAGAACTTATCCAAATATGCTCAACAAGCTCACACAAAACTTGTCCAAATATTCTCAATCACTTTCTCAACACAAATCAATCTCATAGAAGCATAAAGAGAATTGTTAGAGACTCAATATTTTCTATACTCAAAACTCAATCACTTTCTCAACTCAATCTCATAGAAGCATAAAGAGAATTGTTAGAGACTCAATATGTTCTATACTCAAAACTCAATCACTTTCTCAACTCAATCTCATAGAAGCATAAAGAGAATTGTTAGAGACTCAATATGTTCTATTCTCACAAACTCAATCACTTTCTCAACTCAGAATATAGAATAGTTTATTTTATGGAACTTGAACAATCACTTCATACATCCACTTGACTAGGCTCAATCAACTCTACTCAACCAATCACTTCAAGAAACAACTCTTGCTCACAAACCCTAGTCCAAGCATGTATCATCCAACTCAAAATATTTCCAACAATGCTCAACAACAAATCTCACATAACAATGATACTCATGATCTTTTCAAACCCTAGTTCAAGTTCTTTGCATAACAACTCACTTCAACAACCATGCTCATCAAACAATGTTTTAATCACAACTCTCAATTTCAGAAAACCTTGAAGCATTAACTCAAACACTTCACTCAACCAATGATCTCAACAACAATGCTAATAAAACAAGGTTTTAATCTCAACTCTCAAATCAGAAAACCTTGAAGCAATAACTCAACCACTTTCGAAAAGGAAACCCTAATCAAGTCCTTTTCACTCCAAACTTAATTTTCAATAAAGCCAATCAATCAACTCAACCAAGAAGGAATTTGCCCATACCTTTTTGATGCCAAGGAGTTGTTCTCACAAATCTGCCACTCTCATAAATTTCTCTTTCCAATCACAAAAGGGTTAGAAGACTTGAGTAATACCACAATACAAAAATAATAACTCAATAACACCTTATTACTCCAACTCAATAATAATTTTCACCATAGTCTTCTTATAAAAGAAATAACCCCTTTTATGAGAAATTAATTCACAATAACCTTGATTCTCAATAATGTCAATACTATCCTTCACAAACTCCTCATAACCCCTAATGACAAGTTTTAATTAAATTGCCCCACTAAAATAAATCCACTTTAATAAAAAACTTTATGCAAGCCTTATATAAAATAAAATTAAATCATAACCCCCTTTTAATTTCCCTAAGGCTTAACACATCATATAACACCCTTATAACTCCACGTGGGCAATTAAAAATACTTTACAAAAATTAAACTTGCCTTGGAGGGTTTCGAACCATCTATCTCCTCCTTCCCTAAGCGCCTTAGCCATGACCAAAGCCGTCATCGAGCCACGCGCTCACACAACAACCAACAAGCACAACGTGCTTGTTATCCTTTGCGAAAACGTGCGCCTTCAATAAAAAACCGTGTGCGCCTTGGGCGCCAAACACGTCTTCCCTTTTGCACTGCCTGCGATTCGAACGCGGGACCTCCTACGTCCAAACAACTCAATGCACCGCTAGGCCAAGCTGGCCTATGTGCCCTCAAATCGTGCACCTTCTGCTTTTCTCCTTTCCGCAGTGAACAAAAATGTTTTTCACGAGCTCTTTCCTCTTCTTCACATGCAATTCGATATTCGAGCAAGGGTAATTGCCAATGGTTTTTGGAAATGCTTTTATATTAATTTCTTGCCAACCTTAATACGTCGGTGCTAGCTCCTTCATGAACGTCGATGAAATTATAAGGCTTAAAAGCCTTTGGTCTTAAACCCCACCTTTGGGTTTATTAAAATATCTTTAGACTTTATAAAACCCACTTTTGCCTTATAAAACATTATAATAAGAATTATAAATGTTTTATTTGGGTTTTCACCATGGCACATTTAATATTATAATAACCACTATTATAATATTATACCTTTGATAAAGTACCTTTAATATTTATTTATAAAATTTAAATTCACACTAAATTTAAATAATTTATAAAATAAATATTATAACTCCTTTTTTACTTCTGTCTTTTGCATTGTTTCACTTGATCTTTGGCCTTCTTCCTGGATATCAAATAACCATTTTTATCCCCTTTGTTTCCTGCTGAAATATTTGGTATTAATGATGACTTCATCTGGTGACATCAATGACAACTTTGACTTAGGGACTCAAAATGTCCAACAATCTCCCCCTTTGTCATTAATGGCAACCCATACTCTTCTTACTAAACCTAGCCTTTCTTTTTCCTTTTGCTCCCCTTGGGACATTGCTCCCCCTGGCTCAATTCTCTCTCAAATATCAAATCTCTCCCTATATCAAATCTCTCCCCAATACACAAATATCTCCCCCTTTGACATCAATGGCAAAGGGTCACCTTTGGGACTCGGGGCTAAGAATGAACCTCTTAGCTTAGACCCTCCTCCACCTCCTCATGAGGTGGTTAATTTTGGGGTGGGAGTATTTCTACTCCCCGAAAGCACTGCTCCTTATATTTATTATCTTCCCTTATTTTTTGTTTTTTCTGAATCCTTTGACTGTTTCTATCCAAGTCATTATACCTGTTCCTGTCATTATTCGTATTCCTATTCCTATTCTAATCCATGTTCTTGTTCTTGTTCCTATTCATGTTGTTGTTCATGTTCCTGCCTATTCCTATTCATGTTCTTATTCTTGTTCATACCTATTTTTAGAATGTCTGCTCTACACCACTTTGTTGTGTGACCATCATTATTGCACTTATAATACTTAATGATATTATTCCTTGGAGGTGCAAGTATCTTAGGATTTATCCCAGTGAAGTCATATCCTCTTCTTTCATGAACCCTGCAATTCATTTCCTTGTGACCAAACTGATTACATGAGTAGGAATACCCATGGAAAAACTGTCCATTTCCATATTTCTATCTTTCATGTATCCTGCATTGTGAAGCCATGTACCCAAACATGTGACATGAAAAGCATATTACATTGAAGCTTCCTTGTTTTGACCTAATCGGTCTCCTATTATGATTGATGTTCTATATGTATCTTCTTCGTGCATTGTTCCTATCTTTGTTGAACTCTCTATTGTCCAACTCTTCCTATGATGTT
This sequence comes from Wollemia nobilis, assembly GCA_028583015.1. Taxonomy (NCBI): domain Eukaryota; kingdom Viridiplantae; phylum Streptophyta; class Pinopsida; order Araucariales; family Araucariaceae; genus Wollemia; species Wollemia nobilis. The sequence continues at coordinate 2,117,030 of JAQPPZ010001045.1, forward strand.
TAACTTTATCTTACACTATCTTCTTCTGAAATATCTTCATCTGAAGTTTCCTCTTCAAAACTTGAAGTTAAATCCCCTTCCTGTTTCTTTTGAGTTTGTTCAAAACCATGACCTATTTTTTTTGTTGACTTTCTTTGTACCTTAACTATCTTATCCATAATATTTGAGCTATTCTTGAATACTTTCATCTTGATCTTGAAGTCCTCTAAATCTTCTTTTAGTAGTGCCACTTATTTTGCTAACTTCTCACATTCCAAGATCTTTGCTTCTAACTTATATTTGAACCTTTTTACCTTAGCATTTGATTTTTCTAAATCCTTTATGAGCAATCTTCTCTCTTCATCACATTCTTGAAACTGAATTTCAAGTTTGGAGTGTTGCTTTCTTACCTTATTTACCGTGTCAAGGGCATAGATAAGAGCTCCCTTGAGATCATAACCATTCTCTGCTAATTAATCCTTTATTTGTTTGCCTTTGTCCACATAATTACTTTCTTTTGGATTACTTTCTATAGGATCACTTATTTCTTGTTCTAAATCCATTAGAATATTTTCATCTGGTCCTTCAAGTGCATTCTCATATTCATCATCACTGAAACTATAACTGTCCCTTGTACAATCATCTTCAATATGTCCAAAATTACTACATCTAGAACACTTGATAATAACTGGAGTCCTTTTCTTAACTAGTTCTTTTTCCTCAATCATAAATAGGACTTCATATCTATCATTATCTGAAGAACTAGCATCATTATCATTTGAGTACTTACTTGCATTGTTCACATAGTAGCTCCTATTTTGTCTTGGGAAGAACTTCCTTCCTTGTCTGCTTTGTCCATATTTGCTTTTCTTTTGGTGCATGTGTATTTATGATTCCCTATACCTGTGATCTTATTTTTCTTCATCATTGTTGTTCTTTGGATCTTTAAAATATATTGCAAAATTCCCATACTTTCCACAATTGAAACACTTAACAGATCTTAGATCTATGGGTCTTCTAGAACCTTTATCTCTTCTACCATAATTTGCTTCTTCATCATTGGATGACTTGCTACTTGATTCTGAATTCTGACCCTTTATATTCTTGTTTGATTTGAAAGCAACCTCTTTTGGAGGAATAGGATCTTTTGTTCTTATCTCAAAAGTTTTAAGCATTCCAAGTAAAGAATTTATTGTCATACTGTCACTATCAATTGAATTTTCTATAGTAGATACCTTTTCATTGTACCTTTTTGGAAGAGTTCTCAAGATCTTATCACAAGCATCAAATTTATCAAACTTCATTCCAAGAAATCTCATCTCATGTACAAGTTCATCAATCTTACTGAGATAGTCACGAATGTTTTCATCATCCCACATTCTTAGATTTTCAAATTCTCCTTTGAGATTTTTGATCTCAGCTTTTTTGACACCTTTATCTCCATATATGTCATGCAATAGTTCCCACATTTCTTTTGTTTTACAATCCATAACCTTCATAGAGTTTGATCTACACAACCTATTTTATAATTGCATTCATAGCTCTTGAATTTGCATGCATTAGAAGATTACCTTCCTTATCTATAGGAGGATTGATTGTTGAATCATATCCAAGTTCCACTGCATCCCAAACTTTATTTCCAAGTGCCATCAAGTGAAACCTCATCAGCATACACCAATAAAAGAAGCCACTTCCATCAAAGATAGGTACTGTATTATTGATGGACTTGTCCCTTTGATCCATTGTGTTCTTGACCAATTTTCCTTCAAGCTGTCAAAATCTTATGAAGGAAACCGCTCTGATACCAATTGAAGAACATAAGTTTACACTGAGAGGGGGGATGAACAGTATAAGAGCACTTTTTAATTTTTCTCTCAAACTAATATATGCAATGTAAAGATATAAATATCAACAATAGTAATCAAAGTAATGTACACAACACCACACATAATAGAGACACACAATTTTATGTGGTTCACCCAAATATGGCTACTTCCATGGAGAAAATATTTCACTAAATTTTCTCAATCATTCTCTTGGGAATCCTTACCAATTACAATGTTTATGGATCTCTATCCAAAGGAGACACCAATCCCCTAAATCAAATTTGTGGATCTCTATCCATAGGAGAACTTCTTCTCCTCTACTCTGGTTGGTGATCTTCTGGAAGAATCTGCCTCCACTGCATTGATTGGTGGATCTCTCTCTACTTGAAGACTCTTGTCCTCACTCAGAAGACCTATCCTCAATGTCCTAGCTTATGTATCTCTATCCACTAGAGACTTTGTCCTCTATGCTTTGTCACCTCCAAATTTCTATCTTAATTTTGTACTAAACACAATCCAGTCGTTCTAGCACAATTATTCTCAACTCTTGCACTAAACACAATTCAATGTTGAGCAAGGTGCAACAAACAGTATTGTCATTATTGTCAACACAGTCAGATAGATTTATTGATGCAATGGACAAGAGTTTATTGAACAGCAAGGTGCAGCCAAAGTACAATGGATAGGAGTTCAGTGTTGAGCAAGGTGTTGCAGGAGTATTGTCATTGTTGTCAATACAGTCAGTTAGATCTAATGATGCAATGGACGAGGCGGTTCGGAAGTCATTCGGATGCGAGAGGATAGAAGTTCAAAAGTTAGTCAGATCATGTACAACAAGTTTTTAGGAAGAAAGAAGTGGCCCAGTTTCAAACATTCAAAGAAAAAGACAAGTAAGAAAACTGTCGCGATATCGCGACATGTTTTCTGTCGCGATTTCGCGACAAGTCGGAGGAGAGAGAAGGCACAAAGAAAATTGTCACGATTTCACGACAAAAATGAGGAGAGAGAAGGCGTAGCCAAAAATGTCATGATTTCACGACAAAAATGAGGAGAGAGAAGGCGCAAGGCAAACTGTCACGATTTCGCGACATGTTGGAGGCCAAGAAGCTAAGTCGAGAAATTGTAGCGATTTCGCTACATGTTGAAATTTCGTTGGCCGAAGCAAGGAGAAAGCGTTAAGTGGAAAAGTTGTAGCGATTTCGCTACATGTTGAATTTTCTTGGTCGAAGCAGGGAGAAAGTGTTAAGTGAAAAAGATGTAGCGATTTCGCTACGAGTCAAAAGTGCACAACACAAAGGTGTAGCGATTTCGCTACGAGTTGAAAAAGCACAACACAAAGGTGTAGCGATTTCGCTACGAGTTGAAAAAGCATAACACGAAGGTGTAGCGATTTCAAACACAACACGAAGGTGTAGCGATTTCGCTACAAGTCAAAAGTGCAGAACTCAAAGGTGTAGCGATTATGCTACAAGTCGAAAGTGCAAGGCACAAAAGTGTAGCGATTTCGCTACAAGTCAAAATCTCACGGGTAGAAGCAAAGTTGGAAGCACAAGGCACAAAGTTGTAACGATTTCGCTACTGCATGAAGCAAGGAATGTACGAAGCCGAAAGCGTCGTGATTTCACGACAAAGATGAGGATGACGTCAGCAAAAGCTGAAAGTGTCACGATTTCATGACAAGGTGCAAGAAAAGCCTCTGGAAGCTGAAAGCGTCGCGATTTCACGACAAAGCTGAGGATGACATCAGCGAAAGTTGAAAGTGTCACGATTTCGTGACAGGGTGCAAGAAAAGCCTCTGGAAGCCGAAAGCGTCATGATTTCATGACAAAGCTGAGGATGACGTCAGCGAAAGCTGAAAGTGTCACGATTTCATGACAAGGTGCAAGAAAAGCCGTTGGAAGCCGAAAGCGTCATGATTTCGTGACAAGAATGAGAATGACATCAACAAAAGTTTGAAGTGTCACGATTTCGTGACAAGAACGGTGGCAAAGCTATCAACGGCCAAAAGGGTCACGATTTCGCGACAACAAGGACAAGAAGGCGTACGGCCACAAAAAGTGTCGCGATATCGTGACATGTTATTATTTCATGGCAATAAGCTACAGGAAGGTGACAAAGGTGGCAGAAGAGTTTGAGGCCGACAAAGTTAAATTTGGGCCGACGGATTTTAGGGTTTTGCAGCAAACAATTTCTAGGGTTTTGCAGCCGACATTCTTAGGGTTACAGCTGATGGATTTTAGGGTTTGGCAGTCGACAATTTCTAGGGTTTCTTAGCCGACGTTCTTTAGGGTTTGTTCCTAAAATTTCTTCTATAAAAGGAGGGCTACTTCGAGTTTGAAATGGTGTAAAAATGTTAGATTGATTTATTCAGGGTCAGCAATAGGCGGTGTGTGTGAGTATTGTGTGCGATATGCGGCTGTAAAAGCGTAGATAGCGCAGAGCTGGCAAAATGATAGCGAAGTGTGTAATGTGAGCTGGTCATGTCGAGTTGTTCGAAGTTTGATTATGAATATGCACAGAGAGCAGAATGTGAAATGACACAGAGTGTGCGAAGCGTGTGCACAGAGAAAGCAGAGTGTGCAGAGAGCGCGAAGGGAAAAGTTGATTGCAAAGTTTGGCTGTAGCAATGTAGCAGGTAGTGTGAAGTGATTGCGCAAGAGAGAGCAGAGTGCGTAGAGATTGCAAAGGTGATGTAGACTAGTTAGAGTCTTGCAATAACAAAGGTATATGTCAAACATTTTTATTCAAAATTGAAGTCCAGTTGGTGCTTTGGCAAATTAGGGGTTGGTGCTCCTTTCTGTTGATGCAGATAAATAAGGGGTTGGTGCTCCTTCCAGTTGGTGCTTTGCAAGAGGCTGGATTTGGATGGGAGTCCAAGCAGCCATTCTTTTTGAGGAGTAGCCATTTTGGTGAACCTCGTTAAAAATCTGTGTTGTGTGATGTTCTCTTGCGGTACTTATTATATCTGTTTATAAATTTTATCTACTGTAATTTTTAGAGCTGTTAATTCATGTCTTGGAATGCTACACTGATTCACCCCCCCTCTCAGTGCCATACTAAGTACAACAATTGGTATCAGAGCCAGGTTCCCTTTAAAGGCTAAATCAGCTAGGGTTGATCTTGGATTAATACTCTAATGGCAAAGAAAGGCAAGAATGGAACCATGAGACACAAGAAGAAAAGATCACACAGGGTCATAAAAGAAAATAAAGATAAATTCATTATTGCTTTAGATTCAAGAGATGAATCAAACAATGGAGAAAAGGCCAAGAGTCAACTCGGTCATAATGTAGGTTCACAAGGTTCAGAATGTTTTGATCAACTCGGGCATAATGAACGTCAGTGTCATGGGTTTAGTAGCAGTGAAGATGAAGAAGAAATAGAATCAGAACAGGAATGTAATAAAGAAGAAATGAATGCAGAAGCAAATTGGAATGAAGATCAAATTACAGCTCCAAGTAAGAAGAATAGAACCTCCTTCAAAAAGACATCTCAGCCAGTTTCAGTTTCTGTGGTAGAGGAAATTGAACCAGAAAAGGCGGAAGGAGTGAACACTGAAGCAGATAATAAAAACCTCAATGCTGAAGTAGACTGGGAAGGTGAGTTGATCTCTGCTCTTGAAGAGTTGAGTATAGAAAAGAAAAAGAACAAAAGATTGTCCAAGAAATTGGAAGAATATGGGGATGAGATTGAAAATCTGTTCTTACAATTCCAAAAGGCCAAGAAAATAGAAGAAGACTTGAAGTCACGACTGAATGATAAAGTCAATGTGTGTAACAAACATGAAGAGGATTCTAACAAAGTAGTTAGTAATCTAAAGCTGCAAGTAGAAGAGTCTAAAAGGATTGAGGAAACTCTCGGGTCGCAGATCAATGAGAAAGAGATTATTTGCCGCAAACAAGAAGAAGAGATTGTTTCATTGAAGAAACAACTAGAAGAGGCCAATACAAATCTTAAATTCGAGAAGAGCACATAATTGCTAGATAAAATGATAAGTCATCAGAGAAGCTCCACGGTTAAGCATGGTCTTGGATATGAAGCTGAACAACCTTTATCTTCCAATTCTACAGAGAAGAAGAAGTTCACTATTGAAGGGTCCGAGCAAGAAAAGGTTAAAGCTGTATCTTCAAAAGAAAGAAAATATCAAAGGAGATTTACAGCAAAGCAGCCACAACAAAAGAGGTTCTACCACTCTCACTCTTTTCATACTAACACTTTTAATGGCTATTGTTTCAGATGTAACCAGTATGGTCACAAGGCAACTTATTATGGATTAAATAATAAATCAAAGAGTTATGTTGGTCGAAATACATCTGCATATCTGAGTGAACACTTTGTACAATGTTTTCAATGCAATGGTCATGGGCACATAGCAAGGTTTTGTCCAAGCGCTTATGTATCAAATCTAAGGCAAAACAGTAGATTTCATAAGATGCAAAGAACACAACACGAGACAGGGAATAAATCAAGTTCATAGAAGAAAGGAAAATAATCATTCATCATGGATGCATAAGAGACAACCACACCGAGAGAGATATTCGAGTTCACGCAATGATGCAAAATAGGGACGCAGGTGAAAAATCCAAGCCCGAGGTCAAGAAAGTCTAGAGAAAGAAATAAGAGAGGAAATCGTGTCTCCTTGAACTAAAGGAGGCTGCTCTTCTACTGCAATAAGCAACTCCAGGTAACACATCCTCAGGGGGAGCATTTTGAAAAAGGTTTTATTTTATTGCTCTTATATGTTTGTTGGGTTAACCTGAGGATGAAAGGCAAGCAGTAAGGAGGAGTTGCACTATAGTTGTTTAAATTTATTTCAGTTCATATAGTTGTTTGTGGAAGTGCCATGAAGGCTGGAGATTAAATGGAGAGTCGCCACCATTTCTAGTATTGTTGTATGTCATTGCTGTACTGTTGATGGTTCTTACTGTAACTGTTCGAAGCCATGAAATGTAATAGTTCAGATAATTTGATTAGTGGAAGAATTTTTGCTCTAGCTACGTATTTATGTTTCGATAAAAGAAGCGTGTATCTGTTCCATTCATTGATGTAAAGATTGTTAGAACTTTCATGGTGCCTTGGTGGAATTATTTAATTCTCAGACAGTTTCGTTTTAACTGTTAATAAAATGCCAATCCGAGGTTAAGAAGTATAAGGCTGAGTAAAGAGATGAATGGTTGGTCGTGAAGTGTTTGACAGAATGTCTTCTCCAGATTTGCATAGTTGAAAGTAAGGGGTGACCAGCGTTGACCTGCAGAAAACTTAGACAAAGCTGCAAATGTAAAAACGGATCTGATTTGTGTTGAGGTACAATATTTTATGCGTGCACAGAGTTGATGATATCTACTGCGGTGTTGGTACAGATATTGAACAAGAGTTGGTTGATACATTCTTGGACTAGGGTTGTGTGAGAGATGATTGGTTGAGTAAAGATAATTGAGCATAGTCAAGTGATTGATTGCATGTGGTTGTTCAAGTCCCATAAAATAAACTTTTCTTGATTTGAGTTGAGATTGAGATTTGAGAATAGAAGATATTAAGTCTCTAACAATCTTCACGTATGCTTCTATGAAGTGGATTTAATTTCAGACTATCATTCTTTGTTGAGCTTATCTTGAGTACCACTTGAGCATGTTTGATTGCGCCTTTGAAGAAGGTCTTTGGGAAATATTTTGAGGACAATGCTGGGACAAATTGCTAGAGAAGTTTTGGACAAGTTTTTAGAGAGCTTGGCAAGAGCAGATTTGGGCAAGTTCCTTGGTGAGCTTGTTGAGCAGGTTCTTAGTGAGCCTATTGACTGAACATTGAAGGTGACAGAGTATAGAATACAGAGTTTCAATGGATAGAAATTTTGGCATCCAACACAGCTGAAGTTAGATCGGAGTGAGGATTCTTCAAGTGAAGAAGAGGTCCACCAGTCAGTGCAGCAAAGAGACAGAGTCTTCTATAATATTACAAGGGTACTATGGAGTATGGTTTATGGTATCCTAGAGATGCAGATTAGGCAGGATGTGTAGATAACCAGAAGTTTACCAGTGGAGGTGCATTTTATCGAGAAGGCAGATTGGTTGAGTGGTTAAAATTCCCAAGAAGTGACTAGCTTGGGATCACATTCTCAGGGGGAGCATTTGTGTATTTGTTTTTCTTCTTGTTCATGCTTGGAATATTTGCTAATTGTAATAATTTGTGTCTTAGAATGTTGTGCATAGACTCAGGGGGAGTCTGCAGCAACCCTTTGGTATTATTGTCAAAGGGGGAGAAGATTTACAGGAAAATTGCACATGTGTTGCCAACAATTCCAAAGGGGGAGATTGTTGAGCAAGGTGCAGCAAACAGTATTGTCATTGTTGTCAACACAGTCAGACAGATTTATTGATGCAATGGACAAGAGTTTATTGAAAAGCAAGGTGCAGCCAAAGTACAATGGATAGGAGTTCAGTGTTGAGCAAGGTGTTGCCGGAGTATTGTCATTGTTGTCAATACAGTCGGTTAGATCTAATGATGCAATGGACGAGGCGGTTTAGAAGTCATTCGGATGCGAGAGGATAGAAGTTCAAAAGTTAGTCAGATCATGTACAACAAGTTTTTAGGAAGAAAGAAGTGGCCCAGTTTCAAACATTCAAAGAAAAAGACAAGTAAGAAACATGTCGCGATATCGCGACATGTTTTCTGTCGCGATTTCACGACAGGTCGGAGGAGAGAGAAGGCACAAAGAAAATTGTCATGATTTCACGACAAAAATGAGGAGAGAGAAGGCGCAGCCAAAAATGTCATGATTTCACGACAAAAATGAGGAGAGAGAAGACGCAAGGCAAACTGTCGCGATTTCGTGACATGTTGGAGGCCAAGAAGCTAAGTCGAGAAACTGTAGCGATTTCGCTACATGTTGAAATTTCGTTGGCCGAAGCAAGGAGAAAGCGTTAAGTGGAAAAGTTGTAGCGATTTCGCTACATGTTGAATTTTTGCTGGCCGAAGCAGGGAGAAAGTGTTAAGTGAAAAAGATGTAGCGATTTCGCTACGAGTCAAAAGTGCACAACACAAAGGTGTAGCGATTTCGCTACGAGTTGAAAAAGCACAACACAAAGGTGTAGCGATTTCGCTACGAGTTGAAAAAGCATAACATGAAGGTGTAGCGATTTCGCTACAAGTCAAAAGTGCAGAACTCAAAGGTGTAGCGATTATGCTACAAGTCGAAAGTGCAAGGCACAAAAGTGTAGCGATTTCGCTACAAGTCAAAATCTCACGGGTAGAAGCAAAGTTGGAAGCACAAGGCACAAAGTTGTAACGATTTCGCTACTGCATGAAGCAAGGAATGTACGGAAGCCGAAAGCGTCGCGATTTCGTGACAAAGATGAGGATGACGTCAGCAAAAGCTGAAAGTGTCACGATTTCGTGACAAGGTGCAAGAAAAGCCTCTGGAAGCCGAAAGCGTCACGATTTCATGACAAAGCTGAGGATGACGTCGAAAGCTGAAAGTGTCACGATTTCATGACAGGCTGCAAGAAAAGCCTCTAGAAGCCGAAAGCATCATGATTTCATGACAAAGCTGAGGATGACATCAGCAAAAGCTGAAAGTGTCACGATTTCATGACAAGGTGCAAGAAAAGCCGCTGGAAGCCGAAAGCGTCATGATTTCATGACAAGAATGAGAATGACGTCAGCAAAAGTTCGAAGTGTCACGATTTCATGACAAGAACGGTGGCAAAGCTATCAAAGGCCAAAAGGGTCACGATTTCGCGACAGCAAGGACAAGAAGGCGTACGGCCACAAAAAGTGTCACGATATCGTGACATGTTATTATTTCACGACAATAAGCTACAGGAAGGTGACAAAGGTGGCAGAAGAGTTTGAGGCCGACAAAGTTAAATCTGGGCCGACGGATTTTAGGGTTTTGCAGCAAACAATTTCTAGGGTTTTGCGATCGACATTCTTAGGGTTACAGTCGATGGATTTTAGGGTTTGGCAGCTGACAATTTCTAGGGTTTCTTAGCCGACGTTCTTTAGGGTTTGTTCCTAAAATTTCTTCTATAAAAGGAGGGCTACTTCGAGTTTGAAATGCGGGGTGTGTGAGTATCGTGTGCGATATGCGGCTGTAAAAGCGCAGATAGCGTAGAGCTGGCAAAATGATAGCGAAGTGTGTAATGTGAGCTGGTCATGTCGAGTTGTTCGAAGTTCGATTGTGAATACGCATAGAGAGCAGAATGTGAAATGACACAGAGTGTGCGAAGCGTGTGCGCAGAGAAAGTAGAGTGTGCGAGAGAGCACGAAGGGAAAAGTTGATTGCAAAGTTTGGTTGTAGCAGATCACGATGACGGTGTGAAGTGATTGCGCAAGAGAGAGCAGAGTGCACGGAGATTGCAAAGGTGATGTAGACCAGGTAGAGTCTTGCAATAACAAAGGTATATGTCAAACATTTTTATTCAAAATTGAAGTCCAGTTGGTGCTTGGCAAATTAGGGGTTGGTGCTCCTTTACGTTGATGCGAGATAAATAAGGGGTGGGTGCTCCTTCCAGTTGGTGCTGGTAAACAAATTGTAAAGTTGGTGCTTTGCAAGAGGCTGGATTTGGATGGGAGTCCAAGCAGCCATTCTTTTTGAGGAGTAGCCATTTTGGTGAACCTCGTTAAAAATCTGTGTTGTGTGATGTTCTCTTGCGGTACTTATTATATCTGTTTATAAATTTTATCTGCTGTAATTTTTTAGAGCTGTTTATTCATGTTTTGGAATGCTACACTGATTCACCCCCCCTCTCAGTGCCATACTAAGTTCAACATTCAATTGATCTAGCACAATTCCACTCAAATCTAAACTAAACACAGTCCATTCAGTCTAGCACAAATCTACTCAATAGGTCCACTCAGAACCTACTCAAATCTTCTTAATAGGTCCACTCAGAACCTACTCAAATCTTCTTAATAGGTCCACACAGAACCTGCACAACTCTACTCAATAGGTCCACACACAACCTATCCAAATCTACTCACCAGGTCCACATAGAACCTGCACAACTCTGCTCAACAGGTCCACTCAGAACCTGTTCAAATTTTCTCAACAAACTCACACAAATTTTGCCCAAACATGCTCAACAAGCCCTCACAGAACTTGTCCAAATATGCTGAACAAGATCACACAAAACTTGTCCAAATTTTCTCAATCACTTTCTCAACTCAAATCAATCTCATAGAAGCATAAAGAGAATTGTTAGAGACTCAATATGTTCTATACTAAAAACTCAATCTCATAGAAGCATAAAGAGAATTGTTAGAGACTCAATATGTTCTATAATCAAAACTCAATCTCTTTCTCAACTAAATATCATAGAGGTATACAAAGAAGTTTTAGAGACTCAATATGTTATATTCTCATAAACTCAATCACTTTTTTTTTTTTTTTAATGAAAAACCCCTTGTGGGGCCGCCTTGGTCTGAGAGACCACGAACAGGGGTTCTACACCGTCAAATTCACCCGGGAGTCGCACCCGGACCCTCTGCACCAACATTATCAATTGGATTTTAGGTACCCAATTCAACTTTTTGGTAGGGTGGAGATTCAAACATGGGACCTCCCTTGGAGGATTTCCCTCTCCTCTCCAACTCACCTAAAACACCTAGGTAAACTCAATCACTTTCTCAACTCATAATATAGAATAATTTATTTTATGGAATTTGAACAATCACTCCATACATCCACTTGACTAGGCTCAATCAACTCTACTCAAGCAATAAATTCAAGAAACAAAACTTACTCACAAACCCTAGTCCAAGCATGTATCATCCAACTCAAAATGTTTTCAAAAATGCTCAACAACAAATTTCACATAACAAGGATACTCATGATCTTTTCAAACCCTAGTTCAAGTTCTTTTCATAACAACTCACTTCAAAAACCATGCTCATCAAACAATGTTTTAATCACAACTCTCAATTTCAAAAAACCTTGAAGCATTAAATCAAACACTTCACTCAACCAATGATCTCAACAACAATGCTAATAAAACAAGGTTTTAATCTCAACTCTCAAATAAGAAAACCTTGAAGCTATAACTCAACCAGTTTCGAAAAGGAAACCCTAATCAAGTCCTTTTCCCTCCAAACTTAATTTTTAATAAATCCAATCAATAAACTCAACCAAGAAGGAATTTTCCAATGCCTTTTTGATGGCAAGGAGTTGTTCTCACAAATCTACCACTCTCATAAATTTCTCTTTCCAATCACAAAAGGGTTAGAAGACTTGAGTAATACCACAATACAAAAATAATAACTCAATAACACCTTATTACTCCAACTCAATAATAATTTTCACCATAGTCTTCTTATAAAAGAAATAATCCCTTTTATGAGAAATTAATTCACAATATTCTTGATTCTCAATAATCTCAATACTATCCTTCACAAACTCCTCATAACCCCTAATGACAAGTTTTAATTAAATTGCCCCACTAAAATAAATTCACTTTTAATAAAAACTTTATGCAAGCCTTATATAAAATAAAATTAAATCATAACCCCCTTTTAATTTCCCTAAGGCTCAACACATCATATAACACCCTTGTAACTCCATGTGGGCAATTAAAAATACTTTACAAAAATTAAACTTGCCTTGGAAGGTTTCGAACCATCTATCTCCTTCTTCCCTAAGCACCTTAGCCACATCCAAAGCCACCGTCGAGCCACGTGCTCCCACAATAACCAACAAGCACAACGTGCTTGTTATCCTTTGTAAAAACGTGCCCCTTCAATAAAAAACCACGTGCACCTTGGGTGCCAAACACGTCTTCCCTTTTGCACTCCCTACTATTTGAACACGGGATCTCCTATGTCCAAACAACTCAATGCACTGCTAGGCCAAGTTGGCCTATGTGCCCTCAAATCGTGCACCTTCTACTTTTCTCCTTTCCACAACGAACGAAAATGTTTTTCATGAGCTCTTTCCTCTTCTTCGCATTTAATTCGATATTCGAGCAAGGGTTATTGCCAATGGTTTTTGGGAATTTTTTTATATTAATTTCTTTCCAACCTTAATACGTTGGCTCTAGCTCCTTCGTGAATTTCAGTGAAATTATAAGGCTTAAAATCCTTTGGTATTAAACCCCAGCTTTGGGTTTATTAAAATATATTTAGACTTTATAAAACCCACTTTTACCTTAGAAAACATTATAATAAGAATTATAAATGTTTTATTTGGGTTTTCACCATGGCACATTTAATATTATAATAACCACTATTATAATATTATACCTTTGATAAAGTACATTTAATATTTATTTATAAAATTTAAATTTAAACTGAATTTAAATAATTTATAAAATAAATATTATAACTCCTTTTTTACTTCTGTCTTTTGCACTGTTTCACTTGATCTTTGGCCTTCTTCTTGAATTCAAATAACCATTTTTATCCCCTTTGTTTCCTGCTGAAATCTTTGGTATTAATCATGACTTCATCTAGTGACATCAATGACAACTTTGACTTAAGGACTCAAAATGCCAACATCAATATGATCCCTTTGTCTAAAATAACCTAAAAAATCTTAGGAGTCATAGGTAAATCCTTTTTTATCTATTGAGTAGTGTCTATTTCTAAGCTTTCATCTTGAAAGAGAAATTCTACACAAGATGAAGTTGTACATTTCATATTATAGCTTACTCTCGTCTTCAATTTTACCTATGGATACTCTTCCTCTAAAGAGAAATCAAATGCCTCAATCCATGCTCATCATAGACCCTTCTCCTTATAGTGAAAAATTAGGCACCTTAAATTTTTCTATTTACCTTTAATCCTATGAGAAAATCTCAAATATCTCATAATATTCTTCATATTTTGTTTGTTTATTTTCAAAATCCTTATTTTCAAATTCAAATATTTCCTTAGACTAGAGGAGACATGGATTTTTATGGAAATAAGGAGATTCCTTCGTAGGAATTATTGATCCATTGTTTTTGAATCTTTCCTTAAAATTTTAAGTTCTCTTTTTTTTTGAAGGGAGTATGGTTCCTGGGGAGTAGGCATAGAATTATCTAGAGGATTGTTCATTAGTTTAATTTGTATAGGAAGGCAATAACTATTCATTTTAGGTGCTTTAGGCATTGCATAGGATTGTGTCACCTAATTTACTATTGGTTGGCTTACTGTGGATTGTCTAACTATTACTAGATTGATGACAATAGGATGAATTGGTACTATAAGTTAACCTCTCACTTGTTGATTCATCACCTATGCATGGTGGATTTCCACAGCACAATTTGTTGGATCATCAACCCATTTTATAAATAAAGCACCAAAATATTAAATTTATATTTCCCATTTTATTTTGCACTTGATTAATCACCTACATGTTTTCCTGTTGAGAAATCTACAATTTTTTCTCTTCGAGTTCATCGTCTTGTGTCATTGTCATAACCAATGTATAAAATACCTTAAGGATTAAGAAGATAAAGTTGAGCTCATCTTTTTGTGTTTGAATATCTTATTGTCTCTAAGAAACATGATGATATTGTGGAACCAGTTGAACTGGATAATTTTGTTGTTGATATGTTTTCCCATGCTACATTTGTGAGTTTACTAGTTTTTCCCATGCAACATTTGGTACGTAGGTTTTTTTGTTGGTGCATATGCTGGTTGTTATTGAAGATATTGTATCACTTGTTAATTTTGTGTAATTTGACCATTTAAATAACCATTTTTTATTGCATGAACTATTGAATTGGTTTTTGGCTTTGATATACCTATTAGAGGTCAAGATTCTATATTATCTAAAGAGTTTGCATGGTAATCTCATTTTGAGAGAATCATTGTTGACCCTTGAGAGTTTATAGAAAGAGGGGTGATTGAGGATTTTGAATCTATAACATATTTGAATTCATGACATATTCTACACCATTTTAGGATTCTCCCCTAATTGACTTGCCATGACACTCTAAAACCCTATATATGTCAAATATAGGAGTGGTGCTCATATGATTCCCCTTTCTTAGGGAGTGGAGTTTGGGGGGTGTTTTCTAGAATAAATAAGCATTTTTTTATAGGAAGCTAGAAAATTGCTAGGTTTGTCAACAAATAAATGGATTCAAACCTTACCCAATTTTATTTTTGATTCACCATTATAACATTTATGTTAGCATAATATCATCAAATAAGTCAAATAATTGATAAAAAAATGGTGAATTAGTAGAATTATAGCAAATTGTTAGAACAAGGGCTTGGTGGATTAGTAGATTTGAATACGAATGGAGATATTACTTTTCATAAGCAAGTAAATCGATGAATTGTGACTTAAGAAAAATTAGAAACCTTTGAAAGAGGAGTGACATGAGAACAATGCAAGCGAATTTTGATGAATCAATGAAATAAGAACTTAAGCAAAATGAAGCATGAGAAATTGAGTGAAGGTCACTCAAGATACCAATGAATAGTCAAGAATATAGACACAAAATGTTTTTTTATTTTTTGAAGATTCTCATAAACCATACCTATAATTTGGTGGATTTTCAATAAAATGAAATATTTTTTAGAGTGATTATCATATGAGGTAGGTATTTCAATGGAGTCACCATTTGCATTTTATTCACTGGATTATGCAATAATATTCTTTTAAAGCTTAGGATGCAAAAGAGTCAGACATTAGCCAACAATACAAATTCATTGATAAATTTTTGGTTTTTTTCAATTTTAATACATTTAACAAACCCTTTTATAGATTTGATAAAATTTACAATGAGTAAAAATAGATCTGAGAATGAAGGGTGAAGGTATTAAGGGACGAGTTTGAATATTAATGGAAAAAATAACTATTGATCCATGACCCTTATTGATTCATGATCGCACTAATGACCCTATATTCTACACCTTGGAAAAGGCGGGGTTTTAGTCCCTTTAACATTTATATTAGGCCAACTCCTCATTAACGTGTGCTAAGTAAAATGATCTAATTGCAAGAAATAAAACAATATGAGGTAAGAATGTGAGAGTTAAATGCAAGAAAAAATAAAATATTTCCAGAGACTATAGTGAGGTAGTGTGTGATCAGTTACACCATTCCAAGTAGACCAAATAACAACAATACAATTTTATCCAAAAGCATGCACTAGATGGAAAAGAGGACTAATAGTCATGTGTAAGGGAATCATCATAAACATAATTCATTCCTAGAGAGATCCAACAAGTGGAGACATAGTTGAGTAGAATAACCAATCATAGTTTTTCACTCATAAATAATAATATTACAACCAAATAACACAACTCTAGTCTTTCTAAAAATGGTCAAAATATGTTTATAAGGATTCTAATGATTTTTATTTATAATAAAGGATTTTCCCTCTAAGTAAAAATATTTAAGCTTCACAATTATAGCTACAAGACAAAAAATCACTTTCATACCATTATTTTTCAATCACTGCTGTGTAATTTGACAAATAACTTTTGGTTTGTTAGTGGATCACAAATTTTTAATGAATCATGAATTTCTAATGGATTGCAGCTTTTCAATATATCAAAGCATCATTGGATGATTTCATGCTGATGTTGGAAGAAAAGCCAATGAATTATCAATTTGTCAACAAATCAAGAGTCCTCGTACATGGTGCTAGAAGCTTCTTTCAACTTCTCCATTTCTTCCTTTTCACCATGCCCAACTCAAGAAGGTTGTTGCAGACTTGTATCTACTATTTCTGTTGAGTTGATGCCTATAAAAAATTATTCCTCTCCATTACCAAATATACCTTCCACCTCACACCCCAAACCATGGTCTATTTCACAATTACTACCAAACCATAGTCACAAATCCATTTCACATTTCCCACTTGGTGTGTCTATGGTTATTCCATTGTCATTGTCGTCATTGTCATGTTGTCTGTCTTAGCTCCATACCAAGAAAGAATGAAATATACTTTGACCCTTCTCCTATAATATTAGTCCCATTCCACTTTGTTCCATACTCTTCGTGACTCCAAAAGCACTCTACAAACTCTAATTATACCTCTAAAAGGTTTATAAGGCTTCCAAAATAAGTTATGGTATCTCTACATGCCAAAATATTACTTTCCAAAGGTCTTTGAGATCCACACTTATATTTTTATCCTTCTATTGGTTCATGAGTTATTCACTCAAGAGATGAACAAATTTCCCCATTCTACTTGTACTTCATTAGTGTTTTTGTAGTGCTTCACTTCTACAAGCCAATTACTTCATTCTTGCTAGTGGATTGCTATGAGAAAAAATTGACCTGCATGGAGCAAATCAATCCTTGTCTTTGACTTACATAATTCATTCTTAGAGAGATCCAACAAGTGGAGACACAATTGAGTAGAGTAACCAATCATAGTTTTCCACTCATAAATAATAAGATTACATCAGAAGAATGCAACTCTAGTCTTTCTAAAAATGGCCAAAATATGTTTATAAGGATCCTAATGATTTTTATTTATAATAAGGAATTTACCCTCCAAGTAAAAATATTTAAGTTTTACAATTATAGCTACAAGAAAAAACATCACATTCATATCATTATTTTTCAATCACTGCTATGTAATTTGACAAACAACTTTTGATATGTTAGTGGATCACAACTTTTTAATAGATCATGACTTTCTAATGGATTACAACTTTTCGATAAATCAAAGGATCATTGGATGATGCCACACTGATGTTGGAAGCAAAGCCAATGAATCATCAATTTGTCGACAAATCAAGAGTCCTCATACTAAACCATTTTTTTGAAAAAGATTTCAAAATATCTAATTTACACCAATGCTTTTAGATTTATAAAATTCCTTATTCTGTGTTTCCACTGATTAATTGTAAAAATTTGAAGATAATAGCCAAGCTATTACAAAAACCTAATATTTAACTGAGATAAGACTTTCCTTTCTTTCCTAACAATGTGGATGTCCATATTTTCCCTACAATATGGATTTCCAATAGTCTTATTTATTTTAGGTTGATCATATGGTATAATTCTGACATAAAATCTCTAATTGTTATAATAAAAATTTATAAATTATTTTAATTTAAAAAAAATCAAAATCAAAAGTACAAATAAGGGTATTAGTTGTGGTGTGTGGGATGATATCCTATAAAATGATCAAAGGTTCTAATTCCTTCTTCAACAGGTTTTCCTGCAACGTCGACATTATGTTTTGGCTTGTCGACCCGGACCATGCAAGGTCTGTCTGATTTGCGGTTGGCGTCACCACATGCAATTCTCATGTTTCTTGTGTCGTTCGTCTCGAATGAATGATTCTACACTAACTAAAACTAGTGGCAAAGATAAGGCTAGAAGAACCATATTTACAGTGGATTGATTATCCGAGAGATTTTAGGTGTAGTAACAAGATTGAGTTACCTGAACGGACGCCCACCCTTTGGTGATGTCGTCTCTTACGCTGTCAGATTCGTTGATCCAGCCCCACAGAATCCTTCGGCCTTTGTTGTCGTCATAAAATGTCTTGGAAGCATAGAATTTGCCGTAGTCGTATCTGAGGCCGTTAGGGCCCTCGACAGATCCGTTGTCAGGGACATATCTATCAATGGCGGGGAAATAGTTTCCTACCGTGTAGTAATCGACCTTGGTGTCGTCCAAACTATTTTTCAGGACATGTTTTACCTTGGGCCCACCGACGGAGGTGTCAGGACCATATATTTTGTTGCCAACGAGGACTCGCCATATATTATCTGATCCCAACCATGCGATGGTTGGATCTCTGAAGGAACTGCTGTTGATGCCCACGGGCAGCATCACGGGGTTCTCTGGAACTTTCTTCTATTTCTGCAGTAAAGTATCCGAGGGGTTGGTGGGAACGGCCATGGCTGTAATTTGTTGGGAGGCGTTGCTGTTGCCTGTGTATAGAATTACAGGAGGACCCCCCTTTTGCAAGAATGTTGCAGATCCAGACCAGGCGCCGTTGATGTCGTACCATTCGTCTGGGTATATAGCTGCTCCCGGCAAATGTTGCCAATTGACCAGATCTCTGGAGACTGCATGGCCCCATCTAATCAACCCCCACACAGCTGAAAAGGGATTATATTGGTAAAATAAATGGTAGTACCCCTTGTAGAACATTGGTGCTGCAAAATTGAACCAATAACCAATTTCAGAACGGATATCAACCCAATATAACAATCGAGGGTACTATTCTTTTGCAATTGCTACAGATTGAATTTGGATGAAATTTCCGTACTAGAGGCATGATGAAAGGCATTGGAGCATACATACAATCTGTCAGCAGATCACAATTGGGTTTGTGTCTAGTAGCTGGAGCTGTGGGGTCGAATTTATAAGTTGCACAGATCGGTTCCCCAACAAGAAATTGTGGAAGAATGAAAAAGAAATCCCACAAGACAAGTTTGGATAAGGATTGTTAACGGATTACTTATGACAGTCTTCCTCCGCGAATGAATGCCTGGGCACGAATTCTTAACCCTTGGGAACCTCAATGAAGTAAACTAGATTTTCAGGGACGTCGCTAGTGGTTATCACGACGCACTGACAGTTTGTGCAGGAGGATATAGCATTTTGGAAATTACTCGAGAAAGTGCGAAAGGATTGACCACCACAACGTTGACATAAACTACAGAACGGAAGACGTGTATTCCATAAAGATCTAGATTGCAGGCTTTTCTCGAACGAATATTAACATTAAAAATGACTAACTTTTCTCGAACGAATATTAACATTAAAAGAGAGATTGCAGGCTGTGGAAATCTATCTTTGCTTGGCATTTATGAACGTTTTAAATAAAATTTTGTACCAGATTTCGAAATTCTGAATCAAATCATATGTTTTTTTAAAATAGAAATTCAGGCACGCGGTACCTGTCACCTAGAACTCTTTATAGTGACGATTCATTGTACAAATTATAAACTAGCCTGCGTGAGCTCCCTATAGTGACGATTCATTGTACAGTGGAACTTTAAGAGATGTTAAATATAATATGTTTATTTCAAGGTAGAAATTCAGCTTTAAAATTTTGTTGTAATTATTAAAATATTATTTACTATTAATTTAAATATTTTAAAATTATTAATTTCTTATATATTTTAGAAAGTGTTAAGTATTAAATATATCTTAATCAATAATTTATAGTTGTTATAAAACAAACTTTTAAAATTATATATATATATATATTTATTTATTTGATTGATTATAAAATTGAGACCATCTTATTTGTATAAGGGTATTTCATAATACTTCTTAAACAATTATTATCAAATACTAATACTTTTTAAGGTAGAAATTAAGGTTTAAAATTTTGTCAAAATTGTATAGATGAATCTATGAGTAATTATTAAAATATTGTTTATTATTAACTTAATTATTTCAACCACCATTTATATAAAAAAATTATGTTTTTTTTTTTTTTAAATTTAACAAAAGAAGTAGTTTTGGTAGAAAGACCGATTTTACACTCTAGGAGTTCTGGCCGCACCAACATTATCAACTAGATTTTTGGGTACTCAATGTGTGTTTGATAGGGTGGAGATTCGAACCAAGGATCTCCAGGAGAGGATTGCCCTACCCTATCCAAATCACCTACAACAAGGGGATAATTATGTTGAATTTTTAAGTATTAGATAAATTTTATTATTACATTTATTATTTAATTATTTTCTTATGATATAATTACTATAAAATAAATAACTTTATGTAGGTGGTAAGTATTAAAAACATCTTTATTAATAAATTATAATTGTTATAAAAAATCATTAACATAGTAATATTTTTTAAATTGGGTATAAAATTAAAACCATATCATTAGTATTTATTAAACAACTATGTTTAAGTATTATTAAATATTAATATTTTCATTTTAATATAGAAATCTAGTATCAAAATTATGAGTAATTATTAAACTATTGTTTATTATTAACCCGATTATTGCAATCCTATATCTATATAGTTCATAAAAACTATGTTAACTTTTTAAGTATTAAATAAATTTTATTATTAATTTAATTATTTTATAATTATTATAAAATAAATAACTTTATACGCATTTTGGAAGTGGTAAGTATTAAATACATCTTAATTAATGACTTATAGTTGTAAAACAAACCATTAATAAAATAATAATTTTAAATTAGTTATAAAATTGAAACCATCTCATTTGTACAACTAGTGTTTTGTAAACAATTACTTAAAGTACAATGAAATTGTAATATTTTCTTTTAACCTAAAAATTTAGGTTTAATTTTTTTTTTAAATTATATATGAATAATTATTAAAATACTATTTATTATTAAATTAATTATTTTAATTCTATTATAAATAGAAATAAAACAAACCATTAACATAGTAATATTTTTTGATAAATTATATAGTGGCATGAGCTCGATTATAAATTTTTTTATGAAAACCAGTGTATTGGTTGGTGAAAGGTGTGTTGCAGTTTGGCTTTAGATATGGCAGCTTCAAGGGTGTTGATGATCCCCAATCTTTGTATTTTAAGGATGTTGTTTTGAATAAGGATGCTTCTTCTTCTGATCATTCAAATACCATGATTTTTTTGTTGCATGCAACCCTTGATCTTGTTTCTAATTCTTCTTCGAATTCGAAGCCGAATAATAATGGATGTTTGGAGAAAACCAAAGATAGTTCTGTCTTGGTTATCAGTCTTGATTCTATTGTGGATGATGTTTTATATTTGTCTGGGCATACACTCATCTACAAATTTATGGGTCTCATATTTTCTATGCCTTTTTAAAAAAAATGGATTAGGAGAAATTGGAGCCCTGAAGGTGATCTAGAGATTAATTTTGTAGCTAATGGGTATTTTATTGTGGTGTTATCCTATATGGCAAATCGTAGTAAAGAGTACGAGGAGGGTCCTTCCTTTCACAATCAATATCAATCATTTATCAAACCCTAACATTTAGGGTTTGATCCAGTGGAGGAGAGGCCTTCTAGGATTTCAGTGTGGGTCCATTTGCCATGAATCCCTATGGAATATTGGATATCAGATATTCTTCATTCTATTGTAGATATTATTGGAAAATCGATTGGTCCGTCTCACTAAACTTTGGATAGGAAATTTGCTTCTTTTGCACGACTCTATGTTGAAGTAGATCTGAATAATCCATTGCCTAAATCATTGGATATTAAACTAGGAAACATGTCTTGGGTCCAACAGTTATATTATGAAGCTCTCCCATTTTGATGTTGCATATGCCATGAATATGGGTATCTTCAAATAAATTGTAATAAAGTGAATTCTTAGCCTTCATACTCTTCATTAGACTGTCAAGATGCATCTACAAAGGCAAAAGAAAAATATCCTATGGTTAATGAGATCCCTGGTTCTAATGGATTTATTCTTGTTAAGTCTCGTTCAAGATATAGGCCTTTTGTTCATCAAAATAAAGGTTTTGGAAAGGGAGGTTCTAGTAACATATTTGATGTGCTTGAGACTTTTGAGGAGCCACATGTTGAGGAGAAATTCTGGAATAGAGGTGATATGGATGATTGTATTCAAGAGACATGTACTTGTTCTTTCCTAAATCCTTCTTTTGAAATGCAAAATTATGATAAGGAATGGGTGGTGCCTAAAAACCCTATTATAGAAAATGAAGATAATTCCAATGAGGTTGGATTGCCTTGATAAAGTTCTTGATCATTCCTCTTTGATTGAAAAATTTATTGAGGGAAATGATGATGAGACTAGGTTTGAACCCTCCCAGGATAGGATTGTTAGAGAGGAAGGAAAAAAGAAAGTTTATTCTATGTTAGGTATTCACCCAAAAACTATCAAAAAATCTGGGGTGGAGAAGGTGGTAAAAGCAGGAAGAAATAAGAATCAATAAAAATTTAAATTGATAGGGTAATCCTTAGTTGAGTCTAGTGTTGTTAAGACATTATATTCTCACTTCTTTATTCCTCCAAAATGAAAGTGATATCTTGGAATGTTAGGGGTTTGGGTAGAAGCCCTAGATAAAAAGCTACTTAGAATTTTATCATAGATCATAGACATGATATTATTTCCATCTAGGAAATAAAATTATCTTGTGAAGATATGGTTAGAACTGCTTCTAAGATATGGTAAAGTGATCAATATCTTGCTATTGGAGTTTAGGGTTCGACAGGTGGTGTTGCATGTTTATGGGATCCATGAAGCTTAACTCCCTCTTGATGGGTGGGTAGCAATAAATGTCTCTCTATGGTTATTACATACTTTTCATATGGATCTTCTATTATTCTATCTAACGTGTATGCCCCCAATGATTTATTAGGTAAAATCCTCTTATGGAATCATCTTAGATTCATTCGATCTCTTACTCCCAAATATCCTTAGATTGTGGCTGGGGATTTTAATTCTATCATATCCCTGGAGGAGAAGAATGGTGGTGTGGATTTTTTGGGCCCTTCTTCTACTTTGATATGGGAAAATATTTCTTTCCTTAATATTGTTGATGTGAAGCCTCGAAATGGACTCTTTACTTGGACTAATATAAGATGTGGAGCATATTTTATTTCTGAAATACTGGATCAGTTCTTTACTTTAGATAGTTGGTTTGATTATAACTGAACTTCATTCTTAGATATTCTAGGTTGGAGAGGCTCTGATCGCTGGCCCATTCTCTATTAGTCCTCGATATTCTCATTTCCAAGAAATTTTCCTTTCAAATTTCAACTTATGTGGCTCAAGGATAAGGATTTGTATGAATATGTGGAGAGGTGGTGGATCGAAGGGAAACCCAAATTTGGTACTACTATGTTTATTTTTTTCAAAAGCCTCTAGTTTGTCAAATTCAAACTTAGGCAATGGAACTGATTTTATTTTGGAAATATTTTTCAGAAGAAAAAGCAACTATAGGATAGCCTGGATGAGATCACTTTTTAAATTAAAGATGAAGGATTGACAAAGGATCTATTGGAAATAGAAGCTACCCTTTCTAGTTAGCTTGTTGAATGGGAGCTTTGTGAGGAGATTATTTGGAAGCAGAAATATCAGAGTGACTAGTTGTTGGGAGGGGATGGAAACATCTATTCTTTTCATAATTCAGTTAAAGACCACATGAATGGTAATGCTATAGTCTCACTTACTTTTGATCAAGGGGAAATTATCTCATCCTTTGAGGATATCTCTAATGAAGAAGTTAGGTTCTTCTCTCTTTTCTCTGAGTAGGGTCTTCATGATGTTGTTAATATGGGACTTATTTTTTATTGTATTCCTATGCTGGTCTCTAATGATATGAATACAATGCTAATGAACCCCATATCGATGGAGGAACTTAAAGCAGTTATTTTTTAAATGAAAAAAGGTAAAACACCTAGATTTGATGGTTTCTCTATAAAAAATTTCCAAGTATTTTGGGAAGTGTTATATTTTGATCTGCTAAAAGTTGTTCAGAAATACCAAGTTAATAAGCAAATGCTTAAATCTATTAATTACACCTTCCTTTCTCTTATTCCAAAATATGAAAATGCTAGCTCGTTGGGGTATTTCCATCCTATTTCCCTATGTAATGTTACTTACAAAATTATTACCAAGATTATTGTGGATTGATAGAAGAAAGTTCTTAGTTTTCTTAGTTCTCCTGAGCAAGGTGGGTTTATTAAGGGTCATCATATTTTATATGGTGTGGTGGTTGTTTCTAAATCTATTCACTCTATGGATATCTCTAAGGAAAAGGCTATGTTCATTAAGTTTGATATGTCAAAGGCTTATGACAGGGTTAGCTAGACTTTTTTTGTAGAACATCCTTCAAGATTTTGGGTTCTCGTATAATTGGATTGAATGGATCATGAGTTGTGTGACTTCGGCCTCATTTGAAATTTTAATCAATGGTTTATCATTCACTTTCTTCTCGGTCTCTAGGGGGATTCGTCAAGAAGATCCCTTGTCCTCCTATCTTTTCATCCTTATGGTTGAATTTTTGGGTAGACTTCTTAAGAGTTTTTAGAATTGTGGTGCTATCCAGGGATGGTATTGGGTGGAAAATTATTTATCCCAGTTGCATCTTCAGTTTGTCGATGATACTACTCTGATGGGGAGGGTAAAAATTGAGGAAGCAGTGAATTTTAGGAAGGCTTTAGATATTTACTTATCTACCTCTGGTCAAATAATTAATGAAGAGAAATCAAATATTTTCTTCTTCAATACGTATGGTCGGATTCAACGTAGGATTGCTAATATTCTATGTTTTCAAGTGGGTTGTTTTCTAGTGAAGTATCTGGGGATTCCTATTTCTTCTAAAATTTTTGGAAGGTCTTTACTGGAAAAGTATTTTGGATAGATTTTGATCAAGGGTTAATCATTGGAATTTTTTATGGTTATCATTTTATGGTAGATTAACACTTTTGAATTATTTCATTCATGTTTTACCTATTTACAGATTTTTTATCTTGGTTGTTCCTAAGTGCTTTCTCAAAGAATTTGATTCTCTTTCTAGAAAATATTTATGGGCAGGAAACCTAGACTATAATAAATGGAGCCTGATCATTTGGGATACTAAGTGTTACCCTAAAGTGATGGGAGATCTTGGTTTATGGCAATATAATTTGCATAGTCTCACTTTGGCTGCTAAAATTTATTGGAGGTGGTGTAGTAATCTTGATCAGTTTTGGACTAAAATTCTTAACCTCAAATATTTTGGTGGTGCTTTAGCTGATGAGATTCTAAGATTGAAGCTGAGGGGGAAAGGTTCCATTATTTGAGACACTATAAAAAAAGGTGCCATGCTTATTAAGTAGGGTCTATTTTGGATTGTTAATAAGGGAAACAATGCCTTATTTTGGGAATATTCTTGGGATAATCATCCTCCTATCATTTCTTCTTTCCCCCACCTTCATCTTCTTTGGGATATTTTTTGATGTAAGTTGGTATAAGGTGGCTGACTTCAAGCAACAAAGTCCTCTTGGAAATTATTTTACTCACTGTTGGTGGGATTCATAAGGTTGGCCAGAGGAGGGCTATCCTAAGGATCGTGACACATTGGATTTTATTTTGGCTGAGAGATCGTGTTGTTCTATTGAAGACTTTGATATTAGTTCTTGGGGCCATAATTTGAAAGGGAAATGCATTGTTGCTTTGGGTTATCAAACCCTTATTATGAAGAGAAGAGAGGAGATTGTATCCCCCTGGTGGAAGAAGATTTGGAATAAGTTTGGTTGACCCAAATGTATTTTTTTCTTTGGATTTTGTGTCAAAAGAAATGTTCAACTTGGGATAATATTCAAAAAATTTGTTTTCAACGTCCTTCACTATATTTTCTTTGTGGAAAGAATGAGAAAACCATTTCCCATATTTTATTCCAATGTTCATATTCCCTAGAAGTCTGGAACTTATTGTGGCAGATTTGGAAAAGGTCCATCATCCATTCTACTTATGTTTTTGAGTTTTGGTAAAGCTTGGGTAGATCCCCTACCTCTGCTTCATGTATTTAAACTGCCTACGATATTGGTCATTCCTTCATATTTTGGTAGATTTGGTTGGAACACAATGAAAGAATTTTTTAGGTATGTCAACTTGGATCCTTACAGGTATGGCTCAAAGTCAAAAGGATGGTTAAGGAGACTATTGAGGCCAAGTGTGTTATAACTTCTCCTATTACTTCCTCCGACTGACATATTATCAATAGATTGGAGATTTATTTATCATCACTAGCTACAAACAGAGGCCCTATTAGGGGGATTGGTTCATTGAAGGTCAATAGATCTAGGAAGTGGAGCCCCCCTAGGGGTGTTATCAAAATAAACATGAATGGTTCTTCCAGGGGTAACCTAGGTAAAGTTGGTATAGGAGGATTTGGTAGTGATAGTGAGGGTGTGGCCAACCTCTTTTTCTTTGTGTACAAGGGAATTCATTTGAATAATAATATGGAAGCATTGGCAATTATCCATGCATTAGAAATAAATTTTTCTTTGGGATGGAGAAGGATTATTTGTGAATTTTATTCCATGATAGTGGTGTATCTTATGAACAACAAGCATTTTCAAGATGCTTCCTGGTTTATGGCTAGAATAGTGAAACAGATTTTGAGCTTGGTTGGAAATTTTGTTGAAATTTATTTTTTTCATATCCTAAGAGAATGGAATAGAGTGGTTGATTGTTTGGTGAAGTGGGATTCTTAAGGATTCTCTGATTGGAAATATGATAGCTAGAATGATCTTGCTCAAGATAAATCCAGACTCCTTAATCAGTTAATTCAAGAGGACCAAGAAATATAATTTCAAGGTGGAGGAACCTGATTATCATGGGTTGTTGTGTCCTGTCAAAGTTGTTGTCAAAATGATCCATGGATTTTCTTGGTGGATTTATTGTATTTTTTATGATGTGCTAGCTTGAATAACTTGGAAATCCTTATGGAATGTATTGTTTTAGATTTTAAATATAAAAAAATCCCCTCTCCCAAAAAACATAGTAATATTTTTTTATTGGTTATAAAATTAAATCCATCCGACTGACGTAGTAGAAAAATATGCTTCTACTTTTGCTGAGTTTTTGCCAACTTGAGGTTGACGGTTTCAATTTGGAACCTTTCCAAGGTCCAATTCACTTAAAGTAAAATTTTAACAAGGTAGGGTGGGGATATAGTAGTATATTTTCAAATTACATTTTTTGTTCCTCTGTATAAAAAATAATAATTGAAACCATCCCATTTGTACAATCCATATTTCACTTAGTAAAACAAATTAATTCATACACTTTAAAAGTGGAACGTATTAAATATACCTTAATTAATGGGTTATAGTATAAAATAAACCATACAATAAATAAATTTTTCTTTGTTCATATGAAATTTATATAGTTTGATCATCTATTATGACTATGTTACTATATTATAATATTTTTAAAACAAAATTTATCTATATTATATTGTGATTATAATATAGCAACAATTTTATCTACATAATATGTATACTATATTATAATTATTGTTTTATAACAAATCATATATTATAACTATGATTGGTCGTACCTCTAATCTCATTCAACAAAATTTTCTCAATAACTAAAATACTAGGCCTAACAACCAAAGAAATAATCATATAAGAGGATAATATAAATTCTATTATAGGTATGTGTAAAACAAAAACTAAACTAATGTCCAAAAAATTGTCAACCAAACTCTTCAATTCAATCAATTATATTCCAAACCAAAAGGATATAATGGAAAATTTGTGTATACTAATCCAAATATCATTAGATATATTAGTGTTGTAGATATAAATTATCAATCTATAAAATTAATACATTAGCGTTCATAAAACACAAACCAAACTACTATCTAGAAAACTATCAACTACACTCTTTAATTAAATTAATTAAAATCCAAACCAAAAGGTTATAATGGATATTTTGTGTATACTAATTCAAATTTCATTGGGTATATATTTATAGGTGTCAATTATCAATCTATAAAATTAATACAAAAGGAGATAACTCCTATAATTAGATGTATACCCTAATATAATAATAGAAAGTAGCCTTTAAAAGAAGAGAAGAAAGAAAAATAAATTAAAAAACTAAAGAACTTATAAAAGCTCAAGTTAATCCTATCATTAGTGTTAGTATATATCCAAGCTTCTTATAGTGATCAAGGATACAATCAAGGAGGTATTATCATTAATAAATCTAATGAGCCCTCCAAGGAGTCTTCTAATCAAACACCACCACCAACACAAGATGATGTCATGCTTCATCTTCTCATTTTCTTAAGGAATATCTTTTAAACTTTGTCACAAAGGTATTTGGTGTTTGCTCAAGACATCAAGTCCATCTGTTGTAATAGTCGAATGCACCTGATGTCCTTAGATGTGATCTTTGACATTAAATTTTCCTAAAATAATGTATTCTACCATATATTGCCAAGAAAAAAGAGAGAGAAAACATAAAACTAACAATCATAAGCTATAGAGGTTCGAGGTGTAGACCAATTGGTTCGACCAAACCCATTAAGGGGAGCAGAGGTCCAAGGTTCAAATCTCAGGTCTCGTCGGACTGAACACTTGTCCCTTTCCTAGTTCTTTCAGTAGCGTAAAAGGTTTAAAATGATTGTGGCATGGTGGTTATAGGGGTAGACTATGTGAAGATCTGTGTGGTGGATTCTAGGCTAGATAGCACAAAATACTATGGTGACCATAAAAAACCAGAAAACCTACCCAATTTCGTGGTGGCTACCAATTCCACCATGTAAAGTCAAAAAAAATAATCCTAAGCTATAGATTGCAACACACCAAGATCACAAAATATATTACATGTTATTGGGAAAACAAACACATGCATCGTTCATGACAACAAAAATGAGCATGGTTTTAGTCCATTATACTCATTCATCCATGAAACATCTATAAGAACCAGGGCAAATGCTAGCCAAAACCTCCCCTACAAATCAATATACACACAAATACTAGGATAGAATGAGAGTAGCCACACACACACACACACACACACACACACACACACACACACACACACATATATATATATATATATATATATATATATATATATATATATATATATATATATATATATATATATATATATATATATATATATATATATGCATGCTAGAAAGAAAGAGGCTTAGGGCTTGTACATAAATGACTCAATGCTCAAGTCCAAACTAATACACAAAAAAATAAGTGAAAATTATACACAAGACTAGATACTAGTCACAAATGTACAACTCTCCCTTATTTTTTTAGGCATAAACATGGCATTTACACAAATAATATAAAATTCAAAATTTAAAATTTTTCTTTGCGCTAAGATAGGTGAGCACTTGCAAGTTTCCCTGGTCCTTGGATCAAGTTATCATTTTACATTTACGCTTAGTAGGCTTGAGGTTTATTTGGAGTCCTTTCACATTGAATGCTTTATAGACTGGTAGATCCTTTAAAATACCACATTTATGAGCATTTCCTCCATTAGAAATATAAATGTTGGTGATGATTGATGAGGTAAATCTTACTTGTTATGGACGTCTCTTTTCAATATTGAGGCTCATGTTGAATGTGTGGACCCCACTCTTCACCTCCCTTACTTTCAAAATGTAATATCCCATCAAATTTAGTTAGTACTTATTTTCACCACCCCTTTTCTCATAATCCTAGTGATTGTTATTTTGCGCATGGTGTGGCCCTAATATTTTTATCAAAACTCTAGTTTCTACTATTTTAGTGGTTGTATTTATATTTGAGGGTCCAACTACTATGCCTTTACATTATTTTTTACTTAAAACATTTTATAGGAGCTGGGTTTTCCTTATTTTGTACCTTTACCACTTTGGCTTCTCTCCCAGACTCTAATTTGGGCTATTTGTTGGGAACTTTATCCTTGTAGTTGAACTAGGTTGCTTTCTTCCCTTTTGTCAATATCAACCAAATCTATCATGTAGTGCAAATTCACTACAATTATGGTGGCTCACGGGGGATCCATAGCTTCCTCATGATGAAGGATCCAAAATATGGTAGCCTTATTCCTTTTGCATGAAGTCATGATGGAGTAATTGATAATAATTTAGGGAGGTTACTAAAGTTTATTCATTATGATTAGAACTTATCCTCATTCAATTTATGATAGTAACCTCATTTGGGTGAGTTAAAGATATATTTTCTCGAGCTCTCATTGGTCATATAGATTGTTGTGGGGTTTTACCCATGATTTCTTGGATGTGCATCTTGATCTCAACCTTTTCTTCCATGACACATGCTACCTTATAAGTGATGGGTAATTTTTGTAGCATATTGATGCTCCTATGTTGCTTTAATGTTTGCCATAACTCTTGCTCCAAAAAATGGTTCACTATTTGGAGTTCGAGGAGAAGGAAACCCCTTTTGCACCAAAAATATGATGGATTCTTTCCATTATTCCACTATCTAGGCCAAAGTATCAACATGATCCTTGTAAAAACATGCAACCTACTCTACTACTAGGACCTTAGTAATTTTATGGGTTATTGTTTTTCGACTAGTAATCCCTGCCACTACCCATTGTTGATTGTTTGGCTAGGCTATCCAAAATTTGAATTCTGATACTTTGGAAAATAAGGGACTGGTAGTCATTAAGACATGGTCCTGGTAGTCATAAAGACATGGTCAAGTACTTTGTTTACCTCAATTTTTATGTCAAGATTATTTACATGCATTTAAGCATTGAGATTAAACTCTTAGCTACTTTGGTGACTCCATTCCAAAATACTCATATTATCTTGAATATTTATTTTTCTTTGCTTGTCATTCACTCTAAATTAGAGACTTTCATCTATTTATTTTCTAATTCTCCTTTTACTTCTTCTATATCCTCTAATTACAATATAAAATGGTCCATATAAGCCTTCAATGCCTAAATATTAGCCTAGTAGGCCTTGAGTGCTTGCTTGATCTTCTCTAGTTTTTTCTCTTTTCTTACTAGCTTTATTATATGAGTTAAATACTCATGGCTTACAAATTTGTGTGCTTATTTGACAAATTTAACTTTATCCTTTGATCTAGTGTCCTTGAGGCTAAGTTCAATGGTGGCCACTCGATAATTTTGAGCTTGCATATCCCCTTCTACCTTGGAGATTGTGGGTATAAAATGGACCATGTACATCATAAAATTTTTGGGATGATAGAAAATTCTCATTTGTGTGATCATGGGTTGCTCTACTTGTCTTTTTACTTCTTTGTTTGTACACTACTATATTTGCTCCTAGATTTGTTGGAATTGGGGCAATAATTTGAAGATAGGAATTATGGCCTAAGGAATAGATAACTAGAACTGGTCTTTTAGGAGAAAATTTAAGGGTTTTAAAAGAGAATAAAAATTGTCTAACCTACGAGGGAGAGGTTCATAGAGGTAGATTCAATGTTTTGGGATGTTATGGAGGGTATTATGGATTGGATATATTGGGATGTGATAAGTGGTGGAGTGGCTAGGACAACTAATATGGGGATAGTGATAGAAGGGACACTCAAAGATGATGTTATCACAATGGTAGTGGTAAGTGGTAAGGTGGGTAGTAATTTAGCTAATGGGATGACCTCTACTGTTGTTGGTGGATTGAATTTTGAGGCGACCTCTAGAGGTAGTAGGAGGATGTCCTTGGAATGATCCCTACTTATTTTTTTCTTTATGGGCACCTCGATGTTATGGGATGAATTTTACTTCTTTTTAGACACTTCACCATGGCTTGGATCTTCTTGTACCTTCTATTATCCTATCTACCTATCATGATCACTAGATGTGGAGGATCATATGACCCAATAATCTCACCTTGCATAGAGAAACATAGTAAGACAACTCTAAGAACATAGAAAGTGGCTTGATCAAATTGCCTCTAGGGATTTTACAAGGCTAGATATTTATCAAAGGTGATATTTAGTGCTCTCTATTCTAATGTAACCTATTTGTGTTTTGGTATACAAAGAAAAAATGAAATAAAAACCATAGAAAATAGAAGAAAATAAAAAATTCATGACCCTCCCTTAGTAGACTTTGTTTCCTGATGGATTTATGTTTTGCTTTATGTTTATTTATGGAATGCTTGAATACTCCTTGACTGATAGCATAGATAAAAATGGTTTATGCAAGTAAATGTTGAATATTGATGATGGAATAATGTCTACTTTTTTTTATGAACTTGCAAGATATGGAGTATATGGAAAATGTGATATTTCTTACCACTAAAATGAATTGATTATTTCATGTGTGATTTCTATGAAATATACTAGTTGGTAGAATATGATGTTGCTAATGGAATTTGCATCCTTTTGTAGGAATAGGTGTTCATTCTAGGGTGAGAATAAAGACTCAACCACCAAGAGTGGAATGAGGGAATGATGTGAAATTTTATTTATGAAATAGTTCGGGCATACGGATAAATACCCATTTCATATAGTTGCATAATATTGCTTGCTTGAGAAAAATAGATATATCATTGGATGAATGACATATTTTAATGCTTGAAAATATTTATTCAAAAGTGTTTTTTTTAGTAGGATATTTTTCTAATTGGAATTTCATTGAAGTATAGGATTTTTATTGCATGATGGAGCAATTGTGTTGTTATATGAGTTAACCTTTTAAATACAAGTGATTCGTTGGAGCAATTACAATTTTTTTTTGAAAATGATAATGCTCTTTAATTTAAAATAAATGCTAGTTTAAAGGTTACTAGGAAATAATTTTTTCAAATAATATTATTTTTCTGAGTTAATATGAGCCATGTTGTAATCTAAGTTTTGTAGTTTTTAAATGCACCTTAGATTTCATTTTAATCTTGATGTTGTTATAGATTATTTTATCAAGTTATGGGTAGTAATACTTCTTGCTTATGTTGTTATAATAAAAATAACCTAAGAGTACGAGACATGGTGGTTTTAAGGAAAATTTTAGCATGGTTGTAGAAGTTTGATCTAAACTAAAAGAATGAGTTGGGTAGATAGACTCCAACTGTGAAGAGGAGAAAACTATGTGTAACTAGATGAAGTTACTATCATTGTTCTACCAATTTTTGATAGATTATTGGATAGACTATATTTTAAAACATGTTGTAGATTTTGTTTAAAACTTATGTCAGAGCTATTTGGTTGTTTCTCGACTCTCAATGCTAAAACTTAGATTCAAACTTCTATCCAAGTCTTAAACTTGACATGCTAGTTTGAGTGCGATGATTTTAGTGAATCCTTTTTTGGAATAGTTTCTCTATTGCTTGCTAAATATTGAGAGCGAAAGGATAGCAAATTTGGTATAAGTATAGCACTAATATTTTATGATGAGGCTTGGTAAATGCTGAATATTAGTGTAGAAGCTTATTTGCATATGTCAAATAGATGAATGGAAGAATAATATTGATATTTTATTAAATTTTTGTAAATTCCATTATGGGTTTTACTTCTATGCTCATGGAATGATAGAACTTTATTTGAAGGTAATATATACATTTGCTACACATTTGTTTTCTACCTATGAAAAGAAGAAAGAATTGTAGAATCCTTTTATGGTTAATTCTCTCTTTTGTACGAATGATGTAATATTCATGCAAAATATTTCTTTATCTATGAATCTTATATCTCTTTGATTCAATTGATTGAATGTACTAATATTTTTAATAAATTCATTTCATATGGATAAATTACACTGATTCCTCATAGTAATTTCTTCTTGATGGGCATGATTGGCTATGTTTTCAAGAAGGAAAGGTCAAAGGTGTGTGATGGTCCAATTCATCAAGAGACCCTACGTTTGTGATGGTGGAGATGGAAAATATTGTGAATCTATTAAAATTTGTAAAAGGAATACTTCTTTTGTATTATCCATTTTATATCTCTGGGAAGGACGGTTCTAATAGAGGAAAATTGATGAAAAAGAATGATGTAAATTGTAATGTCAATTAAGATGATGCAAATATGTCATACAAGCATTATTAATATTTAATGACTCTTAATTATGGTTGTGTGTGGTGTTTAATTTATGAGATTACCTTTTTTTGCATATTTATTTGTTATACTAAAAAGAATAGAGCATTGGATTAGATGATTTGGAATGGATACATCTAAGAATTTTATTCGTCTTGCTAAGGATTGCTTTTGTTTATTAAAATTTTGTTATACGATATATCCAACCACTATCATGGTGAGATGGATTTCATGTAGTGATTATTCCTTAGAGCTTATGTTCAGTTTGTTAATTCTCAAGAATGTAGGATTATAATCTCTAGAGTCTAAAATGTTGGTTACCTAAAGACTTCTTGGAAGGCATTAGAATGGGGTAACCTTTCATGACCTTTGTTACATGAAGAAAGTTTGAATTTTATATTCCCTCGAATGTAGATAAAGTGACTTATAAAAAGGGTAATAAAATCTCAAGGAAATGAGTTGGAAGGAAATAACCTTGGGCTCAAGGCTTGCCTAGAAGGACATGTGCAAGTCATTAAGGAGAACAAGCCACCCTTTCAAATTATTGAAAGGGGTAGAGCTAGCTCAAAAGATACATTGAGAAAGATAGCTTTAGTGAAAAGAGTGCATCTAATAATCATGTGTAGATAGACTTACACATGAAGTAGGGATAGGTGTACCTTGTGTTAGTCAAATGGAATAGAAGAATTCCACCTAATGCTCATGTGTAGATAGACTTACACATGAAGTAGGGATAGGTGTACCTTGTGATAGTCAAATGGAATGGAAGGGTAACACCTAATACCCATGTGTGGATAGACTCACACATGTGGTGGGGATAGCTGTAAATGGTGTTTGGATTTTTTTAATGTTTAGGAAGAATTGTTAAGTTTGTTAGTGTTATCAATTATATGATTTAGTTTAGTTAAGTAAAAACAATTATTCAGATAAGATAAGAATTTTTTGGGTTGTGACATCCGGTATCAGAGCCTAGGTTTGTAGTGGGATTTGTTTGCTATGCAAGGCTAGTTGTGGTATGTGATTGGAAATATACTTAGGTATGGTTTTGACTCTATTGAATAGAAGACTAGAATTATAGATGGTACTTTTAATCAACTCCTAATGACTCTTTTGTATGTGGCCAGGGATAATGCCATTGAATAGGAGGAGAGAAATTTTTTTCCCAACAACAAGGTAGACATGATAGACCCATGTAAAGGGTGAAACCCAAGATGTAGGTTTAGAGAACCCTAGTGATGAAAGAGAGGATCTCACAACAATAATAGCCCAACTTCAAGAATAGGTAGAAAAACAAAGATAGATTTTGGACATAACGTTGAACCAAGAAAAACTAGCTATAAAATATAGAATAGAATAGATAAATGAACCCCTTACATAAGCACAACAAGCTAGGGTTCATCTGGAGGCTGAATTGGGTAAGGATATGAAATACTTAAAGTATTCCAATTTTAATGGGGAGGAGTATGGTGACAAAGCCAAATCTTGGCTAAAGGAAATAAAAACCTATTATAACATGAATAATAACTCCTCCAAAAATCATACATCCTCAAGGTGTTGGTCTAGACTGGTGGGAGACACTTATTATAGGATTGGATCTTGAGGCAGTAGTATATTTGAGTTGGAATGTGTTTGTAAAGGTTTTTAAGGAAAAATTTCTCATAGAACATTTCTACTCTCAAAAGTTTGAAGAGTTCACTAAAATTTGATAGAGAATTAGGATAGTAGAGAACTATTATCAAATATTTGTCAAGCTTTTGAAATATGTATTAGCCTACTGTGAGAAAATAAAGATCCATAAGTTCATACTAAGAGTGGATTCTAGAATAGGATAGGAGGTGGACATGCATGAACCTGTTACTCTTCAAAAGGCCTACGATCTAGATAGAAATGCTGAAACCTATCTCAAAACCTATTTTCATTATGATGGACTAGATGAACATGGCAAAGAAGCACTAGGAAAATAAAATAGTGCAGATTTTTCATAAAGTGGAAATGAGAACATATGAGTAAAGACTCTTCTAAGAGAGATCAAAATAATGCTAGGAAGTAGAGGAGGTTTAGGAAATGGTTTCAAGGAAAGAATTGCAACCCCAAAAATCAAAATAATTGTAACAATAGATCTTCTCAAGGATATGCTAATCCCCCATCATAATAAAGAAATTAGCTGAGGGGTAGAGACAGAAGACACATCTAGGACCCAAAACTATATGTTTTTATTATGGTGTACTACACTACGCTAACAATTTTCCATGCATAACAAGATTGAATTTGAATGGAAAGAAACCACTATACAAGGAAACTACAAAGAAGGAACCAACACATAAGATTTATGCAACAACTAGAAAATAGGATCTAGAATGGCAAGCCACTTTGTTGTTGATAAGGATAAGGTCTTTGGTAGGAATGTAAAAAATTTGATTGATAGTGGTGCTACGGATAGTTTTGCTTCCACTAATTTAATTAAATACATATATAAAAGATCCAGGATCTTGGCACATGGGTGGAAGGTTGAGTATGGCTTGGGATAAACCCACTCTATGAGTCAGTGCTACACTATGGTATAAATTGCCTTACCTAGTGGAATGACCATAGGATGTTTTTACATTGCACCATTGCATGCTTTTGATGTAATCCTAGGAATGTATTGGTTGCAAGCACATAGAGTTGTAGTCAACTTTCAAGATAGATGGATATAATACTTGGAATAAGGTTGGAATGTGCAAAGGGTGTATAATTTGTAAGGGTATTTCCAACTCTAAATTCTTTCATTAATGCAACTCAATAAAGCCATAAGGAAAAGAAGAATGGTTTATGTTGTTAAGATAAACGATCTAGATGATAAGGAGGAGGTTTTTTGTAGACACCCATTTATGCAATATTTTAGGGATGTATTTCCAAAAGATTTACGTGGAATACCACCTAAGCAAAAATTTGACTTCACAATTGAGCTCCAACCTGGAGTAGAACCCATACATAGATCTCCCTATAGAATAAACCCCATATAAATGCAAGAGCTAAAAGTGCAGCTACAAGGGTTATTGAAGAAAGGACTAATTAGACCAAGTGTGTCACCTTGGGATGCACTAGTTCTATTTGTGAAGAAAAAATGATGGTTCCTTACGATTATGTATAGATTATAGGATCTTAAAAAAGGCAACTATAAAGAACAGATGTCCCCTTCTTCGATCAGGTCAAGGATACCACAATATTTTTTAAGATTGATTTGAAATCTGGATACCACCAAGTGAGGATCCAGGAGAAGGATACTCACAAGATAGTCTTTAAAACTTGCTATGGACATTACGATTTCACGGTTTTACCTTTTGGTTTAACAAATTCTCTAACTATGTTTAATAATTTGATGAACAATATCTTTAGGAAGCATTTGGATAAATTTGTGTTGGTTTTATTGGATCACATCTTGATTTACTCCCATAATAAGGTAGAGCACGATAAACACCTTAGGGTTGTGCTAGAATTGCTAAGGAAAAATCAGTTGTATGGGAATTTATCCAAGTGTAAGTTTTATGTATGAGAAGTGCAATATTCGAGACACATTATTTTAGCAGAAGGTATCATGGTAGATACTAATAAAATAGAGAATATTTTGAATTGATCACTGACAATAAATATCATAGAATTTTGAAGCTTCTTGGGGTTGACTGGTTACTATATGTGTTATGTGAAAAAATATGCCAAGATCACCTCACCAATGACTAACCTATAGAGGAAATAAAAGTAATTCAAGTAGCCAGATAAATGTGAATCAACTTTTCTTACCACACCTCCTATATTAAAGGTACCCAATCCTCAAGGGATTTTTTTTGTATGTACAGATACATCTTTGGAAGGTTTGGGAGGAGTGTTCTCTTAGGAAGAAGCAGTGATAGATTTTGGGTCAAGGAAACTAAAGCAACATGATGTTAATTATGTGACCCATGACCTGGAACTAGTGACAGTGGTGCTTTTCCTTAAGAGCTAGCAGCACTATTTGGTAGGAAGACCATTTTAGCTAAGGACAGACCATCAGATTCTGCAATACATATTCACTCAACCTCTAATTAATGTTAGATAGAGGTGGATGGAATTTCTCACAAAGTATGATTTTGGTATTGAGTATATTAAAGGAAAAGATAATAAAGTTGTTAATGCACTGAGTAGGCGAAGACACATATGTCTATTGTACTACATTCCTGTAAAATTAATGTAATATGTTAGGAATATGCAAAATTAGATGCATACTACAACCAAATTTTTAAAAATATGGGAAGGAATCTTGAAGATAAAAAATATTTTAGCTTCAAAGATAGTTTCCTATGCTTCAAGGATAGGGTAGTTGTTCCTAAAATAGGTTATTTAAGAATTTTTGCCATGAATGAAGCACATAGATGGCCATATTATGTTCATACAGGGGAGCAAATATGAGGAAGAATATGAGGGAGAATATGAGGAAAACTTTCATTTTGCTTAGGATGAAGAGGGATACAGGTGCATTTATTGTGCATTGCCTCGAATACCAAAAAGTTAAAGCATAACGTAAACATCCCATGGGACTATTGTATCCACATGATGTACCTATGCAAAAATGGTAGGTAATTGCAATGAATTTTATTGATGGGTGCCTAAAAAACAATTCTAGCATGATGCAGTCCTAGTGGTGGTCGATAGATTGACCAAGGTCACGTATTTTATACCTGAAAACACTAAGTATGATTTCATGGTTGTGGCTAATAGATTTTCCAAAGAGATATTTTAACTTCATGGTTTTTTAGAAGTACTTATATCGAATAGGAAATCGATATTTACATTCAATATTTGGTAAGCCTTGCATCATGCCATTGGTACTAGGTTGAATATAAGCTCTGCTTATCACCTAGAAAATAATGTACAGACTGAAAGAGTGAACCAAGTGTTAAAGGATATGCTTTGCATATACTGTATGGATTATAAGACTCATTGGGAGGATTACTTACATTTGGTGGAGTTTACCTACAATAAAAGTTACCATTCAACCTTAGGTATGGCTCCTTTTGAAGCATTGTATAGAAGAAGATGTAGGACACCCTTATCTTGGGATAATCTAGAAGATCAGATTATACTTGGTCCATACATGGTCAAAGAGATGGAGCCATAGTTAAGGATGATTAGGAAATTACTTAAAGAAACCACAAATCAAAAAATGAGTTATGCTTATTTGAAGATATCACCACATGAATTTGTTGTAGGTGATAGAGCATTCTTGAGGGTGATACCCTTGAAGAGAACTATTAAATCCATAAAGTTGGATCCTCACTTTATGGGACACTTTGAGATTATAGAGAAGTTTAGCCCTATGGCATATTGACTTGACTTGCCACCCAGCTTGTCCAATATTTTGTTACAAACTGAAGCATTAGTTTGCATTTCATATTCTGAGAAAATATATAAGATTTACATAAACTCCGTTGAGGCAGTTTGAACCAACCTGGGCAGTTTCTAAACTGAAGAAAAATAACTACGTACCACTCCTATAATGTTGGTAACTTAATTAATGTAATATAAATATTCTAACATCCCCCCTTATTACATTAATGTTGACTACACATAGCATTGCGGAACAATTCAAATTTGACTCGAGCAAGCGCTTTGGTGAAGATGTCCGCTATTTGCTCATCTGTGGGAATGTAGTGGAGCTGGATATGATGCTTTGGAATCTCATCTCGAATGAAATGACACCTAGTGTCAATGTGTTTGGTGCGATCATGAAAGATAGGATTCTTGACAAGATTCATAACACCTTGATTGTCGCAAAATAAATGTAAAGGAAGTGTCTTTGGAAGGCCCATATTTGTGAGGATGCGACGTAACCATATGATCTCGCAGACTGCTCCACTAGCTGCTCGATATTCTGCCTCAGTAGAAGAGATAGCAACAACATGTTGCTTCTTGCTATGCCAAGAGACAGGACCAGATCCAAGGTGAAAAATATAACCTGCAGTTGATTTTCGGTCATCTATGGATCCAGCATAGTCAGAGTCCGTGTACCCTTGAAGATAGAACTTGTTATTCTTTTTGTATTCCAGGCCGATATATGTCGTACCACTGACATAGTGAAGAACTCTTTTTGCTGCCTTCCAGTGGCTAACTTTAGGATCCTGCATGAATCGTGAAAGATAACCCACAGCAAAACTAAGATCTGGCCTGGTGTTTGTGAGATAGATGAGACTCCCAATCAGCTGACGATAGAGAGTACTATCTATTTTAGGAGATTCATCGAATCGGGATAACTTAAGTCCTGCTTCCATTGGTGTAGCTTTGGGCTTGCAGTCAATCATCCGATACTTATCAATTAGAGTCTTGGCATATTTCTTTTGAGTAACTTGTATGCAATGCTTGTATTGAGTTACTTCTAGACCAAGACAATAGTGGAGAAGTCCAAGATCTGTCATTTCAAAAGAGGTATTGAGATCTTTCTTTACTGTTTTGATCATACTCTCTAAACTTCCTGTTATGATCAGATCATCCACATATAGTACTAAAATTACTATGTTAGAACCATTGTTCTTGATATATAGATTAGAATCTGCAGGACTTCTTCTAAACCCATGTTGCACTAGATGACTATCAATTTTGATATACCAAGCTCGAGGAGCTTGTTTAAGTCCATATAGAGATTTGATCAGCTTACAGACTTTCTGTTCTTGCCCTTGAACTACAAAACCTTCAGGTTGAGTCATATAGACTTCTTCTTGTAGGTCACCATTTAAGAAAGCACTCTTTACATCCATCTGATGTAGCTGCCAACCAAATTGAGCTGCCATTGCACACAGAACTCGAATAGTGGTCATTTTAGCAGTAGGAGCAAATGTCTCTTCATAGTCTATGCCTTCTCTTTGTGCATAGCCCTTTGCAACAAGTCGGGCTTTATATTTATCTATTGCACCATTTGCCTTATATTTGATTTTGAATACCCATTTGCAACCAATGGGTTTCTTTCCTGAAGGCAAATTCACTAACTTCCAAGTTTGATTTTTCATTAGAGATGTATGTTCTGCATCCATAGCAGTTTTCCATTGATCTTTACTGAGTGCATCTGAGACTGATGTGGGTTCTTTTTCATCTAGTATTGTCAGATAGACTTTTTCATCTTCCATATCTATATCCTCATCTTCTTCTACATTCACAGATAAATCATCAAAATGTTGACAAAGGTCATCAACATCTGTTACTGATGTTGCATCATCTGCTCTTTTGTGTTGAGTCATACTGCGAGTAGCGGGTCGATCTAGAGTTAGATCTGGAAGTGATGTCAATTTTGAATCTTGCAATGTACTAGTATACCATTTAGGAACCTTCTTCTGAGGAGGTGTTGCTTCTTTCTTAGGTTCATCTTCCTTAAGGTATACAAGTGTGTTATTTGATGTGAAAGTTTCATCAAATACTACATCTCTGCTGATGTGTGTTTTCTTGGTTATAGGATCAATCAACCGATATCCTTTTGAATATTCATCATAACCAAGAAATATACATTTTTGAGTTTTCTCATCTAGTTTCCTTCTTTTCTGTTTAGGAATATGCATAAAAGCTTGGCATCCAAAAACTTTTAGATGAGAAATTGAGGGTTTCTTACCACTCCAGGCTTCTTGTGGAGTTTGTCCTTGTAGAGCCCTTGTAGGTGCTCTATTTAGTAGGTAAGATGTTGTGTTTATCGCTTTTGCCCCAGTATTGTTTTTCTAAGTTTGCTCCTTTTAACATACACCGACTCATTTCTACTATGGAGCAATTTTTTCTTTCTGCAACTCCATTTTGTTGTGGTGTATATGCTGTAGTGAGTTGTCTCTTGATCCCATGTTTTTCCA
This sequence comes from Wollemia nobilis, assembly GCA_028583015.1. Lineage (NCBI taxonomy): Eukaryota > Viridiplantae > Streptophyta > Pinopsida > Araucariales > Araucariaceae > Wollemia > Wollemia nobilis. The sequence goes on from JAQPPZ010001045.1 coordinate 2,159,005, forward strand.
AAAATGCTGAAAATTCCTTGGAGGTGTATTCCCCCCCTCGATCTGAGCGGAGGGTTTTGATGGAACAACTTGTTTCCTTCTCAACTTGTCTCTTGAACTGCTGAAAGTAGAGAAGAGCTTCTGACTTGAGTGCAAGGAAAGAGACCCATATTTTTTGGGAGTAGTCATCAACAAAGAGCTGAAAATACCTCTTTCCACCATGACTGGTTGGGAAAGGACCGCACAGATCTGCGTGGATTAACTCCAAGGGTTTTTTCGAGCGAGAAGAACTTGTCTCAAATGGAACTCGATGTTGTTTCCTTGCTAGACAATCTGAGCACACTGGGAGAACGGATGAAAGCTGAGGAAGCCCTTTGACCATGTCATATTTGCTTAATTCGAGTAAATACCCGGAACTGAGGTGCCCGTATCTTTTATGCCATAATGAAGTAGCTGCTGTTGTAGTGGCAATGAGGGCAGTATGGGATGCAGAAACTGTATCCAAGATGAATAATCCATGTTTGTAGGAGCCAGTGGCAATGTTGTGACCTTGGTGACTGATGAAACATCTCTTTTTTCCTTTTTCAACTTGAAAAACAACATCCATATGTCTATCTAACATCTGTGGAACAGATAAGAGATTGTTGGCAAGGCCAGGAACATAGAGAACGTTCTCTATGGCACAGTCACCATCAGGGAGTGTGACTGTAACATCCCCTTCACCTTGTACTTGATAGACCTGATTGTCTGCAATAGTGACAGGTTTGCCTTCTCTTGCGTGGAAGGTTTGAAACCAGGACTTGTTCCCAGTCATATGTTTGCTTGCTCCATAATCAATATACCATACAACATCGGATTTGGAAGAGGCAGTATGGGTCATGAGCACCTTGTGTGCTCTTTCGGAGTCATTATCTGAAGATGAATCAGAATCATCTGAATGGGAATCTGCATAAGCAACATGACCCTTTTGTTGTTTGCGATGCTGGGGATATTTCTGCTTCCCCTTGCCTTTCTTATGTTGTGAGGGATCATTCTGTTGTTTGTTTTTGAACCAACACCTGTTGGTATCATGATTGTTCATATCACAGATCTTACAATATTTATCTCGCTGGAGATTGGGCTTGCCTTTGCCTTTGGAAGAAGACCCTCCCTTCTACAACTGTCCTTGCTTGGGACCCTTTTGATGGGTGGAAAGAGCAGTGGTAGGTTCCTCATCTTTTTGTACTTGATTGGCTTCTTTAGTTTGCAACAAATTAACCAATTCAACAAAAGTTAATTTTCTGCCAGAAACATTGAGTGAAGTGATAAAACTTTTGTAAGATGGTGGGAGTGCCCTTAAAATAACAGATGTCAAAAGATCATCATCTATGGGTTTTCCCATAGTATTAAGTTTTGCTTTCAATTCTGCCACTTTGCAGAGAAATAATTCAACAGTTTCCCCTGAATTCATATTGAGATTGTGAAGCTGAGTTTGTAGGTGAAGTATAGTGGAATTATTCTTTCCTTCATACACAGTAATCAATGCTGCCCACGCATCTTTACTGGTCGTGGCATCACAAATATGAGGTTGAACCTCATCTGTTATGGCAAGTAACAAAAACATAAGGCCTTTCCTGTCCTGATCATCAAATGTATCTTGATCTGTCCTTGCTGTGGTGGGACGAGAGGTAGTGCCACTGACGACATCCCATAATTTTTTGACTTGAAGAATGGCTTTCATTTTATGCTTCCATGGCACAAAATTGGTGCCTTTGAGCAATTGGGCATCTGAAAGATACTTGTGCACTGTAGCCATTTTTTAGGGTTCCTTATAGCGCCAAATGGTCCCCTTTTCGATATACCGTTGCCGAGCCAGTTATACACGAACTGAATCAAAACAATACCCGCCCTTACGTGAGGGAGACTATAGGTATTATGAAGATCAAAGCGGTACGTGGAACATAGGCAGATCTGAAAAGGATTGCTTTGTTGATGGCACCTACCTTAGAAAGACAGGAATCCGCATGCGTGGGGCGTAACTTCCCCTAAACACTTTGGAGTCCAAGACTTTCGTCAGGATTTACGCCTAAACACAATAGCAATGGGGGTAAAAAATTCACTCAAAGAGATGTTAATGACACCTGCCTGAGAATCTTCGGAAGAAGAATAATCAGTTGGAGGTAATTAAGTCAAAAAACAAAACTAGGAGTAAAATTAGTGTTGGTGAGAGAACATCAAGTAGATGATCAATGAAGACCCCTGTGCAAAGAGATAACTGCTTTTTTTTTTTTTAGAACCTGTGCAACATGTGCTGAGAGAAGTAGTGGATGCCTTGATGTAGATGATTTTTAATTGCAGAAAAAAAATGCAATAATCAAACAAGCATGCTCACAAAATGCTTCTCACATAGGTGTCGGGTTCAACCGAAAATGCACCCAAATTTGACAAAAGAAGGTGTCGAGTAAAATCGAAAATGCACCTTTGAGTTGCTATCTAAGTCTTCTTTCTGAGGGATTGAAAAATTTGGAATTCCCCCTTCTATCTTGTGAGGGCAAAATAGAGTATAATGCCTTTGAACAATTGCTTTTGAAAGAAAAAAAACAATTTACATGTCTTTAAAAAACTTCTTGGGGCGTCACAAAAAACGACGAGGCGTCAACACGACCCTCGGGGCGTCAAAAAAAGGCCTTCCTTGGGCGTCACCGGACCCTCGGGGCGTCAAAAAAAATTTCGGGCGTCATGTTTGGCAGCAACTTCTTAAAGTACCTTTACACCTTGCAAAGGAGAAGTGCGGGAGTTGAACCTGCACCCTATGTCCCAAGCACCTTAGCACAAGACCATCTCGGCTACTCCGTCGGATGGAAAGAAGACAGCACAGGGTACCATATTGCAAAGTTAAAAAAAAACTTAATGATTTTTTTTAAAAAAAAATCAGGAGAGCAATACCGTGCGGCCAATCCATAGGAAGGCATCCGGGTCAGATGTGCTGGCTGCCAAGCCGATGGCAGGCCTTTTGCTGGCCGTTGTAGCCACTGTAGATTTCAAACGAAGCCGATGCCACTGTTAATAGTTGTAGCCGTTGTAGCTTTCAGACGAAGCCGACGCCACTGTTAACATCTTCTTTCCGCAACATCTGCCGCATATTTTCTTTCCTCAAAAAATAAGTCTCACCGCTGCTCAACTCCAGAGAATTTCTATGGCTGACAGTGGTTTTCACAAACCGATGGCAGGCCTTTTGCTGGCTGCAATCGCTTGGCATCGCAAACTTCTGCGCGCGAAATGCCACGGCCAATCCAGCAGAAGGCGTCCGGGCCCGCGGGGTGCACTGTCGGATTTGCTGGCTGGAATGAGACGTATTGTCTCACGCACAACAAACAAATTTTTTTTAAATGAGCAATCGTTGGGCGTCACAAATTTCTGCACGTCCATGCTTCTCAGGCCATGGCTCCATCTACAGCAGCCGAGTTTCTCCGCTGAGTCTCTACTGTGACTGCCAGTAGTGTTTGGAGTGCTGCCTGCAAATTGCAGGCACTGTGATTATGGAGTGGTAAATGTTATCCACCTTGCCCAAAGAAAATTCACATTGCCCAAAATCGTTCAATGCTCTGATGCCATGTTACAAACTGAAGCATTAGTTTGCATTTCATATTCTGAGAAAATATATAAGATTTACATAAACTCCGTTGAGGCAGTTTGAACCAACCTGGGCAGTTTCTAAACTGAAGAAAAATAACTACGTACCACTCCTATAATGTTGGTAACTTAATTAATGTAATATAAATATTCTAACATATTCATGACACCTTTCACATTTCTTTATTTAGGAAATATGTGGATAACCCTGAGCATGTATGGGAATTTTCTAATTTGCAAATGGTAAACCCATAGGCTATAGAGGTTCGACCAATAAGGATCCTTGATTTTTGATCCAAATCATTGTGAAAAGGGGTTTTGGAGAAATGTAAGGTCCAATGGGATCATTTTTTGAAAGAGATGCTACTTGGGAGAAAGTAGCAGATATGCAAAAATACTTTTCGTACCTATTTGAAACTGTTGCATAAATTAATTTGTACCAAAATCATATAACATAAAGTATTGTGATAAGTCTAATGGAGGAGGATGCCATGACCCTCCCTTGAAATACTTTGTTTCCTGATGGATTTATGTTTTACTTTATGTTTATGGATGGAATGCTTGAGTACTCCTTGACTGGTAGCATATATGAAAATGGTTTATGCAGGTAAATGTTGAATATTTATGATGGAATAATTTCTACTTTTTATGAATTTTCAATATATGGAGTATATGTAAAATGCAATATTTCGTACCACTAAAATGAATTTATTATTTCATGTTTGATTCCTACGAAACATACTAGTTGATAGAATATGATGTTGCTAATGGAAATTTCATCTTTTTGTAGGAATATGTGTTCATTCGAGGGTGAGAATAAAGACTCAACCACATATAATGGAATGAGGAAAATTATGTGAAATGTTATTTGTGAAATAATTCGAGCATCTGGATAAATACCCATTTCATCAAAACATCACAATATTTTCACATGTTGCTCAAAATTAAAATTTGCCAGATTTTCAAAATCCCACATCTACAAACAACTCAACCAATCAAACTATTGTAGTACAAATTAATGAACCTAATTCTCAAGTAAATGACCTATAGAGGATTTTTGAAAAATTTAGTAGTGACATGGTTCAAATATATAAACAATTGCCTCAAAATTCTCATCAAAATATAAATTTTAGTTTTTCGTAAAAACCTTGGAATACTCATCCAAACAATGGAGGAGTACCCAATCCTATTGACAATAAAACCAATGATCCTATTAATGTAAATCAAACCAAAACCATTGTTAATATTTCATATTTAGCTTTAAACAATTGGTGTAGGGTACATTCTATGATACAACATAGTGAGAATGAGTGCCCTGAATTGAAAACAATACTAGATATTCTATAAAAATATATGGATAACATGGAAATTGTTTCAGATGAAGATCCTTCCCAATAGGCTATTAATAACAAAGGGAAAGAATCAACGCTAGTAGTTGAAACATTTGAATCAGATGAAGAATATGAAGAAGGGTATGATGGATCTATAGAAGAGGAGGTTCAAGCCTTCAAATAATTTAAAGCGGTAAACATAATAACAAGCTTAGGAGTAAGACTAAAGCTCCATTTACTTCTTATACTCTCCCAAATGACACCATCATTCCTCTTGACACATAAGCTAGTAACAATCCCATGCCTCCATCTAAATTTGATCTGCCTCAACCACCACATGATAAAATTACATATAATATTGTGGAGGATTTAAAAAAAACAAAAGCAAATATATATTTATTTGATGTTGCTAATTTGACTAATCAGCAATAGTTTTTGATGCAAGAATTTGGTAATCAAAGAAAAAATGAATTCTAGAAAGCCATGGATGCACAATTTGCCTCACGAAGGGATAAAGGAGAAGCTCCTCCCTCTATTTTAACCATAATAATTGCAGGAAGAAATCTGCACAATTGTCTTGTTCATTCAAGAGCATCCGGTAATGTCATGCCTCATTAGGTTTTAAAACCATCTCTTTTAACAGAATAATTGTTCAACTGAATAAATTTAAAGTTCATGTGGTTGGAATGCTTAATATTATTCACATACAACTAGCCTTTAAACCTAGGATACAACAGTATATTTATATACATGTTCTAGATATGTTGTTGAGCAGAGATTGGTCTAGGAACTTAAACGAATATATGACCACTTATTTTTCACATATGTGGCTACCACGAAAGTGTGTTTTTAATAAAATAAAAATTGAAAGAGAACCTATAATCAAGGATTTAATTACTGAATATAAAAAAACCAATGAAATTATTTACAATGAGTTTGAGTTAGGCGTTTACACTTTGGAAACAAAATTGGATGTAGGTGAATCTGAAAATGAAATACCATCTATTAATCTAGTTAAGGATGAAAATATTGTTTGGATTCTAAAATTTGATGTATCTAAATCCAAACAAGGTAGTGGAGCTAGTGTGGAATTTATTAGTCCTAAAGGTAACTCATCTTTGGCAGCTTATAGATTACAATTTCCTTGCACTTATAATACTACATAATATAAGGCTTTAATATTTTGTTTGTAGTTAGCCTTAAAGAAAAAAATTAAATGTCTGAAAGTGCTAGGAAATTCATATTTGGTTGCTAAATAATTGAAAGGCCAATACACATGTCATGATAAAAGGTTAATTTATTACATAAATAGAGTTAGGGATTTAATTAATGAATTCCATGCTTTCAATATTTCATTGATATCTAGGAAGAACAATCGAATTGTTGATTCTTTAGTTATCACAGCAAGTACTCTCAAGCCTATTTATAATAGGAGCCTAAATAATTTTTTGATTGAGTTGATACCTTGTCCTTTTATACCTGACAATGTGAGAAATTTACAAGTATTTGAAAGTTACAGGCACATTTTTAATTTTGTAATTAATTCAGGCATTTTTAAAAATCAAGTAATCGATGAGGATGATGGATGAAAATAAATATCATGAGGTAACAAATAAAACCAATGCAATTCCTAAAGGTATAGTTTCTCTAAAAAAAAATGATATTGATTACAAAAGCAAAAGTTGTGATAAAACCTCACTCTCACAGGATGCTTATAGTTCTATTGATATTGAGATTAGTAAAGACCTACATAACGTACTCATAGGAAAGGCTTGCACTCATAATGAATAAGAAGGGATTGTATAGGCTCTTAAATATTACATTGATGTAATAACATGGAGTTACGAGGATTTAAAGACTTGTAGTGAAAACATCATAACACATACTATTCATTTAAATCCAGATTCAAAACCATTTAGACAAAAAAAAAAGACGAGTTAACCCATTACTAGAGCGTCTTATACAAAAGGAGGTTAATAAATTGTTAGATGCTAAGATTATTCTTCCAATCAAACACTCTACATGGGTAGTGAACATTGTACAGACTCTTAAATATTACACTGATGTAATAACATGGAGTTACGAGGATTTAAAGACTTATAATGAAAATATCATAACACATACTATTCCTTTAAATATAGATTCAAAACCATTTAGACAAAAATAAATACGAGTTAACCCATTGCTAGAGCCTTTTACACAAAATGAGGTTAAGAAATTGTTAGATGCTAAGATTATTCTTCCAATCAAACACTCTACATGGGTAGCAAACATTGTACTAGTTAGGAAGAAAACATGTGAAATCCATTTATATATCAATTTTAGGAATATCAATAAGACCTCATAGAAATATAACTACCCATTGTCTTCCATTGATCATATTTTGCAAATGGTGAATGGTTCTGAGATGATGTTTTCTTGATGGTTATTCTAGATATAATCAAATTCTTATTGACCCAAAATATAGAATGAAAATTTCTTTTACCACAAATTGGGGTACCTTTGCTTACAGAATAATACCTTTTGGATTTCTTAATGCAAGTGCCACATTATAGAGATCCATGGACTATGCATCTAGATATTTGATAGGTAAATGCATAGTTATTTATGTTGATGGCATTCATGTTTTCTTAAAGAATAGATCTGACCATATTAATGATTTGAAAAATGTTTTTCAAAAGTGTAGAGAGCGTGGCATTTCACTAAATATTAAAAAGTGCATTTTTTGATTAAATGAAGGTAAATGTTTAGGCCATGTCATCTCAAAGGATGGAATTTCCATAAATCCTGAAATAATTGAAGCCATATATAAAATCCCTCTTCCTGGTATCAAAAAAGAATTACGATCATTTTTTTGGAAAATAAACTTTGTCAGGAAATTCATTTGGTATTTTTTGAAATAATTAAATCATTAAATGATATATTGAAAAAGGATGCTAACATTAATTAGACTGGTGAAGCTAAAGCAGCTTTTTAGGATGTTGAAAATGCAATATCTTGTGCACTTGTACTTGTGGGTCCTAATTACAAGAAACCTTTCTATATTTATTCATTTTCCTTTGAGCATTCTTTTTCTAGTGTATAAACTCAAAATAATGAAGATAATTAAAAAAATCATATTGCTTTATTGATTTCACCACTAAAATATGCATAGTTGAAATAAACTATTATGGATAAAAAGGTATATGCTTTTTTCAAAATTGTGAATAATATTATACTTTACATTTTGCACAGTAGAATTTTTGTCATAGTACCTGACCTAGATGTCAAAAAAAAGTTGATGCAGAATAAACTAGGAGAAAGGAGAGGCAAATGGTTGGCTACTTTTCAAGATTTTGATTTAGAGATCCATATGATGAATCTTGTTAGAGGACAAGGTTTGATATAGTCTCTAGCTGAAATTGATCCTCAAATCATGTGTCAACCATACACTATAGAAATCATCACCATAGATGAATAGTATAATGGCATTGTGTGTTTTGTTTTGAATGGTAAGTGTCTTGATCACTTTAATGTTATGCAAAGAAGAGCACTTCAATTAAAAATATCTAAAGCTGGTGTGTTATACAGAAGGAATCACAAAGAATTTTTCCTTAGATGTTTGAGTAAGGATGAGTCTATGCAAATACTTAAGGATTTTCATGGTAAGTATGGGACTAGGCATGGATAAGCTAATACCACAACACACAAAATTTTGAGATCTTATTACTATTGGTCCCACATTTTCAAAGATGCCCATGCCCATGTTTGCTCTTACCATACATGTCATATTATCACCAATAGAGAACGAAATGTCTCCATACCTTTACAACCCATATTTGAGGCTAGATCATTTGTACAATGGGGTTTAGATTTTTTAGGAGCTATAAACCTAAAATATTTACCTGGTCACAAATATATTTTAACTACCATAGATTATTGTACCAAATGGACTGAGGCCATTCCCACTAAGAATTGTACTTCTGAAGTGGTTATTAAATATTTAGAACACATTGTTACTTGATTTGGTATGCCATATTCTATTATTTGTGACAATGTTCTGCTTTCACTTCACTTAAGTTTGCAAAATGGGCTTACGATAATAAGGTAAGCATAAATTTTTCTTCAAATTATTCCCCACAAGGTAATGGTTTAGCAAAATCTACCAATAAAAGCTTATTGTCTATAATTAATAAACTGTTAGAAATAAATCCTAGAGACTGGCAAATAAGTTGAAATATGCTTTATGGGTAGATAGAACTAGATCAAAAGGATCCATTGGTACTTCTTATCATTTAGTTTATGTTCAAGATCCTATTTTTCCTGCTAACTTAAAATTGCAGACTTTTCAATTTATGAAAGATTATCTTGAAACTAATGATAAAACCGAGGTAAGATTTACTCACTTAATGAGTCTAGATGAAAAGAGAGAAGATTCTCTACAACATTTTAGTAATCATTAGGGTGTTGTTAAAAGGTGGTTTGATAAAAGAGCCAAGGTCAAAGCCTTTAGGATTGTTGATTTGGTTTTGTTGTGGGATAAAGCACACGAAAAGAAGGGTGATCATAATAAATTTGATGTTCTTGGTTAGGCCCTTACAAAAATTTCAATATTCTTGGGGAGAATGTGTTTAAATTGTAGAATATAAATGGAGAGAGTACTCCATTACCTATCAATGTGCAGTTATTAAAGCATTATTTCCATCCCTGAGATAGAAAGCACATCCATCACTTGTATATATTCATCTCTTGTACATGGTTTTTAATTTTGCAATTTTTGCTTGTATATAATTTTATTTTTTTGTTTTGCTTTTGCTTGTAATAGTCTTGTGTTTGTATATATTGTTTGAAAACAATTATAACTTGTTTGTTTGTTTGTTTATTTGTTGTTTTTCACTCTAAAATTTTGTTTTCCGTTTTTGTTTTGTTAAATAATCTAGGTTCAAGTCAAACTTTGTGTTTGAGATTATGTTCACATTTTGCTTCTTCACTGTGATAGCATGTTTTGGGTTTTGTTTTCCAAATTATGGTATAGTTGTGTAGTAGCAATAAAATTTTGTCACTTGGTTGGATATGTTTCTTAGTATTGGAAGATGCATTGCCTGTTTGAAATTAGGTGAAATTGAAGTTAGTGAAATTATATTATTTAGTAGTTATTCTTGAATTATGGATTAAAATGGTAGATATTGAAGTAATATGACATTTTTTTGAAGCTTCACATGTAACACAACATTTAAATATTATTTTTGATCCTGAAGGATGAAATCATTATGGTTTGTTGATTAGGCAAAAAATTTATACACTCAATATTAAGCCTTAGATGGTCTCTAACCCAAGATGCACCTATGATATTTGCAAAGCAATCAAATACTGATAGATATATAAAAAAAAGAAACAAAAAGAAAATACAAATCAATCAAAAGTCTGTGTGGTTCATATAATATCTACTAGGGCTATAGATGTCTGGCTAACAATAGAGCAAGGTCTATAAGAGATCAAGGTCATCACCACTGGAGCTATGGATGCTTGAATGATAGTGGAGCAATGCAAATGTAATTTTTTTAAGTGAAATATTTAAAAATCCTAATTGCAAAGCAAGTGATAAAGTTCTAATCGAATAAAAAATAAAGAATAAATTCACAAAACACACACTAAGCCAAAGCGAGTGGAGTATTTATTTTGAGTTGAAACCATTTAACCCCATACTTCTTGGATATCACTATACGATTTAAACTTTTCTAATAATTGGCTTCCTTGATTTTAGACTGGCTTCTTTATCCAAAATTCTCAAGAGCATTTTTTAGTAGAGTCACAATTTGTTGTTATCGTCGCACAATGTACCTCAATTTATGGACCCACGTAAAAGTTTTTGGTTAATGTGATTTTTTTTTTTTTGTAGAAATATGGTTTTGTCTATTGTCTCTTAGATAATTTTATCGATATGTAGGCATGCAATAGATAAGATTTGACACTTGCATAATTCTAATATTTTTTTGGATTTAGCCATTCTAAATTTTCTAGCATTTAAAAATAATAATAATAATAATAATAAAATAATATATACATATATATATATATATATATATATATATATATATATATATATATATATATATATATATATATATCACAATAAAGCTACTATGCGTATCCTAAAGTAAAAAATCAATAGGTTTTGTGAAGATTACGTTATTTTATCAATGGTCTGTCACAATTTGTTGTTATCGTCGCACAATGTACCTCAATTTATGGACCCACGTAAAAGTTTTTGGTTAATGTGATTTTTTTTTTTTGTAGAAATATGGTTTTGTCTATTGTCTCTTAGATAATTTTATCGATATGTAGGCATGCAATAGATAAGATTTGACACTTGCATAATTCTAATATTTTTTTGGATTTAGCCATTCTAAATTTTCTAGCATTTAAAAATAATAATAAAATAATATATATATATATATATATATATATATCACAATAAAGCTATTATGTGTATCCTAAAGTAAAACATCAATATGTTTTGTAAAGATTACTTTATTTTATCAATGGTCTTGTTTTGGAAAATTTAATTTATGTTTTTGTTTGATTGTAGGTTACTAGAAAACTCATGGGCGATTTTTGAGGTGAACCCCGACTCGACCAACCAACGGATGTAGCACATGAGCACGGTCAACATGGTCATCAGGAATGAATTTCAAGTTATATATAAGTGGCACAATTTTTGAGGTGAACAAGCAGAAATGAACAATAAAAAAGGACAATGAAGAGTTTTTTATTTATTTTAAATATCCATTGAAACTCACGAAAAAAATATCAGGGACTTCATGGAGTAAGCCAATGTTGAAAATTTGATTTTAAGGAAGAGTATCTCCTCCCTATTTGATGGACTGAAGGAATTTCACCCATTGTAATCTATTAAAGCAAGGTATTCTGAAGGAGCATTCATTAAATATCTTTCATTTTGACAATATATTAGAAATTTTTTAATAAGTTATATGCATGCGGATGGTATACTTATTTATTTTTTTAATATATTATGTTATTCCCGTAGAAGATTGCATCACATTAATTTTGGACTATGTGAAGACTGGTCGGATTAATGTTGGTTTAGTGTAGGATATTTGTTTATACGGATTCAAGATGAAATTTTAAAAGTTACAATGACTCATTTTTATTTTATTTATTTTTCTAACCCTAGCCTTTTATTTTTGTCAAAGTTTCATCAAATAAAAATCAAAACTCCAATTACATTTTTTTAATGAAATTTTGATATTTAAAACTTTGCATAGTTTTTTCCAAATAATCATTTAGTTTCATTTTATGTAAAATTAAAATTTCAATAAATTTCAATTATGCATTAAAGTGAATAATTAATATGAAATTTTAAAATTTTTAGATTTCAAAGTTAGATTTAATTATTTCATTTTTATTCTCAAGCAAATATTAACAATCGGAGATAAAATTTTATTAACAATTTGAGATAAAATTTGATTAACAATTTGAGATAAAATTTTGATTAACAATCTGAGATAAAATTTGATTACCAATATAATATAAAAGTTGATTAACAATTTAAGATAAAATTTGATTAACAATTTTAAGATAAAATCAATTAAAATCAAATGTTCAAAAATTAAAATCGAATGTTTATCACGTTTCAAATGTTGTTATTTTAAAGTAAATAGTTGATCAATAATTTCACATTTTTTTAAATTCCGTGAACAACAAAATCACTAAAAATAAAATCAACCTAAACAAGCCCCTTGTTAACAGGCATATGCAACACTGAGGTATCCAATTAAATTTTGGCATTTCATAGTTTTCACTAAGCATTGCAAGCAGATTAACACATTAAATAGAACCTTGAGGAAATCACAATTATTTTCTTGCAAGAGAGGATATCTGAGCAGAATCTTGACTGTGAGTATTCTTGTGATTGGACAAAATTATCACTCAACGGAGAGTTTGTAGGTAGAGGGGTAATTGAATATTTTGAATCTGTAACATATTTGAATTCATGACATATATTCTACACCATTTGAGGATTCTCTCCTAATTGACTTTCCATGATACTTTGAAACCCTATATATGTAAAACATAGAAGCATAACTCATATGATTCCCCTTGTTTAGGGGGTGGATTTTCGGGCACCACATTAAACAAAATTGAGGGAATTTTTATGGAATAAATACGCACCTTTTTCTAAGAAGCTAGAAAATCTCTAGGTTTGTCAACAAATCAATGGATTTAAACCTTAGCCAAAAACATTCTCTTGAATCACCATTATAGCATTTATGTTAGCATAATGTCATCAAGGAATTGTTAAAAAAAATAGTGAATCACTAGAATTCTAGCAAATTGTTAGAACAAGGGCTTATTGGATTAGAAAATTTTGAATGGGGATGGAGATATTACTTTTCATAAGCAAGGAAATCGATGAATTGTGACTTAAAAAATTATAAACCTTTCAAAGATGAGTGACGTGATAATGACACAAACAACTATGATGAAACAATGAAATAGGAACTTAACCAAAATGAAGCATGGGAAAAGTGAGTGAAGGTCACTCAAGATATCAATGAATCACCAAGAATATAGACACATCGAATATTTTTTTTTTTTTAAAGATTCTCACAAACCATACCTATAAATTGGTGGTTTTTCAATAGGATGAAAGTTTTTTAGAGTAATTATAATTTGAGGTAAGTCTTTGGGTTTGATTTTCAATAAAGTCACCATTTACATTTTATTAACTAGGCTATGCAATAATATTCTTTTCAAGCTTAGGATGCAAAATAGTCAAACCTTAGCCAACGTAGTACAAATTTATTCATAAACTTTTGGGTTTTTTCAATTTCAATGCATTCAAAAAACCCTTTATATATTTGATAGAATTTACAATGAGTTAAAATAGATCCCTGAATGAAGGGTGAAGGTATTAAGGGACAAATCCCAATGGTCACGCCAAAAATAACTATTGATCCACCAGGCTGATTGATTCATGATTGCACCAATGACCCTACATTCAACACCTTGTAAAATGGGAGGTTTTAGTCCCTTTGACCTCTAGATTTAGGTCAAATCCCCATTAACCTATGCTAAGTTAACTGATCTAAATGCAAAAAATAAAACAAAATGAGGTAAGAGTGTGAGATATAAAATTATATGCAAGAAAAAAGTAAAATATTGCCAAAGACAATAGTGAGGCTAGTGTGTGATCAGTTGTACCATTCCAAGAAGACCAAATAACAACAATTCGATTTTATTCAAAAGCATGCATTAGATGGAAAAGAGGACTAATATACATGTGTAAGAGCATCGTCACAAACATAATCATACTTATAAAGATCCAACAAGTGGAGACACAATTGAGTAGATTAACCAATCATATTTTTCCACTCATAAATAATAAGATTACAACAGAAGAATACAACTCTAGTCTTTCTAAAAGTGACTAGAATATGTTCATAATGATCATAAGGATTTTTATTTATAATAAGGGATTTACCCTCTAAGTAAAAATATTCAAATCTTATAATTATAGCTACAAGATAAAACATCACTTTCATACCATTGTTTTTCAATTGTTGCCTTGTAATTTGACAAACAAATCATTGGTTTGTTAGTGGATCACAACTTTTTTATTGATCATGACTTTCTAATGGATTGCAAATTTCCAAAAAATCAAGGGATCATTGGATGATGGTATGCTAATGTGGTAAGGAAAGCCAATGAATCATCAATTTGTCGACGAATCAAGAGTTCCTATACTTAACCCTTTTTTTGAAAAATATTTCAAAATATCTAGTTTACACCAATGCTTTTAGGGTTGTAAAATTGCTTCTTATTTGTTATCCATAAATTAATTCCTTATAGAATTTTGAAGGTGGTAGCCAAGTTATTACAGAAACCTTATCTTTAACTTGTTAAGACTTTTTTATTTTTCCCAGTAATGTGGATGTCCACATTTTCCTTATAATGTAGATTGCCAATAGTCTTATTTATTTTAGGTGGATCACATGGTATAATTGTGCCAAAGAACCTCCAGTAATTATTATTATTAATTAAAATAGAACCTCTAATTATTATAATAAAAAATTATAAAAATTAATTAATTCTTAAAAATCAAAATAAAAAGTTCAAATAAATGTATTAGTTGTGTTGAGCGGGATGATATTCTGTAAAATGATCAAAGGTTCTAATTCCTTCAACAATTTTACCACAAAAATCTTATTTATGATACTTTAAAAATAACAAAAATAAAAATAATATAAATAGGTTTATCAAAATTCCCAACAAAGTATAGGCAGTGCTTATTATTTTAATTTGTACAATAAAATTTAGGTGGATCATGTGAATAATTTTGAAATAATAATAATACAAAAGTAAATCGATTTATCACTAGATACTATTTAATAGATACTAGGGACCCTACTGGAAGTGTGTATATCCACCCATTGGATATGCTATGTAATAGATACTAGGGACCCTACTAGAGGTGTGTATATCCACCCACTGGATATGCTATGTAATAGATTCTAGGGACCTTACTGGAGGTGTGTATATCCACTTGCCTTATGTAATATTGTACATGAAAAGATCAACATTTAAAAAAAATAAAAAATAAGTCGATTTAATAAATTTTTAACAAAATCTTTGGGACATCCCAATAATTTATGATTGGCTTTTCATCTTAATCACCTTAATTAGAATCATAAAGAAAAAAAAACCTATTATATTATAATACCTCGGAGTGTGGCCCTTGCTACACACTTACGAGTGTGGCCCCAAAGAAAAATATGTACTTACTATTTTAAGGAGGTGGATCATCTGAAGAATTCTGTAGTGGCAGTGAAAATTTATAAATCATATTAGTTTATTTTAAGGAAGGAAAATCAAAACCAAGTGTTCAAATGGGGGTGTTAGCTAAGTGGAGGCGATCCACGATTCGAATCCCTTTAAAATTATTGTAAATGCGGTTATTTTTCTTTAAAAAAAAAAAAAAAACGATTTAACAAAATAGCCAACGTAACAGCACTCATTATCTTAATTTGTACGTTCAACCTGTTTTTTCCGGCCATCCGTTCAACATTATACATTAGAAAAACACGGGACCGACGACGAAAACTCGCGACAGAAAATACCCAATATCTATCAAGAAACGCCAAAGCAGTCCTTTTTATGGTAAACTAGCAAATGTTGGTACCTATACGAATTCCGCGTATTGACGGCGGGCATCTTTCATGTGCCAAGCCGTCAATTTCCGGAGAGAAACCGACGATTCTCCCTTGTTAAACACAAACAAACGGGCCTTCTCCTGTACTGCCATGGAGGGATAGCTCCGCGATGTGATGCACGTTTTGCCGCCCTCTGCAAAGCTCTCCACTATGGTATGGTCCACCTGTCCATAACACCCTTCCACCATTAAAACATGCTATACAAAAAAACGAAAACAAATAAATAATGGGTGAACTACGATTAAGATTTCTCACCAGCACTCTCAGAGACAGAGATTTCTGATCGGGAGCCACGTTGACGAACCCCCCATAACTCGTCTTGTCCACGTCAGGGATTAAGGTTGACCTGCCCATATCCTTAACACTCAATGATTGTTCTTCCAATATGAGGCGAATTGAAACAGTATGAATAATAATGAATAATAATGAAGTTATAACCTGCTTTGGTCGACGCACAATACGACTTTTCTGTGCTTGTCGTTCGATTTGTTTTTGAAAAACCTGAAGGAGACGACGCTCCTCTCCGTCAGATCATCCGACGCCAGAACCATCAACCCAAATCCCTTCAACTCCTTGCCATCACCTGCGCCGGTTTTAGTCATGCACAGGTTCTGAGCCGTCAGCGGACCCATATCCTCCACCGCTTCATATAGGTGGTCTTCGATTTTATCGCCCAACTGGAACTCAACCTCCACGTCGACCTGCAACGCCGACGTTATCCAAAAATTAAAAACCATGGACTGGTAACCCTCGATGTTGGCGATGTTTCAACCTTTTGACTTACCTGTGCTGCTCCCGACGTTAATCCCTTCACCTCTGTCACAGAGTTTTGCAACGCCATGTTCTCTATCTTTACACTGTTTCCACGTAATGCTTCCACCTCGGACACAGGCCATTGAATGAGGCTGCCCTTCGTTCTGCTGTCTAGCCGTACAACCCTGGGAATAGCCTGCATTCAAAAAATATAACAGTCCACCTACTTCATAACAAAAGCATGAGAAACGTTGAGGTGTCTTTGCATGAAATAAGTGAGATCTTAGCAATTCGTAAAAAGTTGACGCGTCCATTATGTTTTGGCTTGTCGACCCAGCCCATGCAAGGTCTGTCTGGTTTGCAGTCGGCGTCACCACATGCAATTCTCATGTCTACCTTTCAAACTTCAAACAGGGAAAAACTTCGTCTCGAATGAATTGAACAAAACTATGAAGATTCTACACTAACTGAAACTTGTGTCGAAGACAAGGCTAGAAGAACCATATTAACAGTGGATTAGATTATCCGAGAGATTTTAGGTGTAGTAACAAGATTGAGTTACCTGAACGGAGGCCCACCCTTTGGTGATGTCGTCGCTTACGCTGTCAGATTCGTTGATCCAGCCCCACAGAATCCTTCGGCGTTTGTTGTCGTCATAAAATGTCTTGGAAGCATAGAATTTGCCGTAGTCGTATCTGAGGCCGTTAGGGCCCTCGACAGATCCGTTGTCAGGGACATATCTATCAATGGCGGGGAAATAGTTGCCTACAGTGTAGTAATCGACCTTGGTGTCGTCCAAACTATTCTTCAGTACATGTTTTACCTTGGGACCTCCGACGGAGGTGTCAGGACCGTCGCTGCCATCGAGAGGAAGGGGGAAAAAGTCCGGGCATTCCCACATTCCAGTACCTTTGGCGGAGTGAAGGGGGTGCTTGGCTTTCACCCATCTCTTGAAGTCCTTGCTTCTGTAAAGCAAAGCCATTCCGATTTTATGCTTATCTCTTTTGTTGCCAACGAGGACTCGCCATATATTATCTGATCCCAACCATGCGGTGGTTGGATCTCTGAAGGAGCTGCTGTTGATGCCCACGGGCAGCATCACTGGGTTCTCTGGAACTTTCTTCCATTTCTGCAGTAAAGGATCCGAGGGGTTGGTGGGAACGGCCATGGCTGTAATTTGTTGGGAGGCGTTGCTGTTGCCTGTGTATAAAATTACAGGAGGACCCCCCTTCTGCAAGAATGTTGCAGATCCAGACCAGGCGCCGTTGATGTCGTACCATTCGTCTGGGTATATAGCTGCTCCCGGCAAATGTTGCCAATTGACGAGATCTCTGGAGACTGCATGCCCCCATCTAATCAACCCCCACACAGCTGAAAAGGGATTATATTGGTAAAATAAATGGTAGTACCCCTTGTAGAACAGTGGTGCTGCAAAATTGAACCAATAACCAATTTTAGAACGGAGATCAACCCAATATAACAATCGAGAGTACTATAAGTTTTCAATTGCTACAGATCATAGAATTTGGATGAAGTTTTTGTACTAACCGTTGGGGTCTTCGTTGCCGGATCGTCGACCATACACCCATAAAACCCATCAAGATCAGAGCACATCCAAGTCCAAATAATAACAATATATCTTAAGAAATGCAGAGGGAAAACGAGATTAGATTTTTTTTCTTAATCTACATACCGTTCATCCAATTCTTCACTGGCTGAAAGTGATAAGCTGTCCTATAAGGATTGTATGTTGATACGTTGGAGTCGTCTTTGGCCTTGAGCAGGGACATCAAAGTGGACTCGTCCCAGACATGATGAGAGGCATTGGAGCATACAATCAGAAAGCCCAAAAGAAAGAAACCTAAGAAAATCGAAGAACGGCCCATAGTGCTCTTCTGGAGACTCTCTGTCAGCAGATCACAATTGGGTTTGTGTCTACTTGCTGGAGCTCTGGGGTCGAATTTATAAGTTGCACAGATCGGTTCCCCAACAAGAAATTGTGCAAAAATGAAAAAAAAATCCTACAAGACAAGTTTGGATAAGGATTGTTAACGGATAACTTATGACAGTCTTCCTCCGCGAATGAATGCTTGGGCACGAATTCTTATCTCTTGGGAACCTCAATGGAGTAAACTAGATTTTCAGGGACGCCCTAGTGGTTGTCACGACACACCGACAGTTTGTGCAGGATTAGCATTTTGGAAACTCGAGAAATTGCGAAAGAAAAGACGGTAAATTTACGAGATGTCTTTTCTCCCGTGTCCAAAGCTTATGTGGATAGTCTTTTTTTCACACTTTTCCTTTGCTTTCCAAAGGTTTATGTGACCACCACAACGTTGACGTATACTACAGAATGGAGGACGTGTTCTCCTTAGAGACCTAGATAGCTACCAGCCTATCCCACTCTGGATCACACCTAACATCGCACTTTCGTCTGAATCCCTCATGTTATTTTTGCATAAAGGAGGGGATGACATTGGCATAAATGCTTGGTCATAAATAATTGGTGAGCTTCAGTTAAGAGGGACACGCTGTATACTTTAAAAAAGGGCACGGCAATGAATATGAAAATTATCATGCAAACCAGCATTGAATGAGGTAATACATGGCAGATTTTAAGATGATAGGTTCACCTTAATAATTGTAATTTGTCCATCCTTGACCACAAGGTGGCAGTTGCTCAATTTGAATTTGATTAATGTTGGTGGGTGTCAATTAAAAATCCAATAAAGAATCTGATTATGGTAATGGCTGTTATATTCGGCGTGCTGTATTGAATGGCTATTCATTTGAGTGTAATAATATTTGTTTTAATTGTTAATTAAGTGCATTGCCTCCAAAATTTATGACAGACGACATACCTTTTTAGTTCATGTGACAATTTTTTTATGAGAATTTTCCTAATCTTGGATTTAAATTTGGTAAAAATAAAATTAATGAATTTTAATTTTTAGAAATTGAATTGTAGTAATTTATCAATAAATATTTAATCATTATCATTTGTTTTTAATTTTAATTAATTAAATAAAAATAAAATAAATGAATTTTATTTTTTAAAAATTAAATTAAAATAACATTCGTATAAACACTCAATCACTATTAACTAATTTATGATGAAAAAATATTAAATTTGAAATACCAACTTATCTTGAACGAATATTAACTTAAAAAGATTGATTCAGGCTGTGGCAACTTATCAGAACGAATATTAACTTTAAAAGATTGATTCCAGGCTGTGGCAGTCTATCTTGCTTGGCATTATAAACTTTTAAAATAAAATTTTGTACCAGGTTTCAGAATTCTGAGTCAAATCATATGTTTTTTAAAATAGAAACTCACACACGCGGTACCGGTCACCTAGACCTCACGGACAAATTATAAATTAGCCTGCGTAGGCTCTCTATGGTGACGATTCATTGTATATTGGAACTTTTAAAGATGCATTATTCAAATGTTTAAGTACTATCAGTTGAAATTTAGGTTTTTAATTATTAAAATAATATATATTATTATTATTTTTTGGTTAATATATAATATAGATTAGTGATTGTTTATAATGTACACGAGAATCAAAGTTTGAACCACAAGTATATACACATCCATAGTTTGAACCTTGAACCTCCTAAAAAAAAGCAAAACCCTAAGTGTTATTTTGTCCTACCAAAACATTTATTATTGATTTAATAATTGTATAATTATCATAACATAATTAATTTAATATACATTCTTGAAAGTGTTAAGTATTAAATACATCTTAATCAATAATTTTTTATAAAACAAAAAAAGATTATTGATTTAATAATTGTATAATTATTATAAATTAATTAATTTCATATATATTCTTCAAAGTATCAAGTATTAAACACATCCTAATTAATAATTTGTTATAAAACAAATTATTAATATAATAATATTTCTGATTGATTATAAATTTGAAACCATTTTATTTCTACAATATGTATTTAATAATAGTACTTCTTATACAACTATGTGGAAGTCCTAATCCCCTTGGGTCACCTTGGTCTCGTTGTTCAAAATCACCCGGGATTCGTGCCTGGTCATGACCTCACGCATTATCAACTGGATTTTGGGTACCAGATGTGCATTTGCTAGGGTAAAAAAAAAACTGTCTGAGAAATCATGATTAGGGGGTTTTACACCGTCAAAATCACCCGGGGGTTTTACACCGTCAAAATCACCCGGGAGTTGCGCCTGGCGTGACCGCACCAACATCATCAACTAGATTTTGGGTACTGGATGTGCATTTGGTAAGGTGGAGATTCGAACCAAGGACCTCCCTTGGAGGATTGCCCTCCCCTCTTCAAGTCACCTACAACATGTGGTTAAAGTAATTATTAAAATATTATTAGTAACTTAATTATTTGACATCCATTGGAGGATTTTCCTCCCTCTCCAACTCACATAGAACACATGGGTAAAGTAATTATTAAAATATTATTTATTAGTAATTTAATTATTTCAATATTTTGTACAGTTGATAAAAAATTATGTTAATTTTTTTTTATTTGGTTATTGTGAGAAACCTCTATGACCAATGTACTTCCTCCCAACCATAACCCATCCGAGAGCTATACTTGTCAATAGGTAATTTAACACAAAGCCACCACACACCCACCCCCTCACACACTCGCCCATGCTATGGTTTGAACCTTGAACCTCCCAAAGAAAAACCAAAGCCTGAACTATTGCCCTGCACCCGAGGTGCATTATGTTAAATTTTTAATTATTAAATAAATATTATTATTAATTTAATTATTTTATAATTATTATAACACAAATAACTTCTACACATTGTGGAAGTGGTAAGTATTAAATATATTAATTAATAACTTATAATTGGTTTAAAACAAACAATTATTATAATAATTTTTTTAAGATTAGTTATAAAATTGAAATCATCCTAATTGTACAACCCTGCTTGATAGTACTTTGTAAACAACTATGTCAAAGTCTAATAAAATAGTAATATTTTCTTAAAATATTTACTGGCAAGGATGTCACTTTCGGTGATGTGACCCGGGTTCAATCCCACATCGGATATGTATATGTATAAGAAGTATTTACTCAATAAAAGAAATATGATAAAAAAAAGTTTAAAAATAAAATAAAATAAAATAAAATGGTAATATTTTCTTAAAATTTTAGGTTTAAATCATTTTCAAATTATATATAAATAATTACTAAAATATTATTTATTATTAAATTAATTATTTTAATTCGTATTTAAGTTTTAAGTATTAAATAAATTTTATTATTAATTTAATTATTCTATAAAATAAATAACTTACATTTTTTTTTGATGAGGAACCTTTTATATACAACATATCCGCAACATGTGAGGGGAGAGATTTGAACCTGGGCCTCTCCATAACTAGAGAGTTTTAACTACCCACTTGCTCTCCAACTCCTCTACATGAGGATACTTACATTTTTATAAGTATTATATACATCTTAATTAATAACTTATAGTTGGAGGGTTTGATTCCAATCCCTGTGACCGTGATGCATCATAACTGGTTACATAAAAGGTTTATCCATGCAACTGAAGGTTATAATGACGACAAGGAACTAGATTTGAACCCACGAAGAGGCTAGATTTGAACCCACGAAGAGGCGTAGAAAATTATTTGTAACGAGTTACATTTATTTGATTGGTTATAAAACTGAACCATTGGGCGGAGGTAGTAGGCTAAGTGTTTGCCAGCTCAAGGTATGCGGTTCTAGTCCCAAGCCCCTTTGTGGTTTCCTTCACTTGAAGTAAAAGTTTTGGTTTACTGAGGTGGAACGGGGGTATAGTGATATATTTTCATATATTTCGTTGTCAACTCTTTCGTATAACAACAAAAAAAACAAATAAATAAATTTGAAACCATCTCATTTGTACAACCTATGTTTCACTTGTAAAGCAAATTAATTCATACACACCTTAAGAGTAAAATGTGCTAAACATACCTTAGTTAATGGATTATAATATAAAACAAATTATAAAATAAATAATTTTTTTATTGGTCATATGAAATTCAAATAGTTTCATTTGCATATATTTCATCATCTAAGATGACTATCTTGCCATATTATAATAATTTTAAAACAAGTTTTATTTATATTGCATTGTGATAAAGGGGTTCCTTCACTTGAAGTAAAAGTTTATCGAGGTAAAATGGGATATAATGACATCTTTTCATATTATTTTATCAATTCCTATTCCTTTGTATAACAAAAATAATTTTTTTAATTTTACAACCCATATTTTACTTGTAAAACAAATTAATTCATACACATGTACTAAATACACCTTAGTTAATGGATTATAATATAAAACAAATTATAAAATAGATAAATTTTTCATTGGTCATATGCAATTCAAATAGTTTCATTTGCACGTATTTCATCATCTACAGTGAATATTTTACCATACTATAATAATTTTAAAACAAACTTTATCTATATTGCATTGTGATTATAATATACCAAAAATATATATTTATATAATATTTATACTAACCCCCAAGGGCTAGGTGGATAGGTTAGTACAGGTGTGGCTGGACATTTACCAAGAAGAGACTTAGGTTCAAACTTTGGGGGGAAGCCAACCCTTTGTAAAGGTAGTAGTTTGCTCTTAATCCTATGAGTGCATGCCAGACCGATGATGATGGTACGAATCCTAGGCAATCAGTGGTCCATCTCGCGCTTGGACAAACAGAATGTTGATGACAATACGAACCTCGAGCAATTGATGGTCCCCATCTCATGTCGGGTCAACCAGACCAATGACGATGATACGAACCCCGAACGACCGTTGGTCCCCATCTCACGTCAAGTCAAAAAGGATGAGACGAATAAGTTTGTTGGGAGTAATCTCTATGGTTTTAACCCTACGCTGGCCAATTACTAAAAACAGTGGTTGTAACAAACTCTCCTATGTAACCAAAAAAATATTCATACTATATTATAAATATTATTTTATAATAAATCATATATTATAGCTATGACTAGTCGTGCCTATAATTCCATTCAACAAACTTTTATCAATAAATAAAATAGTAGGCCTAACAACCAAAGAAACAATCATATAAGGAGATAAGCTAACTTCTATTATAGCATGTGTAAAACAAAAACTAAATTAATAAGCAAACTTTTATTATAGTCCTATGTAAAATAAAAACCAAACAAATATCTTAAAAATTGTCAACCAAACTATTTAATTCAATCAATTATATTCCAAAGTAAATGATATAATGGACAATTTGTATATAATAATTCAAATATCATTAGATATATTATATATTAGTGTTATAGATATCAATTATCAATCTATAAAATTAATACATAAGCATTCATACAACAAAAACCAAACTAATGTCTAAAAAATTATCAACTAAACTCTTTAATTCAATTAATTAAATTCCAAACTAAAAGGTTATAATGGAGATTTTGTGTATACTAGTTTAAATATTATTAGGTATAATAGTGTTGTAGGTATCAATTATCAATCTATAAAATTAATACATTAGGAGATAACTCCTATCATTAGGTGTATACCCTAATATAATAATAGAAAGTAGCCTCTAAAAGAAGAGAAGAAAGAGAAAGAAATCTAAAAACTAAAGAACTTATAGAAACTCAAGTTAATCCTATCATTAGTGTTAGTATATATCTAATATTCTTATAGTGTTCAAGGATATAATCAAGGAGGTGTTATCATTAATAAATCTAATGAGCCCTCCAAGGAGTCTTCTAAGTAAACACCACCACCAACACAAGGTGATGTCATGCTTCATCTTCTCATTTACTTAAGGAATCTCTTTTAAAGTTTGTCATAAAATTATTTATTACTTGCTTAGGACATCAAGGCCATATGTTGCAATAGTCAAATGCACCTTATGTCCATGCCATGTAGAGAGTGCACAGACCCAAAGTCTTGATATCATGGGACACAACTCAAATGCCAACCTTCATCGACTCCTTATTAGATGTGATCTTTGATGTTCACTTCTCCTAAACTAACCTATTTTTCCAGATGTTGCTAGGAAAATAGAAAGATAGAAAACATAAAATAAATAATTCTAAGTTATAGATGGAAACACATTGATATCACAAAATATATTGTATATTAATGGGATAATTAAACACATGCATCACTCACGACAACTAAAATGAACATGGTTTCAATCCATTATACTCATTCATCCATGAAACTTATATAATAACTAAGGTAGATACTAGTCACAACTTCCCATACAAATCTATATACACATAAAGACTAGGATAGAATGAGAGTAGCCACAACTTCTTGTGTGTGTGTGTGTGTGTGTGTGTGTGTGTGTATAAACCTTTTATACATGCATTCTAGAAAGAGAGAGGTTTGGGGCATGTACATAAAATGACTCAAGGCTCGAGTCCAAACTAATACATAAAATAACTGAATAAAAATTATACACAAGGCCATATACTAGTCACGAATATACAATTTTCCCTTCTTTTTCTAGGCATAAACTTGGCATTTACACAATGAAGCTAAAAATCAAAATTTAAAATTTTCCTCTTCCCTAACATAGATGAAAACTTACAACATTCCTTGCTCCTTGGCTCAAGGTATCATTTTGCATTTGTGCCTAATAGGCTCGAGGTTGGTTTGGAATCCTTTCATATTGAATGCTCTATAGACTCGTAGTTCCTTTTAAACGTCATATTTATGATCCTTTTCTCCTTCAGAAATATAAACGTTGGTGATGATTGATGAGGCAAATCTTACTTGTTATGGAATTCTCTTGCCAATCTTGAGGCTCATGTTGAATTTGTGGGCCCCACTCTTCACCTTCCCTATTTTCAAAATGTAATCTCCCACCAGATTTAGTTGGTGTTTGTTTCTACCATTCCTTTATTCATAATCCTAGTAATTTTTGTTTTATGCATGGTGTGGCCTATTAGATTTTGGTGATGTATATTAATGGAGATGCAACCACAAGATGTAAAATATGTAGGCTATGGTAAGTATATAATAATGGTCATTAAATATACAAGAAAATAAGAGAATAGACTTCTACAATAACTCAATAAAATACCATTAATGAAAGCTCACAAAAATAGTACAATGCAATATAATGGAGGACTATGAACACTCCAAAATTTTACAATGAAGATCTACATTGTACCTACTCACTACTTTATATTAACATTGTCTCTCACTCTATCACTTTGTATCCCTGTCTCTCTATAGCTCAAGGTACATATATATAATATAAGTTCCTTGGGCTTTGCTCTACCTATTCCTATAACTCATGTACATGTGGACTACATGCACATTTACATTATTGCACATTCTAACACTTGTGCATTTATTACTTCTTCCCAATGTAACTACTTACCATAAGATAAACTCCTAATCAAATTAAGTACCCAAGATGGTATATTGACATGTACCCAATAATGTAATATATTCTCTAGCATCCCCCTGTATTACATTATTTGGGTATTGAAGACTTTAGTCTTCAATATGGATTTTTGTCTTTAGAATAATCTTCAACTTGGTCTACTTATTCTTCTTCTTTTTCTTGTGTCTTCATGTTGTTTCTCCTTGTCATTTTTATTCCACTACCTTTTGTTGTTTCTAAGTGTTTGGAAGAATATCTGACGTCCTAGTCTTCTATGTATCGTTGATGGACTAGTGATCTCATAAGTTTACAAGTCATAAGTGGATATTTATTGCTTTCTTTTCTGTTCATTGGTTTCCTATGTGACATTTTTCCTTGATCTTCACAAAATTCAAGCTTGAGCTCATTGTTAGTGAATGCTTCTAAAATAAGAACTTGGAAGAAACAATCTAATCTAAATATTAGTTTCTCCTCATATTTTTATAGTATTTATCTTTGTTGTAACAGTAGTAATATGGATGATATTTTCCTCCATAATATTTACATGGATGGAAACTCCAGCAGTTAACCTTCTCATGACTAAATTTGTAGCAGTAGGTGCATAGTAAAGATATTCCAATATATTTGTTATTTTTTTAGGAATATCATGTTTATCTATTTCTTTGATTAAGTAGTTGAACCATATTTGTACAATTAAAGTTATTCTACATTTACCTTTTTCATATATCTATATGAGATCCTTTTGAATATAATCTTAAATATTAGTATAGTTATCATCAAATCCCTTTACTGTCTCACTAGAAGATGTTCCTGAAGAATCTACTTTCACAGAACTATTAGTCTGTGAGTTTTTAGAAATCCTTTTAAATTCTATTGATTCTTCTCTTCCATTTACATCTAACTTATTATCCATTGAGTTTTTTGAATCTTCAATCATGCTTTTAAGCCATATTGGTATTTTCTTTGCTCCTTTTCTAATTACAATATTTAATGTGTTCTTTGGAGTAGCTATTATTATAGCTCCCTAGTTTAAATTATATGAATTGGTTTGATAAAATCTTTTCCACAACTTAGGTTTTGTAAGACTCCTTATGTCTCCCTATTGATTAGAGTAATCTATAAGCTTGATAAAGTTCTTGATAGTAGATTTAAATTTTAGGTTTACTTTGAGTTGAATCCCTTTTGACTCCCTAATGGTTTGATGTTCAACTCCTAATTTCCTTTCTCCTTATACACTTTTCAATTTTATGTTCTCTATGGTTGGATTTCTTTTGTCCCTTTAGTATGAGTATGAGACAAGTGTAAGTAAATAATTCCAACTCCTTTAAATAAATAATGAACTTCCTTTTATACCTCTTAATATCCAATAGTTTAATATTTCTAAATTCCAATCATTTATGTTTGATGTAGTATACCTTATAACTTCGTAATTTTTAGAATATTAAAAATTACTAATATTTGCAATAATAATAAAGTTTTTATTTCCAAGTAGAAACCCTTATATATCCTATGGTATTAATTGAAAATGTTAAGGTACTTTGTATTTCAATTAAAGTAATTTAAAATACTTTTAAGGATATATGATTCATTTGATTTACTTTCAACTTACTAAGGTTGATCTAATTTATATCTCCAATGTAAATGACAAATGGATTCAACCTTAAATTATTTACCTTATCACTCTTGAATGGAAGTGTTTTTAATCAAAGTGAAGCCTTACCTTTATAATGGTGTATCTCTCTTATAATGGGCACTGTATTGTGGGTGTATGGCAGTGATGACAACAAGTTTTCTAGGCATATCTTATGTGTATATTTAATGAACCTTTTATTATTATTCAACTCCTTGAATTTGCACCTCGAATTCTTGCTCATACTTCACTTGAATTCGATCTCAATTATGCCTTCAATTCTATTTGGATTGTGCATTAATTCTCTCCCTTGATGTTGGCTAAAGGTGCACTTCCTCCTATGTGTAAGTGCTCTTACTTTTGGTGGCTATAAAGGTTCTCCCTTGTATTTAAGCAAGTGCCAAGTTGCACTAGGTATTACCCAAGACTCTTCAACCTCCTCCTTACATGGTGTAGTTTCAGTTATGGGTCTTGAGAAACGTTATGTTATGAATGTAACTTCCAAGAATTGATGAATGTTGTAGATGCCTTCTTGAGCATTGTAGCTGTGATGAGAGGCATTATGTTGCTTAGACACCCTTTATATTGAGCACTGAAATTATAAATATGGAGATGCTCTTTCACCTTTGTGCAAAGTGGCACACTATCCCTAGTAAGGTTTTACAAGTGTCACTTCAAAACCATGCATGTAGAGATACCCAACATCTCTTATTCTTCATAAATTTTATTCCAACAAATAACTTATTATTTCTTGTGTTCAACACTCTCTTTATAGGAAAATGTTGATGTGATGAATTTGGCTCCAGTTGTGATGGCTTTCAAGTGATGCAATGGTGTTCCAATGCTATGCAATGGTGTTCCAATGCTATCTTTCGATGTGGTTATCGATTGGAAATTTGACCACAATGGAGCTATGGTAGTACACCTTTGATATCACCTTATACCTTACTCCTTGATTTTGATATTTTTTTATTAGCACCGTGTTTTTATGTAGGGTGAAATAGATTATGTTCACCTTACGTAGGCCCTTTCTATGTTGCAAGTTAACGTCACCTTGGGTGATGGACTAAGGTATCTTCTAAAGCCTTAACGAGCTGGATATCAAGCCTTATGGATGGCTCTTTTCTCAAGAACCTTGGATAGTGCTTCCCTTACCAACGATGGATATTGATTCTCTTTTCTATAGCTCTTCTTTGAGCACTTATGCTAGTGCTAATGGCAAATGCTAATCCCATTTTGTATGGATCCTCTTTAAGCACGTTTGTTGGTGCTAATGGTTATTACTTCTATATAGGATGATAGGCTACACAGAGTGTCATTAAGACACTTATATTTTTTCTTCCTTTGATGTAACAAAATATAATTTTGGTGCTTGAATAATCATCTTTAAAATGCTCCTTATTTTCACTTGAAATGAGAGACTCTCCAAGTATCGTTTTGTAGCTCCTTCTACTGGTTTTGATGGCAAATTTCTCCTCCACTCCTTGGAGGAATATTACCCTATAAGGTGGCTTCTCTAGGCCACAATAAGTTGTAGGTTATATGTGCTTCAATAGTGTCTCTAGATACTTTGATAGTATGATGACTTGTGCTCTTTGGTTTTTCACTCTAACTTAACAACCAATGCACATAATAACCTTTAAGAGTAATAAGTTTAATGTAGTTAATAATAACTAAAATAGTGCAATAGTAATATCACCTTATTTATCCTTCAAAGTAATTTACAAGATGAACTAATGGTAACTCTTAAATAACTTTCAAATGCACTAATAAACTTTGTAACTTTCACTTAGTAGTAATGTCTTATTTGCTGTAACTAGATAATAGGAAGATGGTATATTTCTTTTTGTTGAAATATATCTAAATCCTATTTAATGTGTAGGTATAAACCTTAAAATAAACTATCTGATCCACTCCCTTTGAATATTTTAATATGCATCCTTATCCTTGCAACTTTTAAACTATAATAAGGTGTTCAATGAAACTAAATAATGAACTGAATGTAAGTGTTCATAAAATGAACCCTTTGCACCTAAGTTGCTTACCTTAATGAACTCTATAGATAAATGATTGCAAGGTGATTATATTCACCTTATTGTTGTCTTTTACTATATGGAATTGAAGCTATTATTGGCTATCCTAAATAGCTCCTTAAATCACCAATTCATAGCTTAGTAACTCATGTATCTAGTTGCTTGAAACTGTAGTGTGGTGGTTTTGATTCTCCTTCAGGAGGCTCTCTATAAATCTGAAGTTCTATAGCTAGTAATGTTGTCCTAATTGCTATCCTTTTATAGTCAATTTTTGTACTAAAATGTTGTCCTTGAATTTGAAAATTTTGGAAGGAACTCCTCCAAATCGTATCTGAGATTTTTCTTTAAGAACACTTCAATATTCTATTGTAGATTTAGTAAACCTCTATCTCTGAATGAGCCTTCTAGCCTTCAAAGGTAATATTCAAACCTTTTAGGTTTGGTAGTAATTTTTGACTCATTTATCCTTTTATCTCCTAATCGAATTCTAAATTCAATCTAGACCTTCTTCTCAAGAATATGAAAGTCTTGAGGTCTTTGCCAATCTCCTAAAAAATTCGACAAGCTTCTTGACAAATCCTTCTCCATTTGGGCTTGTTGTTGGATGGAAAATTATTTTCCAAAATCTTCATTTATTAGGAACTTCTACTTGGTGGTAAATTTCTCCAATGAGTTCTCCTAGGAACTTCTTTAATGGTCTTCTTTAAATCTCCTTCAATGAGGCTCACCAAGCCTTCTCCTTGTTTCTCCTTGAGACCTCTCCAAGGTCTTCAATATCACAACTTCTTTGGTCTTCCAAATGAAATATTTTCTTCAACCTTCTACTATAGAAGTGTTGGCAATGAGATATTATTCTTGGATATTTGAATTCTACTACTACTATAATCTAGAATGGGACTTTTGCTAGTCCTTATCTACTCTACAATATACAGTCTTTAGTGGAGATCACCAATATCCAATTTTCTAGAACTAGGAGTTCTTTAACTAGAACTTCTAAGGGTCTCTTCAAATTCTTCAAGGTGAAGTCTTCAATATGCACTAGAGATCACCAATATCCTATCTTCACCAAGACTTTTCACTAGAGTCTTCTTCATTCCATTGAATATGTAATAAGGATCCTATGGCTTTTTCTTTTGCAATCTATAGGTTTCTATATTTAATGGAGATCACAAATCTTCTATCTCCTCCTAGAATCATCTCTAGAGTCTCTTATTTATTGATTCTACAATAATGTTGCTATGGCCTTTTACTTTCTTCTACAATATATAGGTTTACAACTCTTGTAATGGTACCTTTTATCAAGGTTCTAAAATCTTCAGTATTCTACTTGTTGCTGCAAGTGTCAAAATGATTCTAATGAAGATATTCTTCCTAGCACTATGTAGAAAGCTTCCCAAAATTTTCTAAATTTTCTTTTCTTGCAACAATATGTTAGAAGCTAGAATGGAAGAATTTATGATTATGGAGAAATTAACTTCACTAGTTGATTTGTCAATTTAGTAGAATTTATGTTGAATCCTAGCCTTCACGAATTTTTTTGCAACCCTATGGAAAGATTCTAGCCAAATGCAATCTTAAAAATTATGGAAATGAGATTTATAGATTTCTCTCAATCTCACTTGTGGCTCTCCCTATTTCCTATATTATCTATCATGTGCTTTGATACCACTGTTAGCTTTTGGTGATGTATATTAATGGATATGCAACCACAAGATGTAAAATATGTAGGCTATGATAAGTATATAATAATGGTACTTAAATATGCAGGAAAATAAGAGAATAGAATTATGAAATAAATCAGTAAAATACCATTAGTGAAAGCTCACAAAAATAGTACAATACAATAAAATGGAAGACTATGAACACTCCAAAATTTTATAATGAAGATCTAAATTGTACCTACTCACTACTCTATAGTAACATTGTCTCTCACTCTATCACTCTGTCTCACTATCTCTTTATAGCTCAAGGTACATATATATAATATAAGTTCCTTGGGCTTTACTCTACCTATTCATATGTCCCATGTACATGTGGAATACGTGCACATTTACATTATTACATATTCTAACACTTGTGCATTTATTACTTCTTCCCCAAGTAACTACTTACTATAAGATAAACTCCTAATATAATATAGTACCATGGTGGTATATTGACATGTACCCAATAATGTAATATATTTTCTAACATGGCCCTAGGATTTTATCAAAACTTCAGTTTTTACCATTTTGGTGGTTGTATTTGTATTTGAGGATCCAACTACTATGCCTTTGTGTTAGTTTTAATTAAAAATTTTCTAGGAAGGATTGCATTTGCTGAAGGGTTAGGATTTCATACCAATCATGTTGTTGAAGCCCAAAGCATGTGGAGAGGTCTACCCTTTGCCAAAAAAATTCCCAATAGATTAATTGTCGAAGGATATTCCTTGAATATAATCGGTTATCTCAAAAATAATAGCAATCCTTCCTAGAGGGTCAAATATTACATTGAGGGTGCTAATATTTTAATCCTCGATATGCAGGAAGTCATTGTCCAACATGATTTTAGAGAGGCCAATGGTGCTACGAAAAGTTTGGCCAACCTTGGAGTTCATGCGACCAATATTCTTATGTGGATATATGACATCCCTAATGATATTTGTACCATTATGGAGCAGGAAAAACCTTAGGTCGACACTCCTAATGGCATTTCCCATTAGGATTGGTTTCTTCAGTATCCGCATCCTCCATTAGTGGCATAACTTTGTTGTCATCTCTAGCAGACTCTCCATGTGGACCAAAAATATTTTCCAAGAAGTCAATATGCAGACTGACTTCCACCACAACAAGGTCATGCCTAATTGGACCAATTTTTTGAAAAAGAATATTAATTTTTCTATTATTTTCTAGAATTTTTATGTCATGTGCAGTAATGTTGGTGGTGCTGCAAGTTTCAACAATGATCTGATTATCAAAGACCTATTTTTCAAGAGCCTCATTTGCTTCATGCCTTGGTGCTATACTAGCATTGGACCAATAAATAGTAAAGTCCAATACAAGGCTAATCAAGAGATCACAGTTCTCAATGGTCAGACTCCCGATGGCAACCTTGCTCAAATGTGGTTCATCCTCATGAGATGTGGGAGTGGTCTTATGCATTGGATACTGAAGCATATCCTCCCGAGGATAATTGGTGATACCAATGTTGATTGTCATTATGTCAGATTCAAAAACCCAACACCTAATCACTATGAAGAATAAAGGATCATCATCACAAGGCAAACTTGGGGACTTGGTTATCCTATCATGGACTTTTCCTCTTTGAGCAATTATTACCAAATTAGAAACAAAAATCCAAAAGTCATTTTTCCAACTTTGAAGTGCCTTGAAGGTCTCAATAATGACATGTCTTGGAAAGCAAGGTGGTTCTTGTGGGTTTATGCCCATAAATCCAACACTGGAATTTTGATCTCCCCCACTGCCCACATTTTCAATTACCATCCTTGGCTATTCATACCTCCTCCTCTCTGGTGCAGAGTGTTACTTGACTTGTTGTCATTTATCCTAGTCATTAATTTCACTATTTTCCACCCATCCCCGATCATCTGCCCAACATGAGCTTCATCGAGGCCAAAAAAATTGAATGTGATATTCTGGTCAAGAGAATATTTATTGAAAGAATTTTTTTCCTTTTCTCCACCTGTTCGTCAGTTATGAACTTGACATTACCATGGGATTCCTGGAGTCTTGGGATAATAGATGCATCACAGTTTGAGGGAGAAGCTTTTGTGTTGATGCCAACCTTTTATCAATCATTACAGGTTAGCCAGTGAAGGGATGCTCAATTCATCGAGAGAAGCATAATTGGGAGGTCAAACTGAAAGAGTTTAAAGACAATGATAGAATTTTCAAAGGAGTGAAGCATAGGATCTTCAAGAGGGATCTCCTAACTCCTTGGAATGATGTGATGAAACTGGTAATGGAATTTATCATGGTCGATGATCCTAAAAAAGTTCTATGCAGATTCCATTTATCCTTCATCAACCACTTTCAAGATGTAAATATTATAAACATTCCCTAATTCCTCATAAACTCCATGAATTATTCCATCACTTACTATAGGAATAATAAAGGCATGGACCTACTCTCCCACCATGGTTTTTTTAAAGTTATTTACTGCCACATCCTAGCTCATATCCCTCAGCCCCAACCAAGTAAACCTAGATCAACCATGAAACTTGCTCGATCCGCTGCCCGCTTGTCCCTAGAAGAAAAAAAAGAAAGTTTATTGAAGTGATTCATGAGATGAAGGCTAGGAAAAGTATTAAATTTGATAAACTGGAAGGGCCTATTAGGAAATTTTCTTACCTTTAGGATTAGTCCGTGAAAGATAGTAAAAAGGTGATTGATATCAAGGCCGATGATGAGGAAGCGAAAGATGAAGTTAGGTAGTTGAAAGAGTTCATCATTTACATGATGATAGACATGATGAATGCCATGGTAAATTCTATGATTGACCTCAGGGAAGCCCTCCATACACTTTTATTTAATGTAAATATGGGGCAAGAAACCAAAGGTTGTTCTAAAGTGGAGGACATATTTTTTGTCAAAGAGAAGGAACCTGTGAAGGACGAGACCAAGGATGAGGATGACGAAGCTAATAAGGACTAACATCCTTAAAAACATCTATTTTTTTCCTACAGCTACTCTGCATGGAGCCTGGTTGTTTTTCTATGGTTTGTTATGCTAGGGCAAAGTCCCTTTCTTCTATTTTTTCTTGTTTCTTGAGGCTGCGTCCTCTGGTAATTTCTTTTTTCTATGTTAGGCATGGGGTTTCATCCCCTGTTGTTCATCCTTTCTACTTATAGCAACCAGTGATGGTTTTATACTAAGGTTTTTGGATCCTTAAAACCTGTTTAGCATTGAAATCCTTAATTTACCAAAAAAAATTCCCTAGGAGTTTGATTTTTCTTCTTTTGTGCCTTTACCACTTTGGCTTCTCTCCAAAACTCTAATTTGGGCTATTTGTTGAGCACTTTGTCCCTATAGGTGAACTTGATCACTTTCTTCCCTTTTTTTGAGATCAACCAGATCTAACATGTAGGGAAAATTCACTTCTTTTATGGTGGCTCATGGGGGATATCTAGCTTGCTCATGATGAAGGACCCAAAAAATGGTAGTCTTATTACTTTTACATGAAGTCACAATGGAGGACTTGATAATAGTTCAAGAATTTTACTAAATTTTATTCATTGCCATTAGAAATTGTCACCATTCGTTTTATGATGGTAACCTCAATTGGGTGAGATAAAGATATATTTTCTATACTAAAATTGGTCATCTAGATTTATGTGGGTGGTTTTTCCCATGAATTTTTGGATGAACATCTTGATCTCAACCATTTATTACATGACCCATGCTACCTTATCAACGATAGGTGATTTTGGTAGCATCTTGATGCTCCTTGATGAGCATCATAAATGCTCATATTTTTGAATGAGGTTCTAACGGTTTTGTGCAGAAATATTATAAGATTTGTATCTTTTTATAAAATATTATGTATTTATTTAATAAAATTATGTGCATCACCTAATTTTTGTTTGAAGTGTGTTTTGTATAGATTTTTGCTTATTTTGTCATCTTCTGCTTAGTCAAGGTCCTACGTGAACCTGGCATGTTCTGCTTCAATGGACCTAAGGAATATATGGGAAGGTGCCTTGACCTTCAAGTAGGCACCTTTATCAAGGTTACCTTACTCTACAAGTAGGCACCTTGATCAAGGATGCCCTGATCCACAAGTAGACGCATTGGTCAAGGGCACCTTACTCTACAAGTAGACACCTTGGTCAGGGATGCCTTACTCTACAAGTAGGTGCCTTGATGTCATGCATTAAGGGCACCTTGATCTTAAAGTAGGTGCCTTGATGTCATATATAAAGGGCATCTTAATCCTCAAGTAGGCACCTTGATGTCATAAATCAATGGCACCTTGATCTTCAATTAGGCACCTTGATCTTCAAGTAGGCACCTTGATGTCATACATCAAGGACACCTTGATCTTCAAGTAGACACCTTGATGTCATGCATCAAGGATGCCATGATGTTCAAGAAGGTGTGTTGATATTAAGCACCTTGACCTTACAACTAAAGGATACCCCATTGACTGTGGTAGACCTTTGACTCCACGTCATGACAACTATCTTTGGAGAGCTATCGAATGCATGAGTAGTACCAATCGCATTGGAGGAAATGCACAACCACTTTATGAAGCATAACATGACAACAAAGTATCTAAACCTAAAAATATACTATCCCTAAAAAATATAAAAGTTGTTGACTATTTTTATCACGCATCTGTTACTATAACTAAACTATCTCAGTTTAGGTTGTAACCATATCTTCCATTGTAACAACATTATACAAGAAGTTTTGGGTGTACTATATAAACACACAGACCTCTCTAAAAAGATAGTAAGTGGCATATGTAAGAATTTATCATTTTTTTTGTACTACAATATTATTAATAAAATATTTCTCGATATTTCTTCCATTCACGTTCTATATCTATAAATTAGTCGGGTGAAAGCTGCTAGAACTTGGGCCCACTCCAAGCTAGTATTCCTCCCCTTATTTCTATTTCTTTCTAGATTAGGTCATTTATTTTCAGTGTGTTGTATGTTTATTTTTGTAAGTGTGATTTTATTGCTTTCCTTTATTTTTCAAGCACGGTGTGGTGTGATTTAGTTTTCCATAATTTTATTTATCCATGATTTAATTAGTGTGGATGAACTAATGATATTTTATAAAAACTCCCCCAACAATAGGCTTAATGGACTCATCTCAAAATGGTGCTTTAGTTAGTCTTGAACATGGTACTTCACAAGCTTACGAGTTCCCTAGTTTGACAATTTAAATAAAGGGATTGTGATAGAAATAGGACCATATTTAACTAGTATTTTTACCTCAACATTTTGGTGCCATTGTCGGGGAAGTGCCAATAATAAATTTAATTACAATACCTTAAACCTTCCACCTAACTTTGCATGATTCAATTGAGGAAAATATGACTCGATGGTCATTTCATAAAGAATAATCCATAGGAAAATCCTGAGATAGCTGAGAATTTTGAACTTGAGTTAGAATCTCCTCAATCACCACTAGCAATGCACTAGAGTGAACACCCCATATTTGTACAAAGCTCTTCCTCTTCCTATAATCTAGGAAAAGAGTTGATTATACAAAATCCTCTATTTAAAATAACATCTTTTGAAGAGGACGTATTATGGAAATCTGTAGAGGATAAAACCATAACATCAGCTGACTTGCGAAATCTCATGCAAAAAGTTCAAAACGATCAAAAGGCTATAGAAAATATATTAGAGACTAAGTTTCCTAAAAAAATGTTTGAAGCAAAAGAAGTTTTGACTAGTTTTAACTTCCCTATAGAATAAGGTGGGGAATACACCAAAATGAAAAACATATCCCCTGCCCACCTTCCTACCTTTAGGAGATACCCAGAAAAAGATCATGGTCTATTTTCATTTAAGTTCAATATCTTATGCATGTCTATAGATTAAAAATTAGACACCTAGAATTTGAAGCTCTTCCCTTCAACATCGGATGACTCAGCCCTATGCTGGTTCATTGACTTGGGGAATAAATAGATCACTTCCTAGGAGGATATAAAAAAGATCTTCCTAGATTAGTACCAAGATTTAAATAGAGCGCAAGACTCCAGGGAGGAGGTTCTGAGCATGACGTAGAGAGAAGATGAATCCTTGGAGGAATACTGGGAATGATTAAATTTTAATCTACAGAGAACACCCTAGATGAAGCTAGGTGACAAGTACCTTATGATTATTTTATTGATGGGACTTAACAATGAGTCTCTCGAAGCACTCAACATGATCTCTAGAGGGGATGTTTACCAGCACCCAATGACAAACATTCGACAACTATGTCAAAATTACTCATGAACAAGAGGTAAACTAGCCTCCAGGACCATAAAGTCAATCGCTTCAGTCATGAAGACAGAGATAGAAAATATGATGGAGGATTTTAAAAGTGAGATGCTTTCCTCTCTAGCATTTAAAATGGATACACTCCTGCTGAAGAAAAAGAAACAAGAAAATTATGTTGCACTAGCCTACTTCTATCTGAAATGAAGAGGAAAACACGCAAGGAATGCATGTCCATTAAATAAGGTTAGGGTTTGTGTTGTTTGTCAACAAAATCATAATACCCAAATATGCTCACAACTACCAAATTTTAAAGAAGATGCTAAAGTTATTGAATCTTTTTTCATGGGTAACCTAAGGAACTAGCAACAACCCCCTATGGGGAATATGCCAGTTGAAATATCATCCTAT
Organism: Wollemia nobilis; assembly: GCA_028583015.1. NCBI lineage: Eukaryota > Viridiplantae > Streptophyta > Pinopsida > Araucariales > Araucariaceae > Wollemia > Wollemia nobilis. The sequence goes on from JAQPPZ010001045.1 coordinate 2,197,301, forward strand.
GGAGGAGGACCTTACATACCACAAGGGTAGGTCCCAAAAACCAATATGGGATGGTGGGGACTACCACCTTGGATGAATGCATCTTTAGGAGCCTCATTTTCCAACCATCACCCATGGATGTTGTACCAGCAATCTAGGCAACAATGGAGAAATTATAGTTTGTGGAACTTAGCTCCATAGAACGTAGTGCAAGCTCCATCATAGAATATCTTACCAACTCCCCCTACAACAATACCTACACAACTACCAGCATAGCCAATGATCAACCCGATTAATAAGGTAAATCAGCCTGCATGCCAACTGGAAGGAGAGATATTTCCAATGTATAATATTAGTTGTAATCCAATTCAGCTTAGATTAGGTAGATAGTTAGGAGTAGATGTTCCTTCCCTAATAGAATATGAGGATAACATAGAAGAATCACCTCTATTATAAGAGGTTGAATAAGAATCGGTTACTAAGAAAATAAAAGTTTATTTTCCCAAGAGGTTACAGGAGTAGAAGAAGCCAAAGCAACCTAAGTTTGATATCCTTTCAATCTTGAGGAATTTAACAGTTACCATCCCACTCTTTCAAGATATCAGATACATTCCTATTTACACCAAGGTGATTAAATAGTTGTGTCTGAGAAATCTAGGATGTAGGACAACCCATACCATCAACATAGTGGGGAAGTTATCTGATTTAATGTTGGGAAATACATGTCACTCCAAATACGCAGATCCAAGAAGTCTGGTTCTAACTATAAAAATAGATGGTCACTTGTTGGCCAATAATTTGGTTGATTTGGGTGCAGCCATCAACGTCATGCTGAAGGGAAATATGTAGAAGCTGAGGTTCATAAACTTAAAACCCACCAAGACTATGTTATAGCTAGTTGATAGGTCTACTATAGCACCAGAAGGGATGCTAAAAGATATAATTGTGATGGTGGATGCATGGGAATACCCAAATAATTCTTGGTGTTATAGTCCAAATAAGGATTGGGTGGCTACCCACTCATCCTAGGAAGGCCATGGCTAGAAATAGTCGATGCCTACATAAGCTACCTAGATGGAAAAATGACCATTTCAAATGGTCAAATTTCAAAATGTTGATAATATCTCCACTTGCATAGTCTATGGAAACATTGGGAGAGCCCATGTGGGACAACCAGGATGAAGGGACATTGTCAATGCTATAGTTGGTTATGGAACTGAAGGAATTGGAGGAAGCTGATGATGATGGCATTATTATGAGTTTTCTCATTAGAGAGTCCTCTCCTATTATTCTAGAATCACCATTGGTCGAAACCTAAGATCACCACATTAGGTAGATATAAATAAATTCTGGTAGGACATTAAACATCAATAGTGGGTTGACACCCATGCAACTGACTGAATTAAAGGAGGTATTGACCAGGCATCAATAATATTTCACCTGGGACTACTCAGACATGAAAGAAATCAACCCAAAAATTTATACCCATCGAATTTACCTCAAAGATTAGGTGACTTCGATCAGACAACCACAAAGGAGGATGAATCACTACCATGAAGGAGATAATTAAAGTGTATTTATAGAATCTCCTATCATCTAGATTCATCTATCCCATATTTTATAGTGAATGGGTGTCACCACTAGTTGTGGTGCCCAATAAAAATAGGAAATGATGGATCTATGTCAAGTATAGGTAACTGAACAAGGCAACCAAGAAGTATCATTTTCCAATGCCTTTTGTTGATCAGGTTTTGGATACACTGTCAGGGAGGAATTACTTATATTTTTTGTATATATTTAGTGAATATAACCAAATACATATTGGATAAGAGGAATAGGATAAAACAACATTTAATTTTCCATAGGGAATGTTCGCCTACAAAGTCCTACCCTTCGAATTGTGTAATGCACCAACCACCTTTTAGAGGGCAGTTCTGAGCATATTTTTAGATATTATGGGAGTAGTGGAGGTCTAAATGTATGATTTCATAATTTATGGTGAGACCTTCAATGAAGTGATGGCCAATTTAGAACAAGCACTCTAGTGATTCGAAGAACATAATTTATCCCTTAACAATGAGAAATGCTTCATGACGATACAGGAAGGAATAGTGTTGGGACACCACATCTCATCAGAAGGTATTAAGGTGAAGAAAAATAAAATTGAAGTCATTAGGGATCTGACCAGTCCTAAGACACATAGAGATGTGAGGATCTTTCTTAGCTCCATTGGATACTACAAGCAATTCATAGTCGACTTCAGCAAAATCGCTAAGCCCCTACACATACTGCTCTTCAATAATATGGTATTCATCTAGATAGAATATTGTGAATGAGACTTTCAAAAATTAAAAGAAAATCTAATTACTATCCCAGTTTTATGGAGACCAAATTGGACCGTCCTATTCCATATCTACTCTGATGCATCCAACAACATGATTGGAGCGGTCCTGGGATAGAAGGATGGCAAATAATTCTACATCATCTATTACATCAGTAATAATATAGCTAGAGTCGAGCTTAATTACACGGTGACAAATAAATAATTCCTCATGATCATTCACACCATAAAAAAGTTTTTCCACTACATTACGGGTCATAAAATTTTCATCCACACAGACTATATGGCTATTCGATATTTAATGAGCAAACCTGCAATTAGTGGCAGAATCATAAGATGGCTCTTACTTTTGTAGGTGTTCGATATCACCATCATGGATAAAATCGGTAGATACAACGTAGTAGCAAACTTGTATAGATTGATACCATTAGATCATGTAGTCGTAGAAGACCGGTTCCTAGACGAATATATTTTCATCATCAATGAGAAGACACAATGGTAAGTAGACATAGCCAATTACTTTACCACTAGTAGAAAATTCCCTACAGACAATAATAGAAAATAGTGCATCTTTATCATGGATTGATAGCCTTCTATTCAAAATAGGTCCTGATCAAATTGTGAGGAGATGCATTGTTGAGCACAATTTTTGGGAGTTCTCAAAGCTTACCACAATGAACTATGTGAAGGGTATTTTGTAGGGAGAAGAACCACATACAAAGTCTTGCAAATTGGATATTATTGGCCTACGTTGTTTAAAGACGTAACCAAATATGCCAGTCAATATGATGAGTGCCAAAGGATGGGCAGGCTAACTCCCAAGAATGAAATGTCTCTCCAATTGCATGTCCACATCGAACCCTTCAACAAATAGGGGATGGAATTTATGGGGAAAATCAACCCACCATCAACTGAAAAAATATACATTCTAGTCTACATTGACTACATAAATAAATGGGTTGAAGTGTAGACACTTAAGGACTCCAAAGAAGGAACAAAGGTAGAATTCTGATTTTCTCATATTTTCACAAGGCTCATAGTACCCAGAGAAATTACAATGGATTAGAAGCCTCAATTCACCTCCAAATTAATTTAGGAGCTAATGTAGCAATACAAGATTCGACACAACAAAACCACCCCCTACCATTCATAGGCAAATGGACAGGTAGAAGTGACCAACTGAGAGCTATAGAACATCCTTACAAAAACCATGCAACAACATATAAAATATTGGGCTACGAGACTACCAGAGATGGTATGGGCATATAGAACTACATGAAAGACAATCGTAGATTTTACTCTATTCCAACTGGTATATAGGAAAAGTGCGACAATGCCCATCAAGTTTGAAATAAAAACTCTTAGAATTGTAGTAGAATTGAACCTGAGCCTAGATGATACATAAAGGGAGAGAATTTAGTAGCTAAATCATATCTACTAAGTTGAAGCAGTTCAAAGTAGAAGACTAGATGTTATTTTACGATTCCAGATTCTAGGAATGGAAGGGTAAGCTGATGCAAAGGTGTATGGGACCATATGAGGTGATCGAGCTGATAAAAATAGTATTTTGCATGTCAAGATAATTGACGGCAACAACACCATCTTGACAGTTAATGATCACCAGTTGTGTCCATATCACATGTCTAAAAATTTAATGATTGAGTCCAAAATAGGCATGGGTAGACCCCATCCAACTAGAAATGTTTCAAATTCTTAGCAATACAGTGGACATAAGATTTTCCACTTAAAACAGTTTAGTTTTTAGTTTTTCTTCTTTGTGTTGCAAGTACGATACCCGCATGCAAGCTACATGAATCCTGAGAGCCAGGGCCTAAAAGGTATGGATTACACCAAACTACATTCTACTACTTTCTAGTTTACTGTGTGTTTTTCAAGGATAGTGCCCACATGCAAGCTGCAAGTATCCTAAGAACCAGGGCATAATAGGCAAGGATTGCACTAAACTGTATATTTTTAGTTTTTCTCATTTTCTTTTGCAAGTGAAATGGCCTGATTGCACGAAATAGACATCTTGGGAGACAAGGCCTAATTGGATTAGCATCCATGAACTTGTACATTTTTTTAGGAGATAGAAAGTTGATGTTTTCCATTCAAAGGAGATAGTCCCCATCTCAACATGGATGTGGGTGTTAATTTCCTACAATGAAAAAAAACACCCACCTCTATGTTTTGATGAAGCATACGTTGATGCAACACGAGGAAGAAACATTGGAGGACCTAATCAACCCTACAATAGTAGAAACATCAGCAATTGCTAACTTTTCAATAATAATAAGGGTATATTACTCTACAATTAGGTACCTTGGTCAAGGGTGCATTTCTCTACAAGTAGGCACCTTGGTCAAGGGTGTCTTTGTCTACAAGTAGACACCTTGGTCAAGGGCATCTTGCTCTACAAGTAGGCACCTTGGTCAAGGGCACCTTGCTCTATAAGTAGGTGCCTTGATCAAGGGTGCCTTGCTCTACAATTAGGTGCCTTGGTCAAGGGCACCTTGCTCTACCATTAGGCACCTTAGTTAAGGGTGCCTTGCTCTACAAGTAGGTGCCTTGATCAAGGATGCCTTAATAATCATCAATAGATGCTCTTGACTTCTATTGAAAAAAAATGATGAGGTGCCTAGATGCCATACAGTAGAGGTGCCTTGATCATATTTAAAAAAAATGATGAATAAGTGACGAGGCACCTTGATGACATACAGTAGAGGTGAATTTATCATAAAAAAAAAACACAATGAGGCACCTTGATCAAAAGTGCCTTGATCCACAAGTAGGCACATTGGTCAGGGGCGCCTTACTCTACAGGTAGGTGCCTTGATCAAGGGTGTCTTACTCTAAAATTAGGCACCTTGGTCAAGGGTACCTTACTCTAAAATTAGGTGCCTTGGTCCAAGGGTGCCTTACTCTACAAGTAAGCACCTTGGTCAAGGGTGTCTTACTCTACAAGTAGGCACCTTGTTCAAGGGCACCTTACTCTACAAGTAGGTGCCTTGGTCAAGGGCACCTTATTCTACAAGTAGGCACCTTGATCGAAGGTGTCTTGCTTTGCAAGTAGGTGCCTTGATGGAACGCATCAAGGATGCCTTGATATACAAGTAGGTGCCATGATATCATACATTTTAAAGGTTCCTTGATCCAATCGAAGCACCTACATAATCCAACATCACAAGAGAGTGATCGAAGCCACATAATCACTTCACATGATAAAAAAAATTAAAGTCACACAAAAATATTGAGGAATCATTGGGAAGGATTTTTTTACATCCCAAGTCCAACCAAAAAATAAGATATGCGTCCTATCACCTGAACCAACCAGATCTCTATATTTTCAGCATGAGACCTCAAGTGAACAAAGTTACAGTATCCAAGATAACTTAATCAACCACATGGGAAATATGTCATCACCTTTATCATGGACTACCAAATCGACATGCTCCAAAACGCATGAAAAACTAATTAGGTATGTGCATGATTTTTGTTAAATATTTATATAATTTTTCATAACTAAATACTTCTCTAAAAATAATGTTGTCACAAGAGTTCGGCCAATTGTATTGGCCTGCCATGTCCAATACGTCATACCAAAAATTAATTTGTGTGTTGTATCTTATCAACCCCAATGTGAAATTAATTCATTGAGTAGGTGCCTTTATCTATAATAAGGTGCCTTCCTACGAAAGAAGGACATCGAACCAGTTAGAAAAAGGAGAAAATAGCCAAGAATTCATAATCAGGGGTCGATCAAAGAATTATGCATAGAAAAAAAGTGAGCCCAACAATATCAAAGGAATTTGCGAGAAAGTTTGGAACTGGTTTGAGATGGCCATATGGACAAATTATTGCCTCCTAGTCAACCAAAACTAGAACACCGAGGTAGTAATGTAATTTTGTACCTTTGTAATAGGGGATGTCCCTCAGCTACATGGATTGGAAATCCTAGTCATGTTGGAGTACATTTCAATTGTTACCGACCTCCCTCTCACTATAGAATGCACATACAAGGAGGGTGTGCCAACCTAATGCATAGAGCTACTTCTAGGGTAGACGAACATCTAATTTGAATCTGTAGGACTACCAAAACAAATACTCTCAGAGCACTTGCAAAGACTCTTCGATTAGGTAGCAAGGTTCTTCACATGCACAGGAAAATACTTCTACCTGAATGTAAACCACATGTAGTTTCTTAATCATTTGGTGCATGGGCAAAATATTAATGTGCCATTTTACCTGGCAAGTGATCTTAATAATGAATCTCACCGATATTAGGGAGGGGTAGAAACTACCCTATCCCATCACGAGCTAATTACAACCTTGATTCAGTATATCGAGAAACACAAGGAGAGCCTACCAGCAGAAAGGGTCAAATATTTCAATGCGTAGATGCGATTTTCTATCGAAATAGAGTAGGATGCTAAACTATGGGGGATGGTCAAAGAAGCAACAAAAGAATGGTCCCAAACCTCCCAAGATGCTATAGCTAAAGGGAAAATTTCTCTGCCTGAGTCCTCACAGAATTATATAGAGGATAGGATGAATTCTTCTAGCCCTAAACCAATGGCTCATTGTACGGAGTACATAAGTGGTAGAAAGAATCTACGGTCATTAATTATATTAATTTAGGAATAATAGGATGATACAAAGGTCAGGTTTGTGGATTATACATTATAGAATTTGACTGCTTGAAGTCCACTGGACTAGCAACATTTAGAGGACCTGCAAGGGTAGCTCAACTCAACACTTGAAGAATATCTCACTTGGCAAAGTGAATTCTATGAGGTACATAAGCTATTCAAATAATTTTGGGAGAGAGTTGCAAGGAAGCAATGACAGAATGAAGCTGCCATATCTTGGTTGTGAAATAGAGTCCAACAACTCATTGAAGAGAATCAATGACTGAATACTAGGGTGACAGATAAAGTACATACATACACCCTAATAGATTGGGTGTTTGAAGTACCCATAAACTCTAACATATCTATAAAGGGTAGTTTTATCTAGGTTGTTTAGGTATTATACTAGAAATGAAGATAAGGAGGTAGGGGAGAGTTTGTTTTTTTCAGATAGAATAACTATGGAGTAATATGGGAACTCTATTTTTCAAATAGAACCACCTATCATATATATTGTTGATGAAGACCACTCAAGTCAGAGCCAACAACCAGAACCTAATTACAAAGAAGAATAATAGGAGCAAAAATTACCCGTAGTGGAAGGACCAGTAGAGTAGTCACCGAGCAAGCAAAGAACAAAAAAAACTACTATGGATGACTCAATGCTAGAGGGATAGATAATTGATCCCTATAACAACAAAGGGGAGGTACCTTTCATAGAGGAGGATGATATACCCACTCATTTTGCTATAATAACCATTCTCAAAATGCCCAAGAGGAAGGCATCTCAAGCACCATAGAAGAGGGTCAAAAGAAAAGCTAAAGTTACATTCATAAAATCTATTGTCCAGTTAGACGAATACTGGGTGAAAGGTATCAAGAGTTTTGTCAAGCAAAAGGAGTAGTTTGAAGAACTTTTCAAATAATGTGAGGAGGAAAAGGCAGTAAGAAAAGATACAAATAAAGTTGAAAGAGAGTCTGGCATTTGCGTTAACCCTGCTATGGAAGACCATTTTTGGTGGATATACAATTCATCACAGGGATGACCCTCTAAAACGTGAAAATGCATGGAGAGACATGGGATATTTAGGCTGAAAGCAAAGGTAGTTGTAATCGCTAAAGAAAATTTTGGCCTCACTCCTAAAGAGGCTTAGTTATTCAAATCCATGGTAGGAATATGAGAGCGGGATGACTTAGATATCCCATTAGCAAAATTATGACCTCAGTATGCTAATATATGGTAGTAAGTAGAAGTTGCATTCCAAAAATGAGGATCCACCGTGCCTATGTTGCTTAGTACAAGTTTAGGGCCAAGTAAAATAGGGAAGCACAGCCAGCACAATCAAAATCTAGTGCAACCAAAAGTTGTCCGATAGTATACTAGTGCTCCTAAGAAAAAATGTAAACCCCAAAGAAAAGAAAAGGTCAAGTTCACCAATAATAAATGAAGGCAGATAAACAAGGCCTACTAGGAAGGGGTCGACCAGGACAAAAACTGCCATCTTCAGGTGCCATGAGGGCGTGGTACATAGTAGGCATGGGGAGATGATGAGTATTAGAAATGCTCATATTTTTGTATGAGTTTCTAACGGTTTTGTGTGGCAATATTATAATAGTTGTATATTTTTATGAAATATTATGTATATATTTAATAAAATTATGTGCATCACCTAATTCATGTGTGAAGTGTGTTTTGTGTAGACTTTTTCTAATTTTATCATCTTTTCTTAGTCAAGATCCTATGTGGACCTAGCATGTTCTACTTCAATGGACCTAAGGCATATATGGGAAGGAACCTTGACCTTCAAGTAGGCACTTTTCAAGGGTACCTTACTCTAAAAGTAGGCACCTTGATCAAGGGTGCCTTGATCCACAAGTAGATGCCTTGGTCAAGAGCTCCTTACTCTACAAGTAGGCACCTTGGTCAAGGGTGCCATAATCTACAAGTAGGTGTCTTGATGTCATGCATCAAGGGTGCCTTTATCTTCAAGTAGGTACCTTGACATCATATATCAAGAGTGCCTTGATCATCAAGTAGGTGCCTTTATGTCACACATCAATGGCACTTTGATATTCAAGTAGGTGCCTTGATGTCATACATCAAGAGTGCCTTAATCTTCAAGTAGGTGCCTTTATGTCAAGCATCAAGGATGCCTTGATGTTCAAGAAGGTGCTTTGATCTTAAATACCTTAACCTTGCAACTGAAGGAGACCCCTTTGATCATGGTAGACCTTTGACACCATGTCACATCGACTATATTTGGAGAGGTACTAAACGCATGAGTTGTACCAATAACATTGGAGGAAACACACAACAACTTGATGAAGTAGAACATGGGCAACAGAGTAGTTGAACTTGAAAATTTACTATCCCCACAAAATTATGAAATTTGTTGATTGTTTTTATCATGCATCTGTTACTATACCTAAAATAACTTAGTTTAAAAAGAGAAGAAAGATTGGCTAACCTACAAGGGAGAGATTCATAGAGGTAGATTCAATATTTGGGGATGGGATGGTATTATGGATTGGATAGGTTGGAATGTGATAAATGGTGGAGAAATGGCTACGATGATTGATATGAGGGAAATGATAGAAGGGATGCTCAAAGAGGATGTTATCATAATGGTAGTGGTAAGTGGTAAGGTGGGTAGTAATTTGGCCAATGGGGTGATCTCTATCAATGTCGATGGATTGAATTTTGAGGACACCTCTAGACGTAGTAGGAGGATGTCCTTGAATTGATCTTTACTCCTCTTTTGCTTTATGGGCACCTCAATGTTAGGGGATGGATTTTGCTTCTTTTTAGACACTTCAACATGGCTTGGATCTTATTTTACCTTATATTGTCCTCTCTTATTATCATGATCACCAAATGCGATGGACCAAATGACCCAACAATCTCATCTTGCATAGAGAGACATAGTAGGACAACTCTGAGAGCATAGGAAGTGGCTTGATTAAACTATCTATGCATTTTTTCACAAGGATGGATCCTTATCAAATGTGATCCATAGTGCTCTCTATTCTAACATAAACTACCTAAATTTTGGTATACAAAGGAAAAGGAAAAGAAAAACCATAGGAAACAGAGGAAAATAAAAATCTTAAGCTAATTGAGGGTGATGCACCAGATCATAAGATTCTTCTACATAACAATGGGATAAATTAATGCATGAGTCTTTTTAATTGATAACCCAAAGTGAACACTTTCTCTTTTTTGACAAAAATAGTCAAGTACAAATTGCACATACAAGAAACTAGATATAAATGAAATAGTCATGACCTCTTATACATGCACATAAACATACATACACACAAGAAATGAGATAAAAAAATCTTAGTAGTTGTGTATTCCAATATATATATGAGTATGAATGTTACAAATCATGCTAAAAGTGACGGCTCAAAAGCTTCATCTCAAAACCACTTAGTGTTTGGGTCCAAACTGTTATACAAAATAAAATGAAGGAAGAGTTATAAATAGATACAAACCAATCCTTTCTAATGCCTAAAAAACTACTATTTATATATATAAATAGGGAGATTTTGCCTCCCAAACTTGTGTAGGAATTTAGATCATTTCCTCCTTGTTTATCCATTGATGTAGTTTGCATTATAGTCCTTTCAGACATCTAGATTTAGAATCATCAATTCTAAGCTCATTTACTGCTAACAATCTCAATGACCGCCCTAGGGATCCTAAATAATTAAGCACAACCACATTTTATAGTCAATGTTGTTAGATTTGGGGGTTCTTTATTGTGGTTTCCATGTTATTTCATTAAATAGGGCAACCATTTTTCCTATATTACTAAACCCAAGTGATTTTAATAGGTGATTCACAGTTTCTTTTAGTAATGGTTCATTAATTTTGGTCATTTACCCTTTTTGGGAGCTTGTGCACCAACACTAATATCTTACAATTTGATCTTTGTCCTACCTATAACTTTGTCATATCTAGCCAATATTCCTTGTTAGTCACTTATGCATTATACCTTGATTTTTGGAGTGCTTTTGTTCTCTCTTCAACTTTATTTTATCTTTCAAAGTGATGTAGGCTATTAGTTTTCATTTAGATTATCGTTGGAATTTTTCCTCATCTTCCTATATCAAATTTTTATAAACTTTTGTGGTCAAGCTAGAATTTCATTAGAAAGTTTACAAAAGTCTTTTTTTGTACCTTCTTGTTATAAATTTTGAATGTTTTGTCTCTCAAAAATTGTATTCTCTCCATATTTGGAATTTTCTTGCAACTTGTAGTTTGAATCTAAAAATAAACTTTTCTAAGTTTTGATCTTCTAAAGTTTTTCACTTTTGCAGCATTCAAATGTTTTTCACAATATTTTAGCTTCCAAAAACTTAGGATGATCAAATCTTGTACCTATCTCTCTTGGTCAAAACTCTTATAAACTGATTTCAAGCCTTGATTGAAACTTTTTTGCCACATTGGTCTAATACCTCTTTCTTCACCTTTTGTTAGCTTTGTCTCTATCCCATCCCTTTTTCAAAAATTTGCCTAAGGTAAAAAATTTTGAGTGTAGTGAAAATCCACTATCATTTTGGTGACTCATAGGGTTCTTCTTACTTGATGAAGGAGAATTGAGAGTTTTTATCTTCATCCTTAGGTGCATAGTCAAAAATTAAAAGAATATTAAAAAAATACAAAAAAGAAAGCAAAGAAAAGAATACAAAAAATTATGGAGTTGGCGGCTTATCCAATGATTTTTTGATTTCTCCCTATTCCTTATCTAAAGGGTACTAGAGTTGTCTAAAGTACCCATAAATCACCTGGAGTTCAAATTTTTCATCATGGAAGATATTCTTTGTACCGTTGGTTATTTTATGTACCTGGATTCTAAACATTTCTAAATGTTCTATCACCCTAGCCATATCATTTGACCTAGGAGGATTCGACTATTCTTAAAAATGGGAAATATCCTCCTTATATTGCTTCAATAGTTGCAAGTGTTTTTCAAAAAAAATATTTCCATCTATATCCTATGGAGAGGGGAGTCATTTTGCAATAATGAGCTAATTTGATTCTTGAGCTTCTAGGTAGTTATGGATAAGGAAACTACTTGGGCTCTGCACCATTACACAACCCTCTCCTTTTAGAGTAAAGTCATTACTTTTTTCATTTTCACCAATATATCATGAATTCCAATTGATATTAGCTAATATTTTGATGTAGCGGATAACTTCAAATAATAATTTTTAACTTCAGCTAATTTTGTAGAGGCTTTAGCAAGGCTTAATTCAATTTCTTGACTCACCCAAGTAATTTGCATGGTGGCTATGTCAATAAATTTAAACATTTGGGAGAGTCTTATTTCTATGTTATCAATTTCATCCTAGTAGGCATCACTAAGATATTTAACTAGGCTTTTGACTCCTTGGAACTGCTCAATCTCATATTTTTATCGTAGCTTCTCCAATTATCTATGGATATTTTCTATCTCGATTAAATTTAGCTTCTTTTCAAGAAAGCCTATCTATAAGGATTTTAAATTTCTTTACTTTTGCTTTAAAGATATATTTTGAAGTTTGTTCCGTCAGATATTTAACAAGCATATTCAATTACTTTTGGAGTGCTTTGACCTCTCCCTGAGAGTTTCTCAAGGTACACTTAACATATTTTAATTCTTTCTTATTTTCCAATTTCCAACTTAATGAATCATAATTATATGAAACTAACTTTCTGGATTCCTACATGAGCTATACTTTATCTCTAACCCAAGAATGTTTTAGATCTATTTCTTTTGTCACTATTTTCTAATCTTACTCTATCACTTTTTCTTTGGGATTTGACACCTATCAATATTTTGTATAAAAAAATTATGTCTGTTTTTGTGGGAAAAAGTGATTAATTATTTGATTCATAGTTGGTAGTTTTTCTAGCATGACCTATTTCTTTTTATTGTATTACTTTGTTTGCTATTAATCCATATAAAAATTGTTTAGTGAACTCAAAGCTAGCACAATTACTTACGAGCCTTCTTCTTGTCCTAAAGGTGGAGAAAATATATTCAAATATTTGAATAGTGGGACTACTAAAGGAACAAGAATTGGGATAATAGAGGATGATGATAATAGGACTATTACCTCTTAAATGGAAGAGGTTGTGGGTAGAATCATAGAAATATCATCCAATGTATCTGAGACATTGGGCATATAGGTTAGTGGGGCTAAACGTTTTGTGAACCATAAGTTCACTAGAAAGAGAGTATGAAGAGACTAGTGGAGAGGTTTCACCAGTGAATGGTTTAATTTTAAGGGCATTGTCTTTTTTCTAAATCATTCTTTCTAGACTAGTTGCTAGGGCAAAAATGGAGATGGATGTTGCAATCACATCTTGGTTTACTAGTATTATTTCTTCTTGTATCTAGACAATCAATTCAACTACTTTCAAATACTAAGGGGGGATATTTTGAGGTATAACTTCACTCATTTTATTGAACTATAAACTCTACACTTAATTTATTAATACAAGTTGGATGATTTAAAGAAAAGTAATCCAGTATAGATTATAACACAATGACTTAATTCTATTTTCTTAGTTTTAGGTTGCAGAAAATAAAAGTTACAGGAAATGAAATTGTGCTTAATGGAAATAAAATGTAATTTATAATTTAATCTAAGTTTGTGTATGTGTGTGTCTATGTATATGGATCCACGTATGATCTAACAATGCATTGACTAATTGAAATAATTTATTAATATATTTAATTTATGATTTTATGACTAGTTCTATTTCTTAATTAATTCTACTCTATTTTAGAATATAGAGAGCAAGGTACTAGATATTAGGAGTGGGCCTTGCCTCCTAGAGAATAGTATAATTCTATTCCCCCCAAATCTAATAAAGTGTAAAGTGTAAAAATCATGCATCTATCTATTTGCAAGCATGTAACAAATTGAAACTAGGAAAGCATGTAACCATTGCAAGATAAATATGAACAAAATATGGGGTGCTCTTTATTAATAACAATGAATCTTGATTACAATATTTCCCTCTTAGGGAATCCCTCAATTTGATACAATTATTACAAAATGTTGTGGCCCCTCAAAGGGGAGAGATGCACTCCAATGATTTTCACTCCTCCACTACTTTGCTTATATGAGGGCTTATTAGATGCCTCCTTCTTTGATGTCAAGAAGTATGATCTTGATGATGCTCTTGGATCCTTGATTTCCCCTATCACCTGCACACAAAGAAACTAGAAATGATCAATAGCACATGCAAGCCTCTCAAGATGAGGCTATCTTATTAAAATGTGCAAATAAGGAAAGGATGCATGAAAATACGTAAAAGGAATGCAAAGATGTTTATAAAACTATAAATGAACCATGGAAATGCAGTAAAGATAGCTAATATAGGTTAGATAAAGTGAAGTAAAATAAAGGAAATAAAAATACAAATACTAAATGTAGAAAATGCTGAACCAGACCCTAGCCGCTATCAATCAGAGCAGCTAGCTCTGCTAGCCGCTATCAAATTTAGTGGCTAAGCCTATGGGCCACTATCAAAAAATGTGATCATGGGGTGAGGGCTCTACTCTCTAAATATCAATATGATATCACTCGATTTGCTATGTAATTGATGTTCAAGGGTTGCTTGCATCTTGGCACATGATTTTATGATTGAATTTGGCGTCAATCTATCTCGATTTGACTCTTGAACAGCTAGGTTACTCTCAAGCTAGGGCATCCACCATTGCTAGGCAAACATATGTCATTCTCCAATTGGATAGGGCTCCACTGCACCTCAAAGGGATGTTGATTCACTTCTCGATCCGATAGAGCTCCACTATGTGATCAACACATGAATTGAACAGGGTTTGCAATCAAAATTTGGGGTCTTTTATAGACACCCAATCCCCTTGCCTTGGCTTCACAAGGAAGCCAAGATCAAGAAGTAGTTACATCCAAGTAGTTGAGAAGATGCATCCAGAAGCTTTGACCTCCCAACCATTCAAGAATCTGTTAGGTGCAATAGATTTCACTCGGCTTTGGTAGCCCGAGTTAGTTACAGGGTTAGCCACTATCGATAGGTGTGGCTATGGGTAAGTTGCCCGTAGCTACTATCACCATCAATGGCTAGCCCGTAGCCACTCTGATCATCAATGACTATAGAGGTAGCCATTAATTTCATTAGTGGCTAGGGATGCATAGGACTAGACTACCCTATATGAGTGGTTAAAACCACTACTTAGTCTTGGCAAGGTCCAAGATCATTCATATGGTCTGCAAAGGTGCCCATATGAGTAGTCTCCTAAACATGACATGTTTTAGGTGTCTATAGATACCCCTTTTGGGATGCATTATGGGAAAACATGATGCTGAGAAAAAATAGATAACCTAAAGCCATATTATAGGTTAATTGATGTTCATTGATCTGGTCAATGTTAGATGCCCCAATCATGAAAAGGGCATGCATCTCGGATTCATTACCTCCAACAAGTTAGGAACTTGATTCAAGTACAACCTTTCACTTCAGGCTTACTTGATCTTGGACATTGTTCAGTTCATGAAGAGGCATGTACCTTCCTTCATGCTTCAAAAATACCAAGTGGTTGTGTAATTAATTTTGCTTGTTTTCTACCCCAAGCAGGGGCATGATTGTCTTTGGCAATGATTCGTAAGATGAACACAACTTACATGATTAAGTTTCAAGTGTTGATTTTGATTATGAATTTTGTTATTATGACTACCCCCTCAAGCGATGAGTCGATGAGGAAAAGGACAAGTGATGAAAGCGATGAGTCGCTTGACCAAGATGATTGATTTGGATAATTCAAGATGATTGCATTTGTTGTAAGGTAGGTCCTATTACAACTATGATTTCAACTATTAATAGTAATTGTACATCTCTATCCCATGGAGCAGTCCAACCACAATGGCCTTCTTAGGGAATCAAGATGATAGCAATTCAATTTAAGCATGTGATGAATCACTATGTTTTGATGATCTGATGAAATTTCATAGAAGAAATGAAATGAATACCTCATTCCCATGGAGCAGTCCGACCTCCATGGCCTTCTTCGGGAGTGAAGTGAAGATATTTCAATTCAACGATGAATAATTTGGTTCAAATAGCCTTATGGTAATTTACTCATCCTATTAGATTGCATGGAGTGCAAGTCGCTGCAACCACCAAGTGTATAGAGTAAATAACTGGATACGAGGCATATTTGAAATTTTGTTATTATTTGATTTTTTTGTTAATTTTGAAATTTTTGATGAGATTTCATAGAAGAAAGGAAATGAATACCTCATTCCCATGGAGCAGTCCAACCGCCATGGCCTTCTTTAAGAGTGAAGTGAAGACATTTCAATTCATCAATGAATAATTTGGTTCAAATAGCCTTATGGTAATTTACTCATCTTATCGGATTGCATGGAGTGCAAGTCGCTACAACCGCCAAGTGTATAGAGTAAATAACTGGATACAAGGCGTATTTAAAATTTTTATTTATTTGATTTTTTTGTTAATTTTATTTATTTTCATGTATGCATTAATGGATGTAATGCCTAAATGATGATGTGATTATGCTAGATGTATGCAATGTATTGATGACATGCACTAGCTAGATGATAGATGTATGCTTAGATGTTATGATCTAAATGTGTAGGTGCACTACTATGTATGCATATATATGGATGCAATGATGTATGGTAAATGCATTAATTATATGAGGATAGATTGAATGCAAATGAACCTGTATGCTTTAATCACGTAAAACATAGAGAATGATTCTAATATGTGTTTAACAAACTACTGGATGACACCACAAAATGTATGAAAATCATGAATGAAAATGGTAATTCTTATCATAAGAATTAATCATTTAGGCATCCATATGTGAAATGAGATGATGTGAGATGTATGGGATTTCCTTATAAGCTTCTGCAGATTAAAATATATGCACAAAATAGTCAGTGGTCATCTAAATATCATTGTTGATATCCATCTAGTATCTATCCTATTTCATGAACACCCCTTAATAAACAAAAGTTCACAAGGAAAATTGTGTATGATTGATGAGATGATTTGTTGCTATAAGGGATTTTTGAGGTTTTCCAAGAGACTCAAACACCCTAGTTGACTAATCAAAATATGTATAATGACTACACAAGACTTCTGAAAGATAAAATATTTTGTTGTGAAGACCAAGATATTCATTATCCCTATGTGTGCAAATGAATATATTAGATGAAGCATAAGACTACCTCATTGCCAGGTGGGATTCATTCAACCCATTGTTGTAATGAGGATCACCAAATGTTCATCATGATCCTAGGTTTGGATGTAGTTGGACTAGACTACTAGGTAATACAGGCCACCTAAAGCTAGCTCATTTGTAAATTGCTTAGAACTACCCCATTTCCAAGTGGGATTCATTCAGCCCATTGTTGTAATGGGGATCACTCAATGGTTTTGAATACTGACCATTCCAAGGATTCAAGCTCTTCACCCCCTTATTTTCTTTTCATTTATTGGGATACTTGCTCATGCTTAGTGATGAAAATCATTGTTTATTTTACATTTTTTTTAGCAAGGGATTTTGCTTTGATTTTTGGAATTTTGCTTATTTTGTATGAAAGCAAGGGATTTATTTGGGTAGGGGGAGCTTGTCCTTTTGTCAATGATCAACATCCTAGACCATGCGCATCACAAGATGAGCAAGTAAAAACCTTTCACTTAAGGTGAACTAGGACCACTTTGTAGTGTTCATCTTTCCTTGTTCAAACTAGGATTATTAATGTTTAAATTGTGATAGGATTTTGATATATGCAAGGTACTATCAAAACTAGACCTCATCTTATGAAAGTGAAGATAGCTTTCTACAAAATATGAGAAGATCACTAGGTATGGATGAATGACCAGAAAACCCTAGTATATTCCTTATAGCAACTGATGGGGTTGTGTTGAAAAACATAATTACTCACAGGGGATGATGGATGATGATGATGTAAGGATGCATGATTAGCATACAAATGTGGTGTCATTTGTAGGATTGTAAACACAACCTAACCTAATGCAAGTGCAATGGATGAAAATGCCTAATGCAATGCAATTAAATGAATGTATATGCAAAATGTAAATGCAAAAAAAATTGTATTTTTGATGTTTTAAATTGTTTTTTTTTTTTTTTTTTTTAATTTTATTTTTGAATTTTTGAATTTTTAATGTTTTGAATTTTTTTGAATTTTAAATGTTTTGAATGTTTTTGAATTTTGAATTTTATGTATGAAACACCTTTAGGTGAAGGATGTTGAGAGGTTCAGGCTCTTCAACACCTTCTAGCGATGTTAGGCGATAGGTACCAGGTCCAATATTTTCTGAAATAATGAATGGACCTAACCAATTGGTCGTAAATTTGTCTCGTAGATGCGATAGGTTTGAGTTCTGTTGGTTCTCTTTAAGTACAAGATCCCCAACCTTAAAGTCCCTTGGGTGGAATTTGTTGTTATAAGCTCATTTTAAACAATCTTGGTAAATGTGGAGATGCTCAAGGGCATTCACGCGATGTTCATCAAGAAGGGTCAATTGATCTAGGTGAGCTTTCCGCATAGTGTCATCATCGATGAACTCTTTCAATGCGATGTGCAATGATGGAATTTCCAATTCCAAGGGCATGATGGCCTCAGTGCCATATACTAGTGAGAACGAGGTTGCCCTAGTGGGTGTTCGTATACTAGTTCGATAAGCCCATAATGCAAGAGGTAGTTGAAGGTGCCAATCCTTATGATTTTCCTATACCATTTTCTTTAAAATGGCTACCACTTATTTGAGGCCTCTACTTGCCCATTTTCTTATGGATAATAAGGAGTTGCAAAACTATGTTGAATATTATACTTGGACGTTAAAGCCCTTACAATTTTGTTTTTGAATGAAGTTCCATTATCCAAAATTATTTTGGATGGTATCCCAAAATGACATATTATATTATGGAGTATGAACTCCATAATACGTGCTCCTATCATTGTAGTTAAAGGGATTGCCTCCACCCACTTGGTGAAATACTCAGTGGTCATTATGATAAATGTGTGTCAGCCCAAATATTGAGGAGAGATATTACCAATTAGATCCAAACCCCACTAATAAAATGGCCAAGCCACTTGAATGGGTTATAAGGCCTATGATGGTAGGTGCATAAGATTAGCATGGTGTTAGCATTTAATGCATTTCCTGACATACATTGTGCAATCCTTCTCCATAATGGGCCAATAGTAACCCATTCGAAGGATGCGCTTAATGATGGCCATGCCATTAAAATGGCCATCGCATGTACCATCATGAGCTTGTGAAATCACCCAAGCTGATTCTTGGAGCTCAAGGTAATGAAGGAGAATTCCATCATAGCTACGATGATACAAGATGTCTCCTATCAAGATATATCTGGTCACTTTTTGTTTGAATGCTCTTTTGGCGGCATGCGATAATCCCTATGGGATTATTCTGAGCTTAAGGAAATCATGTAATGGGGCTAACCATTCCTGATAAGCAACAACTTTGACTGACTGAATGACTTGTTCCCATTGTGATTCGAGTTGCATGAATGCAGATTGGGAGATAACCTTATGGAGAATAGTAGTACCATTCTCCATAGGACCCTACGAGATCAAATACCCCTAGGATACCTTCATCAAAAAGTCTCTAGCTTTATAGAACCATTCATGGTTTGGTTCTATATGAATCATGTGGACTGATTCATGATTATCTTTAGCCTCATGCAACATCATGGATTGTGAGAGCATCTTCACATGGATGGTAGTAAAGTCAATAGATGGATTCTGAGGGATTAAGGATCCCAAATATGCCATGGTGTCTACAAATCTATTTGATGTACGAGGGATTACCTCGATGTCATACCATTCTAGTTGGGCTAGGTAAGTGTCCACAAGTTCCTTATATGCTTTCAAGATGGGACACCTACACTGATAAATTCCCTTAACTTGATTAACTATGAGAAGGGAGTCACCAAAGATATTCAACTTTTTGATCTTCATGGTGAGCATTGTTTGGAGACCCAAGATTAGGGCCTCGTATTCAACATTGTTATTGGTGCATAGGAAGTTGAGTTTAAATGACAAGGGTATTGGAGCACCTTGTGGCATGAAAAACACAATCCCTATGCCACCCCCTTGCTCACATTTCGAACCATCGAAGAACAAAGTCATGTCAACTTTATTGTCTAGTTCTTCGGGTTCTAGTGACTCTGACAATGCAAAGACTGCATCATCGGGTAACTCTATGATGAGAGGCTTATGATCCTGAAGAGGTGCCTCTACCAGTTGATCAGCTATGACCTATCCTTTGATTGAATTTTGACTAATGAATTCTAGGTCAAATTCTATCAATAACATGATCCACTTTGCAGTACGTGTATTATGATATGTCCTGCTCATCATGTACTACAAAGGATTTTGTTTTGATATTACATACATTGTATGACTCAGCATATAGTGGTGCAACTTCTTAGTTGCAAAGACCACTGCTAAACATAGTTTCTCTATGTATGCATATCCTAGCTCATAACTCACCAAGGTGCGACTTATGTAGTATATCGCCTGCTCTTTGTCTTGCTTGTTCTTCTAGGCTAACATGGTTCCCAATGCAAAGTTAGTGGTGGATATATACAATAAAAATGGCACATCCGGTCTTGGTGGAGCTAGTACTAGTGGTGATGCTAGGTATTGCTTGATTTTAGTGAAGGCTTTTTGGTAGTCTTCATCCCAGTTGAATGGGACCCCCTTGTGTAGTAGTCGATTCATGGGTCGATATTTATCCGATAACTACATGATGAAGCACTTTATGGATGCTACTTTTCCTTGTAGGCTTCTTAGCTCCTTGATGTTTATGGGGGGACACATTTCTAGTATAGCTTTGACCTTTGTTAGGTCTACTTCGATCCCTCATTTAGAAATGATGAATCCCAAGAGTTTACCTAAAGTTATGCCAAAGATGCATTTCTTGGGATTCAACCTGACATTGTGCTCAATCAGGTGATCGAAGACTTTCCTAAGGACCTCGGCATGCTCTTCACGCAATAATGACTTGGCCAATAAGTCATCAATATAATCCTCTAATATCTTGTGCATATAGTCATGAAAGATGTATGTCATAGCCCATTGATATGTGGCACCAACATTTTTAAGGCCAAATGGCATAACTTTATAGAAAAATGTCCCCCATGGAGTGGTAAAAGTGGTTTTATGTTGATCTTCAGGTTTAATCTGAATCTAGTTGTAACCCAGAAAAACCATCCATGAGTGAGAGCATTTCATGACCTGTAGTTGCATCTACAAGAGCATCGATATTAGGCAACATAAATGAATCCTTGGGTGTTGCCTTATTGAGGTCCCTAAAATCTATGCAGATGTGGATTCTTCCATCAGGTTTTCCTATGGGTACCATGTTTGATACCCATTCTAGATAGTCGATGGGAATAATGAACTCTACATCCAACAACTTTTGTAACTCATATTTTACCATCAAGGTGATGGTTGGATGTATTTTCCTGAGTTTTTGCTTGATTGGCTTTTTAGTGGGGTCCAACGAAAGGTTGTGGACAACCAATTTTGGATCCAGACCCAGCATGTCCTTATAAGTCCAAGCAAAGAGATCAGGTCTCTCTTTCAATAGAGGAATGAGGATGGCTCATTCCTTAGGAGATAAGCTTTCTCCAAATTTAACTTTCTTTGGATGGGTGGGATCTTCGCTGATATCCACTTCAAAAGTTTCCTCTATTGACATGTGTGATCCCTCCTCAAGATGGTGAGGCGTAGGGATCAAATGGATGTCATCAGTTGGGTTTATAGGTTCTACCAAATCAGGATCAACCTCAGCATGATAAACATCATGTGCACAACCTAGCACAAAATGGAATGGTTGTAACATTTCTTCATTAGGGAAGAAATATTCAGGCTCTAGGGGTGAATTGACGTGATCAAAATCAATGGCCTCTAGATTGAGGTGCAATGGCTTTGAAGGGTCAGATGGATTTTGGAGTGGAGTGGTCAGATCGATGGAGATCATGTTGATGGATGGAAAGAAATATCTAGGACCACATGGATGAAATTCACTACTTTTAGGTTGTCCCCCATACTCTAGATGTGGCTCAAATAGTATGGGGATAACCAAGTCTACTTTAGGAATAGAAAAGATAATTGGATATTCTAGGAGAAGCAATTATCTTAAATTAGGTGGACCAGGGAAGGCTATGTGATATATCTCCTCTAAATTTATTGGTCACCTTAGTTTGAGAGGACCTAGGAAGACTGTATGATACACTTCCTCCATATCCATAGGTTCCCTAAGATGACATAGATGTCGAGGCCCTAGGTAGGCCATATCGATCTCATCCTCATATTCATCATCATCAGAGAAGTACTCACCATCATCTTCTTCAGAATTGTACCCTAATTTATCTTCTTCAAAAATGGATTCTGAATTGGACTCTTCATTTATGCTAGACCTCTAAGGTTCAATGCCAACGTCATCGGCATACTCATTATTTTTGATAACCCAATCGATCCCTGGGATGCTTTCTGAGGTAGCCTCCATAGAAATGTTTTCATGATAGACCAAGGGTGGCTCTATAGCTACCATCATAACTAGGGTGATGGTCCCTCCATAAGTGTGAGGGATTAGGATAGGTGTATGGATTCTAGTCAATATCCTCCCCGAAACCCAGGCTTAGGCATTGCAAGAGAATCCACTAAAAGCTCATCTAGAATGTGAATAGAATAGCCTAATCCAAACCTATCGATAGGCAACTGATATTGTGGTTGGTAAGGCATTTTGCAACCCTACTCATAGAGACCCAGACCATTGCCCTACCAATGACAATGGTCAAAGTAACGTAGAGCATACTCAGGGTTTGACAAGTAGTAGATATTACTTGTGAATGGGTTGTCATCCTGATGATATTCTAGAGAATGATTGGAGGTCTGATCGAAGCCTCCATAAATAAAATTTATCTGATTGGGAGGTATACCTAGAGGCACCACCATCCCAATAGGAAAATAGGGGATGCGAGGTCTCCCTAAATCCTATGTAGACTCTAATATGGGCGTGAAGGTCACGTTCTACACTAAATACTCTGCAAGTCCTAGGTTGACTAAATGTATCATCACCTGAGGAGCAGATGATCCTGATGATGAGGTAGGGGATGCACATTGAGGTAATTCCTTCATTAAGTTAAGCGACTCTTCTTCCTCCGTAGGAGTAGGAATCTCTATCATAGAGACATGGGGGATGACTTTAGGGTCATCAACCATGGGTGCCTTTAACTTCTATTCTTGCTTTGGATTTATCGATGAGGATGGTTTATCAGAAGCTAGAGTTGGTTTAGGCTCTGATGGTGGCACTGATGTAGAAGGATCAGCTTGCACTACTTTGGCCTTCTGATCTAGATGTTTAGTAGGTGATGTCGATGTTATGTCCAGATGGGTTGAGGGTAAGATGAATTCTCTAGGATTGTCAACTTGGTTGACATATTTGAAGGGCTCTTCATCTGAAGGGATGACATGAACATTTCCCTCATGAGCATACTTAATGCATTGATGAAGGATTGAAGGAACGCATTTCATGTCTCTAATCTAGGGTCTACCAAGGAGGATGTTATATTGCATGCTACCTTCCAGCACATGACATGAGACTGATATAGTCTTCAATCCTACTTGGATAGGAAGCACGATGGTACCGATAATCAAACATAATGCATCATTGAATGCTCATAAAGTGAACGTGGATGCTACAATGTGTGACTGAGGGATGCTAAGGTGTCCTAATGCACTCATTGTTATAATATTGATTGATGACCCTATATCAATCAATACTCGCTTGAACGAGATTCGATTTATACAAGTGATTATGTGCAATGGTGGATCTGCTATGTTAGTTGATACTTTCTTTATTTTATGATCATGGAAAGTAATCACTGGCTCTCTACACTGCTGAACATGCCCCACAAAATTTATGAATGCATTGGGATCCTAGGGCTAGAGCTCTATGGATCTCAAAATTTCCATTAACGTCTCCCTGTGCCTAGGGGACTATTGTATGAGCTCATATATTGATAACTTTGTCGAAGCTATTTGTAGACTCTGAGTGAGTCTATTCCTGATTGTAACCACTAGTCTTACTGGTGGACCTAGCAATGGGTTTTGCATTGGCCTTTGCTGAGGTGCAGTTGGGATACGAATGGGAGCTACAGGTGGCTCCGGTTGATTGTATCTCCTATTCCTAGTAACCACATTAATCATGTAGACAAATCCCTCTATAGGAGGATCTATCCAAATTTGGTTGACTTGACCCCCAAGATTTGGTGGGGGATCATTTAGGATTTCTAGGTTCTGATTATCAGGTGCTAAAGGGTTATCAATTCATAGCTCATCCTGATCAATCATGTTTTGTACCACATGTTTGAACCCATGGCACACTTTGATGTCATACCCTTTTTATCTATGGTAGGGGCAATAGTGATCTTCCCTATACCCTTTTGACTTAGGGTGATTAGGGTCTACCAACTAAACTTCTAGTAATTTTAAGGCCTTAGCCTCGCACAATTGGTGAAATATAGATGCCAAATATTCAGACAATGGTGTAAATTGGTGAGGTAGGTGATGTTGTTTATCCTTGCCCTGATTTCTATTACATTGATTATATTCTGGGGGTGGTTGAGCATGATAATTCTATTATTGTTGGCTCTTATTCCCTTTAGGAATATTCAACATGACTTGATTAATAGGCACAGGCTTGGCCTGATATTGTTGATTGCATGTGTTCTTATTGTTCCATTCCTTCTTGATTCAAAGCTTTAGATCTCCTTCTTGCAATTTAATATCCTCAATTACTTTGGCTTGCACCAAAGCCTCCTCAAATATCGTATATTACTATAGCTGAAGCAATAATGATATATGTTTTGCACAAATTTTTATGAACATTCAAGTGAGTTCTATGGTGGGAATAGAGAATGGTAATTTTACCATTAATTTTCTCCATCTATTCCCATAATCTGTGATCGGCTCATCATCATACTATCATAAGGTAGCTAGATCAGACAGATTAGTTTTCTTCTTGGCACCAAATGAAAAGCGCTCAAGGAAAGCATTCACAAACTATTCAAAGTTGGTGATGTTGTGCCTAGGTAATTGATTATACCATTCAATGGCTGCACTCGAGAGGGTAATGATGAAAGTTCTCAATAACAAGGCATCATCATTCTATAGTTGAAAACATGAATTCATGAAGCATGTCATGTGCTCCTGTGCATCTTCATCTCCCTTGAACTTATCCAATCTAGGTATTTCAAAATGTTTTGGATAAGTAGGGCTTGGCACTGATGGACATAAGGGTTGATTATGTATCTTGCTTAAAGTGGGCTTTTGACAAGTCATCTCTTATTTCTCGAGAGTTTTGACTCTCTCTGTAAGCACTTTGTAGGCTTGAGAAGAGATGATCTCTTCCTCCCGAAGGGATCTTTGGGGTGCAAGAGGGTAGGTTCCTTTGAGCTTGAGGTGGTCGATTGTAATCATCGACCACATCTACTAAGGATGGTTCAAGATACTACTGATCCTGATCCTCTAACTCTGATCTTTGGTACTGATCATGGTCAGGTGAATTTAGTACTTGATGTTGTTATTGCCTAGATGCATGATGTGAAGTATGATGAGAGTGGTGCTCTACTTATCTGGTGTGGATCTCAGGGTGTGATGTGGCATACCTTACATTATGTTGCTCTCTATATTCACTCATTGGGAGTAGGTCGACTCGAGCTAATCTATTTGATTGCTCTTCATGCTCCTTTTGATCAAGGATGCGTTGCTCTCTTAAATGGTGTTCATACACACATTGATGAAGCAGCCTTTGTCATTCTACCTCTTCCTATTCTAAGTTGTCTAAATACTCACCTTCAACATGCAAATCCTCCAATTGATCTTGAAGCATTTGTTCTCTTTGATCAACACAAAGCCTACGTATCTGATCTGCTTGATCTATCATATTAGGTCTTTGGCTTCTTAACTCCGTATGAGGAGTCTTGGTAGTATGAGTTCTGATGGAATAATCCACCACACTCTTTCCTCTATCTATCGAGGTTGCATTGGTATTATGATTGACTCTTTGTTCTATGCCTGCATATGTGGATGGGGTATTTGTGCTACGTGGGAATTTGGAACATTCACCCTGGGCATAAGTATGTCGCACTATGTCTTCACTACACGCACTCTCAGATCGAGAATGAGCAGTAGAGGTAGCCCTATGTGTTGATCTACCATGATCCTATTCTAGGTGATCAGGTTGGTGCATTCTCCATGATCGACCAGGAGGCATACCATTTTCTCCGATACTACGGAGATCTATTAAATCTCCTTCATGTTTAGAGTGATTTGGTGCTCTTTCGGGTATGCGATTAGATGCACCCCTTATGTCTTGCCCCTCATTGGGTGGGTTTGATCTATGACCATCATGTGAATATTGGGGTCTTGAAACCCCCTCATTTGGGTCATGAGAAGAACCTAGATTTGGTCTTCTAGTTGGGGTTTCTCGATGAGAACCCCCGTGTGTGGAGTTATCCCCTCTAAGGCTACCCAAAGTTCATTCAGGTATGTTAGGGGCATGTGTGTTGCCTCTAGGGTGATCTAGGCCCTCTGGTGCATTGGGTACCACCTCGGTCGTGGATCGAGGGTGGCCCCGTGTAGTGACCATAACCTTATGAATTATCTCTTGTGTAAGTTTTAAGAAACATACAAAGTATACAAGGTGATTATCTCATTTAAGTTTTCTTTGTGTGTCCTAAAACTTGTTTTGTGTGTTTTGGTTTGTTGTGAATACAATATGAACTCTTATCATGTTTGCAATAGTTGATGTAATTCTTAGATTGTTTAAATCTTTCACCTATACACTCATAGTGACAAACCTGGTAATGACATCTAGGTTGTCTACCCACCAAAATATGGAGATGAAATCCATACCCGATCAAGGAGCATAGGTACTACCGATTCTCACCCAGCACACTGTGGTCAGTGATACACCCCTTCAAAGAGGAATGCGTGCAATTTTCCATGGATAGGATAGTTCTTGAATGTGGTGTAAAATTTTGAGGTATTTTTCCTATCACCAAATAGTTTACTATATCAAAATACCAAGGGGTAAAAATAGAAAGAGAAAACAAATGTTCATCTGCTAAATTATTAGGAATTAGCTCATCATCATCAAATATTTGCATATGAGATAAATGATCTGCAATGCCATTATCTTTTTTTACTTTATCTATAATTGTGATATTAAATTCTTGCAATAAGAGAATCCATATAACCACTCTTCCTCCTATTGTAGCTTTATTCATTAAGTATTTTATTGCAAAGTGATCAGTGTGAAAAAATACTTCATACCCTATTATGTAATGTTTGAATTTATTAATGGCATGGACTACAACTAAAAATTCCTTTTAAGTAACTATATAATTAATTTGAGCCCGATGCAAATTTTTACTCACATAATAGATAGCGTAAGGTATTTTATTCTCTAACTGTTGTAGTATTGCCCCTATTACATATCCTAAAGCATCACAATGTATATGAAAGGGCAATTCCACGTTTGATCCTATTGAAATTAGAGTAGTAGTTAATTTGTTCTTTATAACTTCAAAGGCTTCTTGACATGCTTTACTCTAATTAAATTCACATTCATTAGTTGATATTTTAATCATGGACGAGATAAATTTACTGAAATATTACCTTTGTTTGTGTTTTTGGAGGTAGGAGGGATTGAATAACTTGGATTTTTGTAGGATCTACTTTAACACATTCCTCAGATATGTAATGTCCTAAGACAATACCTCCCGTCATCATCACAAAGCACTTTTCATGACTCAAAGAGAGGTTTTGTTCTTGTAATCTAACCAGAAATTTCTATAAACTCGATAGATTTTCTTCAAAAGTGTTACCATAGATTGTGAAATCGTCCATATAGACTTCCACAAATTCATGAAGCAAATCATAAAAAATAGCTAAAACATCCCTTTGAAAAGTAGCAGGTGCATTTCATAATCCAAAAGGTAAAATTTTATAAGCATAGGTACCTACAGGACATGTAAAAGTAGTTTTTCTTGATCTTCTTCTACTATTGAGACTTGATTGTATCCACTAAAACCATCCAAAAAGAAAAAATATTTCTTTCCAACCAAGGTATTAATAAATTGATAAATGAATGGTAAAGTAAAATAATATTTCTTTGTTACTTTATTGAGTTCTCTATAATCTACACAAATCCTCCATTTACCATTCTTCGTAGGAACTATTACTAATGGTGACACCCATTGGCTATCAAAAATTGGATATATAAATCTTGCATTTAAAAGCTTAATGATTTCTTATTGAACTATGTCTTTCATAGCTGGATTTAGTCTTCTTTGAGGTTGTATCATTGGATGACAACCTTCTTGAATAAAGATTCGATGGGTACAAATATTTGTATAAATCCCTTTCATGTCCTCATAGTTCCATGCAAATGTTGTTTGATGTTGGCTAAGAACTTCTATCAATTGTGATTCCTAAATTTTTGTTAGCTCATTATTAATATTCAAAGTCTTTCCATATGTGATGTCTATTTGTTTACAATTTTCAACGTTTGTGTCTATCCCTATTATTTCATGTTCAAGAATATTTAACTGACAGATATAGGGCACTAATTAAGGAGATTGAATTGTACTTGCTTCATCATTAAATATAATTAGTTCATCTAAAAAATTAATACTTTTTTCTTCATCAAAAAGTGGTCCTAATGGCCCTTCAATTTCTTGCTATAAATATTCACTTAACACATTAATTGATAAAGTTTGAATAGCATCCAAATCATTAGGAAAATCATACCAGAGTTATTTTTAAAATCCTTTATCTAATATTGACTCAGGAAACAAGCTCAAATATTTAGTGTGATTTCAATTAGAAATAGTCATATTTCCAGATCTACAACTAATGTAGGCATTAGCTATTGCAAACCATGGGAATCCTAGAATTAAGCGATGTACCCCTAGTTTCTTCTTAGGTTGTAATACCACAAAGTCTACAAGATATTCCCATGAGCTTACAGAGACCATGATATCTTCTAATTTTCCTTTTAGTTTAATAGTAGATCTATCTACAAGTTGAAGCACTCTAGAGGTTGGTTGTAATTTGTATTCCCCTAACAATTCTACTGTTTCTTTGATCATCACGTTGATGGCAGCCCCTAAATCTATTAAAAAATTATGCAAGGTTGTATCACCAATATGGAATGTAAGTATAGGTATTCTAGGGTCTACATATTTTGGCAATAACATACCTTTAGCCATTATCTATGATATTTGCCCAATAACCTAGATAGTTTGAGGTTCATTCTTATTTTTCCTTCCTGAATTGGATGTGCAAATATTCTTTATCAACTTAGAGTAGATAGGAATATCCTTGATAGCTTGTAATAAAGGAATTTTAATGGTAACATTTTCTAACTCTTGAAGGAAATTGAAAGTTGGTTTAGAGGTTTCTTTAGGGTTCTATAACTACCTTTCTATCATTTTCCAATACTCGAAGATTTGGTTGCTAACTTACATAACAAAATTAATTTAAAATTAAGTCACACTAACAACTAACATTTGACTTATTACAATGCAAATTGTCCAAGTGCTAATTTCAAAACTAACATAATCAAAAGCCCTAAATTTAAATAAGTTGTTGATAAAGTAATTCAATTATTTGTCCTCTTTTCATGGTAAGAGATAAATAAATATTACATCCATATCTAAGCAACTTAATAAATTAACAACTTTACAACTTTCAATATCAAATCGTATAACAAATTTAATAAATGCTAAGTCATGTATATAATGGCATCATGTCATCTAATTGTGCTAACTTTGTAGCACACATAATAATTCCATGATGTCATCTGATGTAGAATTCCAACGCATCAAGTGGTTTTACTCGGTCAATACCCTTTTAGTAGATCCTTTTTTGTAGGTTATTTCCATAACATATTTTTGTAATATCTTTTTGTAGCATATTTTCATAGTCCATATGCTATGTGTGTTCTCATGAATTGATTTACCTAATTTTCAGTCTACATTCGACTGTGGATATGCCAAAAGTGTACTTGCAATATAAGCTTTCAAAAACACATTTCCACGTGGGTTTACATAAAATAATAAACATTTAGCACTCAATGTCTCATGCATTAGTTTTACCACAAATCACATAAATAAAGCATAATAGTAATCAAAATATGTTCATATTTATCAGGTTGGCATATAAAAACCAGATTATAACTTGCAAAATATCATCATGATTTAGCACCCATCACCTTTCTTCTTTCTCTAGTGATTCTGGTTCAAGTATCAACCTCCACTTCCTTGTAGGGGTCCCATTTATTTTAAACCTTTTATACATTACTTTCTTGCTTGGAAACTTTAGTTGTACCTTTGTGGATTAATTTGGAAGTGTCAAAATAGTATTTTTGACCAGAATCCCTTCCTTTATGTCTTATTTACTCTTATCCTACACCTTGAGGGGCATTTCTTCTACGTTCTCCATGTCATAGCATTGGCTAAAGGTTTCATCTTCATTTGGATCCAAGTTTTCAAAATGTGCCTCAGTATTATCTATCTCCTAATAGAATTTCCACCAGACTTTAATTTTATTATTACTTCATATTTTCTTCCATAGAAAATTTTTCTTAGCCATTCTAATTTTAAGCATGGGATCAACATCCTTCATGTATATAAGCTTTTAATATAATTAATTCTAGGGTTCTATTAGCTTTTTAGGATATATGCAGTAGGATATATCTAACATATGTCCTAATAAGATGCAGAAAATATGAGAGAGTGATTTTTCAATATGACTGAAATATACTATAAATAGAAAGTGATGAAAATACAATGCAGTATGGAGGTAATGGTCACTCCATTAATATAATATTAAGAACTACATTGTACTCCATACAGGAGTTCTACCACTATTAACTACTCTACAATAATGCACTTGTTCTATATATGATATCTATATGAGGTCCTTTATATAGGAAGATATATTCCTTGGCCAACACTTTACCTAGTTGTTACAAGGGGATACCTTGCACATTACAACTTGCACATTGACACTTTTGCATTTATTACATTGCTTGAAGTAAGTAGCTAACTTCACCTTAAATTAATCTCCTAATCTAACTATGTACCAAAGGTGGTACCTTTATATGACCTAAATGATGTAATATAATCTAACTCTAACACCCCCCGTATTACATTATTTGGGTATTGAAGATTTCAATATTCAATATGGATCTTCTTCTTGGTCTTGGAACTTATATCCTCATTCATTACTTACCGTAATTTGATTAAGAAAGTAGTTCATGTCTTCATATGATGCAGATAGAGTTGTATCTAAGTGGTCCTTAGTCTTTAAAAAATGCTTGGCTAGTTCAGTCTTCATGGTTTCTTTTCTATTCATATCTTCTTTGCTATGATCTCTTTTAGCATGTATTTTCTTCATTTTTCTCCTTCTCCTATGATTCTACATTGATACTAGTGGAATTTCTACTTCATGAGGAGTTAGTCTATCATCACAATAATATTTATTTGTATTGCTAGCTTGCTTCATGTGTTGAGTGAGTACAAACACAATTAATGATAGGTAAATCATCAAACACTCCTCGGATGTGAATATAACTATCTTTTGTGAATTCCACCATTACTTGAAGAGGTTTTCATGAAGATAACCAATTAATGCTTCAAATATACCCTCTTTTGATTCTTTAATAAATTATTATAATCTCTCCTTATCACTAGCTGATAGATTCTCATATCCTTCAAGTGTATCTATCAAGTTTTGAGAATATAATTTCATTTCATAAAATAATTATTCTTTAACAAAGGCATTTCTTATTATTTCATCCATATTTCTTCTTGATATATTTTGAGATAGTGTTTCTTGATATCCTTTAAATACTCTAAAGTGAATATTTGAAGTAGTCTACCTTATGATTCCCTAGTGTAGGCCCAAAATTTTTGCACCCCTTTATCCTAGGCTAATGGATTCATGCTTGAAAGGAGGAGGGAAAATAAAGGATCTACAACTCATACAAGAAGTGCTTCTATTACACTCTCTTTGGTTTTAATCAAATAATGGGGTGGGGTTCACCACAAAACACTTGTGATGGCAATTCCATGCCTAGGTGAGGTAGTAGTTTGATGTATTATTTGTCTTAAAAGCATACACCTAGGATTTGGCCAAAATGTAATTTCTACCTAGCTATATGCAATTCAATTTTAGATGAATACAAGGAATACATATCTATCTAAAAAACATTACAAATTTTAACTAAGATGCAAAGTTTTGTTTGAACTAACATGTTTTCTTTTTGTGTTTTATGAAAAATGTAATAAAATCTATTTTTAGGGAGTTTTTTTGTTTTCTAATTTAATACATATGTAGAAAAAATAGAGAATGTAAATATAAGTATGAGAGAATAATGTTTGAACACTTACCTGACTTGGATGTCTAATTTTTGATGAAATCGACTGTGTAGTATGAAACCAGTCACAAATAGGACAAAACCGAACGTACGATTTTGTTTGACAAAATTAGATGCATACAGATTCATCTAAAACCTGTAATTTCATAGAAAAATACTATATTTTGAAATTAGATATGGAGGAATATACATAGGCCATCGTATATCATGGTATGTTATAGTCAAATCCCCTCTATTCTTTTATCCAACTATAAAGAAAATGAAAAATTGATTATTTTAATATGCAACATGTAATCATAAAGCAATATATCTATCAATAATAGAGAGTTACAATGCAATATTGTAGAAGTAAAGGATGATATAATGGAAATAAAATAAAATTAATAAAATAATACTAAAAATTTTACCCCTAGAGGGATACAGGTATGAAATCATACGTTGTGGACGATATCGTACGCTGTGTATGAAATCATACACAGTTGAATTTATCCAATGGCTAGTTCTACAAGGTAGAATATCATATCGGATGTAACAGGGGCAAAATATGATGTAGCCATTTTCATACAAATTATAGAAAAATTAAGTATAAATCAAATAAAAGCTGAATTTAAATATATTGAGAGTTATGCCATGGTTGTATGCTCCTTGGATGATGATTTGACAATGACGTTCTCCATTGTAACCTGCAAAAAAGCTCCAAAAACTCATATTTTCTAAGATCTTATTGCAAATATCATCAAACAAACCAATTACTATAAATATGAGGGGTAAAATGGTTGTTTCAATTTGAGAAATTAGGTGAGTGGTGAAAAAAATTAGGTTGTTAGGCCAAATTAGGTCTTTGGCTTTATTTGGATGAAACTGGTTGTATCTGATTTTATCATATTGTCCAATTTCATTGGGAATCTGGCGATGCTTAGATTAGATTCAAAATACAATTGGGTGCCTAAATTAGATGCATGTGCTATTTGGACAAAATTGAACGTATCTAATTTTATCGGATACGTCTGATTTCGTCAAGATCATTTGATTTTGTTGGAGAGTACAATTGAGCTATTTTTTATTTTTTTTGGCACATATATCGAGGCAAGGGTTTTTTAGGGTAATTTACATATTATTAGGATAATTAGGATGTCTTAATAATGTTAGTAATTTGGATGTGTGTCCAAATTTGGTGGCTACATTTTACCCCCTCTTTAGCGCATTTATGAGCAATAAATACGTTAAAGAAAAAGTAGCAAAAAGGTATGTTATGTTGCAAAAAAAAAATGATTTATATTTTATAATTACTATGAGGGATACCCCCTTTTATTTTTGTAAGAAATTTATGATTTATTGCAAAACTCGAAATTCAAAGTGAAAATGGGGTAAAATAGGGTATAAAATAGAAATTAGAGTTTAAAAAACCCTAATTCATTTTTTCTTTCAATTAGTGAATTTTGCTCTGGAGAAAACAAGAAAAATTTCTACTATAGCACATCGGGTGGATAGAGTTCACATCAGAAGTGATACCAGTGGCAAAAATATTTGGGTAAGTGATTCTATCCTCTCTTGTTTGAAATTTTTTGGTTAAATTTTTAGATTTTAGGATTTTTTTGATGCAGCCTATCATCACGTGGATACAACAACGAAATCGTATCATTGCGATAAAATCAAATGTTTGAATTCATTGAAAATGACATCCAAATTTGACAAATTCAAACTTTTTTTAATGAATTTGTATGTACAATTTTGTACGTATTAGGTCCAATTTTACAAATTCGTATGTACGATTTTATCTTCGTACGTTTGAATTTAGGTCCAAATTCGTACGTGTTTTAGGTCCAAATTTAGAAAATAAGACTATAGTTGTAAAAATTTTATCTTTTTTGTTGTTTTTTGTGTAATTTTGTGAATAATTTATTTTTTATTTTTAGCTTTTTTTATAGGGAGTATCACTTAAGGGTCACAAGTGGTGACACATAGGCTTTGAGGGTTGGTTTACAGCTCTTCATGCGAATGAGAGAGCTATTCTTGCCATAGTAGGGATTAATAATATGGCTAAGATGCCACGTATAGAGATAGACTATAGTCTACTTACTGTATTGGCCAAGCATTGGTATCCAGGCTCACCGAATTTTTGATTATCAATAGGGGATATGGCCCCTACTCTAGAGGATGTATGGAGGATCCTGAGGGTGCCCATTAGAGGGTAGTATGTATATCGGTCCTTGGCCCAGGGTCAGGCCATGTGAAATTTTATGGGAGATCCATATTTTGTTATCGAGTAGAGTCAAGTCAGTATTGATTTCCTCTTGGAAGTAGATGGAGTATCTATTTTGATAATTGTATTGTTTGAGATAGTGGGATGGCTCCTATTATGCCATCAGAGTGGATGAAACTTACCATGGGGACTAGTTGAGGTTATGGCCTATATGTGGGATACCAGCATGTGATTTGCTTGGGGCTCTTATATTTTATGCTATTTGTACTGGACCTTGTTCAGGGTCATGTACAAGGGGGCACCAGTTTGGTATTGACTTCATTTCTTTAGGTGTGGTTCTAGGAGCACATTGCAGTGAGGAGGCCTAGACGGTTTCCTATTTAGTATGTAGAGGATGGATGATCTGCATTATTCTATTAGGATCCATTGGTTGGTTGCTTATGGAGGAGAGGTGTCCTAGAGGAGGTTAGATGGGTTCTTGATGAGATGTCCATGGCATGAATTTGTTGGAGATCTTGGAGGGAGCACCATATATGGGAGGATGATCAAGCAAACTTGGCTCATGTGAGGTTAGTATGATAGCTCTGCATGGAGCGAGAAGAGATAGAGCACCATAATGCTAATAAAGTACTACATCAGTTTGATGTGGTACAAGGGATTCTAAATATTTAAGATTTTACTTATTCCTGAGTGGTACAAGATTTGATGATCACTAGCAGGTGGTTGGACCTCACTAGATTTTTGGAGGTATATAAGGATGATGCGGAGTTTACCCTAGAATAGGGTGATGATGTAGGGGTTACAGATGGATATTTTGCTTGGTATATCAATATTTGTTCAGTGAGGCTCACTCAGGTGAGAGGTATTATTGGTCAGTTGTAGGAGGCCTTTCGGTAGGTTCATAGGTGATGATATACCAGATAAAGGGGATAGGGATAGAGACAAAGGCTACCATAGAGATAGGGATCTCAAACACGAGGAGGATTTTGGTCTCTTGGGGTTTATATGTGATGAGGGTTACGATCATAGGGGTTTGCTCAATAGGCTCTTAGGATTGAGGGAGGGAGGAAACAGTGCCAGTAAGATGCTCCTTCACCAGGGTAAATAGTGCCCTCTCCTTAGTCAAATATTGATACAACCCCTAGACCAGATTCACACAAAAAGGTATTGTGATAGAGATGGGAGATTCAAGCAACATTGAAGAGGTGGTTGCTCTACAAGCAGAGAATGATGGTCTAATGAGTCAAATCACCATTCAGGCTAGTTGCATTAAGTACCTAGAGCTATAGCTTTCATAGGTGTAGAGTCTTGTGAGCCAGGCTTAGGACCAGTTAGCTAGGATATAGGGACATGGGTCATCATGATAGATAGTGTCATGATCAAATCCTACGAGGAGCATGGCTTTCATCTAGTCCTCAAGGAGTAGTGCATTATAGGGTGCCTTAATAGTAGCACAAATAGAGGCTATCTTGGTGGCACAATAGATGATATTCTACCAGATGCTATATTTTTAGGTAGTACCTAAGGGTTAGAGAGTTTTATTGCCTCCAAATTTAGCTGTTCCTAGTTAGTCTAGATCGGTTTCAATATTTGGGGCTCCTCATTTTTGTGATCCTAGACCACCTCTAGGTGAAAACACCCAGAGTTCTAGGGGATGATACACTAAGCTATTTTTTGTGGTGTATCCCATAGTGATTGAGTATACCAATGTCATGATTGTGGTATACCAATCGATTGATTTTTTTGTACTCTATTATACCTTTTAACAATATATATATATATATATATATATATGTATATATATATATATATATATACATATATATATATACATATATATATATATATATATATATGTATATATACATATATATATATATATATATATATATATATGTATATATATATATATATATATACATATATATATATATATACATATATGTATATACATATATATATATACATATATATGTATATATATATATATATATACATATATATATACATATATATATATATGTATATATATATATACTATATATATATATATATATATATATATATATATATATATATATATATATATATATATATATATATATATATATATATATGCATATGTTTATGGTTTATCTAATATGTTTGATGATGTTGATGTGTGATGTAATTTTCTTTTTGATGATCTACATAATCATGTTTTTGTTCTTATTTTTATGGTTTTTGATGTTCATTTTCTCATGCTTTAATAATAATATCATTGTAGATAAGTAGAATGTAATTTAAAGTAATTGATGTTTGATTGAATTTTTTGTGGGATAAAGAAAATTGTGTTAGGAAATATACCCTTACGATCTTGATCAATCAATAATAATACCTCGAATATGTGTGCTTGTCTATGAATGTTTATGGAGGTGTTTGCTCACTTTAGTCATGAAGCATATATTATGTGAGGTTTTTTATATTACTAACCTTGAAGGGTTATGATCCAAAAGTATTTTTATTTTATTGATTAAAAGTAATGTAGTTGATGATAAGTAATGTGTGTGACTTTTAAGATTAATTTTGTTTTAATCTTACAAAGAGGTGTTGTACAATGATAATAATCAAGCATGATAAATTTGAATGAAGGACTTGCACTAGGCATAATATTCCTAAAGATATTTTATTGGGGTTATCTCATGCCATCATCATGAAGTCAATATGTAATTATATGAGAAAATTATTATGTATGATCAAACGCAATTTTTTATAAATGATAAGTAATCATGTAATACAATAAAATGGAATATTTTATACTAAATGAGATGTATGAAAATCCAATATTAACTATTTTTTAGTACCAATTATGTATGCTAATAGTCATTCAAATCCATGATGAAATAATGACGTTTTCTAATCAACCTTCGAGGATAATTTTATTTATTTCGAAGATGATTTCAAATTTATCAATAACTAGTGTGTGATTTGTGTATTCATTTTCCATATTGACCTTAATTATGATACAAATTATCTCAAGGATCAAAGGTGTGTGTTAATGAATTTCATTTACCAATTTTGAGTAAGGTAATGATGCAAGCCAATTTTAAGAACCAATGCGTGTGCAAAAGATGTATTCATTTACCATGATTGAATATATTCAGTTAGATTATTCTACTAAGTAATACAAGCTACCAAAAGCTAGCTAATACATAAGCTAACATTGGTCTATACAAAATAAGGTCGCTAATGTGACATACATATCACCACACGTAAGGATACATCCATTGCCAAGCTATCTTGAGGCCACCTAACTTGTAATCATGATCACCTTGTGGTGGTCAAATAACTAAGGATTCCAAGGATTCAATATCATTACCCCTTATTTTATTTTTATTTGTTTTGAGTATGGATTATTGTTCACTTTTTGTTTTTGAACAAGGGTATTTTTATTGCTTTGTAGTAAAAGCAATTTGCTTTTACTCTTTTTTTCTTCTTTTTTTCAGGGGATACTTGCTCAGTTTAGACAAAGAGAAAGGGAATTTATTGGGTAGGGAGGATCCTGTACTTTTGCCACTTATCAATATTCTAGACCATGCGCATAATAGGATAGCAAGGTAAACCTGTCACTTAAGGAGCTAGGACTACTGTAGCATCATATTCCCTTATGCAAAATCATTTTTAATATGTGTAAGTATGTTTTGGTTCAAGAAGTGGCAAGATCAGTTTCCAAACTTCAAAATTTAAATAGTGGAGTAGTAATGTTTTTGGTTCAAGAGATATTTATAATCAATACCAAGAATCAAGATTTTATTAAAAATGTGTATTATGATGAGTGGTTCAATATAATTTTGAACTTTGTCAAAGTAGACCAAAATTAACTATGAATTTTGACAACATCGGTCTAATGGAATAATAAATGGATGTGATCATATGGCATATGTAATTGAGTTCTAATTTTATTTTGATAAATGGATGTGATAAGTGTAACTAATTGATATAGGATGATTTAAATTAGATGCAATAAATCTAATTACAAAGTATTTACAACTATGTACAGTGGTGAGATTGCTTGATATTATGTGTAGTATTGTTTTAGATGCATTATATTCATGGGTTCTTTAAGATATTTTCCAACTAAAGTGGCCAATCGATATGCACCAGATCTAAATTTAGAAATAATATTAAATGGTCCTAACCAATTTGGTTGGAATTTTCCTTTTAAATCATTTCGAGAATGTGTTTTTTTTTTTCTCTAGGAACTAAATCACCAATCTTAAAATATCAAGTGTGGACTTTCTCAGGATATGATATTTTGAGTTTATCTTGGTATGAGCAAAGGTGCTCTAAGGCATTTATATGCTTTTCATCTAATAATTCCAATTGGCTTAATCATCTAGCATGATATTCATCTCCTACTTTGGAATTTTGAAGTAAAATACCTAAACAAGGGACTTCAAGCTCAAAAGGAAATACAACTTCAGTGTCATATACTAAGACAAAAGGTGAAGTGCCAGTAGGGGTTCGAACACTAGTTCGATAAGCCCATAATGTTGGGTATAGTTGGGTATGCCAATCTCATACTTATTTATTAACTAACCTTTTTAATATTTTAATTAAAGTTTTATTAGATGCTTCGGCTTGATTATTTTCTTATAGATAATATGGGGTAGACCATCTATATTGAATTTTATATTTGACACAAATCTTTTTGATGTATTTGTTTTTGAAACATGTTCCACTATCTGAAACAAGTGTATATGGAATCCTAAATCTACAAATAATTTGATTAAAAATGAATTTTGAGACCTAGGTTCCTGTACAAGAGGCTAATGGCATAGCTTCTACCCATTTTGTAAAATACTATGTTGCTGTAATAATGAATTTATGGCCATCTGAAGAAATTGGATTGATTTTCCCAATAATGTCTAGGTCCCATTTTGAGAAAGGCCAGGGGGAAGAACTAGCGTGAATCTCTTGGTCAAGAGCATGAACAAGGTTCACATGCTTCTGATATTTATTACATTTACGTACATATTCATGAGCATATTTTTCCATGGAGGGCCAAAAATATCCCATTTTTAGGAGCTTTTTGGCTATAGCATCCCCACTAAAATGACCTCCACAAGATCCATCATGAACCTCATTTAGAGCTCTTTTAGATTCATTATGATTGAGGCCTCATAAGAGGATTCCTTTGAAATATATTTTATATAAATTACCTCCAATAATCACAAAGCAAACAACTCACTTGCACAATGATCGTCGTTGGTTTCTATCAAAGCCATCTCAAAATGATCCATCTTGGAGAAATTTTAGGATATCTCCATACTATGGTTCTAAATATTCTTCTTTAGTTGTGAATAATTATAAAGGTTCTAAACATGAATCTAATGATGTAGGTTCTCAAAAATTTTGAATGATGATAGTAGCATAATCATCATCCAAATCCAAATGGATGAGAGAAGCAGTTGTTTCCATAGCATCTACAAAATGATTACTGGTGCGTGGGATAGTTTCTATAGTAACCTTATCAAATAAAGAAATAATTTTTAACACGTATTATTTATAATAATAGAGTTTCTAATCTCGAGTTTGATAAATTTCATTGACTTGATTCACCAAAATTTGTGAATCTCCAAAAACTAAGAGTACTTTAATATTGAGGGTTAAGGTTGCTCATAATCCAAGGATTAAAGCTTCATACTCTGTTGTATTGTTTGTGCAAGTAAATTGGATTTTAAATGATTATCAGGATTTTAAATGATTTAAGTTTATTTTGTAGGGATATCAATATGATACATTCACCTGTTCCACTCATACAATGGGCTCCATCAAAAAACAAATACCATGATTCTATGGAATCATTATCTATATTAAAATAGTCATCAAGAAATTCTATCATCAAAGGGTGAGTAAACTCAAGAGGAGTGGTAGAAAGTTGATCTTCTATGACTTACCCTTTGATGGATTTATATCCAATAAATGTTAGGTCAAACTCACTAAAATCAAGAATCCATTTTGCTACTCGTCCTGACAAATAAGGCCTACTCATTAGATATCACAATGGAACAAATTTGGCAATGATATAAGTCTTTTGACTAAGCATGTAGTGGCACAGTTTTTATGTAGAGAATACAACAACTAAAAAAAGATTTTCCAAAGGAGTGTACTAAGGTTCATAACTTATTAAAGTTTTTCTTATGTAGTAAATGGCTCATTCTTTCTTATCCTCATCATGTTGTTCTAGCATTGCACCTAATGCAATTTTTGA
This sequence comes from Wollemia nobilis, assembly GCA_028583015.1. Classification (NCBI taxonomy): domain Eukaryota; kingdom Viridiplantae; phylum Streptophyta; class Pinopsida; order Araucariales; family Araucariaceae; genus Wollemia; species Wollemia nobilis. The sequence goes on from JAQPPZ010001045.1 coordinate 2,238,224, forward strand.
GGCAGAAATATACAAAATAAAAGGATGCTCAGGTCTAAGTGGAACAAGTACTGGTGGGGTAATTAAATATGTCTTAAGGTTTTTTAAGGCTTCTTGAAATTTCTTATCCCATAATAAAGGTGTATATTTCTTAAACATCCTAATAAAGGGTTTACATTTGTCTACAAGTTTATCAATAAAACAATGGATAGACTAGAGCTTATCCTATAGAATTCTAAGTTTTGTTAAGTTTTTAGGTGGTGGCATATCAATGATAGCCTTAATTTTCATAGGGTCTATTTATATACCATGCGTAGAAACTATAAAACCTAAAAAATTCCCTTATTTTACTCCAAATGTACATTTATCTGGATTCAATCAGACTTTATATTCATGAAGTCTGTTAAAGACTCGTCATAAATCAGGAATGTGATCTTCTCATTTTATAGATCAATCTATGATGTCATCCACATAATCATACAGGATGTCATACATCATGTCATGAAATATATATGTCATAGCGCATTGGTAAGTTACCCTTGCATTCCTTAGACCAAAGGGCATTACTTTCCAATAGAAAGTTCCCCAAGGTGCAATGAATGCAGTTTTGGGTTGATCTTCTGGTGCTATATGAATTTGATTATATCCTAAAAATCTATCCATAAGTGATAACATTCCACATCCTTCTATGAAATAAATAATCCGATCCATATTGTAAAGGGGAAAGTCACTATGATGAGGAAATTGATTAGACATTTTTCGTAGGACTGCCCAAACTGTCGAACTCGTTTCGGCCATATCTCACTCATCCGGACTCGGATTGAGCTAAAATTTTGAGGGTAGATGCCTAAAAAACCCTAGAACGTCTCCACCAATTTTCATATCATTTGGAGCAACACAGATCCTAGCACATCCCTATGTGTGAACGACATATTTGGCAAGCGGCTATGCGAGGGTTTCATCTGGGTTGAGTGCAAGCAGCTCCAGAGGTTGGTTTTTAGGGCCTTCGGGCCCTAGCGGCCAATATTTTTGTGGTTTATGCTCAATATTTTAGCAGGAAATGTTGCAGGGGATACAATATGGGTTAGAAATTTGTCTTTCAACAGATCATACTATGAACTTGAGTGACAATGGCTTCCAATTTGCTGCACAAAAGAAAAGTGAAAACCATACCTTTCCACGGTGTCTAGGGCAAGGATTAAAGAGATCACGAAACAAGTTTCAAGTAGTTGATCAAAAAATGGCTCATATCTCAAGTGAATCTGGTGCTAAGGTGCACCCACAAAATAATTCTACTGTGAAAACCCCTATCAAGGGTAAGAATTTCGAAGACTCGGTCCCAAAAATGAATTTTAGGGATGCCCTTCATGGTGGACAGCCTCAGCCCAATGCTAATATCAATATTAGGGCTTCCCATAAACCTCTAAGAATGCCTAAGATTGATCCCAAGAAAATGGAGTCAGGATGTCTTAAAGCAGCTGATGGAACTCCTATTGTTAAGCTTGATATGGGTAACATTCAGATTGGCATTGAAGATTTGGAAAAAAGAGGACTAATTTGTCGGTTCGTGGGTTTTCATCCGAGTCTATCTGCTTTCAAAGTCTGGGCTGCAAAAAGCTGGAAAACTAAAGGTGAGTTACAAATCTCTATTTATCCAAATGGTTATTTTCTTGTTTTATTTGCTAATAATGAAGATAGAGAGAAAACTTTTCAAGGGGGTCCTTGGTTTTTTGGAAGGGCGGGGCTTTTCATGAAGCCCTGGCATACTAAATTTAAAGCCGAAGAAGAGATGCCTTCTATAGCTCCCGTGTGGGTTAGACTCTTTGGCCTCCCTATTGAATTTTGGAATCCTACTATTTTTTCTTCAATTGGAAACTCTTTAGGAACTTTTATGATGACTGTTGATTGTACTCAAAATTTTGAACATATTATTTATGCTCGGATTTGTGTTTTAATGGATTTTGACAAACCCCTACCTAAAAATATCACATTACAATTTGGGGAAGACACTTGGGAGCAAGTAGTGGACTATGAGAACATTCCTTTTCATTGTAGAATTTGCCATGAATATGGTCATTTGGCCAGTGCTTGCCCAAATAAAATTCCTGATCAAAAGAAAGAAGATATAAACTCAGCAGGTTTCCAAATACCTAAGAAGAAGAACACTCGAAAAAAACCAGTTATGAAGGATCAATCAAAGTCATCTGCTAATATGTTTGAAATCCTTTCCACAAATGATGTCCCAAGTGAGGAAGAGGAAATAATGGAAACTAAAATCTTAGAAACACAATTTAAATATGAAGGGAAGAACTCGAGAGACAAACCAACAAATCAAAGGTTTTCAACGAGAAAAAAAAGGAGAAAATTTACACAAGAAAAACAATATTTCAAATGTCAAAACTTCAAATAATGCAGGTCCCAATATAGACTCCGTTGAACCATCTAGTAAAATTTTGGTTGTGTACGAGCATTCTTCAAGGTTAGAAGCCATCTCAGATTCAATTGGAATAAGTCAAGAAATAGGGAAAAAAAATTGAAGATGGATTCTAATCAAAAAGTAGGTCGCAAGACCAATCAATATCATATGGTAAAAGAAGGTGAAAAGCTTGTAGAGGAAGGTAAGATTAATGCCCTTCCCAAATTTTTTAGCCCTGGTATTAATGAAGATCATCACTTGGAATATTAGAGGACTCAAAGGGAGTCTTTCAAAACAAAATGAAATTAGAAGAATGATTCGGATAAATCATCCACATCTTGTTTTCCTTCAAGAAACAAAGATGTCAATGGAGGATATGGACTTAATTGCCAGTAAAATTTGGCCAGCTGGAAAAGTGGTTTCCCTCGGTTCCCAAGGGACTTCGGGTGGCATTGCTTGTCTTTGGGATCCAAAAGAGGTAGTTATTCACCATATGGTTGGCAGTTGGGGTTTGTTGGCTATAGCTATTCAAAGTAGACATTCCAACCAGATTATGCTCTGCATTACTGTTTATGCTCCGACTTCTTTGGAGGAAAAAAGAAGACAGTGGAAGGATATTACTCATATTATCTCTCATTTTCCTAAAGCTTGGATCTTGATCGGAGGAGATTTCAATACCATCCTCTCTCTGGATGAGAAAAGGGGGGGAAATAGAAATTTGGACAAAAGCACTGACCTCATGAGCGAATATATTGCAAACCTCCATCTTGTGGATATCCAACCGAGATAATGGCCTTATGACTTGGTCTAACAGAAGGCAAGGCTTAGCTTGTATAATGGAGAGATTGGATAGGTTTTTGCTCTCTAAAAATTTCTTAATCCATGGTCACATTCCTAAAGTGAAGACTCTTAATAATGCTTGGTTCGGATCATTGGCCAGTCATGGTGGAAATGTGGAAAACCAATGTGAGTTTCTCTCCTTTTCATTTTCAATTAATGTGGCTTAGAGACATTTCCTTCAGACCTCATGTGCAACAATGGTGGAAGGAAGGTAAACCTAGGCATGGGACTAAGATGTTCTGTTTTGCCAAAAATCTGCAATACATTAAATCCAAAATCAAGACTTGGAACTGGAAAGAGTTTGGGGATGTTCATAAAAAAAACATGAAGTTATTGCTCATCTTGAAAATTTGAATAAGAAAATCCGTTTAGATGGCCTCACAGAGAAGAGAAGTGCAGATGAAATTAAACTCACAACTCGGTTAGAGGAATGGGAAAAAAGAGAAGAAATCTTATGGAAGCAAAAATCTAGAATTCAATGGCTCAAAGAAGGAGATCGAAACACAAATTTCTTCCACAAATCTCTTCTAGCTCGAAGATCTCACAACTTTATTTCTTCCTTAAAATCAGATTCTGGAGATGTTGTTTATACTTGGGATGGCATGAACTCTATTGTTGTTGATTACTTTTCCAATATTTTTGTTGCTACTCCCCTTGACTCAACTTCACAACATAATGTTCTTCAAGCAATCCCTTCTCTTATCACTTTTGAGGAGAACTCTATTTTGACTGCTCCTGTTACTATCAATGAGCTTCAACAAGTAGTTTTTAAAATGCAAAAAGGGAAAACCCCAGGTCCTGATGGTTTTCCTATTGAGTTCTACCAAGAGTTCTGGGATATCCTTCATGTTGATTTATTAGAGGTGGTGGAAGAAGCCAGGAAAGCCAAAGAAATTTTGAAGGTTATCAATAAAACTTATATTACTCTTGTTCCAAAAGCTCAAGAGGTTGATCATATCTCAACTTTTAGACCTATTGCTTTATGTAATGTTCTTCTCAAAATCATTACTAAAATCATGGCAGAAAGGTTGAAGCCTCTTTTGCATAAGATTATTTCCCCAGAGCAAGGGGGTTATGTGGAAGGACGTCAAATAGTAGATGAGATAGTTCTTGCTCAGGAAGCCATCCATTCCATGGATATGCAAAATTCTCCTTCCATGTTCATTCGGTTAGACTTATCCAAAGCTTATGACAGAGTGGATTGGCACTTCCTTATCAAAGTTTTGAGGCAATTTGGTTTCTCTAAGGATTGGATGGATTGGATTATGGGATGTATCTCTTCAGTTTCCTACTTAGTTCTTATCAATGGCAGGCCTTCTCAGTCTTTCCCAGCTTCTAGAGGTATTAGGCAAGGTGACCCGCTATCCCCTTATTTATTCATCATTCTTGTTGAATGCTTGGGTAGGACTATAACCAAAAAGAGGGAAAACAAAACCCTTGAGGGAGTTACCATTGCTCATGGAGCTAGACCTATCTCTCATCTTCAATTTGTGGATGACTCTACTCTTTTAGGTAAAGCTACGATTAAGGAAGCTTCTAATATTAAGCAAATCATTAGCTATTTTTCTAAGGCTATTGGGCAGTTGATCAATGAAGACAAATCTAAAGTTATTTTCTTTCATTGCTCTGCTAGACAGGAATCCATGGTCTTGGATAAACTAAGATATAAGAAGACCTCTCTTCCAATCACTTATTTAGGTATTCCCATAAATATTCAAAGGCAAAAAAATAAAGATTGGAATTGGTTGTTGGACAAAGTCAAGAAGAAAATTGGAAAGTGGACCAACAAGTGGCTTTCTTCTGGGGGTAGAATCACCTTGGTAAAATCAGTCCTTCAAGCTATTCCTATTTATGTTTCTTCCATTTTGAATATCCCAAAGGTTGTTCTTCGAGAATTGGATCAAATCAGTCATCGTTTCCTTTGGAGTGGTACTAAGGAGAAAAGAAAATGGGCCTTGGTGAAATGGGATACTTTATGTCTTCCTAAGAGTGAAGGGGGGTTAGGATTACGGTCTTCAATTAATAACAACAAAGCTTTAGCTGCTAAATTATATTGGAGGATGTTGCATAACCCCAATGCTCTTTGGGCCAATAATCTTCGTGCTAAATATGCTGAGAACAAAAGTCCTGAAGACCTTGTTCGCTATCAACTTCCTACCAAAGGTTCTCCCATTTTAGGAGTTCTTAAGACTGGTGAGGATTTGATAAAGAAAAAATTATTTTGGATCATTCATAATGGTCAACATGCAAATTTTTGGACAGATTCTTGGGATGGTCACAAGCCTTTGATAACTCAGTTTCCCGATTGGAGGCCTTGGATGGAGGAGCTTCACCGAGCTAATTGGATAAAGGTGGCTAATTACTGTCGGTACCATACTGGTAATTCAAAGGTTGGTAGATATTGGATCCCTATTGAGGACTGGCCTATTCAAATCCCAGAAAGGCAAAGACAAGATATCCAAGGCATCCTTCATATGAGATCCCTCTCTTGGTCCCATGAAAAAGATTGTTTTGGATGGAACAACACTACTAAGGGTGAGTATTCAGTTGCTCAAGGTTATTTGACCTTATGCCATAATAATCCCAACCATTCTTCTGACATATTTTCTCGATTGTGGGCTCAAAAGCTCTGGCCTAAGGTGAGGTTCTTTAATTGGCTTTTATTGCATCGTAGGGTGCTTACTGGTGAGCAACTTATGAAGCATGGTTTTCATGGCCCTTTTAGATGTGAAATGTGTGAAGAGAATGTAGAAAATATCAACCATATTTTTATTGAGTGTACTTTAGCCTCTGAGCTATGGAGGAGAATGGCCACTTTACTTGGCTTACAGTGGTCCAATTTTTTTACTTTTGAACAACTTTGGAGGGATTGGCCTAATCAAGAGGGTGTTGATCATTTTATTAGGCAGTTAGTTTGGATGGGTTCTACCATTCTTCTTTGGAATATTTGGAATGAAAGGAACAACCAAATTTTTAATCAAGATAGGAAGGATATTCACTATATTTGGCAAAATACCATAGCCAACTTAGTTGAATCAGTCCATCATCTCCTTAATCACCCCCAAAACTCCCACCAAATATGGGATCAAGTGATGCAAATATTGAAGATTAAACCTTCTAAGGGCAACCAACTTAAAGGGAATGTGAGTATTAGTAAGATGGATAGGAATAGAAATTGGCAACCTCCTCCTAAGGATTTTGGAAAAGTCAATACTGATGGAGCCTCTAGAGGGAACCCTGGAAAAGCCAGTGTGGGAGGAATTGGTAGACTTTCGAGATGGCTCCCTGGTTTTTACTTTTGCTAAGAATTTGGGTATTCTTTCCAATAACCTTGCTTGAGGGGTATGGTATCCTCAGAGGCCTTCAGGAGGCTACTAAGGTTGGATGGGAAAAGGTGTTAGTTGAGTCTGACTCTCAACTTATGATTAATCTCTTGAAGAATCCTTCTAAGAATCATAAGGTGGATTGGAGAATAAAAAGAATTATTGAGAAGATTCAGTTAATCCAGATGGGATTTTTGAAAGTTGATTACAATCATGTGGTCGGAGATCAAAACAAGAGTGTTGATGCTTTAGCTAATTGGGCTTTGGACAAAGGTGATCTTACTTGTTATGGCCACCCTCCTATATGGTGGGCTTCTCAAATTAGGGAAGCTCTTCTTTCTATCATTTCTTTGGATGGCTCCAGTTCGAAGGTACCTAGTTTCTTCTTGTTTTTTTTTTTTGCTTCTCTTTGGTTCATTCAGTTTTTTTTAGTTCCCTAGCTCATTCTATTCTTTATTTTGTTTCCTCTGTTGATTCTTGCCTTAATAGTCTTCTGGTCTAGATAGGTCATTGTTTTGTTCATTTTTTATTTCTTTTTTCTTTTTTGTTTTTTTTGTTTAGTTTTTTAAGGTGGGTGGGTTTTTTTATTTTGTTTTGTTTTTGTGTTCTTTGTGTTGTTTTTTGTTGTTCTTGTGTTTTTGTTGTTTTGTTTTTTTTTATGTTTTTTGTTATTGTTCTTGTGTTTTTTTCGTTCTTGTTCTTGGGTTTCTCTTTGTTTGTGTTATTTCGTGTTTTTATGTGTGAGTGTTTTCTATGTTTTTTGTTTTTGTTTATTGTCTGTTGTTGGTTGTTTTTTATTTTTATTTTTTTTTAATTTTTTAGGTTTTGGTTGTGTTTATTTTTCATGTTTTTTTTTGGGTTATGTCTTTGTAGTGTTCTGTTGTTTTTGTCTTGTTTGTGTTTTGTTATGTGGTTCTTGTGTTTTTCTATGTGGTTTGTGTTGTGGTTTCTTTTATCTTATTGTGCGTGTTTGGTTGTGCTTTTGTTTTTGACACACTCAAGGAGCATGTTTTTTATTTTATTTTATTATTTTTGTTGTTATTTACTTATTTTTAAATTGGTTTTGTGTGTTTGTTTGCTCCTTGAGTATGTCAAAGGTGGTAGGCCAGGTCCGAGTCCTGGGCATTTTTGGTGGAATGGATACCCCTGCCTCCTTGGGTCTTACCCGAAAGTGGCATCCCTTTTGGGATGTTTTCCACAAATAAAAAAAGGGGAAAGTCATATTTGGGACATGCAGCATTAATGTCCCTAAAATCAGTGCAAACTCTGATTTTAGTAGCCTCCTTTTTCGTTATGAAAACAACATTAGATATCCAATCGAAATAATCTATAGCTTTAATGAATCTTATATCCAAGAGTTTTTGTAATTCATTTTTAACCAATAAGGCTACTTTAGGATGTATTTTCCTAATTTTTTGTTTGACTATTTTAGAATCAGGATGAACCACTAAGTGGTGCATAACCATAGAAGGATCTAGACCTGGTATATATGTGCATATCTAAGCAAAGATATCAGGATATTCTGTGAGAAGTTCTATATATTTAATATATTCCTCTTTATTTAAATTAGTACCTATTTTAAACATACAAGGATTATTTTTTGTTTCGATATTAATTTTTAGGTTGGCCTCTATTTCAATGCTTAGATATCTTTCAAAATTAGGAGCGGGTGAGACACCCATTTCTTGAAGTTCTTCTAGATAAAAGTTAACTAATTCTTCTTGTGTAGTTTTCTAAACATGGGATATACATGAGATAGACCCATCTAAAAAGAACCTATTTCTCATAATTTCTTCATGAGAGATGTCATAAAAGATATATCCTTCTACACATTCATCTGAATTAGCTATTATTTTTGGGTATACCATGGATAACATGTTACAAGAGAACTCGTGAGATCTCTTATATTTATTTAATTGTTCTTGCTTTTCTAAATATTCCTCATATGTGATAAGATGATCATCTTCATCAAAGGTAAAATGCTAAGTTTTTGTGGGGATATAGCATATGCCACATCAAGCAGGCCATTCCTATACCTTAAAAGGTTCACGTATCCCATTTTCTATAGGGCCTAAACCTTTACCTTGTATCCCATATCACACATCATTTGTTTAGATTTTATATATTTATTAGAAAATAAGCATTCGGTAAACCCATTCTCATTGTACGTAAATCGCATTCACCTAATATTAATTTTATCAAGAGCACATCCAACACCAATTAAAGTGCAACTACCAACATGATTGATATTTTTTTTTATTTCTGTGGTAACCCAACCATACGTGGAGATGGTGGTAATTGAGACAAAATAAGATAATATTGTACATTATAATCATCCTTTTTTGTGGGCTCCAATATAGTGGATAGGTCTTGTAAAACTTCATTTGTCAAAGGATATGATGTAGAGGGATTATCCCCATTAGAATGTTTTAATGATTTAGAAAGAAGTGATGGTTATGATTTTCTTAAAGAGGTCTTAGAAGATTTAGGTTCCAATTATGACAAAGCAGGAGAAAAGGAAACATTAATGGGTTTTGCTACTGCACACATTTCAAATAGTCTAGGATCACCATGGATAGTGACCAACTGATTCTTAAATTTAAATTTAACACATTGATGCAAATTAGAGGGGATTGCCCTCATTGCATTGATCCAAGGATGCTCTAAAAGGATGTTGTAAGATGTTGGATATGGTACAACAAATATGGATGTGTCTAGAATCCTAGGACCAAATTGTAGTGGAATAGATATTACACCACAAGCCTCTTGTGTTTCATCATTAAAAGCTTTTATAATCATTTCAGTTTGTCTTAAATCTTCTTTTATGAATCCAAATATTTTGAAGAATTCATAAGTGCATATGTTCAAGGATGAACCATTATCAATTAATACTCTTTTAACATAGACATTCCAAATTAAATTTGTTATAATAAGAGGATTATATCTATACATATTTTGGGGAGGGATATCTTTATCATGAAAATCAATATTATCTATTTCATGAGAGACTATAGCATTGACTATAGTAATGGGCTCTGTATCTTGGGGTACCATAATTTGTATTAAAGTGTTCATTAGTTCTTCTTTGTGGATAGTTGAAGTCCTAAGAAGATCTAGAAGGGAAATTCTAGTTGTTGTGTTAGCTAGTTGTTCATTGATGTCAAATGGAGTCTTTTGTTGATGTCGAATTATGCTATTTCCATTATGAGGTAGTTTGAAAACAATAGATGATTGAGAAACATCATTTATTTGAGTTTAAGGTTGAGATTTTTGTGTTTGGGCTTTCTATCAAGTAACAAATCCAACTGTACCAATAACATTATTTGGTTAGACAACTTGCGGTCTTGTAGTTGAACTTTGTTCAATGAGAATAATTTGATGTGATGAAGGATGAGTGGTCCTCATTCTTACAAATGGTTCTTCTAGAGTTAGTGAATTAGTAATGGGCAAGATTGGCCTTGAATCATCTTCTGAACTATTAGCATGTTGTGAGCTAATATCTATTTCATATTCTGATTCACTTTTTGTTTCATCCAAAGATGACAATTGTGGTTTTCTTCCTTGGAGTTGCTTAATTGTCATGTTGGATTGATTAGGCACAAAAAAAATTTGCGAAGGTTGAGATGATAAATAATTGTAAATTGTTCCCACATATCTTATTGGATGACGTGTATTTTTATAGTCTAGCTAATTTACAGTTTCCTTGCCACGATTTGGCAATGAGCTTTAAAAAATATCAAAAATTTGGTTTACATTTTGCACCTATTGTGGTTGTGTATTTGTTTGAATATTTTTATTCAATGGAGGGCTTTCCAATTCTAGTTTTTCTTCATCAATTAAATCTTGCACTACATGTTTTAATATTTTATAGGTATTTATTGGATATCCATCAACTTGGTGGTAGTCACAATGCTGGTTGGGTCTATACCAAGGCTAAGAAGGGTCAGGTTGTCGTATCTCTAGCAATTTTATTATACCTATTTCTACTATTTTTGGTAATACCATTATCAAGGGTTGATTCAATCTTATGAAATTTCTTAATGGAGGTTTTTGGGGTGTCTTCAACACAAAATTTTTTGTAGTATCTATGGTATTAATGTTATAAGGGGGTCTACTATCCATGATTCCATCTCCTACCACATGTTTATTTTTGTATTGATTTTTGGATGACTTATATTCATATTTCTTTTTAAATTGTCCCCTTCTGATTAGGGCTTCCCCTACCCTTATTTCTAAATATATAGCTTGGTCAAAGGTCATGGTAGCCATGGCTAACTCGTAAGACAATTGTTCTTGCAAATTTCCAATAAAGATATCTAGCATTTCTCTTGGAGGTAAAGCAAAATGTAATTTTTCCAAAATTTTCCTCCATCGAGCTAAGAATTCTCCAAAAATTTATTCTTTTCCTTGTTTAAGGTTGTATAAGTCATTTATTGTAACATGCATTTCTATGTAAGCAACAAATTGATGTACAAACATTTCTGTAGTTTATTCAAAATTTCTTAAGGAATGTGTTTACAACTGTTAATACCACTCCAATGCCATTCCCTCTAAAATTTTTGGGAGCATATTTAGCAATAGCATATCATCGTAAGATATGTCATGACATATTGTCATAAATACACAAAGATGTTCTATGGGATATTCAGTTCCCTTATATATTGGAAGAATAGGCATAGGGAATCATTTAGGGTATGACCTAGTAGTAACCATAGGATCTAATGGTTGATTGCACATCTCTTTATAGTTATACGTAGGATGATATGCATCAATTTGATCTAAGAGTGAAGCTAATTGCTTCATTATAGCTTCAAGATGATGTGGTGGCTCATTGTTTTTATTTTGGTTTATTATGTTGCCATGTGGTGGATAATAAGTTTGTTGTGATGCCATATAAGGAGTTGTGATGGGAATACTATTATGCATAGGGTTCGAAGTATGAGGAGGATATTAAAGTTTATAGATAATTATTTTTTATTGAACATTTGGTCGAGGAGAACTTGGAACTTGTGTATTTTTATTTTTTTGGGAAGATGAATTTAGGGAAAATACATGTTGAAAATTTTGAGAAAGCAAAGTAGGTTTGTTATATGAAGATGGTTGTTTTTATTAGAGGTAGTCAAAACATCAAGAGGTTATTTTTGCAGTGGTTCCAGTACTTGTTCTTGGAAATTATCTTCTGGAGGAGGCATATTTTTAATTTTTTCTAAAGAAAAATCATTGTTAGTGGGATGTTGCAATGAAATATTTATGAAATGCAAGTGTTTTCTCTTCTCCTTCAAGTTGTGGGTAAATTCGAAAAGCTACTTCTAAAGCTTCTTCCATCAAGAAATCACCCTGTGGGAGTTGATCTTCTATTTCCAACACATTAGTGATGGAAGCTCTATTTTGGTTCAAAAAATCATAGAAATGTTGCATGGATTGAAAGTGAACATCTCCTTGAGGCCCTAGTTTTGGGTCAACATTGTTAATAGTTTCATCTTCATCACTTTGTCCTATCTGGTGTTCTTGTTCTTCTAAAACTTCTTATATTTTAGCTTCTGCATTAGGGTCAATATCTATCTCGTCTTCAATTCTAGTTACCACTTGTTTCCCACTTCTCAAATGTTTAGGTATCTTTCCTAGCGATTCTAAAAAGGATTTATTTATTATTTTTTTTTTGTTGTTTTTTAAAAAATAATTTACTATGCTTTAACCCAAATATTTACAAGAATTTTAAAAATGACATTAAATGGTTTCAATATTCTCCAAAGAGCCTATGTATATTATTTACAGGTTCCAAATATTCTAGGCTCATATAATGTTCTTCCTCAAAAGAGAAATCATCTATTTAGAGTTGAATGAAATGAACAAATGTAAATTCTTTAGTCTCTGAGTTAATAGGTTGGACTTGTAACTCATAACAATACTCTCAAAATAAGATTTCCTTAGGTGCTTTTTGAAATATTTTTCTTTGTTCTAGGTTCACTTTGATATTTTCCAAATATGCTAAGAATCTATGGATGTTTAAATCTTACCCCAGGTAATTATCCCAAGGATAGATGTTTGTGTGGACATTAGCTCGTTTGTTTGCAAGCCAACACTCACACCCTCTCTTGATTTAAAAGTAAGGAGAATAAAAGCTAGGTCCTAAGGCTATAACAACATCAATTCTCCTAATTTATATTATTTCTTGGGATTTGTTTTCAATGATGCCAAAGTGTCTCTACAAATCTACTTGACATTTTGTTCCATAACATTCATAGAAAATATTAACCTCTTGCTCAATAGGTGTTCTCCTAAGATCTATGAAGAAGGATTCGTTAAGTTTATTTTCTACCATTTAATGAGATTTTATCTTTTGTTTTGTTTTTTTTGTAAAGAAAATGAAATTTAATACTAATTGTGTAGTTCACGTCGGGTTCACCAAAGAATGTAGGCCCAAAATTTTGCACCCCTTTCTCCTAGGTTAATGGATTCGTGCCTGAAATGGGAAGGGGAAATAAAGGATCTACAAATTGTATGAGAAGTGCTTCTGTTGCACTCTCTTTGGTGTTCATCGATGAATAGGGTGGGGTTCACTAGGAAATACTTGTGATGGTGGTTTCCACACCTAGGTGAGGTAGTAGTTTGATATGTTCTTTGTCTTAAAAACATACATCTAGGATTTGACCAAAATGCAATTTATACCTAGCTATATGCAATTCAATTTTATATGAATACAAGGAATATATATCTATCTAAAAAACATTACAAATTTTAACTACGATGCAAAGTTTTGTTTAAACTAACATGTTTTATTTTTGTGTTTTTTTTTTGTGAAAAATGTAATAAAATTTATGTTTTTGGGAGTTTTTTGTTATATAATAATCCAAATGCAGACAGAACAAAGAATGTAAATCTAAGTATGAGAGAATAAGTTTTGAGAGCTTACGTAACCCATATGTCTAATTTTTGATGAAATCAACTATGCAGTATGAAATCAGTTGCAGATAGGACAAAATTGGATGTACGATATTGTATGATGAAATCAGATGCATACAGATTCATCTAGAACATATAATTTCATAGCAAAACACTAAATTTTTATATTATAGATGGAGGATTTGCATACGCCATAGTATATCATGGTTTGTGATAGTCAAATACCCTCTTTTATTTTAGCCAACCGTAAAGAAAATAAAAAATTGAAAATTGATTATTTTAATATTCAACATGTGATAATAAAGCAATAGATCTATCAATAACAAAGAGTTACAATGCACGATTATAGAAGTAAAGGATGATATAATAGAAATAAAATAAAAGTAACAAACTAATACTTAAAAATTTACCCCCATAGGGACACAAGTATGAAATCGTATGTTGTGCACGAAATCATACACAATGTATGAAATTGTACACAATCGGATTTATCCAGCAACTAGTTTTGCAAGGTAGGATATCAAATTGGATGTAACAAGGATGAAATAAGATGCAATCAATTTCGTACAAATGAAAAAAAAGAGTAAAAATCAAGTAAAAATCATATTTAAATATATTGATAGTGATGCCATGGTTGTATGCTCCTTGGATGATGATCTGATGGCGATGTTCTCCACTATAACCTGCAAAAAAACTCTAAAAAATCCTTCTATTTTCTAAGATCTTATTGTAAATATCATCAACCAGACTAATTATTGTAAATCTAATGGGTTATTTGGTTTCTTCAGATCAAGGAATCAGGTGAGTGGTGAAAAAAATAAGGTTGTTAGGCCAAATTAGGTTTTTGGCTTGATTTGGACGAAACCAGCTATATCTGATTTTATCGAATTGTTCAATTTTTTCAAGAATATGGTGATGCCTAGATTAGATTTAAAATCCAACTAAGCACCAAAATTAGATGCACGTGTGATTTGGACAAAATCAGACACATTCAATTTTATCGAATACGTCCGATTTCGTTGGGATCATCAAATTTTGTCAAAGAGAGTACAGTTGACCTATTTGTTTATTTCCTTTAGCACATATATCAAGGCAAGGGGATTTGAGAGTGATATAAATATTATTATTATTATTAGGATGTCTTAATAATGGTAGTAATTTGGAGGCGTGTCCAAATTTGGTGGCTACATCTAGTTTAGAGTATGTGAATTTAATTTGATAAAACCTTTATAGAGCTTAGGTTTTGTAAGCTTACTCATATCTCCCTAATTAAGAGATGTCTTCTAGAATTTCTATTTTGTAGAAACCTTATGGCTCCCAAATGAATTGGGTACTTGATAAACTCTGATGGATATTATCATTATCAAGTTTTGTAGAATGTCTTATTTCTCCCCAGTGATTGTTGGATATGTTATATGATTGATAAAGTGCTTTTTAAGAATAGTAGTTGATTTTGTAATATTTTGTAAATAGTAAAAATCAACTTTATTACACATTATTACTCCTAATGAACTTAAGCACTTTATAATTTGATGAGGTCATAATGGTTGAATTTATTTTACCCCTTTAAATGTGTTTTGAGAAAAGTGTACCAATTAATTTCCAACTCTTCGTAATCCTTAATGAGCCTAATTTTATAGCCCTTTTGATATTTTATATTTAATTTTTCTAAATTCTAATAATTTATTTAGTGTAGTATTCCTTATAACTCCCTAATTTGGAATATTAGAAAACAATAATATTTGCAATAATAAGGTTTTAATTTCCAAGTTGAAAAACCTTATACCTCCTAATTTATTATTTGCAAATATAAATATTCTTGAAAATTGTTTTCTTAATATATTGCTAATGCTAAATGAATGATTGCAATAGTTAAAATGTACCCTTATAACTCCAATATATATTTAATTTATAACAAGAAATAAATAGTATGAGGTTTTACCTTAATAACCCTTCTAGATTATCTTGCCTTTATGTTGTGAGGTGGTGGATTTGAACCCTTTTGTAATGTGGTGCACATGGGTATTCAATGCCTTCTTTAATCGGTTCTGGTTTCTTCCTTGAGTAGTGCTTCTTTCCTTTGTAAATGACACAAATGTTCTCCTTAAGTAATGTTTTTTCTATGATGAATATCCTCAATGAATGAGGTGTTGGTATAGCTACTCTATGACGAATATCCTCCATGAATGAAGCATTGGTATCACTGGTCTATGACAAATTTTTAAATGTAGGCTTACTCTTCTGAATGATGCACAAGCTTGAATTAGCCTTTCTCCCTTTGAACGTGCTTCACACCATTCAATTCTTGATTTAATTTGACCTCATTTTGTTCTATTTCTCCAAGATGGACACCTTAAATAGAATTGTTTTCTTGTTGTTTATGGACAATTATCACTTGAGCATTACTAAGTAGGCATTAATATTGAAACATACCTTTATGCAATGATGGGTTTGGTGGTAACCTCTCAAATATTTGTAACTTCCTTTTAGGTGAGCACTAGATTGTTCATAAATATTGGGGTGCTTATAACTCTTGTTCCAAGTGGCACTCAAGTCTTGTGCATGTAAGCCTTTCTTCTAACACTTCGTGGATGAGCGTTGTAACCCTATCTTTGCCTATATATTTGTACTATATGTTGTCTTGCTATGTTTCTTGAAATGCAAGTGTTTTCTCTTCTCCTTCTATATGCTATATTGATGGGGATAATTGGTGGCTCTAGTTTTAATGCTCCAATATTCTATGGTGCTCCTAATTGCGGTCTTGTGGCAGCTTTTTGTGCTCCTTTTCGATGGTCGATCACTCCAAGTAATGTCCTTGGGTATAACACATTTTGCTTGTTCATTTATCATGTTTTGTAGATTTTGTAACAGTCCCTTATGCTTTTATTGATATGTATATAATCTCTTTCTGTATTCTACCATTTCTCTACATAGACTCAAATGATAATAGCTCCAATATTATATATGAAATGCTTCTTTCTAGGGTTAGATTGGATGTGAAGAAATGATGTTTTTAACACCTTAATTTTGATAAGTGTGAGATATTCGGTGGCTCTTTTCTCTTTCTCAAACTTCTTCTCTAATACCTACTGAGATAATGGGTGTGCTATTTTCTGCAATGAGATATTATTTTATCATTTGAAGGAACAAAACATGTGCTTTGTAATAGTTAAATTTGCACCAATATGATGGACTTTTTTCTGAAATATTTTTTATTTTGATGAGGCAAATCCTTGCTTTCATTAATCCTCTTCCTTGGATAATTTTAATCCATGATAATAAGCTGATTTTAAAGTAAGTAGTTTTGCACTTTGCACTTAAACGAAACCCTTATATATTTCTTGAATATTGAGACTCACCAAGTATCGATTTGAGGCTAACTTCAAGGAATTTAATGGTGGCTTCCTTATCCACCTTTCAACTTGTATTGGTGGCTTATTTTGGCAATGAAATGCTGTATATTTTGTGCTAGTTTTGTGCCTTTAACAATCAACACACAATCTATTTTCTTGAGAGTAACTAGTTAAAGATCAACTAGTATAGTGCTAATGGGTTAGTAATACACTTTAATGGTAAAAATAATATCACCCTATTTCTCCTATAAATAAATTCTCAAACTAATTTTAAATGCACTTAATGATTTCTACAACTTTTAAGAGTAATCTGTAAAGAAACCTTAATGAATTATCTATAATTTTCACTACAATCAATATTGTAGGATGTAGTCTTCCTGCTTTCTAGATAGATAATAGGTAGGTTATAATTTTCTTTATTTCAAAAAATATCCAAATCCTATTTAATATGCAAATATATCTTAAATATAATTCTCCTTTTTGCACTTTCTTGAATACTATGATATGAGCCCTTCTCCTTGCAACTTTAATCCAAATTTGGTACTTAATGAAATTTGATAATGAACCCTAATTTGAAGTTCAACTAATTGCACCCTAGTTTCTTACCTTTAATGGATTTTGTAGTAGATGTAGATCTTGGTGTTTGATTCACCAACTTGATGCCTTGTAATGGATGAATTCACAACTTCTTGTTTGTTGTCCAAAATAACTTCTTGCTTCACCAACCTTTGGTCTTGAACTTTCTATCTTGAGCATAGGATTTAGTGGCTTAATCCTTCCAGTGATATTCAATTTTCTATAGTAGGTTCAAAAATTCCTTGCTTCAAATATTTTCTTACTGTGAGAGGTAATATCTAAATATATTGGATTTGGTAGGCTTCTCCTGTCTGACTCTTCCTTCAATATTCTTGTTGAATTTTAACTTCAAACATAATATTTTTCTTCTCAAGATTCTAAATATATTGAGGTCTTCACTGGATTCTTCTTTTGTATTTGGCACTCTTTTTCAAATTCTTCTTCTCTTGGGTTTTTGTCAGATGGCGATAATTATCCCAAGTCCTTTTGATGAGTGTTGAAATGTGCATGTATTATGAAACCTTTTATACATCTTGTAACTGTAAATGCATGATAATGAATGTATTCTGATGGTTGATTATATCTTATTTCTATGATTTATGAGTAAATTTGATTTATGATGATAAAGTGATAAATATTCATATTTTACACAAATTGTGTGAATTTTTACATGTTTTTGGTAGTAGAACAATTGTAAGCATTTTATAATAAATGTTGTAGCAAAACATAGATCAACGTAGATGAACTAGACGTAAGAAATCATGTTGAGAAATCATGTGGAAAATATATTACAGAAAGGTGCTAAAAAAATACCTACCAAAATGTGTTACAAAAAACACCTATAGAAAGGCATTATAGAAAGTACCTACTGAAAAGGTCTACAGAAGAAGCGTTGACTGAATAAAGTCATCTGATGTATTAGAGTTTCAATTCTAATGATAGCATAGCATTATTATGTGTATTATATAGTCAGTTTGTTTTTTTAATGTGATGACATCAATATGTGGCACATGGCTTAATCTTTATTATATAATTTGTAATGTGTCATCCAAAGTATGATTTTCAAAGTGGTTAAGTTATCAAAATTCGAATGAAAACCTTAATTTGTATTTTCCTTGAGAATAGGGCAAAACTATTGTCCTCTCTTGTCAGCAACTTATTTAAAATTAGGAATTTCAATTATGTTAGTTTGGAAAGTGCCACTTGGGCAATTCCAATTGTAATAAATCCTGAGGTTAATTTTAGCATGTCTTAATTTTAGATTGTTGTTGTGGAGTTTTCCTGCTGACCCTAAAATATCGGTCACATCATAGGAAACTCTTAAAATCATAACTAGCATTGTGGATTCTAGCTGATCCACCTCATTAACCTGGGAATAGACTACCTTAAACAACTCTAAACCAACTAGGTTGGGTAAGGAAACCCCAAATAGTGGGTTCTTTGACTAATGCTTCACAATGCACATGCCCACTATGCCAAAAAAAATGTTATTTAGTTGTTTTGATAATTTTGGGTGATCGAACCTATTAATATGAGTGCTCATCAAATCCAAACTGGTGCCTTATCCATTACAGAGTTGTAGTAGTTTGATATTTTATAACCAAAGCAGATAAATAAAGGGGGAACTAGTTCATTTTAATTCATTCAAATAATGTAATGCAAGAAAACAATTAAACTAGTGACAGAAAGCGTCATCCATAGGTTTTGATTGCAATAACACATGAATGAGCATTACACAAACCATAAAACATAGAAGATAAACCAAGAATCAAGTTGGATTTTGTATTAATATAAGGATATTACATAAAACAGGCCCAACAAGGTGCTTGGGTCCTGTATGTAAATGATTTACAATAAACCCCCATTCGAATAATGTAACAAAGGGGCTACTCCTCTCTGTCCTAGTTGTAGTGATGTAAGATTCTTCAACTCAACATTTTCCATAGGAAATGATCACAGCGAATAACACTCCTTGGTAATACCTAGATATGGTAGAAAGAAAGATGATAAGCAACATAGACAAGAAGCACAAGGAGAAAATATGACTCAAATAACAGACAAAGCTATACCTAGTTTTTCTCTCTCAAAATTTTTATGAAAAAAATGCTACTATAGTGTTCTCCTCTATATAGTGTAGGTTGCCCGAATGTTGTAACCGCCATCTTCACTACAATAATACTATTTGTAGACACCAAAATCCAGCCACTTGTAAGTCATCTATACCTTCCTGCCAGCCACGTGTCAGTCATCCATCCTTCCCGCCATTATTTGGCCCAAATCCACACTTTCCCACCATTATTTGGCCCAATTTCACTTTTCTTGCCATTTTTCATCCCCAAATTTATTTAAATTAATATTTATATATATATTTTAATATTTTAATATATTTTAATATATATATAAATAAAGTTTAAGTGATTTAATCTGAGCCGTCCATCCTTCATTTAATCTCATCCGTCCATCCATCTTAATCCGTTTCACAACCTAGATTTATTCTCTACCCTTGGATCCACTTTAATCTTAGCCACACGTTCAAAGTGTCGTTAAAACCCTAAAGTGTGCCCTAAGAGTAGATTATAAATTGAGTCACCTTGATGGCTCAAACCCTATCTATCTCTTTGGCTAAACCTACCTATCTTTCCAATCTAAGTCTGGAGTTGGCTATTGTTGTTAATCCTGAGTCTTCTGAGTCTTCTACGGCCCTAAGTCTGAACTAAACCCTTTCGTCGCATCCATCGCCACCGCCTGGTCTCACCGCGTTAACAGGAAAAGGTATAGATTCGTCTAAAGCAAGTAATATTTCTTTATGTATTAATCTGCTATTGAATTCTTCATTTCGTTTATTTTTATTTCATAAATCTAGGGTTTTAGACTGTTTCTGAGGGCTCACACAATGGAGCCCTCTTATTAGTTTCTAACTCTTTGATAATTTTAATGTGTGCAGGATTCTAATGGTAGATCTAATTTGTTGATAGCAGCTTCTTAAGTTGGAGTGGTCCAATCCAAAGGATACAACGAAGCCCACTCATTCTGTTGAGGTTAAGGATACATTCTTCGGAGACGCCACCACATTGTGCCAGCTAGGGTTTCAGAGAACCCTAGCACAAATTGTAATTTTGTATCACGAAAAGGGTTACAGGCCCTGTTGTACTTAAAAGGAGTTTCTAAACTCCATTGATTAATAAAAATCATTCATTTTTGTACAACTATTCTGCATTCCTTTATTGTGATTTATTTATTTCTATTTGGCGTTGTATCTTTAATCTACACTATTGTACCCAAAATTGGGATGCATTCAAAAATAGGCACGTAGCCCACATTCCCTTTCATGCAGGTTGCGGATGTGCATATCCACTGGTACTACATTATGCTGGCAGTTGTGGTGCTCTTGGTGAATGTGTTGCAGTGACGGTGGGCCCCAATCCTACCTTATAATTTTTAATGGCTTGGTCAATGAAATCCCAAGCCTCATCATGAAAGTTCAAGGAGAAGAGCAATAGGTTTAAATCTTGCATGGCATTGACTATACGGTCCTTGGTCACTCCTACCTTATAATTTTTAATGGCTTGGTCAATGAAATCCCAAGCCTCATCATGAAAGTTCAAGGAGAAGAGCAATAGGTTTAAATCTTGCATGGCATTGACTATACGGTCCTTGGTCCACTGCATATTATTATTGGTAAATTAACATAGGCGATCTACCATCTCCACAAAATCCGTGAAGCACTTACATAGCCTGTCGCCAGATTATAAATCAAAATATTGGATCCTTTGAAAAACAAAATATTTAATAATTGGGGCCCACCCAAATTCCTCAATGGAGAGGTTGCAGTCAGCCAATTCATCTTTGACCTCATACTCGACATCTGCTACCTCTTGGTCCCATTTGAGCCAATTTTGCTCATTTTGTAAAAATAAGGAGACCTTAATGTATTTTTTTATAAAGAAGCATAAAGAGTCATCTGATAGGGTGGTCATTAGCACAGAAATTGGCACATAGTCCTCCTAAAACCTTTGATAGATTGGTATAATTGCATCTATTCTCTATTTCCCTTGTTGTAGGTTGTTTTGGATGAGGCTTGCTGCACATATCACATCATATATATATCATAATAGAATCTAAATCCCCCATATTTGCTTGGATGTTCTCCTTCATCTCATATTTAAGTTCATCTGTTGACTTGAGTTGGACACTAGTCTGCACAATGGAAGGAGCAAGAATCCTCAATTTATCAACTTCTCCTTGAAGCTGATTAACCTTGAGCTATAATGGCCCCACTTCTACAGCCTTGGCTTTTCATTCTTTGAGTTCTTTCTCAAATACTTCGCCCACCTGTGTTTGAGTGGCCATCTATGACTTCATCATCTAGATAGGTGCATCAGATGCTCGGATGACACCTTTACTTACATCTATAGTGGCCTCCTTCATGCTAGGTGGAAAAGGGATCTCGAAGGTGGAAATAGGTGTGTTAGTGGCACCTTACCCAACTATCTCTCTACACCTGACTATCCCATTTCTAGGGGAACTTTGTTCTTCCATATCCTATATCTGGTCCTCTTCATTAGTTGTGAACTGGCAGGTGTCAGTGACCCTTGCCATTGTAAAACTCTCCACTCCTTGATCCGAGGATTCAGTCCTAGCCTTTTTGTGAGTAGGGGACTGTGTGGGGATTTGCACCTTGTATCCTCTCAAAATAATAGATAGCCTCCCATATTGTGCTATATTTTTCATCACCTTGGTTTGTACTCGATGTTATTCTTAATTTATCACCAGGGTGGTAGAATACAATGAACATTAACTTTTTGCCAATCGACCTTGCTCTTGTGGGCTTATTAAAGTTAGTGTCGATGATGTGGTAGTCTACTAAGATGGACCAATGGCCAAATCCTTCCATTTTGAAGTGGCAATGGGGGAACTAGAAGAAGAAGGGAGTTTGGACTGCTCTTGTTGAGCCTCATCAACTATCTTCATCATGACCTCAAAGAGGTCAGAGTCTTGTTGAGAGATTTGAAGAGTGGAGTCTTCAAATTATTTTGGATGGGCCATTGGGACCAGTGGGACCATATTATCCACTAGCAAGCTTTGGTGCAATTTTAGTTGGGTGCTATAATCTGCCACAACCTCCAATTTACTGTATGGTTGCTTATCCTCAGGCATCCTCCATATCAATTCCAAGGTTTGGTTGCTTTTGAAAGCTCATTGTATTGCATATTCAAATTCATCACCACTGTGTGTAACTTCCATAAGTTCTAGCTTGCCAGTAACTTCTCTTCCATGGTGGCCATCTGGGTTGTAGGCCCTCCAATCAACCTTTGGAAAATAATAGGTGTCCATATTCCAGATAGCCCACAGTATGGAAAAGTGGCCAATATAGGTGTAATGGCCCATTGTACAGGGAATGGGTAACCACTTCACTGGTCCATTCTTCCTTAGATATCTTATTTTTACTTCCTCGGCCATCTACCGAGTGATCTCTAGGATGGCTATGGAATTTGGGCAGTGGAATGGTAGTGCTTTTGAGGGCATTTTTAATCCATATATCCTAATATAGTAAAATTCTTCCACATAGAAGTAGTCTCCTACTTTCCCCTTATGTAGGAAATCTCTAACTCCTACCCCAATTCTGTCTGGTAAGTTTCCACATAACCGAAAGTGCACTATGATGAGGACCTTCTCGAAGAAGGTTGTATAACTAGAACATCCCTCCTAGATGCACAACAACCGATCATGTACAGTGGGTGCATTCACTCCCCCTAGTTGGGCCACTAAGGCTTTGTCCAAATGTGCTATAAACAAATGAATGAAAAATGAGTAATAAAAAAAGGGAGGAATTTCCCTCTTCTCGACCAATATGGCCTCATGCAAAAGTTGCAATTCTTCATCCAACTTATCACAAATAATGTCATCCCATCGGTAAAGAGGAGTTTTGTCTATTCTGTTACATTGGAGGATTAAAAACATCACCTCCTTTGTAATTTTCTTCAAGTCCTTCTTCCCCAATGCTAGATTGATCATGTCGGTGTAATATTGCACCTAGGGATGGATCAAGAACTTCCTGATGCAGAAATTTTATGGCCTCATCTTCCCTCTCTTCAATATGTTTTGAGGGAATGTAGTATTCATCATATAATTGACCTGGAGGTCCAATGTCTTAAAATCCACCACCCTGGAAGCGGTGGCTAGGCCGAAGTCTTGCTGAATTCTATCGATCGACACCTGGGCCACTACTTGGCCTTTGAAATCATGAATGGTGTGTGCTTTGGAGTTGTAAGAGACATCGATCCATGCCAATATGTCAGAGGAATGGTACACCTTACGATAGGTTAGCTGACCTAGGTTTGTACTCCATTTGTTGCTCACAGGATCTAGCTTGGTGTTTTACCGGTAGGCCCGCATGTAGAGGTTTCTTAGGAGCATCAAGTGACATTGGTTATCTTCCTATGTAGGGTTGAATGCATAAATAGTGACCCCTTCTACTTATTTTTCTACTCCTTGGTGATATCCCTACTAGTATCAGGTAAATCCTCAAGCACCTTAGGGTTCTACGCCCTCCCCAAATTCTCGGACATGGGCCATGCCCTAGTATTTATTCCATTTTGATATTATATAATTGATGTCTCAGGGGCCGAAGATCTGGTAGACACCATCCCTTTCAAACAACACATGTATAATTTATCTCCCAGTTGTAATATCTTCTCTATGTTCTTCGCCCCTCACTCTGTGCTCGACCTCGTCAATGGATAATTTTGCATGCATGGATGGTGCAAAATAGGGCCAAAACCTTACTTTTAAAACATGTGCATTAAATTCAGTGGATGGCGCATGCAATTTTTGCTTTCTAGGATATTTGGGATTGGTCGGATGTGCCATGTCAATTGCCACCTTCTTGTGTTGATGGGGTGAATTGCGGTTGTGGACAACATTTGGGATACATGGTGATTTAGGATTGGTGATGGTAGGACATAGGTAGGTATGCACTTGTGTGAGGTACATTAGCTTTAAATTTTAGCATGCATGCTCCATTTGGGAGTGGGATGTGTAGCTTTCAAGGTGGGCACATAGGGTTGTGCACCTGCTCGACCTTTGTGCACCCCAAGGGAGTGGGGCACACTTGAATTCAACTAGGCATAATGCATGTGTGCCCTTAAACACCTTGTGTGATCCACCATAGTGGAGTGCACAACCTGGAGGTGGGCACACAATCTTGTATGCCCGACTTGGACACTCACGTGCCCCAAAGGGAGGGGCACATCGACTTGGTATGGGGTGCACAACCTTGTGCATCCCTACGGAGGTTGTGCATTCTTCTTAAAGAGCAGAGCGCATTGGCTAGAGGATGAGCACATGACTTGTGAATTCCAAGGGATTATGTGTGCTCCATTGGAATAGAGTGCACATCAAGCTTCAGGGTGTGCAAGGAAATGTGCACCCTTATGGTCTATTGTGCACTCTAAATAATGGAGCACGTGGCTTAT
This sequence comes from Wollemia nobilis, assembly GCA_028583015.1. Lineage (NCBI taxonomy): Eukaryota > Viridiplantae > Streptophyta > Pinopsida > Araucariales > Araucariaceae > Wollemia > Wollemia nobilis. The sequence goes on from JAQPPZ010001045.1 coordinate 2,263,089, forward strand.
TTGGGGTACATGGGTTGTGCACCCTTCTTGAGCTTGTGTGTTCTCCATTCTTTTGAAGTGCATGGGATGCACAACCTTGTGCATCCCAAATAGGTGATGTGCACTCCATTTCTTTGGAGCATGTAGGGTACACAACCTTATGCACCCCAATGGGCTGATGTGTGCTCCCTTCGGAGCTCGCGGGGCACACAACCTTGTGCACCCCAAAGGGTTGTTGTGCACTCCACCTCACCATGGAGCACATAGAATTTTGGTGGGGTGCACTACTTTGTGCGCCCCTAAGGGGTATTGTGCACTCCATTCTCCAATGGGACGCACAGGCTAGAGGTGAGTGCATGACCTTGTACACTCGTTCGAGGGACTTTGTACTCCATGATATGAGGTGCACAACTTCAGTTTGGGGTGCACATCCTTTAAGCTCGAGTGACTTCGAGTGTGATCCATTGGAGTGGAGCGCACAGGGATAATTTTGGGTGCACCACCTTGTGCACCCCATGGAAAGGTATGAATTTGGATCCCAAAAGGTGGCTATCTTTTTAGGAGTCAATACCATCTTTGACAGGGACAAGGGGGCGGATGGAATATGTCGAATTGAGGACTCTAGACTCTCCAGGTAGACTAACACAGGACTAACACACACACACTTCTTTTTTTTTTTTAAACATTATCCAATGGGGTCAAAAATATTCAGATGGTGCCCATTGACTGGTATAGAAAACTCCTCTCCTTCCATGTCTTTCAGTCTGTAAGTATGTTGCCTCACTACTTTATCAATCTGGTAGGGCCCCAACCACTTAGGCTCCAATTTTTCCTTCTCCCTAAGCTTGTCATTTTTTGGGTCCCAATATAGTACCACATCATCCATAGCGAAGTTATTCCCTTTAGCCTTCTTGTTGAACAATTCTACTATTTTACCCGTTTGACTGATCATTCATGTAACAGCCTCCCTCCTATCTTCTTCCAATTTCACCAATGGTTCCATCCTTCTCTGTAGTTCACTTGGTTGTTCATGATCTTGTAGCATTAAGGATAGAGGTACTCTCTCTAACTATGGTGGCAATAATACCCTTTCTCCATAAACTAGCTTGTATGGTGACATGTCGGTAGCCCTTTTTATTGACAACCTATCTAAAGTAGAGTTGCATTAAAAAGACACATATAATCCACTAAAAACCTGAAATGCTAAAAGGATATAAATATTTCCATTAATTTCATGCTAAAAATGAGGATCCCAAAAGAATATCCCTTTTACAATTTCGAGAATTCCCTCAAATACCCTGTTTTCCCCTTTTCTCGCCTAAAACCATCTATTTCAAATTTGAAATTTGGGAGCAACTTGTCGAGGTCGTAACTTTGCGCTCGTTGACCTGATTGAATATTATAGCATATTTTCATAAATGGCATGAAACAAGATAATCAATATGAGGTCTAGTTGAAAATCCTCAAATTCAACCTCTAAGACCTTCATAAATCTCCTATAATTTAAACTAGTTTTACTAGTTTTACAAAATTAAACAATTACAATTTTTTTTTTTTGTGATGAAAGATCACTCTTACACCACTGGATGCTCCTGCATCACTATATTCCCATAGAAAATACTTGAGTTCACTATCCCATCCTCTCTTATTCTTTCCTAATGACATCTTGATTCTTGTAAGGATGTTCTTATTTGAAGATTCGACCAGTCCATTGCCCTATGGGTAGTAATTGGTAGAGTGAGCTAGCTCAATGCTATACTCATTGCAAAAATCCACCATCTCATAGGAGGTAAAATACTTGGCATTGTTTGTCACTAATTTTTTGGGCACTCCAAATCTAGTCAGTATATTTTCCTCTAAGAAGCTAATGATAGCAGTTGTTGTTGACCTTCTTAGAGGGGCTACTTCTACCCATTTTATCAGGTAATTGGTCATAGTGATGATCCATTTATGTTCCCTTGACAAATTGGGATTAATATCCCCAATTAAATCAATCCCCCATTGATAAAATGGAGTTTCAACAATGACTGGTTGTAGAGGCATGGCAGGTAGACTTTTATTCCCAGTAAATATCTGACAGTTGTGACAGCTTCTGACCGCTTGGTAAACATCTTTGAATAGAGATGGTCAATAATACCCCACTCTCATGATTTGGTTGGCTGTCTCTTTAGGTGTAAAGTGGCCACTGCAGAAACTACTATGAAATTCCTTGATAATCTTGGGAACCTCCTTTAGTTACACACAACAGTAATACTCCACTTGGGTGTCTCCAGTATAGTCGGCTTCCCTGAAGATGATATTTTTGACCGTTTTTTGATACTTCTTATTCTACTAGCAATATTCCCAAGAAATAAGGATATATTTTTTAGATAGAATAGGATGTCTTTATACCACTCAAAATTTTCATGTTCTAACTGTGGTTCTTGCTGCTCTCCCTGAGCTAAGACAACATTGTCTGCACCCTACTCTTCTTTGCAAGCCATATATTTTGCCAACCCCTGGACTTTAATTATTTTTATGGATTTGAAATCCATATCATATTGCAGTAGTTTAATCATCCACCTTACTAAAATGCTTGTGGGCTTAGGCTGGGTAAGAACATCCTTAATGGAAATATAGGGAATACAGGCAACTACTTTGCAAGCTCCGAAGATACTTTTAAAGTGCTCCAAGGCTTGTATGAGGGCATAAGCCTATTTTTCAATGGGATTTTATCTTACTTGAGCTCATTTTATTCCTAAACTCATGAATTCTATGGGCCTCTCATTTTCCTCCCCATACTTTTGGGATAGTACAACTACTATAGTGTGGTCAGAGGTAAATAAATACAGGTTGAAACTTTTTGAATGGTCTAGGTAAGTCAAGATAGGGGTAGTAGTAATAGCATCTTTGATCTGCTGGAATACTTTGAGGTTGCCATATTCCCATTTAATTTTGATATCCTTCTTAATCATATCATTGATAGACTTAGCAATCTCAGCGAAATTAGGAACAAATCTCCTGACAAAATTAATTTTCCCAAAAAAAGACATGACTCCCTTGAGGCTCTTGGGAGGTGGTATTTATGCGATTACTTTTGTCCCCTCAGGGTCAATAATAATTCCTTCTTTTGAAACCACATGTTCCAATAATTTACCATGGGTGGATACAAACAAGCATTTCTTCATATTTAGCGAGATTCCATACTCTTTGCACCTTTGGAATACTTGGAATAAGTGAGAAAAGTGATCTGCAGGGTCCTTGGAGAATATAGTAATATCATCTAGATAAACCACCACTATTTTGAACATCAGCCCCTTGAAGGAAAAATCCATAGCCCTTTGAAAAGTAGCTCCAGCATTCATCAACCCAAATGGCATCCTTTGGTATTCGAAAGTACCCCAAGGTGTGGTGAAGGCAGTTTTAAAGCGGTCCTCTAGATCGACTAGAATCTGGTTATATCCTGAGAAATCATCCAACAGGGATATTCAAGAGGATCCTACCATTTCTTGCAATAGCTACTCCATATTGGTAAGGGGATAATTATCCTTGAGGGAGCTTTTATTTAAATTTCAGAATTTAAAACACAATCTTATCTCCCCATTCTTCTTCCTGACCAGCACCAAGTTTGCTAACCATGAGGAGAACCTCACTTTCTTGATTATATTAACATCAAAAAACTTTTGTAGTTCCTTTTACATGATAGGGTTTAGTGTGGGGTTGAAATTTCTTTGTTTCTACCTGAAGGGCTTGGCTACTTCCTTTAGGGGAATCATGTGGGTCATCACTTTTGTATCAAATGTTCTTAACTCATCATACCCCCAAGCAAAATTGTCTCTTTTTTTTCTATGTATTGCTTCTTTTCTCTGGAAGACAATGATTTGGCAATTCTCATTGTCCTAGGATTGCATAATGTACCCACATTGACTTCCTCACCTTCTAACTCACTTGGTGTGGTCCTATGGGCTTTGTCAAAATCATCAAACAAAGATTCCAGAGCCACCAAGCCCCTAGGGATTTTATTTTTTTGAGTTGTATAACCTCAGCAGGAGTTCCTATCACATGTTGTAGCCTTTCCTCATCCTCTTCATCATATATTATCCCTACAAACTAATTTTGTACTATCATGAAATCCCTTATATCTGCGTCATCTTGAAAAATATGTAGGTATACTACATTGTCTGGGATAGAGGGGTGATAAACAAAAATGGTGGGAAATTTGTCCATGAACTCAGTGTCAATTTTAGGGTCATATACCCTAGAGGCATTTACAGCTAGTAGGTTGGCCACATGATTTTTTTCCCTCGAAATATGTGAGATATTGAAGGCCAAAAATATGCTTATCTCATCCAGGATAACTTGTTTATACTATTTTAATCTAGGATGTTTAGTTTGGTACTTCCCCCTTATCTGTTGAATAATTAATTTTGCATCTCCATGCACAGTCAAATAGTTGATTCCAAGTTCTTTTGCCTTCCTCAACCCTAGTAGCAAGGACTCATACTTTTATACATTATTGGTACAGGGGAATTCCAATCTATAGGGTACTCACAATGGAGGTAGGATTTTGGCTTGGTAGGAGCCAATATAGATGTCTAGGAATGGGATCCATGGAGGTAGAGTTCATAGTTCCACTGTCTATCATGTCTCTCTCTATCACAATGGCCCTCTCCATATAGGCATCAATAGTAAGTGTTGGTTGTTATCTCAACTCATAGTTGAAATATCCCGGGAAGGCATTCTTATAAAAATAGATAGATTGGTTGTCATTGGGTCTGAGGGCAGTGGGGATTCAATTTCTGAGCTTAGTGAACCATCTATTAAAATCATCCACTGTCTCATTCTCTTTTTTCTTCATAGTGGCCAGCTTAGTTAAAAGGGACTGTTCGTTCTTCTTTTCCCTGTATTTCCTAAGGAAAGTTTCTTCCAGGTCATGGAAAGTTCCAATAGTGTCTGCTGGGAGGCTATTAAACCATTCTCTAGCATCCCTCTCTAAGGTTTGCAAAAATAGTTGGAGGATGACATCTTCATGTTCTACCTCCAAACTATCCATGGCATACAAAAAATCCTTCACATGATCCTCCCCAGTCATAGTATTGTCCCATAGGAACTTAGGTAAGTATTTATGAGCCTTAGGGGGTAGGGGGTTTAATACCTAAGGCAATACAAAGGGTCTATACCTATTTAATCACTAGTTATTCAAAGGGGGATTTGCCATTGGTGGAACTGGGCCCCTTGGGATAGCAGATATAATAGGTGAAGTACTATTTCAAGAATTTTAAGGAATACTACTCTGACTACTGGAAGGAACATAAATAAAAGAGTGATTTTGCTTTTTACTTATTTTAAAAAGTACTTGTGGGTCCGGCAGTTCGATGTAGAGCTCCTTGTTACTTTGTCTTGTGGCTGCTAGATCAGCTTTCTTATTTTCAAAGTCGCCAACACTGGGTGCAAAATGGAATAATATCTCCGGCTAAGATTGCTCAACCCAAAAAACTTCACAATAAAAATAAAAAGAAAATAAATATATATGTCAAAGGAGATAAATAACAGAGGATATACAAATAACTGCACTAGGATCTCCTTGACAACAACACCAAAAATTATTGTGGAGTTTTCCCGCTTACCCCTAAAATATCTGTCACGTCACGGAAAAATATTAAAATCACAACCAACATTGTGGATTCTAGCTGATCCACCTCATTAACCTAGGAATAGACTACCTTAAACAACTCTAAACCAACCAGGTTGGGTAAGGAAACCCCAAATAGTGGGTTCTTTGACTAATGCTTCACAATGCACATGCCCACTATGCCAGACAAAATGTTATTTAGTTGTTTTGATAATTTTGGGTGACCGAACCTATTAATATGATTGCTCATCAAATCCAGACTGGTGCCTTATCCATTACAGAGTCATACCAGTTTGATATTTTATGACCAAAGTAGAGAAATAAAGGGGGAACTAGTTTGTTTTAATTCATTCGAATAACGTAATGCAAGAAAATGATTAAACTAGTGATAGAAAGCATCATCCATAGGTTTTGATTGCAAGAACACATGAATGAGCATTACACAAACCATAAAACATAGAATATAAACCAGGAATCAAGTTGGATTTTGTATTAATATAAGGATATTACATAAAATAGGCCCAACAAGGTGCTTGGGTCCTGTATGTCAATGATTTACAATAAACCCTCATTCGAATAATGTAACAAAGGGGCTACTCCTCTCCGTCCTGATTGCAGTGATGTAAGAGTCTCCAACTCAGCGCATTCCATAGGAAATGATCACAATGAACAATGCTCCCTGGTAATCCCTAGATATGGTAGAAAGAAAGACGATAAGCAACACAGACAAGAAGCACAAGGAGAAAATATGACTCAAACAATGGATAAAGCTATACCTAGTTTTTCTCTCTCAGAGGTTCGATGAAAAAAATGTTGTTGTAGTGTTCTCCTCTATATAGTGCAGGTTGCTCGACTATTGTAACCGCCTGCTCCGTTGTAAGAATCTTGTTGTACCCAAAATCAGGATGCATTCAAAAATGGGCACATAGCCCATGTTACCTTTCATGCAGGTGGTGGTTGTGCATCTCCATCGAGTACTACCCTATGTTGGAAGTTGTGGTCCTCCTGGTGCATGTGTCATAGTGATGGTGGGCCCCACTCCTGCCTTATGATTTTGAATGGCTTGGTCAATGAACTCCCAAGCCTCATCATGAAAGATCAAGGAGAAGAGAAGTAGGTTTAAATCTTGTGTGGCCTCGACTATATGATCCTTGGCCCACTGCACATTATTATTGGTAAATTCACACAGGTGGTCTACCATCTCCACCAAAGTCATGAAGCGCTTAGACAGCCTGTCGCCAGATTCTAAATCAAAATCTTGGATCCTTTGAAAAACAAAATCTTTAATGACTAGGGCCCACCCAAAGTCCTCAATGGAGAGGTTGCAGTTGGCCAATTCATCATTGGCCTCATACTCAACATCTGCTACCTCTTGGTCCCATTTGAGCCAATTTTGCTCATTTTGTAAAAATAGGGAGACCTTAATGTATTCTTCTGCAAAGAAGCATAAAGAGTCATCTGATAGGGTGGTCGTTAGCCCAAAAATAGGCACATAGTCCTCCTAAAACCTTTTATATATTGGCATAATTACATCTATTATCTTTCTCCCTTGCCATAGGTTGTTCTGGATGAGGCCTACTGCACATCTCACAACATATATATCTATTAGAATAGACTCCAAATATCCCATATTTTCTTGGATATTCTCCTTCATCTCCTATTTAATTTCATCTATTGACTCGAGTTGGACACTAGTCTGCATAGTGGAAGGAGTAGGTATCCTTAGTTTATCAACTTCTCCCTGAAGCTACTTGACCTTGAGTTGTAATGACCCCACTTTTGCAGCCTTGTATTTTCATTCTTTGAGTTATTTCTCCACTACTTCGACCATGTGTGCTTGAGTGGCCATCTATGACTTCATCATCTAGATAGGTGCAGCAGATGCTTAGATGATACCTTTTCTTACATCTATAGTGGCCTCCTTCATGCTAGGTGGCAAAGGGATCTCAAAGGTGGCAACAGGTGTGTCAGTGGCCCCTTGCCCAGCTATCTCTCTATGCTTGACTATCCCCTTGCTAGGGGACCTTTGTTCTTCCATATCCTATATTTGGTCCTCTTCATCAGTGGTGAACTGGTAGGTGTCAGTGACCCTTGCCATTGTAAAACTCTCCACTCCTTGATCCAAGGATTCAGTCCTAGCATTTTTGTGAGTAGGGGACCGCATGGGGATTTGCACCTTGTAGCCTCTCAAAATATTAGATAGCCCCCCATATTGTGATATATTTTTCATCACCTTGGATTGTACTTGACGTTCTTCTTGATTTATCACCATAGTGACAAAATACAATGAACATTAACTTTATACCAATCGACATTGCTCCTATGGGCTTATAAAAGTTAGTGTCGATGATGTGGTAGTCTAATGAGATGGACCAATGGCCAACTCGTTCCCTTTTGAAGTGGCAACAGGGGAAATAGAAGAAGAAGGAAGTTTAGCCTACTCTTGTTGGGTCTCATCAACTATCTTCATCATGACCTCAAAGAGGTCAAAGTCTTGCTGAGCGATTTGAAGAGTGCGGTATTCAAATTATTATGGAGGGGCCATTGGGACCAGTGGGGCCATCTTATCCACTAGCAAGCTTCAATGTAATTTCAATTGGGTGCTATAATTACCCACAACCTCCAATTCACTATATGGTTGCTTATCCTTAGGCATCCTCCATATCAAGTCCAAGGTCTAGTTGCTTCTAAAAGCCCATTGCATTGCATATTCGAAGTCATCACCACTATGTGTAACTTCCAGAAGGGCCAACTTGCTAGTAACTTCTCTTTTGTGGTGGCCATCCGGGTCATAGGCCCTCCAAGTGACCTCTAGAAAATAGTAGGTGTCCATATTCTAGATAGCCCATAGCACAAAAAAGTGGCCAATATAGGTGTAATGGACCATTGTAGAGGGAATGGGCAACCACTTCATTGGTCCCTTCTTCCTTAGATGTTTGGTTTTTACTTCCTCAGCCATTTGTCAAGTGATCTCTAAGATGGTGATGAAAGTTGGGTAGTGGAATGGTAGTGATTTCGGGGGTAATTTTGATCCATATATCCTAATATAGGAAAATTATTCCACATAGAAGTAGTCTCCTACTTTCTCCTTATGTAGGAAATCTCTAAATCCTACCCCAATACTGTTTGGAAAGTTTCCACATAACCGTAAGTGCACTACAGTGAGGACCTTCTCGAAGAAGGTCGTATAACTGCAACATCCCTCCTGGATGCACAACAATCAATCCTATACAGTGGGTGCATTCACTCCCCCTATTTGGGCCACTAAGGATTTGTCCAACTGTGCTATAAACAAATGAATAAAAAATGAGTAATACAAAAAGAGAGGCATTTCCCTCTTCTCGACCAATATGCCCTCCTACAACAGATGCAATTATTCATCCAACTTATCACTAATAATGTCCTCCCATAAATAAAGAGGAGTTTTGTCCATTCTATTACATTGGAGGATTAAAAACATCACCTCCTTTGTAATTGGCTCCAAGTCCTTCTCTTCTAATACCAAATTGATCATGTCGACGTAATCTTGTGCCTAGGGACAAAGCAAGAACTTACCGATGGGGAAATCTATTGGTCTCATCTTCCCTCTCTTCAATAGGTTCTGAGGGAACATAGTATTCATCATATAATTGGCCTGGAGGGCCAATGTCTTAAAATCCACCACCCTAGAAGTGATGGCTAGGCCAAAGACTTGTCAAATTCTATCGGTCGACACCCGGGCCACTACCTAGCCTTTGAAATCATGAATGGTGTGCGCTTTGGAGTCGTAAGATACTACGAACCACACCAATAGGTTATAAAAATTATACACCTTAGGACAGGTTAGTCGGCCTAGGTTTGTACTCCATTTTTTACTCATAGGAGATGGATTGGTGCTATCCCGATAGGCCCACTCGTAGAGGTCTCTTAGGAGTGTCGAGTGATGCTAGTTATCTTCCTCTATAGGGTCGAATACATAAATAGTGACATCCTCTACTTATTTTTTCTACTCCTCAATGATATCCCTACTGGTATCAGGTAAATCCTCAAGCACCTTAGGGTTCTACGCCCTTCTCGGTTTCCTAGCCATGGGCCATGCCCTAGTAATTTTGCCAATTCTCTATTGGAAAATTGATGTCTTAGGAACCGAAGAGATGGTAGACACCATACCTTTCGAATAGTAGGTGTATAATTTATCTCTCGGCTGTAATATCTCCTCTATGTTCTTCACCCCTCACTCTGTGCTCTACCTCATTGATGGATAATTCTACATGCATGGATGGCACAAAATAGGGCTACCACCTTCCTTTTAAAACATGTGCATTAAATTTGGTAGATGGTGCATGCACTTTTTTTATTTTTAGGAGCTTTGGGATTGGTCGGGTATGCCACATTAATTGCCACCTTCTCATGCTGATGGGGTGAATTGTGGCTATGGATAACAGTTGGGACACATGGCAGTTTAGGATTGGCAAGGATAGGATGCAGGTAGGTATGCGCTCGTGTGAGGTGCATTAGCTTTAAATTTTAGCATGCACACTCCATTAGGGAGTGGGGTATACGAATTTCAAGGTGGGTGCATAGGGTTGTGCATCTGCTCGACCTTTGTGCACCCCAAGGGAGTGGGGTGCACTTGACTTCAATTGGGCACATTGCCTGTGCACCCTTAAAGAGCTTATGCGCTCCATCGTAGTGGAGCGCACAATCTAGAGGTGGGCATACAACCTTGTGCACCTGACTTGGACACTCGCATACCCTAAAGGGAGGGGTACGTAGACTTGGGATGGGGCACATAGCCTTATGCATCCTGGTGGAGGTTATGCATTCCACTTCGAGAGTGGCGCACATTGGCTAGAGGAGGAGTGCACGACTTGTGTGCTCCAAGGGATTATGTGCGCTCCATTTGAATGGAGCACACATTAGACTTTGAGGTGCATAAGAAAATGCGCACCCTTGTGGTCTATTGTGCACTCCAAAGAATGGAGTGCATAATTTATTCGAGGCGCACGGACTATGCACCCTTCTTGGGATTACTTGCACTCCATTCTTTTGGAGCATGTAGGGTGCACAACCTTGTGTCCCCTAGAGGAGTGATGTCCATTCTGCTTCTTTGGAGCGTATGGGGTGCACAACCTTGTACACCCCAAAGGGCTGTTGTGTGCTCCATCTCCCCATGGTGCGCACAGGATTTTGGTGGGGTGCACTACCTTGTGCACCCCTAAGGGACATTGTGCACTCCATTACACAATGGGGCACACCGGGTTGGAGTCGAGTACATGACCTTGTGCGCCTTGTCAGGGGAATTTGCACTCCATGATATAGGGCACACAACTTTAGTTCGGGGTGCACATACTTTGCACCTGGGGGACTTCAAGTGCGCTCCATTGGAGTGGAGTGCATAGGGCTAATTCGGGATGCACCACCTTGTGAACCCCACAAAAATGTGTGAATTTGGCTCTCAAAATGTGGTTATATTTTTAGGAGTCAAAAATTACTTTTGTTATGAAAGTTAGAAACTAAAACTTTAAGTATTTGAGATGACAGAAAGGCATACACATAAGACTTTTATTGTAAAATATCTAAGTGATATTATAAATACAATGAAAGGACCTTTGAACAGGTCTGCTATTTATTGTCTACTATTGAATGTTTGGAATTCATTGTATCATCTAAGCATTATATGCATGAGGATTTTAATTTATCAATAAAGCAACAATATTTTCTCAATGAGTTTGGTAATTGTATCCTTGCACTTTTGTTATGTTGCATTTACTTTTGTAAATCTCCACTTTATTTCCTGCATAATAAATTAAACAACATTAGAATAGTAGAATTAAATATTAGTTGCTGAAGTAAAGTAAATTAGATTAGGGGAGAAGAGAATTACATTGTCCTCTACAAGGCAGGGAAAACTTCGATAACCAATACCTTACTCTCTTGCTCCTCGAATATATTAGAATTAGCTAGTGAATAGAATTAGTTAAATTACACAATATTAAATTATAGATTATTTTAAATAGTCAATGCATTAATAAATTGTACATGGATCCACATAAATAACCATACACAACATAAAATTAGTTTAAATCATAAATTACATTCTCTTTTCATTCAAGCACAATTTTATTTTGTGTAACTTTTATTTTCTACAAACCCAAAACTAAGAAACAAAATTAAGTCATATATTAATCATTGTGGTATAACCTATACTAGATTACTATTATTTAAATCATTTCACCTCGATTAAAAAATTAAGTGTATGAGATACAACTCAACACCTTCACTATCAGAAGCTTTTCCTTAGTAGTGGTTTCTCCAATGAGTTATCTAATGAGGAACTCTAGGAACTTTATTTCTTGCATAATAAATTAAACAACATTAGAATAGTAGAATGAAATATTAGCTATTGAAGTACATTAAATTAGATTAGGGTATAAGAGAATTACATTGTCCTCTAGGAGGCAGGGCCCACTTTGATAGCCAGTTCCTTACTCTCTTGCTCCTAGAATAGATTAGAATTAGTTAGTGAATATAATTAGTTAAATTACACAATATTAAATTATATATTATTTTAAATAGTCAATGCATTAATAGATTGCATGTGGATCCACAACAATAACCATACACAACATAAAATTAGTTTAAATCATAAATTACATTCTCTTTTCATTCAAACACAATTTTATTTTTTGCAAAGAAAAGATAATTAAGTTAGAGATTAACTATTGTGGTATAATCTATATTGGATTATTGTTCTTTAAATTATTTTTCCTAGATTGAAAAATTAAGTGTATGCTATATAGCTTGATATTTTGGCACCATTATCGAGGAGAACAATATCATAATTTATAATCAAATATTGTTGGTTTTCACAAGAAGAGAGGCTTATCTATATTTGGGAAGAGGTACGAGCCCTTGGCATGCATACAGGTAAGAGTGGTACAAGAATTCCTAAAAAAACCTTTTATTTGATGTTGCTAGGTTCTTTTTTCTTAGAATATGCTTTCTTAGTTAATATTTGATTTCAGAAAATTTTCAAAGCATGGGTGGTTGTTGTTGCTTGCTTAGGCTTGGGTTCTTTGACCTATGAAAACATGAATTAGATGTGATTATGTGACATAATCACAATAAAATGTTCCTTAAAATCAATAAGAAACAACAATTTAACCTTCCAATTTTAGCATATTATTTTTAGCAAACTTACTTTTTAAGCAACACTTTGATTTTCTTTAATGTGCTAATATTAGTTGTACAAATTCATTGACTATGAATTACACCTTGTTTTAGTGACAATAGGATTATTTAAGAATAAGAAATTTTATTTTTCTCTTGTTGTGTTAAGGTTGGTTGTAAAAATTCATTGGTTGTGAATTGCATACTTGGTCTTAACAACAATAGGATTGTTCTAATTTTTCAACAAAAACAAAAACAAAAACAAAAAAAAACTTTGAAAATTGAAAATAAAAAGAGAGAGAAGTGAAATGTTGTTAAATGGTAGAAAACTACAATAAACAGTCTGCACTGATTGACCTTAGAAAACTATTACTAGAACAAGAAGTTAACTCCTTTTCGAACAAAGACATAAAACATATGGGGAATAATGGAATATTTTTTGTGAGCACTAAGAAATTATTTAAGAAAAATTAGAAGAATTGGGTAAAATTAAAAGAGTCAACACAGCCAAAGTTATAAGATCATATTATAATTCAACCTACCTTGAACTTGTATGAAATTGTGAATGGTGGCTTGGGGACAGAAGAGAAACAATAAATGTAGTCACATATTTTTGGGATTAGTATTTTGAGGATTCCATTACCATTCACAATTTCCAAGAAGATATAGAAAGTATGGAGGTAAACCTAGAATACAATAGGAGATATCATAAGGCACCTAGAGCTATGTGTTTTAGAGAGCTGTGTCAAGACCTATGTTACAAATTACAGTTTGAAAGTCCCAATCCAATTTAAAAAATAGGCTTTTATTGTTCAATTGATTCTTCTTGTAACAAAAGACTTTGAATTTGAGGAGTATAACTGTATGAATTATGAAAAACTAGATCTAATTAATGATATCCATAGGTTGTTCAAGGAAGATTAGAAAGGTAAAAATTTACTACAAAAGCTAAAGAACTTAGAAATTTCATGAATAGACCTAGAGATTTAAAGGGAAGGTTTATCAAGATCAGTGAACTAGAAGCAAACTTCCAAGGGAAATTTAGCAAGAACCCTAGAATTTTTGAACTAAAAGAAACCAAAACTAAAATCCAAACATCTAAGGATTCTGCAACACCAACAAAACAAATTGAATTCCTATAACAAGATCCCAAAACTTATCTATTATCTGAACCAGAATTTGATGACCATATAGATCCTTCTTCTATATTTTTTGAACCTATACCAAGTCCAATCTTAGAATTCATCCAATCAATCATGGATGACCAAGCTAGTGAACATGAGGAAGTATATGGAAACCAAAGGGTACATGGGTAAAGGAATAATCGTCATGGAGGAGTAGAAAATCAAATAAGGGGTAAAAAAAGAAAGACTTTTGCCTTCCTAGTTCCTTATTTAGAAGACAGAGTAACAAGAGAATCAAAACCAGTCTTTGTTGTTGTTTTTCCTACCTTCCATGGGAAACCACATGAATATCTTGATGCATTTCTCTTTGATTTTTAATTAGTGTGCCAAGCCTATTTTTATACCACGGATGAATAAAAATTAATATTGTTTCCTTCTACCCTTAAGGATGCAACTTTAATATGGTTTATGGGTTTAGAAGAAAGTGTTTGTAGCTAATGGTATGGAGAACAAAGATTAAAATATATATTCATTGAAAGATATCAAGATTATTGTAGAGTAAGGGATAATAAATTTGAGTTGTTTTGCATGAATAAAAAATATTATGAATCCCTTGAAGATTATCTTGAGATATTTTATTTGGTAGGATCAACAGTAAACATTGAGTTGGAAAAATAAATTCAAAAAGAACTTTTTCTTAAGGGACTAAAGGAAGATGTTCTTGACATACTAAACCTTATGGAAAATGTGGATATTCATTAGATGGGATTAGAAGAAATTATAAATCTTTGCAATAACTATTCAAGAAATAAGCCATTAAGAATTAATAGGTACCTATCATCAGGAGGGGGAGTAACGAGAGCTGAAATTGACAATATGCTAGAAAGACTCAAAACTGATTTATTGAGTACATTAATAACATCTCTTGACCTCATCGACAAGAAATTGAAATAGAAAGACATTTAAGAGATATATTTTCACATATGTAGAAATAAACACAACTTGAGAGAATTTCCTCTCATCATTACAAATATTTCCAACATTTCTTGTTGTAAAATCTATGACAAGAACCATAGTAATGAAAATTGCAAATATATTTCAGCTATCAAAATTGTTATTCAATAACCCAAGATCAAATAAGTAGAAGATGTTTATTTTATAGCTCAAAGAAGAAATGGTCCATTTAATGGCCCACCCAATTTGTCAAACTCTAACTATTCCAAACAACAAAGATCTAAATTTGGTCAAATGCCCAAATTTAGATGAATTGGAATCAATATAATCAAGATTGGAATATGCCTCCTTGGGCTCAATTCATGGCCAATTCATATGGAAATTCACTACCATGGAATCAAGGGATGGTAGGTAAAAATAAAAATATGCCTAATTGGAATATGAATGGCCAATATAATCAAACAAGATCTAGCTAGTCTCAAGGGTAGCCCCACAACAAAATTTTCAAAATCAATTTAGAGGGAAAGCACCTCAAAATAGACATATTTCACCTCCAAATAATGTAAACAATCCTCCTAAGAAACCACCTTTACCAGCTCAACTAGTGCCTAATCCTAGTAATAACAAGAATGTTCAACATGTCTATGAAACAAATGAGACATGTTCAATATTTGTGGTGTCTTGCCAATAGATTCAATTAAGATCTAGAAAAGTATTGGATAATAATAGAGTTAATATCATCGACTTGAAGAACCCACTCAAAATTTGTTTGAAAAAGTAGATAAATATGAAAGGCTTGAAGAAGAGGCAGAAGCTTTACTAGAAAAAATTCTAGCAGAACAAAAAGAGATCCAAATTCTTTAAAGTAAATGAATGGAGATACCATTTCCTAAAATACTGGCAACTCCAAAGGAATCTTCTAAACCAGCTTTCAATTTCCTTTAAGAGTTAGAAAATGTTACCATTAAAATTCCTCTTTTGCAAGCTATCAAAGATATTCCTATTTATTCCAAATTAATCAAAATATATGCATAAATTTAGGAAGAAAAAAGAACAATGAAGCTCAAACCATTCAAGTGATTGGACAATTGTCTAAGATAATGACTAGAGGTAGGTTATTACCAAAATATATAGATATTGGAATACCTATACTCAGTTCACATTGGTAAAATAGCCTTGCATAATTTTTTGGTCATTTTAGGAGCTGTTATTAATGTCATGACCAAGGAAACAATAAAATATTTAGGAGTACATAAACTACAACCAACTTCTATAGTACCCCAACTTGTAGATAGATCTAGTATTAATCCAGAAGGAAAATTAGAAGATGTTATAGTCTATGTAAGTTCATGGGAATATCCTATAGAATTTGTAGTCTTACAATCCAAGAAGAAGCTAGGGGAACATCCCTTAATTCTAGGACACCCATGGCTTGCAATAGCTGATACCTACATCAACTGCAGATCTAGAAACATGACTATTTCTGATGGTAAAAATACTAAAGACCTTAGTCTGTTTTCTGAATCAACATTAGATGAAAGTAATCCAAAAAAAACTATGTTATGATTTCCTTCATGATTTGGATGAAATATAAAACTTATCAATTAATTTCCTGAGTGAACACTTACAACAAGAAATTGAGGGACCATTATCATTGCTACAAGGTGATCAAAAGGAAGATCAACATCAAGATAATAGTTATTTATCTAAATCTACTATGATCAATAATGAAGCAAGTACAAGTTAATCTCAATAATTGGTACATTATGACTCACTAAAATATTCCTGAACATGAAATTAAGGGAATAGATGCAAATACTAAAAATTGCAAATAGATAGACATCACACCTGGAAGGATTTTGAATATTAATAATGAGCTTATAAGCATACATGAATCACAACGGATAGATGTGCTTAAGAAACATCAAACAATATTTGCATGGAACTATGAGGACATGAAAATATTTCATACAAATATTTGAACCCATTAATTCTTCATTCAATAAGGTTGCCACCCAGAGAGACAACCTCAAATAAAACTAAATCCAACTATGAAAGACGTAGTTCAATAAGAAATCATTAAGCTCTTATATGCAGGATTTATATATCCAATTTTTGATAGCAAATGGGTGTCACCATTAGTAATAGTCCCTAAAAAGAATGGTAAATGGAGTATTTGTGTGAATTATAGGGAATTGAATAAAGTGAAAAAGAAAGACTATTTCCTTTACCATTCATTGATCAAGTTCTTGATACCTTAGCTGGAAAGAAATATTTTTTCTTTTTGGATATTTTTAGTGGGTACAATCAAGTCTCAATAGCTAAAGAAGATCAAGAAAAGACTACTTTCACATGTCTTGTAGGTACCTACGCTTATAAAATTTTACCTTTTGGATTATGCAATGCACTTAATATATTTCAAAGAGTTATTTTAGATATTTTTGTTGATCTAATCAATAAGTGTGTAGAAGTCTATATGGACAACTTCACTATCTATGGAAATGCCTTTGAAGAAACTTTATTGAACTTGCAAAAAGTTCTTGTTAGATGCCAAGAACAAAATCTCTCTTTGAGTCATGAAAAGTGCTTCATGATGATGAGAGGGGGTATTATTTTAGGACATTACATATATGAGTAAGGTGTTAATGTAGATCCTGCAAAAATCCAATTTATTCAATCCCTTCAACCCCTAAAAACACAAAAATAGGTAAGGAGTTTCTTAGGACATGCAGGGTACTACCGTATATTTATCAAAGATTTCAGCAAAGTTTTTGCTTCTATGATTAAGCTCTTAATAAAGGAAAGCAAGTTTAATTGGAGAAAACAATGTCAAGAAGCCTTTGAAATTATAAATTTCAAATTGACTAATGCTCCTATATTAAGAGGACAAAATTAGAAACTACCTTTTCAAATACATTGTGATGCTTTAGGATATGCAATAGGGGCAGTACTACAACAAATTGAGAACAAAATATCTTATGATATCTATTATGTGAGAAAAAACTTGCATGGGGCTAAACTTAATTATACTATTACTGAGAAGGAATTTTTAGCAGTACATAAAATACATCAAAGCTCTCATTACATGTGAATTTATGGAATCTTGTTTAGATATTGCCTTGACCATATACTTAGGAGATGTGTGAAAGAAGAGGATGTATATGATATAATTAGAGCAGCACATGAAGAACCTTATGGAGGCCATTATTCTATCCAAATAATAGTCAGTAAAATACTTCAAACAAGTTATTATTGGCCTACCATACATAAATATACCCATAAATTTATTGATAGATGTGATGCTTGTCAAAGGGCTAGTAAACCTACACCTATAATGGAGATACCTTTGGTACCGCAAATAATGCTTGAACCATTCGAGAAATGGGGAATTTATTTTTTTGGACCAATAGACCCTCCAAGTAAGGGTAATAAATATATACTTGTGTGTATATATTATGTCACCAAGTGGGCCAAAATAAAAGCCTTTATACAAGCACGAGCTAAGCCTGTAGCTGATTTTATTTATGAAAATATCATGCAACACTTTGGAGCATCTAGAGAACTAGTTTTGGATCATGGATCTTAATTTATCTCCAAATTATTTGAATATTTTGTTGAAATCTATCAAATAAAACACATATAATCTTTGCCATATCACCCTCAAGCTAATGGACAAGTAGAAGTTACAAATAGGGAACTTGAAAAGATCATTACAAAAACCGTAGCTATTAATAGGGTTGATTGAGATTAAATATTAAAATAAACTATGTGGGCATATAATATAACTTGGAAAACTGCCACAAGATTTATACCTTACAAAATGGTCTATGGAAAGTAAACTATTATGCATATTGAATTTGAGATAGAAAATCTTCGCACAATGATAAAACTTGACATGAACTTGGATTGAGCACAAAAAGTTAGATTGGAAAAATTAAATATTCTAGATGAAAGAAGATTAGAGGTATTACACAAGACTGAATTAATGCAACTACAAATAAATAAATGGCATGATAAACACATTGTACCATGAACTTTACAAATAGGAGATTGGGCCTTGTTATTTGACTCCCACTGCCAAGATTTCCAAGGGAATCTAAGGACATGATGGCTTGGACCCTATGAAATTGAAGAGATATCTGAGAATGATACAATCAATATCAAGCATATATATGATTCAACAAAAAGATTAAAATTAAATGGACATAGGCTTAAGCTTTATATAAAGGCATTATCTAAGAAAGAATGTATAAATTACCTTAAGCAATAGGTTCATTTGCAGTGCATTTCTAAACTGCAATAAAAAACTATTAAATAAAAACTTGTCTTCTTATCCTAAGCAAAAAAATGTTACCTACTAATTAAATTTTTGCTCTATAACCTATTATATAAATTAGACAAACAAGCATAGTTATTAAAGAGAATGTAGTCTAATCAATCCTCTTGTATGGATATGTAAGTGCTAGTAAATGATATGGATGGCAAAAATCCTTATGCTACTTGGATAATGAAAAAAGGTTACCATGGAACAATGATATTTCTCTAAAATAAACTAGAATATCGGTCTATGTTCTTTAAATATGCTTATTTTTCTTTCATGATGGAGTTCTAATATACAATGTTTTTTTATTACTCATCACTCTTTAGTCTCAATATCGAGTTTTAAGGAAGAAGTTAGATTTAGTGTGAAGATATAATCTTACCTTATAGGAAGGAAGATATGTAGTCATAATGGTATCATTTGTTAATAAACCAAGGTGGTGAAATATCTTGTTTCATAAGCCCCAAAGTTCTAAGTTCTTCTCTAAATAATAAAAATGGTAGTAAAGATAGGACCATATTTCCATGTGGATGGTTATATGGCCAGAATCCCCAAAGTCTTAACTCTTTATAACTTAAAAAGGTAGAGTAGTAAGGATAGGGTGACAATTCTCATCAGGACTTTAATAGAGTAGTTGGGAATCTAACTCCCCAAATATTTGCACCCTTAAAATAAAAAATAAAAAAGGGGTTATAAAATGATGATACCAACACGACTATCTTATTTTTCTCTTCCAAAATAGGATTTGAAAATGTCCAAGCACTTATGAGATATATTTCTACAAACCAAAGTGTTGTTTATTGATATTGATTTCACTTTATTATTATTTTTCTCTCAGATAGAACTCCTTAATGAGGTAAACCAGAGTAGAACAAGAAATTGATCTTTTTCGGGCATTAGAAATATTTATTGTTGGACCATGGAGTCTTTTATTAAAATGTCAAGGAAGACATTAATATGTTTTGCTTAACATATTTGCTACTAGAAAAAACAATTTCATTCTAAGAAGACTTATTATCGTACAAACTTATTTGATGACTTAGATTAATTAAAAAATAATAAATAAATAAATAAAATAAATTTTGGTATATAATAAAATACCCCCAATAAAATACGTAAATAAATATATATACCTATAAATAAGTATACATTAAGTTTTCCTATAATATAAGTATTTATAAATAAAAATTATCTCCTTGTCTTATTTTGGCTATATAGCCAAAAATACAGTTTGGGGGGAAGCATAAAAGATAATACAGTAAAGTTTATAACATAGTTTGGGGGAGAGAAAAGAAAAAAAAAAAAAAGAGAAATAGAATGGAAAGAAATCAGGTAAAGTATTCCTATGATCCTATAATTAATGTCCATAGTTATATTCGATAACTAGTTTTTGTAGATTATTTTTGTAGATAGTTTTTGTAGGTTGTTTTTGTAGATACTTTATGTAAATAATGTCAGTAGCATATTTTTGTAGTCACAAATTCACAAAAATTATTCTAAGTATAAATGATTTTAAACTTGCACACGGTTAAGGACACGTGTATAAGGCTATCATCAATGATTATTTTTATAAAAACCTTAGCACATAAAGAGAATTCACACGGGTGTTCAAAATTTCACCATGAATACCATACCGTAGAGCCTGAAACTAAACATGCGAGCCATGGTGCAAAAAATCAAAGCATAGAATTAACTTAAGAAATCATGCACAAAAGAATTAAAAAAAAACACCCAGCATTGGAAATTGTATAAAGGGAGCCGACAAAGATAATTCATATACGACATGAAATATTAGAGCGATGACATGGATGCTTATGACTGAGTATGGATTACCAATTGGATGTCCATTGCTTGGGTGAGAATGTAAGTTAATAAGAACTTTTATATTAAAATGTTGACACTAGAAAATAAGATGCATACAGTTGAAGGAGCAAGTCAAATCACGAGTTAAACATATCTTGAGAAAGAGATATAAGTCTATTGCCAATTAAAATTTAATCTTCGTCCATGCCTAATGAAAATTATAACATGAACTTAGGTAATCCCTAAAGTTTGTGTTGGCTAATTTACCATGCAAGGTGGCAGAAGGGTGTAGTGCCAGAAGTAAACGCAGTCCCTCCTGAGGTAAGGTAATCATCTCTTGCTTGAGATATCCGATCAATGACACATGTTCATGAGGTCCAATTGGGTAAAAAAACATAAAATGAGCATGATAGCCATCGATCTAAATCTTGATCAACGATTGGCTTTTTTCTGAGCTATTGAAATTCATAATCCTAATTTTATCAAAGCTTCCTTCGCAAGCTGGTAGGTGACCACCATGTATGAGGAAGTATTAATTATCGATACCTGGCCACATGAAACAAATGGAAAGAAACATCATGGATCAAAATTATTAACCGTTTATTAATAAATGAATAGAAGACTGAGATTTATTATATGAGAAAATTAAGGAAAATAACCCCAAAAGCAAAAATGATGCCATATTTCCATAGAATGCAAAAGCTTTACAACTGTAGATGAAATTCTGTGTGAAAAATAAAATAAATTACATAGTAGATGAAATCAATCATACAAATAATGAAGAGGGTTGTGATAGTCTCTAGAATTCACTACGGATGACGAAAAAGAAATGAAGTAGGGTGGATGACTGTAGAAACTAGAATAGGGCAGTTAATTCAAAGAAAAATTGTAGGTACTATGATATTTTAAATTTATTTATAAGGAATAATTTTTCTTTTAGAGGAGATAAAGAGAACAAAATTGTAGAGTAGAACAAAAATTATGAAAGTTTTTTTTTTTTGAAAAACCATTTTCTATAGCAGAAATATAATTAAGACCTTTTAAATGCTGCATAAATTTTGAATTAAAATTTTAACATTATATTTTGCAATGGGTCGAAATGAACAGAGTTGTTTTATTATGATAACCCAACCATGCATGCATTCTTAAAATTTTCTACAAGTTTATTTTGGTCGGCTAAAAGCATCCTCATAACAAAATTCTAAAAAAAAAGAGTCAAACCCATTTTCTGGAACTTTACGCCACTGCCTTCCATTCCTCTAACCTGCCACTATGTCAAGGTATACATTCCATAAGCACCAGTGACTCTATTAGAAAACCATTTTACGAGTCATGTTGGTGGGAAGCCCTAACAAAATTCCAAGGGCACGACTAGGGCATGGCAAAGTAGTTCATTTTAAATATGATTCCATGACCATGGTGACCCACATCAGTGAAATCAAAATAGAAGTCACATCCAGCTCAATTTATAAAATTTTGAACATCCCAAAAGTTGGCCAGTGATATTTTAAATATACTTACAAAGGAGTGAATCAAATGATCGAATGATTTGGAGAAAGATGTGTTGTAACTAGATATAAGGAAGGGTGTATTAAAGGAGTAGTTACTTCTTCATTCCCTCTAAAATGGTAGGAATTTGCCATCATATTAATGAATTTTTACCCTAGAAGGAAGGTTATCTAATTAGGGATACCACCTAAAAATGATGAAAAATATTAAGTACCCCAATCATTTGTGTTATAAATTTGCCATATTTTCTTTATCGATCCTTAAAAAATACTGTAATTAGGGTCCAACATAAAAAAATCTATTGTTGATTCCAAACTGCACCTACTTGCCCATCGTGGAATGATAAAATTAATTGTCCTACATGAAGCATCTGAAGTAGGAATTCCTTGAGATAGAGTAGTAGAGGATGTCAACTTGTTTGTCAAATCTGATCCAAGTGAGTCGGATTCTATTGAAGATAGTGCATCTAAGGAAAACTTTGAATCTGAAAGTCAAGAGGAGGAGGAGTAGTATCTTATATGTAAATGTCCTGCCTATTCTAGACTATCTAAATCCTCCTAGCCTGCAAGAAGAACCAGGTATGAGAAGTATAATACGGAAGACCAAGGGAAGGGATAGATGCCTATTCCAAAAGGAAGCCCACCTACCTCTAACCTTGCCACTAAAATCTTAGATGAGATTGTTGGAGTGAAATAACAATAGGTCTTGTTGAATAAAAAATTGGATAAACTCAAAGATGAATTTTTTGAACACGCTGCCTTAGTAAAACAAGCTCTTAATTTCAAAATTGACATCCTCAAATAGATTTCGATGAATAAGGTGGTGAAACCAAATGACTCAGTCACCCAACTAGTGAATTTTAGTCATTCCCATAACAAGAGCTCCATGTCTGTGAAGAAAATAAAGAAATAAATGAACATTGGTAAGAATTTTGAGTTGACCAAAATACTCAATGAGGATAGTTAACTTCCACCTTCTAAGTTTCTTTCATAGTAACATCAAAAGTGCATATGTAGCCCCCAAAGAGAAGATCCATTTATTTGTAGAGGGATGCATCTTGATGTTGGAATACCTCATGAAGTAGACGCAGTTATCAACAACATCATTGAAGCAACAAAACCATATCCACTACAAGAAAAGTAGGATGCTCCATAGAATGAAGAGCCTACATAGGTTGTGCACATAAATACTGTGGCCATTGAACCAGCACAGGATACTAAGAAGACCAAACCATAGATTAAGAAGGTGAAACATGAGAGAAAGTTACCAACCAATCCATCAAATCCAATTCGAACCTCATCCCGACTTAAATCCAAGAACAATATTGAATGATAAACTTTTGATAAATTTGCACAATTTATGTATATATTTGGAGAGTTTATTTTTATTATTATGATGAAAGTATTTGGCATTTACAAGTTTTAATTGTATCTGTTATATTTTAAATAGTTTGTTTAGTTTTTGCAGTAAATAGTTTGCAGTATTATCTTTGTGGATGGTTATAGTATTTCATTTATGCAATATATTTTTTGAAAATTATTGTAGTGCTTTATTTGACATGTTTAAGAAGTTATCTCTATGATAGTGCAATGTTTCATTTGTAATATATCAGTTATAAGTTTGTTGTATTTATCTGTAATGTTTAATTGTTATGCTAAGAAAATTCAACAATATTTTATTTGTTTTATATTGGCGTTCAATCATGTATGCATGAGGACATGCATTCTCTCCAGTTTGGGGGAATGATGAGTGTTGAAATGTACATGTATCATGCAACCTTTTATATTTCTTTTATCTATAAATGTGTGCAAATGAATGTATTATGATGGTTGATTGTATCTTATTTGCATGATTTATAAGTAAATTTGATTTATGATGTTAAAATGATAAATGTTCATATTTTACACAAATTGTGTGAAGTTTTCAAAATTTTGGTAGTAGAATGATTGCAGGTATTTTAAAAAACATAAATCAGTGTATATGAACCAGACGTAAGAAGGCATGCTAAGAAATTGCATGGAAAAAGATATTAAAGGTGCTATAGAAAACACATACCAAAAGGTGTTACAGAAAACACCTACAGAAATACATTACACAAAGTACCTACTGAAAAGATCTATAGAATAAGTATTGACCGAATAAAGTCATCTAACACGTTAGAGTTTTACGTTTAATGAAAACATAGCAGTATTATGTGGATTATACAGTCAACTTGTTTGTTTAATGTGATGGCATCAATATGTGGCACATGACTTAATATTTATTACATAATTTGTAACGTGTCATCAAAGTATGATTTTTTAAAGTGGTTAAGCTATCAAGATTCGGACAGAAAACTTAATTTATATTTTCCTTGAGAATAGTACAAAATAGTTTTCCTATCTTGTCAGCAACTTATTTAAATTTAGGACTTTTGATTATGTTAGTTTGGAAAGTTCCACTTGGGAAATTCCAATTGTAATAAAGCCTAAGTTTAGTTGTAGTGTGCCTTTATTTTATATTACTTGTGTTATGAAAGTTAGCAACTAAATATTCAAGTATTCGGGATGACATTAAGGCATACATAGAAGACTTTTATTGTAAAATGTCTAAGTAACATTATAAATACAATGAAAGGACCTTTGAAAATATCTGCTAGTTATTGTCTAATATTAAAAGTCTGAAATTCATTATATCATTTGAGCATTGCACGCTTGAGAATTTGAATTTGTTAATAAAGCAGTAGTATTTTCTCCATGAGTTTGGTAATTGTATCCTTGTAATTTTGTTATGTTGCATTTACTTTTGTAAATCGCCACTTTATTTTCTGCATAATGAATTAAATAACATTAGAATAGTAGAATGAAATATTAGTTGATGAAGTAAAGTAAATTAGATTAGGAGAGAAGAGAATTACACTGTCCTCTACAAGGCAGGTCAAACTCTGACAACCAATCCCTTACTCTCTTGCTCCTGGAATATATTATAATTAGCTTGTGAATAGAATTAGTTAAATTACACAATATTATATTATAGATTATTTTAAATAGTCAATGCATTAATAAATTGCACGTGGATCCACACCAATAACCATACACAACATAAAATTAGTTTAAATCATAAATTGCATTCTATTTTCATTCAAGCACAATTTTATTTCTTGTAACTTTTATTTTCTACAAACCCAAAACTAAGAAATAAAATTAAGTCAGAGATTAATCATTGTGGTATAACCTATACTAGATTACTATTATTTAAATCATTTCACCTAGATTAACAAATTAAGTGTATGCGATATAGCTCAACACCTTCACTATTAGAAGCTTATCCTTGGTAGTGGATTTCTCTAATGATTTCTTCTAGGAGCTATTTTGATGATGCTTCTACGAGCTCTACAACAAGGCTCTCCAAGCCTTCTTCTTGTTTCTCCTTGAGACCTCTCCAAGGTCTTCTATCTTACAACTTCTTTGGCCTTCCAATTGAGACATTTTCTTCAACCTTATACTTTTGGAAGTATTGGTGATGAGATCTTCTTCTCAAATCTCTAAATTTTTTTTATTCTAGATTCTAGAATGGGACCTTGCTGGTCATTTTTTCTTTACAATTTGTAGGCTTTAATGGAGATCACAAATCTCCTATTTTGCATACTCTTCTATGGAGTCTCTTTTACAAAATATTCTCTAGAGTATTTCTTCTAAATTAGGAACTTCTTTTGAAATATAACCTCTTCTTCTAGAACTCTTTTGTGGAGCTCTTCTTCTAGAGTCTTCTTATTCTAAATAAAAAAATCTTCTTCTGAATTAGGAACTCTTATTTGAAGTCTTATTCAAAATTAAGGCTTCTATGGCCTTCTCTTATGTATTAGGGCTTCTGTAACCCTTTCTTCTAGATCAAGGATCCTCTAGCATTTTATGCTTTTGCAATGTGAATGTTTTCAATATTGCAATGGAGATCTGCAATCTCCAAACTTCACCATGATTCTTCTCCTAGAGTCTTTTTCTACAACATAGAACTAGTCTATGCATGAGGAAATCACATAGACTTTTAGGCAATGAAGGTGAAATACTTCTCTATATATTGTAGGAAGTATCCCAACTTCTAAGATTTAATTTTCTGCAACAAAAAACTTTATACAATAGTTAACATTAAAAAATATAGATCCTTAAATAGTCTTCACTAGTTGATCTATCAAACTAGTGGAATGAATACTGAATCCTAGTCTTCACAAGTTTTTCTGCAAATATATGGAAAGACTCTATTCAAATGTAATCTAGAATTTTTGTAACTAGGGTTTATTTTAGTCCTTTCAATTTTTTCTATGACTCTCCCTAATCCTATCTTGATTCATCATGTCTCTGATACCAGTGTTATATTTTGAGGATATATGTAGTGGGAGAGATCTAACACAGGTCCTAATTGTTAGGATCCAAATTGACATCAATCAAAACTTGATATTGTTACTGTCTATCTTCCAAATTTCTAATTAGGCTTACACCTACTAGTCACCGCTTAGAACTCAACATTGTATGGACTAAATATTGCTCTAGACCAACCTCCAGAGTAGGTTGGTTCCTTATCAACTGATAGAGTGTTGACTCAATTAAGCTCAGTAATTTTTTTAAGAGATAGGATTAGAAAAAAGTTTAGGGTTAAGGAATTATGAGTAAAATAGTGGCCTTAGTGGTTCTAGTGTTTCTTCAGATGCTCCCATATGACATCCTTAGTGGTTCTAGTGTTTCTTCATAATTTAGGCTTCTACAACCTTCTCTTATGTATCAGGGCTTATGTGGCCCTTTCTTTTGGATCAAGGCTCCAATGGAATTTTTTGCTTCTACAATGTGAAGGTTTTCAATCTTGCAATGGATATATCCAATATTCAAACTTCACCATGACTCTTCTCCTACAGTGTTTTTCTACAACATAGAACTAGTCTATGCATGAGGAAAGCACATAGACTTTCAGGCAACAAAGGTGAAATCCTTCTCTATATGTTGTAGAAAGTGTCGCAACTTTTGAGAGCTAATTTTTTGCAACAAAAAACTTTAGACAATAGTTAACATTCAAAAATATAGATCCTTAAATAGTCTTCACTAGTTGATCCATAAAAGTAGTATAACGAATATTGAATCCTAGTATTCACAAGTTTTTCTGCAACTCTGTGGAAAGACTCTAGGCAAATGTAATATTAAATTTTTTGTAACTGAGATTTATTTTAGTCCTTTAAATTTTTCCTGTGACTCTCCCTAATCCTTTATCGATTCATCATGGCTCTAATACCACTGTTATATTTTGAGGATATATGTAGTGGGAGAGATCTAACACAGGTCTTTATAATATGAGAGAGAGTGATTCTGCAATGTGACTGAAATATACTATAAACATAAAGTGGTGAAAATATAATGCAGTATGGAGGTAATGTTCACTCCATTAATATAAGCTAAATAACTACATTGTACTCCATACATGAGTTCTACCACTATCTACAATTATTGACTATAATGCACTTTTTCTATATGTGGTATTTATATGAGGCCCTTTATATAGGAATATAGATTCCTTAGCCAACACTCTACCTAGCTATTACAAGGTGACACCTTGCACATTACAACTTGCACATTGACACTTGTGCATTTATTACATTGCTTCAAGTAAGTAGCTAACTTTCCCCTAAAGTAATATCCTACTCTAACTATGTACCAAAGGTGATATATTTACATGACCCAAATGATCTAATATAATCTAATTATAATAGGTTTGTACTCTTAGAAGTGACAAGAAACCTTCTTCTCCTATACTTTGACATATTTCAAGATCAAGTCTAGGTTCATTGACAATGTTTCTAGAAATCGTGGTACTTTTTAGCCATGTGACAAACATACCATCTAGGTGATAATTACAAGAATCATGTAAAATATATAACCTAACACCTTTATCTTAATATCCAATCCATAAATTACTTTTCTTTTATTTTAAGATATATTTCCCAACTGAATTGGGGCTTTGTAGAATATTTTTTTGCTCTTTCCACCTGCATAGGTTGTGTCAATTAAGTCTGCATACCATAGTATATCATTATATGCTACTCTCTCTAGTACATACTTTGGAAATAAATTTATGGGCTTGTTGAACCTAAATTTATAAAATGGTAGCATCCTACAAGAAATACCAGTCCTCTTTAATATGAAACTGTAGGACAGTGATACTATCCTCTAAGATATATCAAACCTTTTCTCCTTTCATTACACTTATTGCTATTATTAGGAACTCATTTGCAAAATGGAAATAGGAGGAACCCTAGCATAGGATTTTTTTCTAGTAGGGAACATTTCTCTCTTGTACTTGTTTAACTTATATCCTTAAGTTTGAGTGCTCACACAACTAGATTTTTTGATATAACAAAAAATGTGCTAAGAATGAGCAATAATTGAAGGTCTAATTTTATCTAAAGTTGGTAAATCCTTCTTGACTTTATTGGGCTATCAAGTCACTAAATTCAAGGTTTAAAGGATTGCTTTTTTGAGTTACTCCATAGCATGTGAATGATACCTAATTCTTCTTGTGTTATTTATTTGTCACTATCAATATAAAATATGAATGTTTCCATGCTCAAGGTATCTTTGGCATCTTCATTGAATATTTCTTGGCTTAAGGTAAAATCTAGCATAGCCTCGTCAAACTTGTTAAGCTCCAGATTCAATCACTTTATTTTATCTTTAATCTTGGCATACTACCAATTTGCAATATTTGGGATTATCTTGAACCCGTCTAATACTAACAACATTTGACATATAGCATATCCTATAATAACTACCTCAAATAGATTATTTTGGTGTGCAATAAATATTTTAAGTGATATTCATAGTGCAATGCACATGCATCTACCAATTCATAGTCAAGATGGATATGAGGAACAAGGTATTGAGCCAAATAAATAGTCTAAATACTTTTAGCAAAGGACTCTCCTTTGCTTTTTAGGTATCTTTGGTAAGCATATTCCCTCATAATCTTTGCATCTTTTGACAACTTAGGGTCCATCCTTTTGGATGTATTTTCTATCTATTTTAGGGGCTCATTTTTGTTACTTATGCACAAGTTACCCTCTTTGGAGCTAAGTGAGCACTTGTATTATCTTTTGATGGTGTGGAAGTAGTTTTACTTTTCCTCTTAGATTCCATGGTCATTATGAGATTTTTTTTGAAGGATCTATGCATCTACCTTTGCACTTAAAATATTTATAGTGCTTATTTGATACAAATGAAGATTAATTCAATAATATTTATTAATAAGACTCAACATTTAATTTATTGTGAATAATGCACTTGTGAAGATTTAGTCTCTTTTTGGCTATAAGTGATGACCATGATATTTATTCAAGTAGCAGGATCACTTGGTTTGTGTATCATTCCTTAGGATTGGCTAATTTTAAATTTTATCATTCAAATGTTGCCTTCCTATTGACACAATGCCAAAGCTTCTTATTTTGTTCATTCATTCTTGATCTTATGGCTTAGGATTTTCCTCTTTTAATGCATCGATTTGGGAACCAAATGTTATGAATTTTATTCAAAGCAACTGATTTGGAGCTTTGAGTAATGCTAGAAAAATAGAGAATAGAGAGTTTGGATCATATAATATTATCTGTTTCAATTTATTTGTACTCTACCCCTAATCAAATTTTCTTTCTATCCTTGTATGAGATGTCAACACCAGTTGGTGCATGTGAGGTTGACAAATTCCTTCTAAATATTTTCTTACAATAATCACTAGTTATGAGAGATGCTCTGTACTTGTCCTATGGATTTTTCTTGCATTATTTTGGAAACAACTTGTGTGAAGTCTCTTTAGCAAGTCTATAAAAAGGTGCTATGGTTTGAAGAGCATTATCAACATTATTCAGCCTCTCTTCTTACTCTTGATTTGAATATCTTTGCTATGCAAGAAAAACTTAGATGATGTACTAGAATCTGGTGGTGATTCATCACCCTTACTCAAGGTTCCTTGGGGATACCAACTACATACTAGAACCTCACCATCCACTTTGTGTTCTCAAAAATATTTGAACAAGAAATGGGATGTGGATTTTAGTTGTTTAGAGAACTTATTTGTGGACTTGGTTCCTTCTACAGCTTATTTAGTACAAAATATCACCTATACAATTTCATAGTTATGACTTCATCGGGTGAGTTTTTATTTGAATTTTCCCCTTACCTACATGAGGAATACACCTCATTTTGCCACACTTGAACAAGGAATAATCTCATTAATTTAAGGTATCCTTAGCCAAGGTTCATCATATGAAGTCTCTTTGAAAAAATATTTCTTCTTTTTTTAATATTTATATATGTACAAATACAAAATATCCTAGTTTAACTCATACCTATTGACACAAATATTTCATCGAGATCGAAATCCTAGGCTTCAATAGTTCACTATTTTTTAATAATTGGGTACAAAGAGATGTTTCCCCTATCAAGACAATTTTGGTATGAAGTGCTTGTACCTGCTATGGATAGATTCTCAATGTGATGCATGTGAATTTGCTTCTATGGAAATACTTTTAATATGATTAGCGACCAATCCATCTATAGATAGCCTCCAATCTTACTAGTGAAATCCCTTGACAAAAAAAATTTGAATGATGTAGGGAGATTTATTATTTCTATATCTTGGGATACTATGAAATATAGGCAAGCATGAAAAGTAAGTGATAGGCTTTTAACAATTCCCAATATTTGGACCACAGTTTCATCTAGTTGTATCACCCTCTTGTACTTGGGTTGACAGTTTAGCTCCAATATGTTGGCCACCCCTTTTGGTATGACTAAAGTACTTGCCCCAAAATATATCATGTAATTGTATATCAATTTATCTTTATAGAACAAGGATAAATAAAAAGGGGTAGGCTTAGGATTTCTCACTCTAGGTAGACATTTGTAAAATTACGAGTACTTTTATCTTCCCAATTTCCTTTATTCCTCTAGTTCCTTTTTTAGATGGTCTTTATACCCAAGAATAGACATGATGTACCATATAGGTACTACCACTATGGATTTCCTTAGATGGTCCACCGCACTGAATAACCCATGGGAAGTAGCCTTATGAATGACCTACAACTATGGTGGGAATTTGATATTGACCATCATTGATTGAATGGATCTAGTCAGGGTATGTGTTATTTTTGAAACTCCAAAATGTTTTGCTTGATACCTATTGAAGGTTTGGGTGTGCTTGGTTTTAGTGGTACCATGGTGGTAGGAATCAATTTGGGATTAGTTGGCCTTTTTTAGAGGTCTAAGATCATCTAGTTGCTTTTTTATTGCTCTTTTATAACCCACTTTTTAGCCCTTGTCACATAGTCCTACTAGATTACCTACACTGTTAGATACCATGTGCACTTCTTCATCCCATGTTACTAGGATATGCTCTTGAGTTGCACAACTTGATTATAGAAGGTATGGAGTATGGGTAGGTTGACTCATCAATTATGGCTCAACCCATGAATATGATATAGATACCTCAGTAGGAATCATTTTGCTTATTATAGTTGCAATTGGTTGGGATATTTCTCTAAAATAGATCTAGGTAGATTAAGCATTAAGAGTTGGTAAATACCAATCAATGAGCTTGTCCACATAATTATTTTTTACGATAGCTATATCCTTAGTAGGGTTGAGAGATACCTATTGTAAGGGGGTTGGTTCTGATAACATTTGATGATTTTGGATCTATACTTGATCAGTATCCCTATTAACCTATAATGGGGGCCTTGGTTAGTGATTTAAAGGAGGTCTATTGTCTTGGTTGCTTTGTTGGAATGGAGGTCTTAGGTTATTCTGATACCAAAATCTCTAGGGTTTTTTTTGTCTCGTCATGGACAAAATTTCATTGGTGACTATATTAAGCAGATTTTTCATTGCTTAAAAATTGAAGTTATCCAAAACAAAAGGAATTGGAATAGAAGAGGAAGAAGGGACTATAGGTAAAACTAATGTTGGATGAAAGGTTGTTGTCTAGATGGTATAATGAGGATGTGGAGATTGTATACTTGGAAACATAGGCATGAGAGGCCTAGGATCTAGCCTTCCTATTTGGACTAGGTCATTTTCAACTTGGATGGCTGATGAGTGTTGTTATTCCTATTCACTTTAATTTGTCAATCCTAGGTGATGTCTTTATCTATATGCACAAATTACTATAAGAGATATTTTGAGAGATGGATTTTTTACCTCCTAAGAAAAAATTAAAGCAATATTGAATTGAAAGCACAACATAACATAATTAAAAAGGAAAGTAAATACATAAAGTAAAGTAGAACCAAAATGAAATCACATTCTTAAATTGTTCAATTTATATTGCTAAAAAAGAGTGTAGGAAAGTGCAAAAACTTAATACTATTATAACAAAAATTAGGAAAATAACAACATATTAAGCCATAAAAAATAGAAAACATCTCTTTATCAGTGTGAGAGAATGGGACCTTGCTTCTTGTCTGATAAATAGGAAATCTAATTTAGATTAAATTAATATAATTGTACAATAACATTATTTCAACAAAACATACTCTTTTACTACAAATATAAAAGTACTAAAAATTTGATATGACAATCCTTAAGTCCACAACTATCGCCTTCCTTCACTACTATCTCTCCAACCTCCTAATTTTTATTAGGGTAGTTATTTATAATAGTAATAACGTTATCATCATGAAACTTACTATAAGGAAAGCTTGTTCCTAGAAACAAAAATTAACATCATTTGTTTCTCAACTATTTATTGCCTAAGGTTATCTGCAGTTGATACAAAAATAAAAAAAATGATAACCACAAGCTCTCATTGGTTATTTCATGAGGAAAATGATAATTTTTAGTTTGGGAAAAAAAAAAATTAACAAAAAATTAGAGTCACATTTGTCGTTGACAACCATAACTCTATTTTGGGAAAGTTCCAATTCTAATCCTTCTATCAATGCAATCAATGAGGTGTTCATCCATTGTGATAATTTATTTTCAATTGGTTAGTTATAATCCTTGTCGTTTATAACCCATTATATATCCAAAGCATAGGAATGTGCTCAAGAAAATGCTCGAGAACCTTTAGTATGGAATAACTCTTTACAAAATTAGAATTATTAGTGAAAACAACCAAAGGAAGTAAAAAATATATTTCAATATTAATTAAGAAATGACATTCACATATTCTAACCTATTTAACCCAAATATATAACAAACTATACAAAGATTCAATATTAATCTACACATATGTCTCAAACAGAGGTAAGAAAACATATCAAAGCACCTATCATATGAGGTATTTCTAGGCCTCATAATTCCATCCTTCATAAGTATTTGCATGTACTGATGTAAATATCTACTCCAAATTTATCCTCATGTTGGTTTCTTCAACCACCTTCAGAGTGAATTTCTCATTTGAGCAGCGATATCCCAACATTCTTTCATATCATGGATCCAGATTAAGAATGTTGTATGATTTGGGGATCCTATAGAATCAAAATGAGGCATGGGACTAATAATGAGAGAGGGCCTAAGTCTCATTCCAATTCACTTGAACTCAATATTCCAAATGGTGGAAATAATAAATAATGCTCAATGGTGTGACCAGTTGATATTGGTAGGTGAAATTGAATTCCTCTTCTTTAGCCTTAGAGGCAATTATTACCATATCACCTAACATGCTTCCTTAGCTATCTCAATATAGGATTCACTACATTCTTAGAAATTCCTGGTGCATTCATTTAGGTGAATCACACACTGACATTTGGTATTGGCTACACTCTTTAGCTCAAGGTGTCCAGTAATAACTGTAGGGACATTAGGATATTCAAATCTTATTTATAGTCATATAGTAGATTCCCTAGTTGCATATTATATAGCCCTATACTTGAAATTATTTTAACTCTATAGCATAGAGGTAAATTCTCTCATATAGACATCCCCAACATAAATATTGGGTAAAATATATAATCTTCAACTACTACAAAGTTTTAGATGAAAATTTTGTAGAGTATGTTATTTTTCTCAAGTATGCTAGTCATGAATACTTCAAAAAACTCTTGTGGTGTTTCTAGGGTGTATGTTAGTCTAGAATACAATCTAAGTAGCTTCCACATAAATAATAATTCTTGTAAAAATAGGCTATAAAACCTTGTTGGATACCTACACTACAACATTTGTATTGCAATGTTATAGGCTGCTTCAAATTATGTTCATATCACAACAAGTTCTACCTTTAATTGCTCTTTTTTATCCTTTAAATATTTAAGGGATTGTTTCCTCTGCTCAAGATAGGCACACCTATCCATTGCTCAATGGTAGCATTATGCTCTTCTAATTCTACCAAATTTAGGGGAATAATGACCATAGGCTTAGGAATTTTTAAGGGATTAGTTTGTACCTCTTGGTCTTGATGTGAAATGAAGTCATTAACTTGTATTTCTAGCATATTGTCATTATGCTCTATAATATCCATAAGTGTTTCCTAATCACGTTTTGATGCTAGTTTTTGTGCTTCCCCTAAATGTTCTTCCTCACTTGAATTTGTTGTTTTTTTTGCACTATATTTCAAATACTAAAGGATGGAAAAAATTAAGGGGTTATCCCCTTCCTCCAAGTTGTCCTCATGCTCTATGGGTGTCAATATTTCTAAAACCCATATATACCTTTGCTTCTCCTTGATTGCAACCACTTCTTCCTCAATCTAAGAAAGTAGGGTATCCCTTTCTTGTAGCATACTTATAACCTCCTTCAATTCCTCTAATTTTTTCTTCAATTTCTCTTCTAGGTTTAGGGTTTTATCTCCTATTTCCTCTTTGTCTATTATCACTACCTCTTGTGTTACTCCACTCCCACTGACATCCTTCATTGCTATATTTTTTGCCCTTTTTTTCTCTTCCCTACTCCATGACATGACTCGTTCCTTGTAGGCCAATAATTTGTGACTCTATGCTATACTTTTTCATTCTATGCTTTTAGGAACTTTTGGTACTTCTAGCATAGACACCTATTATTTTGATGATGTCTTATTTTATGACCACTTATAGGAGCTACCTGTTGTAGATATATGTTGTATATTCTTAGTGCTCATTTTATTGGCACTTAAGAATGTGCACAAATGGTTATCCAATAATTTCTACCATTGAATTTTTACTTCCTATTAAATAAAGTGGTTTTTGTAGATACTTTATATAAGGACACAATGTATAAGAGGACCTGCATCCTCCTGTACATGTTTAGCCATTGAATGAAAAGAAGAGCATAAAATGTATGGTAGGTCTATTCTTTTTTATGGTATTCTAATCACATGTTGTAGATATGTTAAAATATTCAAGTGTTATCCTAAAAATAGGGTAAAATAACCATAATAGGTAAAATAATGCATGGTCCAAATAATGATTGCATCCCATGGTTTCAATAGACTAGACTGCATGATGCCTTTACACACATTTGTTCTTCTCATTTCATATTTTGTTTTAGGGTCTCCCTCTTTCATGAATATTTTGAGCACTTCATGTAATGGGGAATATGAACCAAAACATATTTATCCTACATAGGGAATATGAGAAATTTCACTCAAGGTTCTGGTCATTACCTATATTGTAGTGCCCCTAAGTGTTGTTTTCCTTCTCATAGGCAATTAGAAAAATCCTCCCCAAGAATGGTGTTGAACACATCAAAAAATTAAAGGAACTCTAGCCAACCTATATACTAGAATATTTTTCCCCCTTCATAGTATCACAACAAATCTTTAATCCTAAAAGGTTTAGATATTTTCCTATGTTTTCCTAGTCTAGTCAAGTGTAGGATTTAGAAAGTAGGATATCGTCTCTACATAATTCAAATTTGCTAAAAACTAGTTGTAAAGTAATAAATTTGAGGGTGGTGAAGCTCATAATCATCACTAATGCATGCATGTAAAGGTGGAAACTTTTCATAGCCTTCACCTAGTTTGTAATTAGTTCCCTAATGGTGCTTCTTCCAATACCAAATCCTGAGTGGCCAAGTGGCACAATTATTTACCTTACTTGACTTTGTGTTTGTTTATTGATGATGAGGTGAGATGGCCTTTTCATTATCTATCACATATCACATGTGTATTAGATACCTTATCTCCTTGTGCCATGATCAATAATATTTTTCAATGGTCATGTCTCTTAATCATTATTTTCATATGGGAAAATCACTTTGTCTAGTTGTCATTTGCATGATGTACATTTTTTTATCATGTGACTTAAATTATAAAAAATCCTTGATGGTTATCTCCTTGACATGTGTCTTCCACCATATTCATATTTATAATTTCTAATATTTCCATAATATCATATCCACCTTTGTCATGTTAGTGTCTACCTTCACTATAATTTTCTATTTTTATTGTCAGTGTCTACCATCAGTGTATTTTTCTATAAATGATATGACATGTCCTTTCCTACTTCTTAATCAAAAGCACATCCACATGCTTTTTTGTGACATGGCTAAATTTTCTAATGCTTGTCTAAATCTCATTTCCCTTATTGTTTTTGTAGATTTTCTAGAGCAACTTGAATGTGTTATCACTAAGGTAGTTGGTGTCTAGAAATGGGATATATTATATTTTCAAACATAATTTTGCTACCCTAGTATGAATTTTTTTTACTTGCATGTTAGAGGGAGGATATATGGGAGTGGACCATGCATAATCTAACCATATTATTGATATTAAATAATAAATAAAGGGAATGCATACCTCATTGATTTGGAGTGTGATTTAATTTTTATTTGGCTAAATTTGAAAGGATTTCTAGTGCAAGTTATGGTTGTGAGAGTACTAAAAACAAATAATGAAATACAAATACCATCAGACACACACACACACACAACACACATATTATTTATAGAAGAGGCCAACATTGTTGGTTTTCAACCATCTTCTACCTTGGTTGCATCGTATAAGGATTTTCACAACCAAGTAATTATTTCCAAGTTATGCATGCTAAAAACCAATTTTTATACATAACTTGACCTAGTAATGCCTACAAATAGATTTTAATAACTAGGATCCTCTCATATTTTTCAAGGACAACAAATTTTAATTGATAACTTAGTTGGAGGAAGATATTTCTATAACCACATACATATGATTGTAACTAAAATTGAGCTAACAATTCTTCCTTAGTATATAGCTTCTTATATACCTTTAACCTATGTCCATTTACCAACATTCATTTTTACGAACCATCATACGGTCATAAGTGAACTGCATCTTTGTCAAAAACTTGTTCTATATGATATCGACCTAACCAACACATGCGTAGTTTACCTTTAAAATCATGGTAATGAGAATCAAATAAAATTTTCCAATCACTTGGCTAAAATTTATTAATCTTAATATGTTTATCATGCCATTTTTATCACTGCTACTAAACGAGTTTTGTATTTTTAAAGCTTTAAGTCTAAGTTCATATAATTGATTCAATTGTGTCACTCTCTATAAATATGAATATGCTAAATAAATCCCAAACTCTAAATCTATACATAGTGTTTGAATCTCAAATTTAATAGGAAGTATGGGTTCCTTACCAAGCACAAGTTCATATAGGCTAAAACCTATTGTAGACTTCCATGTGGTGTTGTACACCCATACTACTTCATTCATCCTATTAGCTGAATATTGTTGATGTGTAGCTATTATCTTCATCAAGATATTCTCCAAATCATGATTGGTAGCCTCTACCCATCCATTGGATTAAGGGTGATAGGGCAAAAAAATTTGATGCTTGATTTGATACTCCATAAATGCTTCAATAATTTTGAATGTAAATTATGGTCCCTGGTCTAAAACAATTTCTTAAGGTGTTCCATATTGCTAAAAAAATTGTTCATACAAAAAATCAACAACTTTTTCTTCATGAGCATAGGTTTGAGCATAATATTTTATCCACTTTTTAACATAGTCAATACAAAAATGTGTTATTTTCCATTAGAATTTTGATCAATTGGTCCAACAAAATCAATCCTCCATTTCTCATATGGTTCAAGCAACACTCGATTCTGTAGAGGTATTTCATTCGAAGTAGTTGATCATCCCATCCTTTGGAATTGGTCACATT
This sequence comes from Wollemia nobilis, assembly GCA_028583015.1. NCBI lineage: Eukaryota > Viridiplantae > Streptophyta > Pinopsida > Araucariales > Araucariaceae > Wollemia > Wollemia nobilis. The sequence continues at coordinate 2,301,623 of JAQPPZ010001045.1, forward strand.
GTTAGATATATTTTCATGCATCTCAATGAAATGTGAGCTAGTAATAACTAGCACCAAGGACTTTAAGAATAGTTCTTTTTGTAGAATAATATCCTCTAGTTGGGTCATTCTTGCATGCTTAAAGGATATCAAAAAACTTATCTTCCCCTACACATCTACATAACACAAAATGAAACCCACTTCTAAACAAAGTTAATTTATAAGATAAGCTTTTCTAAATCAAATAATATTTTTGTTTATGTTAGAAGTGAGGAGAAATTTTTCTTTTTGCTAAATAATTAGCAATTTCAATGATCCATGAAGAATTTGTGGATATTGCAAAATATTATCATTTGGAGATGTATCTTCCATGGGCTCACTGTCACTTGCATGCACTAATATAAACAAATGGTCATCCAGAACATTATATTTTCTAGGTTTATTGACAATAGTAATATCAAACTCTTGTAGCCATAACAACCACCTAATAAGCCTTTCACTAACCATTGCTTTGTTCATTAAGTATTTTATGGAAGAATAATTGGTATGAACAAATATTTGGTACCCTATGATGTAGTGGTAGAATATATTAATGGAAATTACTACTGATTTTTTTTAGTAGTCATATAGTTTTTCTTATTTACTATTAAATTCTTGATAATATTGTAAATTTCATATGATTTTTCATCTTCTTCTTGGTCCAAGACTACTCCTAGTGCATTATTCAATGTGTTAGTGTGGATGTGAAATGGAAGTGATAAATTAGGGCATTGAAGAATGGGTGCAAAGATAAATTGTTTTACTTGTATCATATGTTATTTTATATTCATCTATCCAGTTAAATTTTACATCTTTCATTAGTATTTTAAAAAGAGGATCCATAATTTTACTAAATTCTTGAATGAAGAAATGGTAATAATCTACATGACCTAAAAAACTATGAACATCCATTTGTGCTTTTAGTATTGGGAGTTTTTTAAATATTTCAATATTTTCGTTATCCACCTTGATGCTTTTTTAACAAAATATGATGCCCTAGAAAAATTCCCTCGTCCATCATCATAATATATTTTTGATGGCTTTGCATATGGTTAGTACTTTATCTAATTTTTTTAAAGCCTCATCAAAGGAATCCTCATGGATAGTAAAATCATCCATGTAAAATTCCATGCATTCATTAGAAAGATAAAAAAAATTCACTAATATCGCTCTTTGAAATGTAGCATGAGCATTACAAAGGTTTAAGGGTAACACACAATATGCAAATGTCACTTAAGGACATGTGAAAGTTATATTTTCTTGGTACTCAAGTGCTACCTAAATTTTCTTATAGCCACTAAATCCATCTAGGAATGAGAAGTATTTCTTCTTGGTGAGTGTGTCTAAGACCTGGTAAATAAAAGTAAATGGGAAGTGGTCATAGCATGTGGTATTTCTAAGGACACAATAGTCAACACACACCAAGTACCATTATTTTGAGGGACTATAACCAATGGAGAAACCCATTGGCTATCAAAAATTAGATATATGAATACTATAGCTAATAATTTTTCAATTTCACCTTTGAAAATATCTTTTAGTGTAGGATTTATTCTATTTGAGGTTGGTGCATTGGTTTAGCATCATCTATATAAATATGATAGGTACAAACTTTAGGGTGAAATCCTTTCATATCACTATACTCCCATGAAAATGCATTGCCATGTTTTCTCAATATGTTGAATAGTTTGGCCTCTTCATGGTCATGTAGCCAATTGTCAATATTCAATATTTTTTCTATGTCATATCTCAATTTATCTAGTGCTTGTGTGTAGCAAAATAAGTGCAATATATGTACTTCATAGTGACTTTAATGGACACTAATTGGGTAATAAAGAATAAAATATTTTTGTATTCTCATTAAAATAAATTTTAGTGGGAATAATGTTATTTAATGGACTCTGGTTATATGTGAGAAGGTATCTTTATCAATTATGTGTTGTGCTAAATGGGCTCTCTTGAAAAGGTATGATTGGAAATGATTCAAAATTTTCACATTCATCTTCCCACAAAATTTGGTGTACCATGACTTGTTCATTTTTAGGATAGAATCCTAACAATTTTTCTACCAATATGGTTTCATCTTCAAATAAAATTCCCTCCAAGAGCTCAAATTTCTCAATGTGTTATTTTATAGTGATGGTTGCGAGGGATAATTTTTTTCCTCCATTTGACTTATCTATCCATAGATGACCAAAAAATATCATTGAGTGTTGGGTTGGTCGATATAATGAGTTTCTCCTAATGGCCATCCCATTAGAGATAGTAATATTACTAGACTGATAGTCAATGATTTTTTTATCATCACAAGCTAAGGTCTTGCTAATATTAGTGGATACCGTCTAACTGAGCTATAGGGTTATAGAACCAATAATTCCATGGGATATTTCCATGAAGCAATTATCATAGGAATATCTTCTATTATTCCTTTAGGTCTCTGGTATATCTATTTTCCATATCTAATACAGTGGTAGTTGGTCTAAAATAAGTGATATGCAACTTATCCATTGTATCCTTCATCATTACATTAATATCTTCCCTAAGATCTATTAATACATTTGTTATTCTAGTGGTATGAATAAATACAATAATGAAAAGACTACTAGGATTGTTGTACTTTGGTGGTACCAACTTACTGGTCAAAATGGTAGCTAATTTACCATCCAAATGGATAGTTTGTGGGTCTAGATTTATTTTTTACCTATATTCTTGATACACAAATCCTAAATGGTGTTTTTAAACAATGGTATTTCCTAAATGGTCTATAGTAGAGAGATTGATAAATTGAGTCTGTAGACACCAAAACAGCACCAATATGATTATGTGACTACAAAAATTGATCACATTAACACACATAGCCCCTAGGGTAGCCCCCAGAGGTTAAAAAGTGGTTCTAACCACTTACACGACGAGTTTTGCAAGTCAAAAATCAATTTGGCACCTTTTAGACACTTTATTTCTTATTCGTCCCACCCAGGGACGAGTGCGAATTTGTACTCGTCCTACCCAGGGACGAGTATGGATTTGTACTCGTTTCACCCAGGGACGATTATTAGCGCTCGCTTCGGGGTGGGACGAATGCCAGGTTTGACCAGCAAAAAGTCAGACCTCAGCGCATGACAACTCAGAACTACCACTCAGCTTTTCATGCATGGCATAGGAGTGCGAGTGAGTTCTTTTGACAACACACATCTGCCAATTGACTTTCCCTTCACTGCATGGGAAGGAGAGTAAGCTTTTAAAGACAACTCAGATTTGCCACTTAGCTATCCCTTCATTGCATGGGAGTGCAAGTGAGCTTTGCTAAAACATGCAAAGACATGCACAGAGGCAGTTAAGAAGCCCTTGATCAAGAAGAAGTCTTCTCTTCACAAACAAAAGCATTCATGCAAAGAAACACTTTTGCATGTTGATTCAAAGAGACCCCTTGGGTCTATAAAACGGTGAGTTTCCTCACCCAAAAAGGATATACAGAGAAGGAGCATTTTGAGCGACGAAGTCTTTGCTAGTTCACTTACGGCGATTTGTGCTTTCATAATCGTGGTATTTCTTTTAGTTTCATGTTTATGCTTTTGTCAAGTTTTTCATTTCATTTAGATTCATTTCAACCATCGTTAGATTCATCTTTTATTTTTCATACACGAGTGCTACTGACTTTCTTGTTTGTTTCTTTGAGTGCGAGTTGCGGCATTAGAGGAGCGGCGAGGAGTCTACCTTACCAACGCAAGCGGCGGCAACATTTGGCCCGCCCATTCCAAACGTGGGCATGCGGAAGGAGGAAGACTAAGTCACAAATTGTAACAAAGACCAATTTAACGCTCCTAGCCCCTAAAAAGGGAGGAGACGTCTATGTAACCGAGGATAAGAAATTTGAATAAAGAGGGCTGTGATTTCCTTACATCTTTTCTTTCGTCTCCAATTTATCTCCTTTCCTTGTTTTTGTGCATAGGATTAAAGCGTTACATTTCGTCTTATATTGCATAGTTATAGTTTTCCTTTTGCTTTCGAAATCTCGTGCTTTCAATGGCGATCACGGTGGGACCTCTGTCCTCTGTTTTTTTTTAGGTTAAATTACTGATCTAAAATTGCTTGTTTTTTTTACGGGTACCTGTTTTTCAACAATCGGACTGTTATTCGTCTCTGCAAGTGACGATTACAGAATTGTTACTCGTCTCACCTCGGGACGAATAAACTATTCGTTCCACCCTGGGACGATTACGGTTCTGTTATTCGCCTCACCCAGGGACGATTATAGATCTGTGCAAATTTTTAGAGCAAATCAGAAATTTCCGATTAGGCAGAGAAGAGGTAGGGGTTTTTTTTTACAGCTTTTGTTAAATTTCTGTTTTTCTGTTTCTGGTTTTCAGTTTGAATGGCTTAGGGAAAGATTTCTTTTCGTTTGCTTGTTTCAATTTCGCAAAATTAAAACGAACCCCACACATCACGTTACATTTTAAACCAAGGCGTTGGTCGTAAGACCCCAACCCTTGAGCAAGACCAACGGTGGGTTCATCACCACCTTGGCTTAGCTTTGCATCCATTCCCCGATTGTCAACTGTTGTTAGGCGTAAATCCTGACGAAAGCAGACCGAGTGTCGTCGGGGTGATTCCCATGCGCGCGAGGATAAGTCTTCTATGGTAGGTGCCATTAACAGGACAATCCCCCTTCCGTACCGCCTACGTACCACGTACCATCTGCTCTCACGTACCTATAGTCTCCCTCTCGTAAGGGCGGGTATATAGAGAGGTTGGTATATCGGCCTGGTTGGTATATTGAAGGGGCGACCATTTTGGGAGTTATATGAGCCGTCATAATGCATTTAAACGTTCTTCAAAACCTACAAAAACAAAACAAAACAACAAAAACACACTAAACCAGATTTAGGGCACACTATTAATCTTTAAAAGAGATAATCATTGCTTGTGTGTGTATGCTATTTTCTGTTTAGACAAAAAAAAATCAAAAATCAAAAAAATCATAAACAAAGATAAAAATCTACGCATTTTGTCACTCGCTCCAAAAAGCTCCAAGGATTCCCGCAATCGCTTGGTCACCCCAAAATGCCCCAAAGGTGTCCATAAACCCTTTGGTCAACCCAAAGGCACCCCGAAGGTGCCCATAAGTGATGCGGGACCATCCAACAAAATATGGGAAATTTTATATTTTTCTCTAAATTTTAGTGCATCTTGTCGGGGCCATAACTTCTCAACCGTAGCTCCGATTGACTTGAAATTTTACAGGGAGTTAGTTGGGATAATTTTAAACAAATATAATTCCCTAGAATTCTATTTGCCCAAAAAAGTCAGTTTTCGGGGCCAAATTCCATCATCTAGTGCCCCAAAATTAGGTTTTAAAATTGGGCACGCATTTTTTTACACTTTTTGAGCTGTTCGGATGTCAATATCTCCTAATGTATTTAGAGTTAGGACTTGAGACTTCATTTTTGTCTTATCTACTATAAGAGGGATGCGCACACCAATTTTGGGCCCCATCTGACTCATTTCAATTTTTAGGGTTTTTAGAGAGACATCGCCATGGTGCTCACCCGCAGTCAAGCCCACTCACGGGCAGACGCTGTGGAGAATGTCCAAAGAAGCACGAGTCACCTCCGTTACAATCCCCAGGATTTAGTCATACCACCTTGGCGACCTAACACACAAGGCAGTCCCCTCCACACCTTAACAGAAAGGGACTATAGGGGCACCTCTTCTAGGGGCACTCCTGTTCAGCATAGCACCCAACACGCACCCTCCCATGAGGGGTACATCCATAGGAGAGCTCCCTTAGATGCTCGCTATGAGTGGTCACCATGCAATGAAGCGCTAGGTAAACATAGGGTTCGACGGGAGGAACCACATGATTACACTATCCCTCCTTCACCCCCTCTAGTTGTCAGGACTACAAGGACAAATCCAGAGCACAAGGCTCCTCAGGCGGGGCGAGCCAACTCCTCCCGTTCCTCTTTCACTTACAAAAGAGAGCACGAGGAAAACCCTTACCTTCCTCAAGAACAATATACATCGCAGGAGCAACACGCCTCCGCAATTGCTAGCTTTCGGGATTACCTATTGAGGCCAAAGCCTCGGGGGAATGCCGCTACCCCCAACGAGAGGGAGGCGGCCTATAGAGATATCGGATCACCATGACCGAGATAGATATCTAGGAGAGGCATCTAGGCCTTCTAGACATGAGACGGTAGGACCAACTATCTTAGAATACGCCAAGCATATTGCACGTCGGATGCAACTCACGATACTTGAGCTGGAACAACAACGGTTAGAGCAACAATATCTTTTAAATCAAGAGTGCCTTCAGCGCCAGGAGGATGAGTTGTTACAACACACTATGCAGGCGAAGACTCCAACCCCTCGCATGCATAAGACAAAACATTATGAGAGACACAACTGGGTGCAAGACAGGTCTCTACGACCTTATCAAACGTTGCCCTCGACGCCTCCTAGACTTGAGCGGGAGGCCAATCCTAAGACCAATGACGGGTGCCTTCTTCAGGCGCCCACCCAGGTTCATGGGCCACCCCCAAAAATTCTTCAAGAAGCCTCTAAGGAACCTAAGCATGAAGAAGAGTGGGATGAAATGAAATACCAAAGCATGGGGGGTGCTATTCGGTCATCCCTCTCAAGGCATCAAGTTTCCCACAACTTGCAATGGGAACAAATCAAACGGGGAGGAGCTCAAATCCCTCGATACAAGCAATGCACTTGCCCAAGCACTTAGAGTCGGTAGAGACCAAGATTTTGGGGCCCCAAAAGCCCAACTTACGTGAAACTCCTCTCAAAGAGGATCAACCCCTAGTTGTAGAGCTACCTGATGATGAGGTCTTCCATATCTTAGAATCACCAGATTTCGATGAGCCTGACTCTCTCGCCAAAGACGAGTCAGCATATGCAATAGTGCCATGGGACCCATTCGATGTTCGACGGCACTAATTCACGGGTGGTCCCCATGGATGAGCATCACAAAATTCTCCTAACATTACTCCCTTTGGAGGCTCCCATCGAGCCCGTGCCATTGCCAAAAAATCCGGTCCCCCCGCAAAGCGCGAAACAACCCCATCGGGACCATGTCAATCTGCTCGAGCCGAACGAGCTTAGCATGTCGCAGATAGCTATCGAGGCCAACGAGGGCCTTTGGATCATCGACAATGATTACGAAGATGAAACTGAGATGGCTTATCTCAATCATGCACGACGGCACAATCACCCTGTCACCCATGACGAACTAATGGCCCAACTAGGCATAAGACTAGGGCATGAGTGGCGCATAGACCCAGCCCACTGGCATCACATGTTGATCCCACTCCTTTGGGAAGATCGCGAGCACCTTCCACCCAGAGATATCATAGCACCATCAGTGCCGAAGGCAGACCTTGCCCTCCTATCCGTGCATAAGGCCGATCCATTCGTGCCAATTCCTACAGAGCCAGATCCGGTGCACAAAGATCATCACGCTAGGGGTACCTCTATTCCCTGAAGAGCCAGTGGGTTACACCAAACGCTCCAAAGGTGTCCATAAACCCTTTGGTCAAACCAAACGCTCCAAAGGTGTCCATAAACCCTTTGGTCAAACCAAAAGCTCCAAGGATTATCGCAATCTCTTGGTCATCCCAAAAGCTCCAAGGATTATCGCAATCGCTTGGTCACCCCAAAAGCTCCAAGGATTATCGCAATCGCTTGGTCATCCCCAAAAGGCTCCAAGGATTATCGCAATCGCTTGGTCATCCCCAAAAGCTCCAAGGATTATCGCAATCTCTTGGTCATCCCCAAAAGCTCCAAGGATTATCGTAATCGCTTGGTCATCCCAAAAAGCTCCAAGGATTATCGCAATCGCTTGGTCATCCCAAAAAGCTCCAAGGATTATCACAATCACTTGGTCATCCCAAAAGCTCCAGGGATTTTCATAATCGCTTGGTCAAACCCTAAATGCCCCAAAGGTATCTATAAACCCTTTGGTCAAGACAAAAGCTCCAAGGATTACCACAATCGCTTGGTCAACCCAAAAGCTCCAAGAGTTACCATAACTGCTTGGTCAACATAAGTATTCAAAAATCAACAAAAACAACACAAAAATCAAAATCACAAAAACATTTGCATTTCAATTCCATGCATTCTCATAACACATCAAAATTACAAAAACAATTGCATTTCAATTCCATGCATACTCATAAAAAAAAAAAAAAAAATCAAAATCACAAAAACAATTGCATTTCAATTACATGCATTCTCATAAAAAAACAAAATCACAAAAACATTTGCATTTTCCATACATTCTCATAAAAAAAAAAAAAACGAAATCACCAAAACATTTGCATGCATTTTCATAAAAATCAAAATACAAAAATATAGGTTGCATTAAACATTGCATCCATCCCTTGCATACTTCGATAGGTCATACAAGTCAAAAGCACCATAGGCTGTCATTACTTGGCAATTCCATCATTTCCACCTCAAATCCATTTCCATAAACGCATACATCCAACATATCACCTTTTTATTTTAGCATAGTCAGTTGTTTCCTAATGTATATAGGGTTTTCGTCATTCAGATGTCTTTAAATTTCTAGCCAAAAAGCGTACACAATTAAGCAGATTTTACACGGGAAAGTTTTACTTGGATCACGCCTTGTTACGTAGCATCCCAACACAAATTAACACACATAAAAAATTCCTAAGTTGTGTGAACGAAAGATGAAACCTGCACCGTAATCCAGGTCACCATAAGCGAAACGGCTATCTTGCTTATCCCCCTGTGCGAATGACCCTAGGAATGCTGAGAGTTGGCAAAAGGACAAGCATCCTCCCTACCCAATTCCCCATGAATCCCAAGTTCTCAAAAGTTGCAAAAACATCAAAAATTTGCAAAACGTCAAAACACTACAAATTTGACATCCTACAGTGCACACATCAAAAGGCACAAACAATAGTGATTCTCGTCACTCCATATTCAAATCCCTTGCTCAAAAAAAAAAAAAAAAAAAAACAAGAGTACTAAAACAAAAATAAACAGTGATTTTATCACTATAAAGAGCAAGTATCCCAATACACTTGAAGAAAAGAAGGGAGTCGAACTTGAATCCCTGGAACTCTCGACATTTCGACGGGTCATGAGGCAAGCTTCGATCCCGGTTTGGTTGATAGCCTATCGGTCACCGGTGGTAAACCTCCCGCATGACGATATATCTGTCACATTAACTTGTGTGCTGATCAATGTTTGCATGTGGATGAGCTAGCTTATGGTATCCTAGATAGCATCGCGAGATTAATCCGACTAAATACAATAAAGGAGTTAGTGGAGCTAATTAGGTGATCCTCGGTACGAGTTCGGTTGAAAGCCCATCCGGAGCTGGCGGTATCCGATGAATAACACATAAACGAACTCAATTGCACACACGGGGATGTGAAATAACTTGGTTAAATTCAAGTCGAATTTAGACCTTGTTCAAAAGTCTTGCGAGATAAATGTACGGTCTTGGCTAGTTAGTTAAAATATCTGAATCTCAAGAAAAGCTTAACTACATTTTAAAAACAAGCTGTCACATTTTATTCCGTACATCACCATCAAAATATATGCAAAATACAAAAACAAAGTTTTCACATGCAAAGTCATTTCCACAAAGTCATCCCATTAGTATAGCAAGTCAGTCAAATCTTGTACAGTCTATGGTGCATCGACACATCATCAACACCTCATTTCATTCATTCCATATCCATACATCATACAAATTAGAAACATCACATTCATAATCGCCTCTGCATACATCAAACACATACATAAAAACACGCCACAAAAAAAAAAAAAAACAAACAAACACAACAAAACAACCAAAATATAAAAATGACAAATGCCAACAAAAACACTAAAAATTGCCGGACAAAAGTGCTCTTGCACTTAACCTCTTGGCATTAGAAAACTGATGTCGGGGTCTACCTTGTCGTTATCCTACTCCCCAAGAAGGCTACCATAGCCGGACCGCTCCACGGGAAGACGGATTTTCGCCCATGTTACCCCCAAATGGCATCCCAAAATGGGTTCACACCCACCAAAAATAGGTCCACAAAAAAATCGAGAAACTGCTCGCGCATTCAACGGACAACATCTGAAGGCACCCTCACTTAAGTCATCTTGGGTCAAGCGACTCGTCGCTTTTCTCATTGTCAGTCATTCCTTCATCGATTCGTCGCTTGAGGGGGTAGTCACACTTAAGTCACCAATCAACAAACACACACCCAATCAAGGCAATGGCATGCATTCAAAGAATCATTGACAAAGACAATCACGCTCCTGCTTGGGGCAGCAAACAAGCAATTATCACAAACTGATTAAACACTTGGCATTCCCGAAGCATGAACACAAGGTTCCCCCATGGATAAAAGGTTGTGCCCTTTGCCTATTCATGACTGATCAATGTCCAAGCTCAAGTCACACCTCACCAAAATAGGTTAATACTTGAAATCAAATTCCTTAGCTCGTCAGAAGCAAGGATTCAAGAATGCATGCCCTTTCCATGCTTGGGGCATCAAGAGTTGGTTAGGTTCTTGAGAAACCCTAATCATTAGTGCTTTGGTTATCTATTTTTGCTCGGCGCTGCGCCTTGCACAACGCTTCCCAAAAAGGGGCATCTGTAGACACCAAAACAGCACCAATCCGATTATGTGACTACAAACACTGATCACATTAACACACACAGCCCCTAGGGTAGCCCCCAGAGGTTAAACAGTGGTTCTAACCACTTACACGGTAGTTTTGCAAGTCAAAAATCAATTTGGCACCTTTTTAGACACTTTATTGCTTATTCGTCCCACCCGGGGACGAGTGCGGATTTGTACTCGTCCTACCCAGGGACGAGTATGGATTTATACTCGTTTCACCCAGGGACGATTATTAGCGCTCGCTCCGGGGTGGGACGAACGCCAGGTTTGACCAGCAAAAAGTCAGACCTCAGCGCATGACAACTCAGAACTGCCACTCAGCTTTTCATGCATGACATAGGAGTGCGAGTGAGTTCTTTTGACAACACACATCTGCCAATTGACTTTCCCTTCACTGCATGGGAAGGAGAGTAAGATTTTAAGACAACTCAGATTTGCCACTTAGCTATCCCTTCATTGCATGGGAGTGCAAGTGAGCTTTGCTAAAACATGCAAAGACATGCACGAGAGGCCAGTTAAGAAGCCCTTGATCAAGAAGAAGTCTTCTCTTCACAAACAAAATCATTCATGCAAAGAAACACTTTTGCATGTTAATTCAAAGAGACCCCTTGGGTCTATAAAATGGTGAGTTTCCTCACCCAAAAGATATACAGAGAAGGAGCATTTTGAGCGACGAAGTGCTGCTAGTTCACTTACTGGCGATTTGTGCTTTCATAATCGTGGTATTTCTTTTAGTTTCATGTTTATGCTTTTGTCAAGTTTTTCATTTCATTTAGATTCATTTCAACCATCGTTAGATTCATCTTTTATTTTTCATACACAGGTGCTACTGACTTTCTTGTTTGTTTCTTTGAGTGCGAGTTGCGAGCATTAGAGGAGCGGCGAGGAGTCTACCTTACCAACGCAAGCGGCGGCAACATTTGGCCCGCCCATTCCAAACGTGGGCATGCGGAAGGAGGAAGACTAAGTCACAAATTGTAACAAAGACCAATTTAACGCTCCTAGCCCCTAAAAAGGGAGGAGACGTCTATGTAACCGAGGATAAGAAATTTGAATAAAGAGGGCTGTGATTTCCTTACATCTTTTCTTTCGTCTCCAATTTATCTCCTTTCCTTGTTTTTGTGCATAGGATTAAAGCGTTACATTTCGTCTTATATTGCATAGTTATAGTTTTCCTTTTGCTTTCGGAATCTCGTGCTTTCAAAGTCATTTGAGTTCCTTTACAATATCATGTTATATTGTTTTGTATTTGTTATGTGTACAACATTTAGGATATGGTGGTGTAGAAGATCTTGACAAACTTATTGAGGACTTGGTTTTTCATGATGATGTTGTTCTTGTGGTGGTACTTCATTTTTTAGTTCCATAATTGTTGGTTCAACTGGGTTAGGAAGTGTTTTTCCTAATCATATTTTAATGTTTTCATAATCAATATTTTTGAGTGTGACCATTTATGTTGTCTCATTAGTATAGACAAGGGTTGATTATCTATTATTATTGGGGTTATCCATACGTTGCATCAGAAGCAAAGGTTGTTTAATGTGCTATAATTAATTTCCTTGTGAAGGGTGTGTTGGACCAGGTGACAAGGCTTGTTGTTGGATTTAAAATATTTATTGTACCTAGGATGGATGATTCTATTGTTTGTGGGATCCCTATTGTTATTGTGGTGGTTGATATCTGATGAGGATCAACAAACATGAACAAAAAAAAAAAATCCAAGGAGTTAAATTAGAATTATTTTCATAATTCTAGCCTAAAGGAGCAGAAATTACAATGCCAGACTTGTTCAATATTGGAGTCCAATCCCAGATAGAAGACCATATTTCCATATCCAAAATCCCCTTTTAAAATCTACCTTCCCCGCCCAACTGGCGGCTGAAAAAATTTTAAATTCTACTTTCCCGCCCAACTGGTGGCTGGCAAAATTTTAAATTCTACTTTCCCGCCCAACTGGCGGTTGAAAATTTAAATTCTACTTTCTTTCCCAATTTTCGGCTGACAAAATTTTAAATTCTACTTTCCCGCCTAACTGGCGGTTGATAAAATTTTAAATTCTACTTTCCAGTCCAACTGGCGGTTGACAAACACCAAGGCAAAACACTTAGAATTTTTTTTTGTTTTTTTTTTCTATTGATGCAAGATTGCTCTGCTGCCACTGGATGCTCCTGTATCAATATTCCCAAGGTAAATTTGACCAATCTTGTGTCTGTGGATAAATAATTTGGGCCTAAGGTAGGTGATATGGCATTGTCCAAGTGTTCTAAGGGTTGTTCATAAAATTCATGTGGGAATTTTGGAAAACTAGTAAGGGTTATAAAAAAATTTCCCTACTAGGTTGATATCTTCCATGGATCGCTGTCTCATGGAGATAGTGTTTTTTATTTTTTTCAAAAAATGACATTGATCGATGGAACACTTAATTTCAAAAATGCTACATATGACATTTTTACTGAGAGGGTATTCATGGAGGGCATGTTTTATTTTGCACTTAGGATGATACTCTACTAGGATTTTATTGGTTCTCTTCCTAGGTTACATCCCATCTAGTGTAGTGTTAATATGCACTCAAATATTTATTTTAATTCCTCTATTATTTCTCCTATGTCATTTTGCCAAATTTTGACTTTCCCTTATAAGAGCATTTTTTTTATAAGTTAAAATTTCATTATAAGGGGGTTTTGAAAGGGCCCCAAAACCTTATTACAATAAGTCAATAGACCACAAGCAATGCCACAAGAAATACCACTAGAATTTCTAGAGGAAACGCTCAAGGAAAAGCCTAAAGAAAGTCTTAAGGAAAAGAAATAGGAAATCCAACAGGAAGGACGTTAGGAAAAATACAAAAGAAAACATGCCCAAAGTGGGAAAGTACATTCAACTCAGCCATAAATTTGAACCACCTGCTAAGTGGGAAAAGGAAGAAGTAGGAAAACTTGAAACTTGAACACTCTTGCCTAAACACAAATTTGAACCACCCAAAAGCAGTAAAAATGAAATGCCCTCCAAATAAGGGGAAAAATAAAAAGTTATAGTCTCGTGCAGGGAAAAACTAGAAATCGACAAAGAAATACTAGAAAACCAGACCTATAAAACAAAAAACACCCTAAATAGTAGGATGGAGCAAATCCTAGGGAAGTCCAAGAGCAAAAGCACTTTGAAAAAGCCCCACTAGAAGGCATGGAAAGGGGTATAAAAATGGATTAGTGACCTCCCACACCAAGGAGATCATCTAAAACACCAACCAACCAAGAAGGAAGGGCAAGGGAAGTGCTAGGGATTTGGGACAACACAAACCTAAAAATTTAGAACAACAATTTGGTGATATCCACAGGCCATTAAATCCCCTTGTAATGAGGAAACTACAAAGATACCAATAGAAGCAGAGGAAGCAGTAGACGTAGAATAACAAGTCATAGGAAAGAGACAGGAAAGTTCCTAGGGAAACCAAAAGGAAGAATCCACGGGAAGAACCAGCTAAAGGCATTAAGAAGAGGTCTTCCCAAACCAAAAGTATGTAGAAAAAAACCCCAAACAACCTTCAACATTGCCAAAAAATAGCTTTAGGGACCCATATGAGGAATTCTAGAAAGATCACAACAACAAGCAACACAGAGGCCCATCTCAAAGCCACAAAAAATGTTGAGAGCCCACCGAGCCCACATCCATGAACCCAAAGAGTAGAGTCATAGGAGAAAGCACATGGTCCCACCTAAAAAATATGTTATGCAAAACTACTCATGAAGCCACTCTCCCACAACCACAATAGACCACACCTGGAGAACCATTGAAAGCCAGCACCAAGTAGAAACCTATAAAAATATTGGGATACACTGAGAGCACTAGGGAAAGGGATCCTTGGAACAACCCAAAAATCCTAGGGAAGGTCCCAAGGACATCCTATACCAAAATAACACAAAGGAACCCTTCAAAAAGGCAAGGAAGGGAGCAGACAAATGGAAAAGTGACCTCCCACCCCATGGAGATCATCTATAGAACCATCCAGCCAAGGAAGAAGGGCAAAGGGAGTGCTATGGAACTGGGACAAGGCCCTAGGAAATCCTAGAAAAACCCCAAGGACATCCTAGATCATAGGCACCAGAAAGAACCCCACCCCCTTATAAGGACATTTTCCAAACCTAGTGTGGGAGTAATTTCTACAAAGTTTGATAATTTTCGAAAAGTCAAAATTATTTATATCCCCTTTCCCCATAAGGTTTAGAGCATCACACAATTCTTCTTCTAATTCTCTCAAGACTATGATTTTTCTTAATTATCAGTCTATCTCTTCACATTGATTTAGGACAAAGAAGAATCTATTAAGATAATCTTCTAATTTCTCTTCATCCTGTTATTCATTCAAAACAATTATTATCTTTGATCCTTGACCCTACAATATTCCTAGTACTTATCTAGAAATACTTTTTTCATTTCAACCCACATACGTATTGCGTCTAAGTTTAGCCCCATAAACCATATCATGGTCAAATATTTTAATGTGGTTGTAAATAGCTTAATTTTCTAGTTATACTATGTATAATCATATATTTGATATAGTACCTTGAATTCAAATAAGAATTGATCAGGATCCTTAGATGTAATTCCCCTAAATATTGGTAATGTTGAGGGTGAAATATTTTTCATATGGGATTCCTCATCTAGGTTAAACCTTATAGGGTATGCAAAAGTTTTATTTGTGTTACTTCCATAAATATTACATTTTTTATTCATGTTACTTTTCCTATTTGCCATATTAGAATCTTCCCAAAAAATGTTATAGACATCATTAATTTTTTGGGGGTTGTGAATAAGTTTGTGTTAGGTGTAAGGCTTCTATATTGTTCTATATAATCTTAAAGGAATCTTAAAAACCCTTTTATTGATAAAGGTGGTCCACCAGAACTTCATTCCTTTAACTTCCTTCCCCTTCACTTGGATGATCAGGTGAACTTACTCTAGGCAATTAATTAGTTAGCACAACCTCTAGGAATAATGGAAAATATAATGATATCTAGACTATGGTTGGATGAGGAGTTTGACTAATGAATATACCACTAGTGTCCTTATGTATATGCATTCAAAAATAAAGGTTTTTAAGCAAAATGTAAGCATTAAAATAAATATTTGAAATAAATTTGTAAATTGGTGTACCTAGAAATCCTTCTATATTTGTCTTGTTTTCATGTCATAAACTAGTCCAATATGATATCTCACTATGTCCTTAGAAATTCTGGAATCCTTGACAATAATTCCAAAAAGTAATGGGTTTCGTTATTCCTATTCACTTTAATTTGTCAATCCTAGGTGGCGTCCTTGGTTATATGTGCTAATTACTATAAGAGATATTTCGAGAGGGAAATTTTTAATTTCCTAAAGAAAAACTAAATTAATACTAAATTGAAAGAGTAATATAACATAATTAAATATTTGTAGGAAAGTAAATATAGAAATTAAAGAAGAACCAAACGAAATTACACACTTAAATTAGCCAATTTCTATTGCTACAAAGTGCACAAGAAAGTGCAAAAACTTAATACTATTATAATAGCACACAAAAAAACAACATATTAAGCTATATAAAAAAGAAAATATTTCTTTATCAATGTGAGAGAGTGGTCCCTTGCTACCTGTATTACGAAGAGGAAATCTAATTTATATTAAATTAATATAATTGCATAATAACACAATTTTAGCAAAACATACTCTTTTATTGTAGACAAAAAGTACTAGAAATTTGATACAACAATCCTCAACTCCTTCCTTCATCACTATCTCTCTAACTTCTTGAATTTTGTTAGGGTAATTATTTATAATATTAATAATGGTCTAATTATCATGACACTTGCCAAAAGGCAAGGCCATTCCTAGAAAAAAAAAATTAGCATCAATTTTTTCTCAACTGATTTTACTTAAGGTTATCTACTATTATTACAATAGTCAAAACAAACAATAAATGCAAGTGCTCATTGGTTATTTTATGAGGAAAATGATAATATTTACTCTAGGAATAGCATTTTTTTAAACAAAAAAGCAAATCCATGTGTGTAATTAGCAACCATAAATCTATCTTGGAAAAGGGCCAAATTTGATCCTTCAATAAGTGCAACTAACGGGTGTTTAGCCATTGTGACTAATTTTTTTCCAATAATTTAGTTAAAATCCTCATTGTCTACCCTAAGATATTTCCTCTACAAAATAGAGCATCTATTCACCCTCCCATGTCAACATTCTCTCTAATTACAGTGCATAATTTATAACCCATCGTATCCAAAGCACAAGAATATGCTCCATAATGTGCTTAAGAAAATGCTCCAAAATATATAGTATAGAAAAACTCTTTGCAACCCCATAATTATTAGTGAAAAAAACCAAAGGAAATACATAAATAATTCCAATATCAATTAAGAAATGTCATTCACCTATTCTAACTTATTTAATCCAAATATCTTGATAAACAATGCAAAGGTCCAATATTAATCTATACATATGTCTCAAACAAAGGCAAGAAAACATCTCAAAACACCTATCATATGAGGTATTTATTAGCCTCATCAATGGCTATGTCATAGCTATCTAAAAGATAATTTCCTCCCTTGGCCTTAATCATCATGAATATATTAGAATCTAAGGCCTTTAGATAATAGATAGTTGTCATACCTAGGAGGGGATAAATATCATTAGGTATTTATGATATGACTTGTAAAATTGAATGTTGAAATCACCCATGGCCTTTATCGATGCTCTCTTTGTGGTTGAAAACACCTCCAAGAGAGACACTTTGTCTGCCTTATCTTTGGATCTTTCCACAAATAGGGTAACAAGTTGGTCCTAGTAAAAAATTGAGTGCATTTGAAGTGCGATAGACCACTTGCAAGCCTTACCTTTGAATAAAATCATCAATAATATTTGAGCCACATTTTGAACTATTATATTATGAAGTGTGCACAAGCTAACCATGTTCTATAGGTGCTCAATTATTGTTGTCATATCTTACCCAATATAGTAATGTAGAGACTTTTATGTAGACTTTGGAATATCATCATGCACCAGAGGTCACAATAGACCACTATAATTCAAAGAGAGGAATCTTCTAGGTGGTGGAGCAACCATATCTTGGCCTCAATCTATCTTTATTGGAATGGTGTTAAGCAACAATACCAACTCTCAATATTAGCAACAATGTATGATCTAGTTTTAGGTCTTATGTTCATAAAATTATGGATACTTTGATTCTAGTATATTTGCTAAGTGAATATTGCATTTACTCTTTAAGTAGGTAGATTTATATCTTCATTGGAATGTCAATTTGATTTATTTTTGAATTGTTAATTTTGGATGTTTGTTTTTAGTAGAGTTGTCAGGTGATATTTTTATATGCTTCAAACAAGTAGATAGATAGGTACCTTCACCAAGGTCTCAATATAAAGTAGTTATTCTGATAATGATACCAATTAGATTAAATCAATTAGGTCTCATCTAGTATTCCATTAAACTATTGTACTCTCTACTTGTCACAATCACTAGATGTAGGGGACCATATGACTAGATGATCATGACTCACATGGAGTAACATAGTAGGGTAGATCTAAGAGCATGGTAAACAATTCAATTAGACTATTTCTAAGTTTTTTTACAAGGCCAACTTCTTATCATATGTGTTCTTAAAATCTCTCTATTCTAACCTAAACTACCTAGCATAGGGTTTGATGCATAGAGAAAAAGAGAAAGAAAAACCATAATAAATAGAGGAAAATAAAAATCCTAATCTAAGTAGGGTTATGTGCCAAGATCATAATATTTTTATTCATAATAGTGGGATAAATGAATGTGTGAGTCTTCTACACCAACAACTCAAAGTGAACACTTTCTTTTCTTGACAAGTATAGTCAATAAAAAATTGCACATATAAGAAACAAGATAGAATTAAAGTATTCATGACCTCTTATACATGCACATAAACATATATACACAAGAAATGGGTCAACAAAATCCTAGTATTCATGAATTCTAGTGTGTGTGTGTGTGTGTGTGTGTAGATATAGATATATATCTATACACACACACACACACACACACACACACACACACACACACACATATATATATATATATATATATATCGTGAATGTTATAAATTATGCCAAAAGTGAGGGCTCAAAAGCTTGGCCATAAAATCACTTAGGGTTTGGATCCAAAATAAAAAATAAATTTAAGGGAGAGTTAGAAATAACAACTAACCAATCCTTTACAATGCCTAAACAATTATTATTTATAGATAAAAAATAGGGTTATTTTCCCTTGAAAACTTGTGTAGGAATTCAAACCATATCCTCCTTATTACTCCCTTGATCTAGTTCACATTACATAATTTTAGTTCTTTGAGGTCTCTATATCTTGAATCATCAATTTTGAGCTTAACTATTGGTGATAATCTCAACTACTACTCTAGGGATCCTAAAAAATTGAGCATAGCCACCTACTATAATCAACGTTGTTAGATTTAGGGGTGCTTATATTGTGGCTACCATGTTCCTACCTTTGATAGGCCAACCACTTTTTCCTCGATTACTGAGCCTAAGTGATACCAGTAGGTGATTCTTAATTTCTTTTAGTAATGGATCATTAGTTCAGATTATTTTCTTTTTTTGGGAGCATGTGCACCAACATTGATGTCTTACAATTTTATCTTCTTCATACCTGTCACTTCGCCATATCTAAGCACTCTTCCTTATTAATTGCTTTTGAATTATACCTTACTTCTTGGAGTGCTTATATTCTCTCTTTAACTTCCTTTTATATTTTGAGGTGATGTGAGTTATTAGTTTTCAATCAAATGGTCATCAAAACTTTTCCTCACCTCCCTATGTTAAAATTTTATAGACTTCTTCAGTCGGGCTAGACTTTCACCAAAAATTTTACAAAATTCTTTTCTCTTGACTTCTTGTCATACCTTTTGGATGTTACGTCTCTTGAAAATTTTATTTTATGTACCTTCAAAAGTTTCTTATGACTTATGGTCTAACTCTTAAAACTTTTATTCTCTTTTCTTCATCAAAACTCTTCTAAATTTTGATCTTCTAAAGTATTGCTATTATTGCACCCTTCAAAACTTTTTTGCAATATTTTGACTTTTGAAACTTAGATAGCATGAGTGGTTGGAAATTTTTCCTTTCTATCTTGTTCAAATTTTTTATAAATTGGAGTGGTCCTTGATCATTTTTTTTCTCATATTGGTCTGAAACCTCTTTCTTTACCTTGCACCAAATTTATCTTTGTTCCATCATTTTTTCAAAAATTTTCCTAAGGCAAAAACTTTAGAGTGTAGTAAAAGTTCACTACACCTTCCTTTCTTGTGGTGGTGTCGACTAGGTTGGGATGGTTGAACTAGGGGCTCTAAAATGAAAACATCAATGAGGGCACTTCTAGTTTTTGTGGTGTATTTGGGAGGATCTAAATGAGAATTTGATGGTATTTACTTGTTCTCACTAACCATTGTGATTTCTCACTCAGGGATCCTCCTTGGATTCCTTCCCAGGAATACTTGACTTCCTCTTCATGCTCTTGATCATAGATCCTATAAAACTATTCATATTGGTCTATGTCCCCAAGCATTGCTTCTATATTAGGATTTTTTTATGGAACCTCCACCAGGCCTTGATATTTTCTTCCCTCCAACCCAAGTTTTCTAATATTTCTTTCTTATTTTTAGAAATTTGGGTATTGGGGTTTACCTTTCCAACCACCATATAGAAATCAAAATAGGTTTCTTGCTACTGCTCAAAGGATACTACATTTTTCCTTGAAGTAGCAAGTAAGTTACTTCTTTGTGATTGGTCAATTTTTGAATTTTATTGCCAAGATGTGATTGACCTTTATTACAAGTCTATCATTTTTGGGAGTCTTCAAATTTACTCGTTTAAGATTTTATTAGGTAACTTGCATTTCCTTGCCTACTAACCCCTTATAATAAGACATGTAAGCCTCCAAGTTTCCCTATTAGGATGCTTATTTTTATGATTTTTATAGGAAGATAGGTTGTAGGTTTATTCCCAAGTGTTACTTCCTTGCTCTTGTATGGAATAGAGTGCATGACATTTTTCCTCAACCCTTATCTTACCAAAATTTTGATTTTAAGGAGATTTTTTGTTTCTTCATTTGGGCACATGCTTGCCATAGAATAATGGAGATAGCTATTTATTTTCATGTTGTCTTCTGTTGTATCAGCCTCATGACTTTATCCAATAAGAATCTTACCATGAGGTTGAAGTGGTTTATTTTGTTAGGAACTAGAATTGCATATCATGTATGTTGTTGACAAAACTTGTGTTAATGAAACCTCATAACTTCCCTATAGTGTGTGAAGCACTTTTGGCATTGCTATAAGAAAGATAAATTGTATAAGATTATTTTTAAGCTCTTCTTCTTCTTATTGAGGTGTTAAGTGCCTTGCTCTTCTTATTATATTGGTGTATATGATATTATGGAGGAATTTGGCTATGTAATTATAATCTCCCTAGTTATCCTCCCTAGGAATCACAAATTTATGTGATAACCTCATCATTTGTTCAACTATCAAGTGTAGTTGAGTAGGTGGGGAGGGGTTACACCTAATTTTTCTCTTAGAGAACTTGGCTAGTAGGATTAACAATTTTTGTTCCTAGAATAGGGCATGAGTTGGCTTGGTTAAGTTTTAACCAAGTATTTTCCTAATTGTATAAACTCCATACCTTGTTTGGTTATGCCTATGTGAGGTTAAAGTCAATGCAATTTAGGAAAGCTTAGTTAAATCCTAACATTAAAAACTCTCTTCAAAGTAGCAAAATATAACTTCATAGGTCAAGCTTTGTCTGAAGTTTTCCTTTCTTAATTTAGCTATACTCAAATGAGATGGGATATCATGAAATTAAGGAAAAGTCAAACAAGTACCATCATGCAAAGTCTCATTTTCTAGAAGAAGAAGTCTATCGATAGAAAATTCCTCTTTTTTTTTAATGGTGAGGTTTTATAGATATCTCTTTAGGTAAATTCCATTTACTAGGATTAGGAACTACTAACCTTTTGATATGAATAGTTTGAATACATTATTTTCCTTAAGGCCTATGATAACATAGGTTCCATTATATATGGCTTCAAATTTGCTATGTCAACTTGATTTGCTATGGTCTTTGTCCCATTTGAGCACTTGGTCACCTACCCAAAACTTTTGTGCTATGGCCTTTTGATCAAACCATCTTTTGATGATCTCCCAATACCTCAGTAAATGTTCCTTGGTTATTTTTCTCTACTCTTC
The DNA here is from genome assembly GCA_028583015.1 of Wollemia nobilis. Taxonomy (NCBI): domain Eukaryota; kingdom Viridiplantae; phylum Streptophyta; class Pinopsida; order Araucariales; family Araucariaceae; genus Wollemia; species Wollemia nobilis. Next base: position 2,323,598 of record JAQPPZ010001045.1, read on the forward strand.
AATTATCAACAACTCTCCTAGTCTTAATGATACGACATAATGCTCATGGAGTTCAAGCTGACATAGCAATTGCAATATAAGGAACTAGATGGAGATGAGAATCTTGGCATCCCAACCATAAAATAAGGAGTATGAAGAGAAACCTAAACCTTTCTTTGTAGTGATATTTTCTACCCATAGGGATATAATAATATGTAAATTATATTATCATTGGTTGTTATAGCTACCTCTTTAGGATGCAAAAAAATTCTTGTTTGTTGACTCTGCAAAACTGCTGCCCTAAGGATAGTAGTTGGAAGAGGATTTCAAGTATATTCATATTGAAATGCAAATTGGGTTCCCTTAGTTAAAATGAACATCAAAGTTTTGTATGTTATGGTCATACCAAATCATGTGATAATATCCTCTAAGAAAGTGAAAATAACTTTCCCCATGGTTTTGTTTAGAAAATTGCCTCTACCCACCTTATGTAGTCAATAGCTATGAGGATCCTCTAATGCCCTTCATTAGAGGGTGGATTAATCAGGTCAATGAATTCAAGCCTCCATTAGGAGAATGATTCATTAATAAAAGGGTTTTATTATCCTCTCTGATTATCTCAACCATCTAACATGGTGTGGAACATGGAAATAGGGTAGAGTTTACCTCATGCAGAGAGACACACTAGGGCTAATCCTAAGATTGTTGGGTTTGGCTTAGTTGAGGATCCTTATGATTTTTACAAATTCCAACTCCTTCATAAGGTGGGATCTCCCATGCACTTTCTACTCTAACAACTTGGGGAGAAAAGGGTAAGAGAGAAAAGAAAATGCAACTAAAAAATAAAACCCTATGCTTAAAATATGGTAATGCACCAAATATCAAATAAGATCTCCCTACATAATAGGCCTAAATACCATGTGTTGATATGAATGTTGTTCTCTCCATAACATAGACAAGTACAAAAACACAATATGCATACTCACACATAAGAGAATAAGGTCTAGGCATAAGATCTATAGATGAAATTCAAAGTAGACACATGGCCTCATATATATATGTAATATAATGTATTACATAATATTATGTCTGGAGTAGGGGTTCGATTACCCATGAGGTCACTCAGTATTTTGTAAACTATTGTACAAATATAAATGAAAGTAAATATTTATAAATTTTTGATCCTTTGCAATGCTAAACTGGCTACTATATATAGATTAAAATTGAGAGATTTTCCCTCCAAAATTTATAGGCTGTTCTAGCAATATCAACTACCCCTTCTAGGAATTCTAAAATTTGAATGGGGTGCATTCTATAATTAATGTTGTTATATGGATGACTATAACTACAATGCTTATCTTCAATATCTTATTGTATTGGATAATTGAAATGATTCCAATAAGTGGTCCTTAATTTCCATAATAATTGCCCATTGAAAATTTCACCTACTTTCTTGGGACCTTGTGCATCATTGTTTCCTCTCTATCTAACTTATCATATGAGTTGGTGATAACTTTAAATGATTTATAAACCTTTAATTTCTTCAGATAATGTTGTATTCCTATTTGCTGATAAAAACTTTTTATTGTTGGTATTTGTTAGGTCTTACAAAATTTTTGCTATTGGGAGTTATTTTGGAGAAAAATTCAATCTTCGTTAGGCTCCCCTAGCATTTCATAGATATTTTATTCCTTTTACTTTATTGATATTTCCAAAAAAAATGATTGTTATAATATTTCTCAACTCCTTGCTCCTAAGTCACATCATGCATGCACTCCAGACTTGGAATCTCTCCTTCATTCATGACTTCTACAAAATTATGACTACCTTTTATTGGAACTTTTATACCCCTTATAATTTTGCCTTAGTTTTTATTTGTGAATCACAATTTAGTAGTGAGAAGTCACTATAGTTTTGGTGGCTCATAGGGACTCATAGTTTTGTGTCCCTTAGAATTTTACCTTAGTTTTTCTTTGTGAAGCATAACTTAGTAGTGAGAAGTCACTATAGTTTTGGTAGCTCATATGGGCATTCTAGATTGCTTGAAGAGGAATCCTAATTTTTCTACCTTTATTTGGGCATGGAGTCAAAATTAATAAGTCCTCCAAAAGAAAAATATAAAAATAAAAAGGAAAAAGAAAACATAATATAACTACAAGGTAGATAACTTGTCTATCACTTATTTGATTTCCATCCATTCTTCCTTTGATGGACATTGAATTTGATATAAATCTTCATATGCTATGAGCACTTAAGATTTATCATCTCAAAAGGAATTCTTTTTTTGGCATATTGCATCATGCACCTACATTTTAAATTCTACCAAGGGCCCTATAGCCTAGGATATTTACTTTTCTTCATTTGCTCCTAAAAATATAAGGGTCCTTCCTTATTCTATTTGATCAACCCTAAATGTTTATCTTTTGAGAAAAGCTAACCCAATTGTTTCCAAGGTGAAGGATGATTTGCTTGAATTAAAGAATCCACCTCTCCTTTGAGTTTTTTGATGGTTACCTATAATTTTTTGATCTGATTCATGCATTGTCTTGCTACTTATTCTTTTTGGAATAGGCTAACCATTATTTATGCCATGGATTCTTTGTCTTAGATTTATAAAACCACTATTTCAAAATTGAGCATTATTGGATATTTTTTCTTGATAGATTCTAGACTCCTCAAGTTATATGCTTATTATATTAAGATTTTACTTGATTTTATCACTCATTTGGATACTTAAGAGTGTGGTCGAATCTATAAATTTGAGTATCTAGAATAATGCTAATGAAACACCATAAATTTCATCCCAATTAGTGTCTCTGATTTGCTTGATAAGGTCTTTAATCCCAAGACAATGCTCCTTTTCATTTTCTTGTTTTAAGTCCTCCATTTCCTTTAGAAGGATATATTTTTCTTGATCAAATTGAGATTTTTTGTTGACAAGTTTATTTAAAATATCTTAAAGCTATCTCTTCTCCCTCAAAAAAACCTCAGATCTCTACTCCAACCATTTTGTCAATGTACTTATCTAATTCTAAATGGCCTTGACTTTTTCCTATGAGTCCCGTAGGAACTCTTTGATTTGTTCTATTTCCTTCTCTTTTCTTGTCATCCTTTGACTAGTTGAATCATACTCATGTTCTATAATATTATTGACCTCTCTAATGAGATTCATTATATATTTAAGCCATGCATCCCTTAAATCTAATCCAATATTTGATACTTACCAATCTTACTTTGTCATATCATTTTCTATCTTTTAAACTATATCTCTTTTTGAAAAGATTAATGCTTCTTTGTGAGGAGAAAAATGGTAATATACTAGTGGTAGTGGCTAGTTGTTTTTATAACTAGACCTACCTCTCTTGAGTGTATTTAATTTTTTGATGCTATTTTCTTTGAACATTTTTCCATGGGGTTAAAGCCAACAAGTTTTCTTTTGTTTCCTCCTATTGTCTTGAGGGTGATAAAAAGTTTGATAATGGATTGAATAGTGGAATTTTTATGGTAGAGAGTATCAGAGAAGCAAGTTATGAGTCTAAAAGGGTTACGATTCATAATAAAGGGAAATTACTAAATAGGTTGGAGATGATGCATTTTGGGCATTAGGAAGATCTCAGGCTTTTTCTAGTAGGATGGCTTCTCTTGTCTCTAGGGCATTTTCCTTAGTCATAGAAAGGGAGGGTTGGCTTGAGACCAATATTATTCTACCACTTTTCTCATCTAATATTGCATCCTTTTAAGTTTACTTTGACTTATTGGGACTAGTTGCATATATTTCTTTTTACTTTTCCCTTTCCTAGATTTTTTATCTTGGCAAATGTCATTTAGATATGTTCTACATTGGTAGGGAAGATATTTTTATCTCATGAGGAGTAGGAATATTTAAGATTTTTTTTGTGAATTTAGGAGTTGACCCTTCAACTTTTTCCTATGATTCCCTAGTCAGTATTATATTATGAAGTGTCTTTATTTTGACTTCCTCATTGTATATTTTTTGGTATTGAAATAGGTTCCTCCTCCCTTTTATCAATAAGTTGTCTCATATTCCACCATGCTTCTATATTGGGAATCTTCCAATACCTTCACCTTAGCTCTTCTATATTATCTCTAATTATTTTATCTCATAGACTGAAACTACCGTCTATTTCATAGAAGGATTCATATGATTTGAGATTTAGAGGCTTACTGAGCACACTAAAGGGGCACATTGTTGCTTCATCTGTAGGATTCCTTAGATCCTCCATATTAGGCCTTTTTTTATGGGTGAAATTTGGGACCTTAGTGCCTTTAGGTATGTAACAAATTTTTCCTTAGGATCATAATTGCATCAATATTTTACTTTCTCAAGCCCCAGCTCTTTCAACTTAATTTTTTTAATATAAACCCCTCTCTTTCTATGTAATGCTACTCCTCCTATGCTGAGTGGTTGCATATAATATGATACCTTTGGCTTACCACTTCCATATGTGAAATCTATCATATCAAGTTGTTTGAAGAACTCTAGGACAAAGACTCAATCAAAGACATATTTAGGGAGAAGGTAAATGGGAAGACCAAATCAATGCATCATGAATTTTCCTTTCTTGGGAAACTACCAATCCCAAAGGAATAATTATGTCATAAAGGATTTACATTCTTATGATATATACTCTATCTGATAATCCTTTAATAATGCAATATTCAAGGAAAATAAATGCTCAAAACAAGCATAATATGAGGAATCCCTTACTAAGTTCCTCATCCAGGAGTAAACTAGTATAAAATTCCCTTTCTCATCAACCCATTTTGGATTTATACTAGTGAACATTTTTGGGTTCTGAAACTTAATTAAATTAAATTAGAAATTAGGGGCACTTGAAATTTTTGGAAGATACAAAATGGCCCAAAAATTTATTCATCCAATAATTAGTTAAACAAAATCCAAGGTATTTTGATCCCATATCATCTTGTATAAAATCCCTAATTGGGTTGAGTTGACATCTTTTTCATGCATCATTCCTAGGAGAAAGGCCAACATGCTTAGGACATCCTTCGAGCTTTCCCTAAATATATTAAGGGGTAGAAGATCTTAAGGTCATTTTGGCCAATGCTTTCACATTTTGAGCTTAGAAAATCCATTTTAACTTGGTCTAGGAGTACCTCAAAAATATTTCTCTTTCGCCTCCTTAACATATATTTTGCCTTTCAACAATAACAACATTCTTCTAATAATGGGACCTACAATCATTACATTGAATTATCCACTTAGAGATTTAATTTATTAATTGGTTGGTTTATAAAAATATACACATGTTGCCACTAATTCATAATAGAAATGGAACTCAAAAACCATTTATTATGCAAGAAAGTTGACACAAATTATTTCCCCAAAGCTTGCAAGATTTCTCATTTTGAAGTTTTCTAAGGCATCAACACTAGAATTCTTTGTTCTTTTTTAAGTCTTTGGGTCTAAACAATCCATAAATGCATCACTTAATTTCTTAATATTATAAGAAGATGTAGGTATAAGTACCTCTAGAGTCTCTGATACATTGGAAGCTACTAACCTAGGAGCATCAGTCTTGGAGGTTCTGGCATGGTTAGAATTTCTCTTCTCCATTTTGATCATAGCTACAAGTTTTGAGTTTCTATTCTTCTTTTGGAAATCTTCTTCTTTATAGACTTTGTCCTAGTGAACTATAAATATTTTATGTTTTGGAAATCACCGATTATAAAATCTCTTATTTATCCAATACACTTTACACTATTTACTACATGTCATGCATTTATTTCTAATTTTATAGATAATTTTTATATATAATTCATTCATAAATCACCACTCTTTTCAAGTCTAGTTTATTCTCGTGATATTTTTATTAGTTTTTTATCATGTAGGAGTGGGTATTGGCCATGGAATTTAATGTATATTTTGCATGTGGGCATTAATTATTATTCCTAAAAAACTCTTGTTAGGAAGACATTATCATTTGCTCTCATAATTGGTTGCTTATCGGACCTCCTAGTTGGCTTTCCTTTTCAGCTAGCATTCGTGCACTTGAATTTTGACCATTGATTTTACAATAGGCCAGTCTTGGTTCATGTGATGTGCATGCTTTTAACTTATCTCTTGTTCTAAGGAGTATGATAAGAATATAAACACAATTCTAGATTGTCCTTTTTTTTTCTTTTTGAGACATGGCTATTGTTTAGCCTACGCCTCTAACCCTGTATTGTTGTGAAGACTAGGGTCCCATATCTTAGTGTCCCGCAAATTCTTTTGTAAGTATGGTATGAGGAGATACTTGGTTATTAGGTGATTTTTATTGATCAATTAATATTCTTTTGAGCATATTTTATTGAATTTTGGTAGGTATTCATTGAGATAAAAGGTCACCCCTTTAATCATGCTTTTGTAATACTTGGGTTGCTGGCTTAGATTCATTCATCTTTCTCTATAGAGTTATCCTCTAGAATATTTTTGTGTAGTAATGAAAATGGGGAGAAGAGGGCATAATATTGGATCTATTTTTGTGTTGCTCTATTTTTTTGAGACCCTTTCCTTATTGCTCTTGGTCATATAGACTTCCCTTGTTTTCTTATGAAAATATTTCTCTTGTAGATTTTCTTGATGATTCATGGGTTGTTGGGAAATATACAAATGAGCAAAGATAGGCTATGTGTATAATATAAATTTTCTATTTAGATGTGGCTTCATAAAGTATATGGGGAATATTTCTTCATTCTAAATAGTATATTCATTGGTTTCAAATTCTCCATTCTTTATCTTTGTTTTGAATGCCTCCATGAGCAAGGCAACCAATTGATCCTAGTATAAAATCAAATATGGGGGGAGAAATTCATACTTTTGGAATGTTTTTATCCTAAGATATATCACTAATAACCTCATAAAAACATCTTGATTTTAATTTTATGATTATAAAAAATGAATACCAACTCCTTTCAGTGCTCGTGGGGTTGCTAGACCATTATCGATATACTCTGGTAATATTTCCAATGCTAATTATAGAAGATCCCCCTATAATTAATGTGACATGAGAGGTTGTAGAAGACTTACACTGTCCCAATTTAAGGGAAATATAACTAGAGATGTATCCATATTCTAAAATTTTATAAAGTAGAGGTAGCAATAAAAGGTTTGATTGTAATTTTTATTTACATACCTTTGGGTCATTGGTTGGAAGTGAGGTCACCAAGTGAATGTAGCTTGTGCTTCTTGAAACTAGATAAATTGAGGACTTCATCATATTCCAAATTTAATTTTTTCCTTAATGGATTTTTTTGGATTTTCATGCTTAAGCAGAGTTTCCAAGTTATTTTGAAGTGCTTTAACAAGTGAAATATGAAAATACCCTCACCAAGTCTAAGCCTAAGTTATTTCTACATTTGTGGAACCAATGATAAATCAATGGGGTCCCACTGGGTGTACCATTAAATTATTGTTCTCTCTTATTTTCCTAGTCGAAGTACATGGTGTGGACCAAGAAAATATGAAATATTACACCTTGTGTAGAGCAACATAGTAAGAAAAATATCAAGAGTGTAGGGTTTGGCTTAGTTAAGGGCCTTCAATATTTTGACAAAGGTCAACTCCTTTATAATATGGGGATCTTTGGTGCACTTTCTACTATAAAAAATTAGGAGGAAAAGGATAAGAGATAAAAATGCGACTAAAAACTAAAAAACGTAAGCTAAAAATATGGTATGCACCAAGGATCAAATAAGATCTCCCTACACACTAGGCCTGAATACAATATGCTGGTATGAATGATGTCCTCCCCTTGACATAGAAAAGTACAAAAATATAAGTTTCATGCACACATACATAAGATAAGAAACTATGGGCATGGTATTCATAGATGAACTTCAAAGTAGATGCATGACCCACAAGACTTCAATATTTTGCAAATTACTATATAGATAGATGAAAATAAATCTTTACAACTTGTAAGTCCTTTGCAATGTTAAAATAGCTACTATATATAGATTACAACTGGAAGAGTTTACCTCCAATTGAAAGTTGTTCTAACAATCTTAGTTACTCCTTCTAGGGATTCTAAAAATTGAATGGGGCACCTTCTATCATTACTGTTGTTAGATGTAGGACTATGGTTACCATTCTTTGATAACTTCTTGGAATGGTAAGCTGAGATGATGCTAGTAGGTGGTACTTATTTTCCATAGTAATGGCTAGTTGATTTATCTCATCTAATTTCTTGGTACCTTGTGAATCATTGCCTCATCTCAATCTAGCTTACCCTCTAAGTTGGCGACAAATTTTAATTCTTGGTGCACATTTAATATCATTAGATCTTGATGCATTCCTATATATTGTTTGAAACTTCTTGTTGTTGGTATTTGTCAGGTCTTACAAAAATTTCACTATCAAGAGTTATTTTAGAGAAAATTTTAATCTTCATTAGGCTCCACTAGTATTTTTTTTTTGTAACTTTAATCCCTTTTAATTTATTGATATTTCTAAAACTTCTAATTGTCAAAATATTCCTCAGCTTCTTGCTCATAATTCACATCATGCATGCACTTGGGTCTTGGCCTTTCTCCTTTTTTCATGACTTCCATAAAATTATGACTAACTTTAATCAAAAATTGTGAACCCCTTATAAGGTTTCCTTAGTTTTTCTTTGTGAAACACAATTTAGTAGTGAGAAGTCACTATAGGTTTTAAGGACAAAGCAATATTTTGGTTTGTTTTGGTGAATATTTACACTTTTTGAATTTCCTTAACTATTTATGTGTGTAAATGAATAAGGTTTTCCAATAGTACCCAACCCATTATTTTGACTATGGTGGCATGAGTTTAGTAGTGTCTACTAAATAATACTTGATGGAATTCTCAAAGCATTGAGTTGACTTATTTAGTTTTAGCACATATCAAGAGAATGTCATCAATGTTCATCTTGAATAGGATTCACTTAATGAGGATGAAATTATAATTTTACAACCTATAGGATCTCATTTGTGTTTGGCTCAGGTTTAGTGGTTATTGAACCTATTGCATGTAATAAATTCAATCTTATACCAAATATTGGGCCTCTCTTATAGTGAAAAATCATATATTTTCTTCTTATGATATGCCAACATGTTGGGTAAGCTTTCGGTATAATGATCTATCCTTGATCAACTTAGTTGTCTTTATTTCAATTTCATATTTGATGGTCCTAGTGATCCATCCTATCGTTTTATCACTAATTTCTCCACAATGTAATCTTTTATACTCAAATAAATAACATTGGTAGTAATTTTGCTATTTGAAATCAAGTGTTTGAATTTTTTTAACCTTTGGATCAAATAATATACATGTTTCTTCATAAAGTTATAGCACTCTTCATGTCACTTGAATGTTTGATTGAAGAAGGCTATGGGATATTCATTCTTTTATCATCATTTGAGTAAGTATTACAACTAGGCTAAGCTCATGCTAGCATTACATCTTTTGCCATGGCTTGTTTGATTTCTTAGAAATATTTCTTATCTTCCTTAGTCCATTTGAACTACTTTCCCTTATTTATAATTTGGGTTATTGGCTAGATGATGGTGGTAAAGTTTGATATGAATCAATGGAAAAATTTGATCTAACCCAAGAATGATGGACATATTTCTCATGTTGCAGAAGCAACAAGTTAACAATAGCCTTAACTTAGTTTGGGTCTATTACTATCCCCTCCTTGGATACAATGTTCCCTAGTAGTTTACCTCCTTGTACATAGAAGATATATATTTTTAGACTTAAGCACACCTCAAATTCTTGATAGTGCTTAAACACATTTTCCAAGTGTTCCAAATGGTCGTTTCTATTTTAGAAGACTATGAGGTCATCCAAATGAACTAAGATTATCCTATTTAGAAGGTTGTTTAATGAAACACCTATAGTCCTTTGGAAATATTCCCCAATGTTAGATAGACCAAAAGGAATGCATTTGCAAGTGAAAGTTCCCCACTTGGTGGTAAATGCCATCTTGTCCTAGTCTTCATATTTTGTCCACACCTACTTATATCTTGAGAATCCATCCAATAAAGAGAATCTTTCAAACCTAGCCATTGTCTATAAAATTTGGTCCATGGAAGGTAGTGGGTAGTGGTCTTTTAATGATAATTAATTAAGGTCTATGAAATCTACACATAATAAAATCTCACTATTCTTCCTTTTGATAGGCATCAGATTAGAAACCCAAGTAGTATATTTGAGTAGGTATTTGATCTTCACTTATATAAGCTTGATTAGTTCCTTCATCATTAGATGCCCAATCTTTGGATTGATTGGTCTCTATTTTTGCCTTGTGGGCTTAGCCTGTGGATTTAGTTCTATCACATTATGGATGATATAATTATCATATCCTTTTAGGTCCTCATAGCTCCAAGCTATTACCCCAACATACCTCTAGCATAGATTCATGAGGCCTTTTATTTCCTCTAGGATGGCTATCTTACCTATCCATAATGTTCTCTTAGTTACTATCTCCACTTCCCAACAATCATATTTGCCTACCTTGATGCCTTTACTACCTTTGAATCATTCATCTAGGTTGAAAAAGGACTCTATTGTGACCAATCCTATAGGAAGATTATTTCCCCTAAGCTGAATGATTTGATCTCTATAAACTTCCTATAATTTTGGCACCAATTCCTTTACAAATTCAACCTCTTGTTTGATAAAGTAGATGATGTGCTCATCATTGTCAAAGACTTGCTAGTGTATTTCATTGTGTGATACTTTTGGTCTAATGATGATTTTGACATATTGTCGATTGTGCAGTAGATCCTCTACTAGATCAAACTGGACATGGATGATTTCCATGAGGTTAGCATCAATATTTTAAGTTTGGGGAATAGTCAATATGTTAACCACATTGAATACCTCTATTAGGTCCCATACTCCATGATTATATGATTTTATAAGCCTATTTTTTGGTATACACTAGGATCTCAACAAAATAACAATGAAATTTGTATCACCATATATTTGCAAGATTTTAATCCTCTTCTTGGTTTTGAGATGAAGATAATGTAATAAAGCCTCATATTCAACAATGTTGGTAGAGCAATTAAATTGCAGCCTATAATATTACAAAATATTTTTCCTTTGGATGTCAATAAATTGATACCAACTCTTACACCTATCCTATGTTTAGCTTCATCAAAGTAGAACTTCCAAATCCCAGTCAAATCTTTTGAAGTTTTGGTGACCTTAAGAAGGAATAAATTCTCATATTAGATCAAGTAGGTACTAAATCTAGTTGACTAGAGAATATTATATGGGTTTGATCCCCACATATTGAAGGCCCGTTCATCCATCCAATTTTTTTAACTAGAGTGTAAACTTCATCCACTATCACTTCAAATTTCAACTAGATTTCTTCCATTAGGAATTATTACTCTACTTTGGTTTTGATTGATGGGACACATTCAATGTGATGGATATGAAACAACTCAAAAATATTTTTTACCTTAGTACCATAACAAGTTCTTAGAATCATATGCATCTAATCCAATGATAAGTAGCCGCCAATATTTATAGTGAAATCCTTGGATAGGTAGATTCATAAATAAGTTGATAGCTTAGTTGTTGCTACTTATTTGGAGATATTTATATTTGGACAAGCATGAAGCATGAGTGGAAGGTCTATCATTAGACCAAATATTGGAATCATAGTCTTGTAAAGTTGAAAGACCCCTTGATTGATTAACTCATAAGCTAGTCCCAACTCATATGCTAGCTGCCTTGGCATGACTGAAGTGATTGACCCTTGTTAGGAACCTTGTAGTAAAATAAGATCACATACACATGATATTTCAATAATAACACAAAATAAGCTTGAAATCAATAATATTGTAATATGAAATAGAATCACAGTAAATTATATTGTAGAAAAAATAACACATTATAGAATTACAAGCCTCTTTGAGGGGGGGACCTCCTTAGAAATAGAGCTTTAATACACATAATATGAGATGCCTCTTTTCTTTCCTCCTTGGTTCTTTTATATAATTTTGATACCTTAACCTAATGCTCAAGGGTTTCCTTCCACATGCAAGTAGAGGCCTAAGCTATAACTAATAAAGAATCACCATTACATATTTAAATAACATGTTTTTATAATACATAATAGTTACATCATAAGGTCCTGTAAGCCTATGCATCGAAAGTAACCCATGAGTAGACAATTAATAATAATATTAGAATGGGGTTTTAACATACCCATACCATTCAAAAAATATTTGTCGTCAAATATGGAGATGAAAACATTATTATTGAAGCTGCTAAAGAGACTCCCATGTGGCATCTTCCTAGCCATTGGACCAAGACTTTAGTTATGGTGTGGTTACAAATATTGTAGGTTCTATAGTCCGAAATACCACCAAGTTCCAAGATGATCAAACCTTCATCATCCAAATCTAAAAGTGTTGATTGGAATTGTTGTGGAAATTTTTGATATCCTTGGTAAATGGTTGTCACGCTATCATATTTCCTATTTCACAATCAGCATGCAAGCTCTGGTGGACTTACCACTTTGACCTATAAAGGGATTATAAAGTGATATCATGAAATTATAGGTCATGTCTAGACACCCTAATAATAGCTTAATTAAAAGTAGATGTTCTATCCTTTTGGATCAACCAAAATAGATGAGTATGTTATGGATTTTGACCAAGCTTACTAAGAAATTATTAGAACAGATAGGTGCCTAATCTATTGGGTAACTATAGAAAATTAAAATCATCATTGAAAGATTGAAAAAGGAGAGAAAAATTGGTTTGTTTATACACATTCAAATTATGTAATTAATATAAACAATTGACCAATGAAAGAATGTATTTTCTTCTGCCTTTCATTTCCCAAAGTGTATTCTAGCAAAATACTAGTTGTCCTAGGTTGTCCAAAATTAGAGGATATTGCCATTTGTCCTAAAAAACTAATCAAACTATACTGCACTAGTGACGTTTGAGTTTCTATGCTTCAACTGATTTTCAAAATAAATAATTATATTTAAAAAATAAAATCTATGATATCAGTTATTTATCCACTTTTATGGTGGGTTTGGCACCAACATCTTTAGTTTGATCCTTTTTTGGTATTATCATGCCCAAAAGGGAGACAATCTAATTCCATGCTTCATAAAAAAAAGTGGTTGTTGAATTTATGTCTTATTCAATGTTCATCATTTTATTGATATGATTTTTAAACATAGACCAGTTCTCATTGGTGAATCTGATAATGTTATGAACCAATAGAGTCAACTCTTTCAGCTACTATCCCAATTTTTGTTTGTCCTCTTCAATGCATTCAAATTATTCTATTTTCTTTGGGATATGGGCACCTAAATTTTCTTTTATAATTGGCTCTTCAATTAGGACACATTCTATGTTCCTTTTGTTATCTCTCTTTGGCTAGTCCTTCTACTTCATGTAGGGTGCTTTCCCAATAAGCTTTCTAATGAATGAAGGCATGTAATTTTTGAAATTATATTTTGCAATTATAGCTTTGTCCATCTATAGTTAAAACTTGCTTATCACTGAATTGACTATATTCTTCCTTGTATCTCAAGTATATAGGCTTAATGATCAAGTCTCTCTTCTCTGTATCTTGTAATAAATTTCTAATAGTCAGAGTTAACTACATCATGTCTTTCAATTCTTTGAGTATTTGAGGTAGATGTTCTAATTCTCCTTTTACATCCTCAATCAGTCCTTGTTTATATTTTTTATGTAGCATGTACTATCAAGTTGTTTATTGGCTTGCTGAGTTTATTCTTTCAATTGAATGATTTTTTCTTGTAGTCTCTTAATTTCAGCCCGCATCTATTCTTTTTTTAGTTTATACTTTTTGTATCTCAGCACTCAATACTCAATTTATTTAATACAAATTCTTGACTGAGGCCACCTAGGCATGTGCCTGAGTTTTAGCATGTACTATAGGATTTTATTGATATTGGATAGAGGCCACTTGTGTAATGGGTTCTATCTGCATTATCTTTATCTTTTCCATGGGTATCAATGCTTCTATCATCACCAGTGGTTCAATCGAAGCCTAGGATCGACCAAATCTCAATTATTTCATCATATACTATATTTGTCTAGGGTTTTTGCACTGCTCCATTTCATGTATCTATTGTTCTTCATTTTATTAAAGACCAAAGTTTCCTATCCTCTAGTGAGTATGCAACTCCTAGTATTTGCAGTGTTTTCAATCCTAGGTCTTTTCCATTCTGGAGAGGTAGTTGGGTCTCTAGTAGCCAGTCTATAGTCTTGGAAAAGGTTGCCCATCCCTCCAATCAACATAATCTTCCTTTTCATGATATTCAAAATTAGAATTTTCTCTTGGTTCACTATTGTTGACCTAGGCATTATTTTTAGTGCATTTGAAGCTGAACCAAGCTTTGTCCTAGGGTCCATTATTTGCTTGCACCATCCCTAAAATTTTTGGTTGAGAAACTTTGGATGAAAAAGTGACTACCTCTTTCCCTTTTCTATGTCCTGAGATCCAGTTGTGGGTTCTGCTAAAGGTACTTCTAACTATGCAACAACAAGATCTACCACTTACATGACCACTTCAATTTCATATGGCTTCTATTTTATTACTTTTATTACTAGGTCTTGTAGATATTATGGTTGAATTAGAATAATCAACGATGTAGTAGTATCTACAGAATATCATCTCAAAGTAATTAATTTTGAGAAGTAATGAGCCACCCTCTTGATTTGAGTATGGTCTCTATGATTAGCATATTTACTCCATAGATTTTCCAATGACTCCTTCCTTGCCATGGCTAAAAACAACTTGTCCTCGAATTCATATTTACGATGTGTGACCATTGCATATGGTACTTTATCAATCACATCTTTTTTATAATAATCGAAAGGATCATAGGGACTCTAGTTGATTTTAGAAAAATTGAAAATATCCATTTTTTCTAAGGCATAAATTAAACTGAGTTGTGCCTTGTATGCGTAATGCCCCATTCGGCAAGGGAAAGCTATCCTATTGAATTTTTTTTTATGTCTAGTCACCCTCATCTTAATTTCTTCAGCTATCTACCTTATGATTTCTAGGGCTATAATTGATGTAGGCCAAAACTTCGACAATGCCTTGGAAGGGATTTTTGATCCATACATTCTTATGAAAATGACATTTTCTATAAGAAAATAGTCTCCTACCAAGTTATTTTCCAAGAAAGTAGCTATCCCTTTCCCCATTCTTTTAGGCTTGTAACCACAAAGCCTTTCATGAATTTTTGGAATAAAATCACTAAAAAAATGGGTGTAAATAGAGTAGCCCTTATGTATCCATGATAGTCTATCCTATAATAACTCCTCATAGATCCCACCCCATTTATTAATCAAAGGTTTATCCATGTGTACCATAATTAAATGTATGAGAAAAGAGTAATGAGAGAACTTAGGCATTGTTTTTTTCTTCTGTTCAATAGCTTTCTATAATTTTACCAGTTCTCTATCTATTGTATCACTCATTATTATTCCCACCAGGTGATAGGATTGAACTTCCAATACTTCTCTATCCAATGACAACATTGCTTTTTCCAACTTGGATAGCTTGGCAATTTTCTTAGGAATGATCTTGAAGACTGGTCAGTTGGCAAAGTTTTTGATCATTATGTATTTGGAATCATAAGCCACTATCATCCCCGATATGAGGTTTGAAGAAAAGTATACCTTGGGGTATATTAGTATTTCTATATTGCACATCCACCTATTATAGTGAGGGATTTTTGAATTTCTATCTCCCCATGCTCTGTCATACAATCCCATCGATAACCAGGTGTGGCAGCTATAAGCATCCTTGGTATTTTCATAGGTAAAAATTACCTACTCCTCTATATTCCATTGTTGTACCAAAGTGATTTATAAATTGGAATTAGACTATTTTACAAACTCCTCTATTTCAATAGTGGTTGCTTTACCTCTAAGATGCTAGTAAGGATAGCCATTAGTAAGCTCTTTGATCTTGGCTACAATTGGAGGGAGGGGAGCTAGTTGAGTTGAATTGGATGAGGCCACGGTTATGTTTTATTCTTTATTCTGCTATTGAGATGCTCTACAAATATTCTCACACCTTTAGCTTTTCACTATGAATATCAATTGTAATAGAGTTGGAAGGAATTTAGCAGATACTAATACTAGCTTTGAGCATATGGGTTTTTAATGACTTCGACCAAGTTTTTTTAAATGGTGCAATAGATGCCTACCATATTTTAGCAACATATTTGCTATTAACTACTGCCACTAATGGTTGTAGTACCTCCATTTTAGTTTATGATTGGATGATGATATGGAGTCATACACAAAACTAGGTGCAAGTCATTTTTTGAAGATCTTTTCTCAAATTGGCTATTAGACTTTGGCACATGTTTTCATGCAAACCTTCTTTTTGTCTTTATCTATTACAGTCATTAGTTTAGAAAAAATATTTAAATATACTTAAAGAGCTCTTACGCGATGTACAAGTTCTTTGTTTTTTTCTTAAAGAAATCCTGGTCGTTCAGTTGTCTTTCATGAATTCATCTACACCGTCCATCTTGAGCATGCATGGTAGATTGAGTACTTTCTCATAAAATATCACTAAATTTTGGGTTATGGTATTGCCATTAGATTTTATCAAAATAAAATTTCTTGGGACACTTTTATTTAATGCAAACCTTAGGACCCAAAAGTTTCTTTTATTAGAATTTACCTAATGGGATGTGATCGGGTGATACAACCGACCAATGGGATGACATCAGGTGTGATAGCTGACCAATGAATTATAATCTAGGCTGCTTTAGCTTTTACAAACTTAAGTATTTTTAATAATGCAACATTAAATAAAGGGGAAAAATAAACCTTACCACCATTTGGGAAAATTTATCTTTGTATGGTGGACCAATGGGTAACCATCAATCAAAGTGATCGACCTACAGGATATCATCATATATCATGGATGATCAATAGAAAATGTTCAAGGTTTATTTGACTATTAGGATTTCAATATTGGTAAAAAAAGTACTATACGCTAACTCTTTGACTTAGGTTTTACTAAAAATTCCTTTTATTTCTTTTGGCCAATGGGATAGCATCGGGTGATAGAGCCAACCAATGGGGTGTCACCAGAGAAGACGTTCGACCACTAGGATATAACTCAACTTTAATCAACATAACATTAGATCAAAGAAGAGGGGAATATCTTCAACGTAAAACTAACCCTTAAAAAAAACTTGGATATTGTTTAAAAATTCTTCTTTAATAAACTTCAACCAATGGGATGACATCAGATGAGACGTTCAACCAATGGGATGAGGGAGAATATCATGGATGAGCAAAAGGAAAAGTTGGAAAATTTTATGTATTGCAAGAGGGTTATAAAAATTTAATGCAGTGGGAGTTCTTAACAACCTTAGGAATGGAAGTTCATTTATTTTGATTCTCGACCAATAGGGTATCATCGGAGGACTCATCTGACCAATGGGGTGTAATTGAGGAAGACAACTAACCAATGGGTTGTAAGTGGTTAAAATGGCTAAATAAAAGAATTTAAATGTGACACTTATGCACCCAAAGGAAAAGAACTCCTAGAAAATGGTTAAACATTTTTCATGTGAAGTCAATCGTCAACATCTTAGGAACAAAAAAATATTGGTTATGACCTTAGGCTAATATTGATCATTATAACATTAGGCAATATAATAACCTTCAACCAATGGGGTGGCATTGGGTGAGACATCCGACCAATGGTATGATGTCGAGCAACTCAGTCGACCAATGAAACTCAAATGGAAGCCCTAGATGATGATGAATTTTATGAAACCTAAAGATCCTTAAGATATAAATAGAGAAATGGGGGCATTTATTGCATGCTCATAACCCTTTATTACTATAGAATTAGACAAATTTTTTTCACATCCAATGGGGTGACATCAAACGTCAGAGTTGAACAATTGGGGGTATCATTAGACTACACATCCGATCAATAAAATAAACTTGACTTTTCAAAGTGGAGTGAAGATGTGCTCTAGGGGACTTAAGGACTTACGAAAGGTGTGACACTTTTCCATGTGAACTAGATCCTCATAAAACTTAGGGATAAACATCAAATTTTATGACCAATGGGATATAAGTTTTTATCATGGTTGACCAATGGGATGCGAGGGGACGACTCGCTTGACTTCACCCTTACTATTTATTCCTATAGCCAATCAAATGGCATCAACTAAAATACATGACCAATGGGATTAGGTATATTTGTATGGTCATACCAATGGAGTTTAGGCAGGACTTATAGCTGACCAATGAGTTTGAACATGTAAAATTAGGTGATACTTTTTATTTTGGGGGTTACATACTTAGGAATAAATATTTCAGACTTAGGGAACTTTGGACCAATGGGAACTTTAGGTGAATGAGAAAATATTTATGGGATGAATTTGAGTAACAATTTTTTCAAAGGTCTCATGAAATATTCATGAGGGAGACTTAGGGAGTTAGGTTGGCATAGCTCATTTTGGATTTATGAATTGGAATTGCTAAAGGCTATGATTATGTGGATGGAAAAACTTATTCAAGGAGGGATTTTATAACTTTGGACTTGTTTCATAAGGCCCTAATGTGACATGGAATAGGTATAGACCAATGGGTATAATAATGAATAAAATAGAATTATTTGGTGATATTAAGGTATAGTTAAGGGGGGATGTAATGAAATAGACTTTTAGTGATGATTAATGTATGAAGTAGATAGATGGAGAAACTAAATGGAATGGATGGGGATTTTATAGGATAGTGGTATTTAAGGTATGAATGAGGTCTTTAGAGTTATGAAATGGAATGTAATAATATATGGAATAATGGATAATGGAGGGATGAGTATATCTTCCAAAATTTTATCTTCTTCCAGTAACCGATATGACATTGATTTACACCTTTTTGTATCAACGAATATTCCTTAAGCTAATGTGACTTCCTATGACAAAGTTTCTTATTTAAAAAGACTATTAAACCCTAAGATCACCTAGACATCAAACTTTGACAAAATTTCATAGGTTGAGGTGTAAACTTGGTTGTAATTTTGAAGTACAATAGGACCTCAACATGGTTGTTGAGTATCTTCTTAAGACAAGATACATGGAATACTAGATAAATTTTAGAAGAATGTGGTAACACAAGCTTATAGTTGCTATACTTGAAAGGGCCATAAAATCTTGCTACAATATTTTGATGAGCATGAATTTACATTGATTATTTATTATATGGTTGGATTTTAAGGAATACCATATTGTCTATATTGAAGCCACACTCTAAACGATGTTGATTAGTTTACTATCACATCTAGTTTTGAGTCATAACCAGATTGTTTTTCAAATATTGTAAGAGTTGGGTATGTTCTTGAAGTGTTGCATCCATTGCTTGAAATTTAGATTTTATAGAACATATTAAGAGGGAAATGGAGGTGGGTACCCATATAATGAATCAAAAATATTCATTTTGGAGGTTGTATGGAATTAAGTGTTGTACCACATTTAGCTAATGGAAGCTACTTAGCCTATTGTGTTGGGTGTTCAAAATTAAAACAACAAAAGTAGATTTTGAAGAATTTATTAAAAATTATGGTTTACCCATCAGTCTAGTAGGATGATCTCATTCTTAGTTTCATACCCTATAGTTTAAGAAATTATTTCCAAAAACAACCAGTGAAAGTGGGGTCTTGGTCAAACACAATAGATTTTGGCATACCATAGAGTTTAAAAATTAAGTCCATGAATATCTAGGCAATGGTGGAGGCAAGGTAAGGATGGATAAGGGAAAAAATGAGAATACTAAGAGATGTAGTCTATCACCACAATAATTACTATTTCCCTCTTATATTTAGGAAGTTATTCGATAAAATAAATGAAAATATCAATCCATACAATTTTTAGGATTAGTTAATGTTGTAGAGTGTTTGGAGTACAAACCATTTCTCCTTTCATCCTTTGGTAGATATCACACTCTATCATAAAATTTTGGATTTATTTTTTCATTTTTTCCTAATAAAATGGCCATTTACCTTGCTCACATGCCTTCAAAAAAATTGAATGGCCTACTTCTGGGTGAAACATGCATCTCCTTCATGATGTCCTCATGGATTAATGATTTTTTAGGAACCATAATGAATACCTAATGTGTGAATTGGGATCCCTTTGGAACTTCTCCATTAAATTTTGCAAGGATGATTCCTTAGTTACTTCTTCTTGACAATGGGAGACCCACTAAGGAAGTGGGGAAGATATGGTACATAGTGTATTCTAATCCTCAAACTGGCATGTGAGGGCATCTTCCACAATGTTCTCCTTCTCTTTATTGTAAATTATATCATAATCACCCTAACAACTTTGAAACCCATTTATATTATGCTAGTAGATACCCTTTATTACAAAAAATATTTCAAACTCTAATGATCTATTTTATTAGATAAATACCTCCTGATGAGATGAGGTAACCAATGTTTGACAACATGGAGTATGACCATCATTTCTTTTTCATAAGTGGATTTCTCCATTTTTTTCTCGATAATGCCTTACTAGTGAAATTTATGAGTTGCCTTTCTTGCATCAATATTGTACCAATGCCATGGCCCAAAGCATCACATTTAATTATAAATAGTTTGGAAAATTAGGAGTGGCTAACACTAGTATCAAAATCATGGCTTCATTGAGGCTGGAAAAATATTTTTCTATTAGAGGTTACCACATAAATGAGTTCTTTAACATGGAAATTAGTGGGGATGATATTTTTTCATAACCTTGAACAAATTGATGGTAGCAGCTAGTGAGACCCAAAAATCCCTAAAGCACCTTGAGAGTTTATGGCTTAGTCTAGTTTTGAATGGCTTCAATTATATTTGGGTGAACCTTAACTATAATACCACTTGTTGTGAACCTCCTTTACTTATTAAAAAAAATATATTTACATTTATTTAAATAACAACATTCATCCACAAATATTGAGCATAATAACAATTTCAAAATGATACAAAAATAAATAATTTACTCTAATATATTTTAAATTATAAACCAAACCCTTGAGGTAGGAAAACATTGTACAAAGATCCTTACTGGAAGGAAACCACCCCTTACAATATTTCAATATGAGATCCTTGTTAAAATATTAAAGTGCACTTTACCTAATTTATTATTCATTATTGCTTTTTAGGATTAGGGTTTTGTTTTTTAGGGTTAGAGTTAGGGTTTTCTTTCTAAAACCCTAATCTCTTCCAAACCCTAATCTCTCTCTATATGTACTCATTCATGTATTATAATGAATAATAACTTTTGGTTCTAACAATTGGTATCAGAGCGGTAAGATCCTCCTGTGTGAGAGAGCAGTAAGATTCACTTGTGATTCGCATGTAAGGGGAGATTTCTCTCAAGGAAATCTCCCCCCTTGCCCTTTCGAAAATTCTTGATTTTTGTCTTAGGTTATTTTTTCAAAGGAGGCCTTTATAATTTTGGTTGCAGTAATGGTGGCCATTCATTCCCAGAAAGTATTGACAGAGTTCATACACGACAATGGACTCGACGATGGAATACGAATAATAACAGGTGCTCATCTACGGATATGAAGTACAAGAGATGAAAACCTAAAAATCCACAACATGAAAGGTGCTCTTCATGGGGTTCAACCAAGACCATGGCTGTGTGGGTTTTTGGACAACATTGTGTGTTAATTTACATGTCAATTCGAGTTTTTTTTGCAAATTACTAAAAATGGAATTTTTTTTATGAAAAAAGCAATTTGCCGAAAATGGTAATTACTAAAAATGGTAATTTTTGACAAAATAATTTTTTTATCGAAAATGGTAATTACTAAAAATGGCAATTTTTTGACGAAAAACAATTTGTAGAAAATGATAATTACTAAAAATGATAATTTTTGATGAAAAAATAATTTTCCAAAAATAGTAATTTTTTTTTTTTTTATCTTTAGGGCTTTAAGCTTTAGGGTTATTTCCATTTATTGAAGTTTTTTATGTGAGAATATTTCAAGAATATTCTATTTCTCAAATTGTAAAGGCTATGAGCCTCTTTTGTTTTGCTACCGGTGAGCCTAATTATTTTTCTTAGTTTTGAGGCTCCATTCAGATCCGAAGATATTCATGTTTGTAGTTATTGGAAAGATTTTTTTGAGCAGGACATAATGGAGGTGTCCATTTTCAGTTTTGAGGCTATTACATATGATTTTTTGGACCTCAAATTTTGTTGTATAGGAAGTGCATTATCGGTTGAACCCGACACTTCTTCAATCCACTTTGTCATCAAAGACTATTTTTAGAAGTAGAATTTCTTCATGACCATGGCCCTCTTGAGATTTTATTATGATTTTGGGTGCTCCTACAATAGGAGGTATTATTTACCGATCATGGGAATCTATCGGGTACTCTAGTTTGGGAGTTGTCATTGTCTCTTCACAAGACCAAGGCCCTTTTTTATGTGATCATGTATATCACATGGGTACTCCTATGGTTGGAGTTGTCTTTGCCTTTAGTGGCTTGTCTCTCAGTGAATCAATGATTTTCATCTTGGCTCATCAGCAAGATTTCCAACATCATAATGCAAGTGAACCTTGTACCTAGTCATCTTCTCTATAGCACTTGGTGGATGTAGTGACTGGTTATCCATGCATTTTGGTAGGATGAGAAGGTTACCATAAGGACACTTTTGATACTTCGAGCAACACCACATCAAGCTTTCAACATCAGATTCTTGGCTATTTTAGCATAATTTTTGGATGGCTCACATTATTGTATAAAGGTGTATTTTTGGCATAGACTGACACCTTATAGATGAGCTTCATCATTCAGGGGGTATTATAATATGAATGAGTATTTTATACTTAGGAAAGTGCAGATTAAAGGGGGATGTTAAAATATTAAAGTGCACTTTACCTAATTTAATATTCATTATTGCTTTTTAGGGTTAGGGTTTTGTTTTTAGGGTTAGAGTTAGGGTTTTCTTTCTAAAACCCTAATCTCTTCCAAACCCTAATATCTCTCTATATGTACTCATTCATGTATTATAATAAATAATAACTTTTGGTTCTAACAATCCTAACAATACAATATTATTCTCTCCCTCCTAGGAAATAATATGCCCCAAGTATTCAACCTCCTACATTCCAAAGGAACATTTGGATTTTTTGGAAAATAACTGATGGTCTTGCAAGGATCTCAAGGTCTATTCTAGATGTTGTAGGTGCTCTTACCAAGTGCGACTATAGATAAGAATATCATCGAAGAAGACCAAAATAAACTTGCAAAGAAATGTTTGAAAGAAATTGTTCATGAGGCTCTAAAAGGTGGAAGATGCATTAGTTAGGATAAAAGACATGATAAAATTGTTATAATAACACTCATAAGTCTTGAATACAATTTTTAGAATGTATTCTTCCTTGATCCTTATATGATGGTGTCTAGAGTGAAGATCCAACTTGGAAAAATATTTGACACCATATAACTCATCTAACAACTCATAAATCATATGAATAATAAATCTCATTAATAGTGAGTTTAATGAGTTGATGAAAGTCTACATATAGCCTCCACAATCCATATTTTTTGGGGCCAATAGTAACAATGAAGAATAAGGACTGATTCTGGGTTGAATTACCCCTATTTTTAATATCTCTTGGACCAACTTTTCAATTCCAATTTTTTGTGAATAGGGGTATTTGTAGGGTTAGATGTTAAGTGGAAATATCCTTGGTACTAATTGTATTGCGTAATCATATAAACATTGTGAAGGTAATCCCTTGGTCTCTAGAAAGACATCATCAAGTTTTGCAAAAGGATTTGCACATCCCCTAGCTATTTGTTTGCTTTAGTAATCTATGGCTATACCAAACAATTGGGCTACTACCCCATGTGAGGATTTTTAAAATAATTTCTTTATTCACCATGAACTAATGACCTGAGTGGATCTCACAAATGAGCAATAGAGAGTTTATGGCATCCCATTCTAAGTAAATTGCATCTAAAGTTTGACAAAGTTCTAGGCTAGTGTTCCCAAGGTAAGAAGTCATAGTGCTCCTAAAACAACATCAAATTTTCCTAAGAGGATGGACATATTAATTTGAAGTTCATAATACCCAAATTTTAGCTTAAAATTTTGACATTTCCCTTCACAAGGTAATATTTTACCATTTGCCACCATGAATTCAAAAAAATTGCAATAATATAATTTGCTTGCTTAGCTATTTTTGGATCATTAAAATTATGTATACTACCCAAATAAATAATAATTACAATTCTTTATCCCTTGAAATATCCCAATACCTTCATAGTTTAAGGGGTCAAGATTCCTACAAGAGCATGAACTACATTTTTTGGTTGTAGTTCTTCCTATGCTTCACCCTCATCCTTGTGCTCTTCTTCCTATTGTTATACTTCTTCTTCATGCACTTAATTTACCATATAAGCATCTACATCTTGTAAATATATTTATGTTGTATACATTTATGCCCTGGAGAATATTTCTTATCACAATCATAATATAATCCTTGTGTGCTACAAATATTCATTTCCTCCCTTATCAATTGCTTAATTGTTGGAGATCTATTTCTTGGATTTGATGTGATTTGGATGGAAATGGGGGTTTGGGCTATGGAAATTTAAATGAATGCCTTTGAGCAGTATGTTTTTCCTTGGCTAGCCTAGATAACACTATTGCTTGCACCATGGATTATAGTTAAAATATTTTTATCTCGACCTTGATATCATCCTTCAACCCACTAATAAAACAACTATTTTTTTTTTCCTTCACTCAAACCCCTTGTTTGGTCAACTACTCAAACTAAGTTTGATAGTCATAAAAAATAGAGGTTTGCTTCAATTTTTCTAAAAAAATTGTAAGTCTCTCATATTCACTAGGGCCAAAGTGAGTGAGCAGTTGTGTTTCAAATTATTTCTAAGAAAGGACAAAAATCATATGTTGCATCCATTGATATGTATAAAGGTAATATAGGTCAAATTCATTCTCTCATTTGTAAATCCTTCTTACTAATATATTGCATAAACCTAACTAAAGGAAGATATCTTAAAGGTGGCTTGAACACCCAAGCAACATATATAGGAAATAGTCCAATGCTCCAGCCAAAATGTAAGTTTCAATGTGGTTAGGCATTTCTTCAAAAAATTGGCTAAGTCCTAAAGGAAATTTAAAAAATGCATAGATTTAAAATTGAACAATCCCAAACTCATTTTAGTAATAATGTTAGCATAGAATTCTAAAAGTATAAAAATGTGCTAACATGCATAGATGGAACAAAGCTAGATTTTCAAAAATATAATGTAGCACAAGCCCAACATCAATCTAAGAATGCCCTTTTATATCAAATATAGAATGGAATGATCCCAAATTTTCTTGAATAATGATGTTAGAATTTCCACAACAAATTATAAAAATGTGTAAAAGATACCAAAGTAGGGAAAATGGGTCCCTAATATAGAAGCAC
Organism: Wollemia nobilis; assembly: GCA_028583015.1. NCBI lineage: Eukaryota > Viridiplantae > Streptophyta > Pinopsida > Araucariales > Araucariaceae > Wollemia > Wollemia nobilis. The sequence goes on from JAQPPZ010001045.1 coordinate 2,349,068, forward strand.
CAAGAAGATCCAAAATGTGTAAGATTGGGAGATCAAAACACTAGCTAAAGAATGCATAAAATTAGGATTTATCAAGTAGTGATGTCATAAGATCACACAAAAAGTCTGGATTTGACTCAAGATGTCCCCCAAACAACTAAAAGGATCGATATTGTCACAAGTTTGAATTTGATATGTATCATCCTCAAACATGTCATTTAGAGTTACAACTACCTTTATGCCTTCTAGATATTCAAGTAAATACCGTTAATCCCAAAGATGACATCTCTAATATATAGTTGTAGCAGTCCAACCATTTGTAAAATAAATTTGAATATCCACAAACTATATTACAAATATATTTGAATTAAGTTGCAAGAAAAAATTGAACTGACCACATTAGCAATACAAGTAGCCAAACCAATGTGGTGCAAAAATGATAGTTTCTTCCAAGAGCACTCTCTATCAGGTTATCTATATAATAGACTTGTAAAAATATTATAAATACTACATTACAAGATTCAAAAGTAGCATATAAATAGTCCAATGCACCTCAAAGTGAGGGTCAACTCCATAACATTTTCTTAGATATATGTTGTGTAATATTTACTGCTAATTAATAAAAAATAAAATTTATTTGGCCTCCATTGTGGTTGTTATCGTAGGTTTTTATGAATGAATATTATATTTTAAGTTATGTCCATTACACTTAATGATTAGTTTATTTTTTTAAAGCAAATATTGCTCTTTGAATCATTGTTTTTTTTTTGAATTTACATGGTGGAATCAGTAGCCGCCACAAATCTAGGCAGACTGTCCAGCTTTTATGGTTGCCATAGTATTTTGCGATGTCCGCCCTAGAAGCCGCCACACATATCTTCATGCAGTCCATCCCTATAACCACCATGCCACAATCATTTTAAACATTTTACGCTGTTGAAAGCACTAGGAAAGGGACAAGTGTTTAGTCCGATGAGGCCCGAGATTTTAACCTTGGACCTTCACCCCCCTTATGGGATTTGGATGAACCAATTGGTCTACATCTCGGACCTAACTTAAAATGAAGAAATAAGAAAAAGTTGTCTGAGTCCAGGTTAGAAATTAGGATACCTCTTTGAATCATTGTTAGATTGCTTTATATTTGGAATGATTAAAGCATACAATTATAATTGAATAAACTCTATTATACATTATATAATGACTGGTCTATTAAGTTTCATCAAAATTTAATTGTGTTATGATTTTATATAATATGTATCCAATGCTATTATGCTATACCCCATCCATCATTCAATAATTTATCTAAACCCTTACTCCTTTCTAACCATTCCATTTCTTAATTTTATCTTAAACCAATGTTTTTATTTTATAGGCATTTCAAGGAGTCAACATTGGCTAAAGTCTAGGGAACACTTCATAGACTTACCAATTTTTTTTGGCATGCCCTACAAGATGAATTGTATCAATTCACCCATATATTTGATTGAGCATAATGTTGGTGAAATTCTACTCTTTGATATCATTTAGTTATTCACCTAGTGACTCTATTGTGTTGTAATTGGTTAATAGACACCTAGTTTGCACTTTGTTCTAATTTTTTATGTTTACAAGGTTAGCAACCAAGAAGCTTGATAATTCATTACCATTTCTTGATTTTCCATATTGTAGGTTATTCAATACAAAAAATATATTTACCTCCCAAGATACTATCATAGAGCATACATTCTACATATTCTAGTCCTCAAGAATTCTCAGGAACATCTAATTCTAAAATCATGGCTTAAAAACAACAAGCTCCTTAAAATTTTCCTGAATGGAACACTATTGAATCACTTGGTTTAGCATATCTCAATGACATCCCTCATAAAACACTCAAAGGTTTGTCCACCTAAGATGATATAGGTAAAATAGCATATGAACATTTCCAAGATATAATTACACTAGCCATAATTCATAATATTTGAAAAGAAGACATTGTGGTTTGACCCATCTTATCCTTTAGAGGTAAGATATTGCATCGATATGTTACTTTAGAAGATGGAAGTATTTGCTCACGGGTTGAATTAGCTAAACCCTTTGACAAATAATTTAATGATTTATTTATCCTTACTTATTACTCACTCAATTCACTAGTATTCAAAGACATCCTTAGGATGTCATCATCGATTTCAATATCATGTTCAATCAGACCTAGAAAATAATTTCTCAAAATATTAAATTGTGTGGTCCTCTAGAATAAATTTGTTATATTAGATCTTTAGGTCCCGATCTAGGACTTCAAACATAAAAATTTAATATGATGACCTTCCCTCGGGTCTATCAAGTCATTGTGAACTTAGAGAATAATTTATTTTTTGTAGGAAGATTGCCCCTAGTTTCATTGTGCCATATTTCCTAAAAATTATCCATTCCACTTAGTAGAAATAAACCTCGAGTATAATCATATACCTTCCTTCAATAGATCCTATTCTTCCCCCTAAGGTGTTATCTCTAGTACCAACCTTACCAACATTAATTTCCATAGAGCTAAAAGAATCTATAATGCTACAAGAGGTGCTAACTATACTGAAGACTTTAAGAAATAATATGATAACTATGGAAAGAAGAGAGGCTTAAATATATCAACCTACAAAATTCCCCCACATTGTTCAATATCAAAGAGCTTTTACTAGCAATGTGGTTGAAAAAGCTAATAATATCTACAATAATCAAGAATTAGAATCATCAACTTATACATATAGAGGCAACCCCTAGTGAATAGTATACAATGATCCTCATAACATTAAATTGCATAATGTACCAACATAAATCTTAATTAGTAGCTATAGAGAAAGTTAAGAAGGCATAAACGGATCAAATAAATATGCTATGAGATATAGAACAAGTTATAATTATGCAAGACCCTTTAGAGGAAGAATGCATATCAAATTTTACTAAGTGTATAAATAAACCATTACAAATTGATCTACAAAATTTAGGGCCATTAAGAGTTCCAATTTAACCTCAAAATTCAAAAGAGAAAACACTGCTTGATTTTGGAAAACCTTCAATTCATCTAGAACCTAAAAGGATTCCTCCTCTACTAGAGCTAGAGAAGGAACAATCAAATATAGAATAATAAAAAGAGGTAAAATATACTCCACCCGAGTCTAAAATATAAGCCTGGGATAAACATAGATATACTTTGGTATCTATAAGAAAAATAAGACAACACCAAACAAATAATAATGAAGACACAAGCGATTGTAATGGAATAATATTTATATTAAATTTGTATTGAAATACACAAGAGCCTTGGCCTCCTTTTATTTTACAATGATTTACCCCAAAGCATGAGGGGTCAGATTACAATGCTTGCTTGTTTCATAATATCACAAACAAGGCCAAAGAAGAGTGGCCTCTTTGGTACATCAATGGGAGGTGGTGTCTTCAGTCTTCTTTCGCTCCAATCCAATTGGTGAGTGGGATTTTGTATCCTGGATGTGGGGACCACTCTAGCTTCAATAGCTCTCCAAATACCTACCTCCTGCACACATGAAATTCAAACAAGAGTTAGTAGCACCTGTATACATGATTAGAAACAAGTACAGATAAAAACCCTTGAAGAAATGCTTGCAGAAAACATAGAAACAATAATTAAAAATACCTTGCTAAAAAATTAATAAATTACTAATATTTGCTAACTCAAAATGGTCTGAAATTTTTTTGAGACATTTTTGAGGGTCTTAGGAACCTACCCTCAAAATTTTAGCTCAATATGAGTCCAGATGAGCAAGATATGGCCAAAACAAGTTTGGAAGTTTTTGCAGAACCACGGGTCCACGGTTGTGATTGTGTAACCGTGGATGTATGGTTCTAAAATTGTGGGTTTGCAGTTGGGACTATGTAACCACAAATGTATGGTTATTAAAATGTAGGCCTATGGTTAGGAATGTGTAACCACGGATGTGCGGTTGTGTAGAGATGGCTGAAAACCCTGAAACTTAGATCTGGGACCTTGATGGCTCAAACTTTGGGATTGTTGGTGACTCCCTACAACAATTTCAACAACATGATGGTGTATTTTTCAGTCTCCTTTTATTTATGGAATGGTGTTGCTTTTATAGGTAATTTTTGGTTTTGGAGGGAAATGAGAGGTGGCAAGCTAGGGATGCCAAGTTGCAATCCTAGGCTTCCAAATGGAGGGGGCAGTTAGAGTGAGTCACCCAGGGTGTCTCACTTAACTGGGATGATTGAGGGTGCAAGTGGAATGAGGTATAAGGGTTGTACCATGTGAAGAGACAAAGGGGACAAGGGTGTATGAGATGTGGTAAGATGGGATAGTGAGGTGGCTAAGACACATGTCTAGTGGGTAGGCAGGGTATCCTAGGGTGATTTTCCAGATTTATTAAAGTCTAAAAAATAGGATAATGTGCAGGGATTTTATGCCTAAGTTTAGACTTAGGCATATATTATTATGTAGGATTGTGGTGTGCAATGTGGGTGATCTGTACATGAATTAATAGACCTAAGTTTAGACCTAGGCATATATTTTATCATGCAAAATTATGCGATGAATTGTAAATGCCTAGATTTTTGTGTCTACAATATCCAAACAATAGAGGATAGAAGCTACTTAGGAATACATGAAAAGGTTTGATGAGCCAGAGAAGGAAGAAAATAATCAAATAGAATCATTAGGATTTAACATTATCAAAAAATTAAAGAGGAATCCCTCAAAAGCAAGCATGTATGATTCCCTAATGATTCTTGGATAGACTGAACTTCTCAAAGCTTCATCGAAGATGACCAATCTTGGAGGTGTACCAAATTGAAGTGTAATTTAGCCCAATTTTTTTTGGCTTTTAGAATCAAGAAAATAGGCCACCACTTTTCTACATGTCCTTATGAATGGAAGGATGTATCATGCATAATTGCATGATTGACTTCATATTTCTGACTATCGTTATGCCTAAAGTAGAATGTGAAGTTATGGATATGGAATATAACCTTTCATATCCCAGATTTTTGCCATTAGATGGTACCTCTATGAAGATAGTTGAAGTAATGAAAAATATTCCCATGACACTACATAGGGTACTAGAAATCATCATAATACAAGAATTGGTAATAGTAGACCATGAGCCCTAATTCAGTCTCTATATTTCCCAATAATTTATAGCAAAATTGGGAGGCTATATGTATCTAGAATATTATCACATGTAGTTCCACATAAATGGAGATAGGTTAAAATCTACCTAAAAAGTCAATATATTATCACATAGAAAATATAGAGGAAGAGTGAATGAATATAATCAATGATGAAATAATATATGGAAGCTATCCTTGAACAATTAAAAATATAAGATAATTTTTCTCTCAAAGGCTACAATGTCATGATTGAGATCGGAGTTGACACATACCATATAATAGACCCAGAGCCACAAAAACTCCTAGCTATGTCAAACTGGGATCTCTAAAAAAAGATCTTTGGAAGATTTACTTCAATGAATCTAGATATAGGAATGGTGTTAGATCTATAGTAGTGTTAATATCTCCTTTGAAAGGATTCAAATAATTATCTTATAGATTAATATGGAGTTGCACCAACAACACAACTAAATATGAAACTTTATGTCTTGGCTTGATGCAAGCAAAAAAAATGGGGATAAAATTATTTTCCATCTTTGGTAACTACAAGTTTATAGTCAATTAAGTAACAAAAATGTTTAATAGTAAGCATCACTACTTGAAGGCACAACGTAAGAGGGTGTGGGACCTAATAAAAAGTTTTGAAGCCCTAAATATGAAAGCTATTCCAAGAGGATAAAAAATGATAGATACATAAGATTCTTAAGGAGTAAATTTCATGCTTGCCATCAATTATGGTGAGAAATCATATAAAGTAAAGATAGTACCTAGACCCTCTATTTTGGACATAGAAATATTTTGGCAAGTTTTCAAATATGATAAAAAATTATCGATTTCTTAACAAGAGAAGTAATTTACGCAACATAGCTAGAAGAGATGCTACAAGATGTTGACCAAGGAGATATGATTCAACCTAAAAATAATCATATACCTAAGGGACTAATCATGTTAGAGATATTGTTTGATATTAATAAACGATCAACTAAACAAATGATGAGAATAGAAGAACAAGCCTTTAAAGAAGTTTAGATCAAACCAAAAAAAAGTCTAAAATTTAGAATATATTAAGGTAGACAATTTTATGCTACTATGTAAACAATATCAAGATATAATAGCATGGAATTATGATGATATTAAGGTCTATGGAAAAAGTGTTATCCAACATACTATAGAGCTAACGCTTGATGCCAAGATATCTAGGCAAAAACAAAGTCTAATAAATCCTAAAATAAAAGTGGTAATGAAGTAAGAAAATCTCAAGATACTAAATACCAAGATTATATATCTAATAAAGCACTCCATGTGGGTAGCAAATTTAGTTCTAGTAAGGAAGAAAAATGGAGATATATTCCTTTGCATTTATTTCTAGAATTTAAACAAGGCATCATTGAAGGACTATTACCCTTTATCGTACATCAACTAAATATTATAGGTTGTAGAAAGGGCAAAAAGGTTTTTGCTTCTTGATGATTTTTTAGGATATTATTAGATATGGGTAAAGGATGCTCAACACAAAAATACCTTCACCACCAAATGGGAAACATTTGCATATTAGAGGATGGTATTCAGTTTTTCTAATGTTGGAGCAACATTTAGCAAGCAATGGACTTTGCTTTTAGTGAGTTGGTCAAAAAAATAATATTGATTTACTTGGATGGCATGACAATTTTCTCTCATGATAAGTAGAAGCATCTAGATCACCTAGAGATGGTTTTTTAAAAATATCATGAATTTGGAATATCATTGAATCCCAATAAATACATATTTGCTATACATAAGAGAAAATTACTATAACCTTAGAACATAATCCTTACAAGGCTTTCTAGTACTTTTTTGGGTAAATTAATTTTGTTTGAAAATTTATTTTCAACTTTGCACAAACAATCAATCCTATGATATAACTCTTGAAGAAGAATGCAGTATTTGTATGGACCCCAAAAAGGAAAAAATATTCAGATATATCAAGCAAGCTATAACATAGGCTCTAAGTTTGATCAACCTAAATTATAGCAAATATTTCATTTTGTATGTCTAAAGATTTAAAGATAGCTATGCCATGGTTTTGAATCTAAAAAATGATAATAAAGAACACCTAATATCATTTCTAAGCTAGACATTGCATGATTATCAAAAGAAATAAAAATTCATAAAAAAACAAATATTTTCCATAATTAATTCTTAATAAGTTCAAACATTATGTGTATCAAAGTAGAACAATGGTCTATGTAGTTCACTTAGATATCAGAAACTTCATTATTCAAGGAGAATTAAGAGAAAAAGAGATATATGGATCACTAAAATACAAGATTATGACATTGATATATGCCCTACTAAGCTAGTAAAATGTAGATCCTTATGGTAACAACTAGCTTCTATATCAAAGCTATAATACAATATGTGTATTGAAGACAATATTGAAAATTAATCCAAAAACGAACAATATGTAGGAGAAGGAGATTAGGTAGATAAATTGATAAAATACTTTCAAACAAGAAGGTCTTGGAGGAATTGAATGCTTTATATATATATATATATATATATATATATATCTATATATATATATCTAACAAGTGTTGAAATATGTCCTATTTTCAGAAGGACTATTTAGATAAAATTTTGGAGTCCTCTTTCACTACATAAAACCAAATCAAGTTGAAAAGGTGTTGAAAGAGTTTCACTTAGGCTTATCCAAAGGATATTATTCAAGGAAAACAACCATTGCAAAAATTATTTGAGATGGATATTATTGGCCTACAATATATATAGGACACCTTCAAAATTGTTATAGCTTGTAAGAAATGTCAATGATTTGTTAAAAAAAAACAAAAATCTTGAACTCCTATGACTAATTATAGCATAATAATTTTAGTAGTGGGGACTAGAGTTCATCAATCATAAATCCAAATTCATAAGTGGGACATTTTGGTTTCAAAATCCACCTATATCGATGAGATGTGCCTTCAAGACTTCGACCAAGATATTTAAAGGCTCGAAATAAGGATATTTAAGACAAATTTTAGAGAAAGCCAATTCCTGCAAAGCTAATATAACTAAATGGGGTGTTTTAGACTAGAGTAAGAAATACAAAGGGTTAAAAATATGAGCTAAAAGTGGTACGAATTTGGAAACATCAAGAGACATTCTATAAAGAGTCTTGTAATTCAAACTTAGATTGAACCACCTAAAAAAAAAACTTTGCATCCCTTATACTATTAGAACATTTAACATGAAGAACTCTAAGTATTCGCTAAATCATTCTAGAACTACAATGGTAAACCTAGGGAGAAATCTAGAATGTAGAATAGCTATAACAAAATTAGCCATTCCTAGCTTAAAAAAAAATCATTAGCACTCAATAAGGCATGCATACATGTTCAAAAAAGAGATATGATAAAAATTCCATACAAAAATCCAATATTCATTCAAAAAATGTATAGTCCTTAATCAATACAATTATGCCAATTGTAAACTCCAAAGATCCGACCATTAGAATGTCTTGCATTTTTGTATATATAGAGATTTTACAATGTATTAAATTATTCCAAAATGATTTCTATTAGAGAATATTGAAGATTATAGGGTAGGTGTAGAGAGTGGCCATCACATTTATATTAGGTATGCTTAACCACTTCAGGCACACTCTACTGATGTGGATGATGCAAATATTAACTTGAGGCTAGCTTGTGTACTACATCATTGAATTGTAACCATTAGATGATTATACATAGATATGCAATTTGAAGTGCTTCATTCATTGAGATCTTCTAATAGTGATAATTTTTGGTGACTGATTGACACACACATGTCTGCTAATGTGAATAGTTTGGCTTACTTTTGCATAGGTTGGCATCAAGAAGACATATTGCTTATCATCGAGCATATATAAAAACTAATAATTATTTATTTATCTTCATGCCAAATTACATTTATCTTTGTTGGGTACTATATGAAGACTTTACTCTTGATGGTCATTATTTGCAATGTCCAACAACTATATTTACTTATGTCTGATGCCAGATAGAGGAAGTCTTTGGTTCTTATAATGCTTTATTTTTGGGTTTCTTCACTTGGTATTAATGTGCATCTAAGATTGCATATGGCTTACTAGAACTTTAAGCTCTTAATGCTAACATCATCACCTTATAAAGTATGGAACCTTTGGAGGCTTAGCAGGTTATAGTGCTAGATGTTGGATACCAAACCCAATGCCTTAGAAAATTTCTTGCTTGATGTTGTTTTATATTATGCTAGAATTTTAATGCCACTTTTCTAACATGATCATTGTGATTCATCTAGCATGCCTTATCTTTATTGCGTGTCTATTGAATTTCAGTGATGGATGTTGAGTCTTGTGCCTTTGATATTTTTAGAGTAGTCAGATGTCAAATTTTTGTTGTCTTTCTATTGACATCAACTTCTTGTATACTCAACAATTTTTCCATACTTAACTAAATTTCATCCCATCCTACTATACCTTTTTGTCAGATATTGGGTTTCATGCCTTGGCTTAAAATTCTATTTGATAGTTGTCTTCTTGGTACCTTTTCCTTTGCCTTGGTCAATTTTATATTTGGTCACACTTGTTTGTACTTTGCATCTGCTTGTACTCTTCTAGCCTACTTTTTCCACTACAATGGTTTCTTCTAGTGCTATGATATTCTATATATCTCTTGGTGTGTTGTATACTTAACAAAAGAACCATATAGTCTAACTATATCACATAGTGGATGTAGGTGAGAAAATTCACCTACATTATTAGCAATTTTTGAGGATTTTTGCTTGTAAAATTGAGAACCTAGAATGCCTTATCTATGGGATAATAGAGCTTTGAGAGGAAATGGAGATTGAAGATAAATAATTGAGGGTGATAATGGTGGGAAAATTTTATGGTTGTAGTGATTGGAAATAAAATAATTTCAAGGTAGGGAAGGGAATTGATGTAAGGGAAGGGGGCAATGAATGTTGCAAGGGGTGAGAAAGGTAAGTGAGGTGAAGAATGTGGGTGCTAGGATTTTGTGGCAAGATACTTAGGTAGATAGGGTAAGAATATAACTATGGAGGTGAATGATACAAAGGGACAAGAAGAATGTGCAAGAATGGGAGGGGAATGATGGACATAGAACAAAATAAGAAAGAGAGAAAAGATACTTGAAGGTAGACATCTCCTGCAAAACTAATTTTTTATGATCATATTCTACTATATTTTTACATTATTTCAAGTCTATATCTATATATTTAGGTGAATGTTCACTCATGTAGGCAACATTAGACAAATCTATGGATTACTCAAGAGCTTTCTTTCTCTTACTACTTTATTTTTTGCAAAATTGCACAAGTAGGATTTCTCCTCCATTCGAGTCTTCATTGGTTTATCTGATTGCATGGCTTCCTAGGGTAATCATGGAACTACATGCATTTGGATCCTCTTGTATTATTTTTTAGATGCTTGTTGAATTTAATGATAATTATTTTTTCATTTGGACCATACTTTTGTTAGTGTTGGTATAATATTCTCAGATCTAGTTTCCCAAATGATCGTTTGAATCCTTTATCTCTTTTATTTGGTCAATAAGAGCTTTGAACTAGGTTACTCTCATTAATACAATATGTCCTTGAATTTATTGTTTTGGTACCTTGGTACATGGACACCAAGTCAATAATGATGCTCATTTTTTAGGTCTTACTATCAAATGTCATACACATTAAAATCATTCATACCAAGACATTTCCCTAGTAGTAATTTACTTTATTATGAGGATTTTAGAGTGTCCCCTCCACATGTAATCATATTCATGAGAAATAACTACAATTATTTATGAAGGATGAATCACTAGCTTTTCCATTAGGCTATGGAGTTGAAAAGTAGAAGGAATAAAACGAGATAGGAATGCTTAGAGCGAGGGATGTAATGAGGGAAAGTGGAAAGTATATGAGCAGAGGACATATATTTTAGGGAGTAGAGAGGGGGGAGAGAAACAAGATTTATACTTAAGGGAGGATGTATTACTTTTCCCACTTTGTTCCAACTAATTCTGTAATTTTACTTTCTTGCTTTCCTATTTTTTATCTTGTCTTTAAGTTTGGAATTTATTGAAGATCAGGATGCAAAAAATAGCAAGGGGAAAAAATGCAATATATGCTCAAGCCACTTAATATATAGCCTATGTTTTGTCTTTACTCTTGTTGAAAGCGAATGATATGCACTTTTATATAGGTCTTTTATTTGTAGAAAAGTTACCCTTTGTTAAAATATTATTTCCCAAGGCACCTCATGGTCATGTGATATGCTTTATTAAAATATTGATTCCAAGGCTTTATAAATATCCTTTTATCATTATGTTTTGCTATTGTAAAAATTTTATTTAATAGTCAGTCTATATACACAAAATTATGGTGTACATTGTACATCGACTATGCTTGCCTATTCATCTTTTGCACTTGAATCTACAGTGATTGGAACATATGATGCTAAACTTATATTTCTCTCTATAGTATTCATATTGGGAAGTGTGACCAATATTATCAAGGATCTGCAACAATCTTGACTTCGTGCTTGGCTCTATATTTAAACTTTCTAGAAAAGTGACACACAAAACCAATGGTAGAGCCTATTGTTGATCACATAAAGTATCAAAAACCATTTTCATGCATCATTTCCTATGCACCATATTATTAATAATAAAACAATGATAACTAATGTATTTAAGGCTCTGTAATTGACCATATAGTATAGTCTTGATTTATCACCATCCAGTCCTTTACTTTGTTTCTTGGAAGCTTTCAGAATTCTTGTTGAACTTTGCTCCCCATCTTGTGATTTACTACCAAGCCATATCTATTCTATAATATTAGTTGAGGTAAGTGATACTACTTTTATAATTAAAAGTTGTCCTCTATGCATCTTCTACCCAGTTGATGATCTCCACTTTGGCTAACTTATGAATCCACTGAGATATTTGCCTTGTATTCCTCATATTTATGCATGTGAAAGGGTATGATATCTTCAATGTGAATCTAGGCTGATAAACTAACATGTGGAAAAACTATATTGTATCATCATTCCCCATATAACCACCTATTTGCATTAAAAAACTTCTTGGTAAGAACATGTCAAATGTTAGAGGCATGACCACCACCATGATATCTTGCATTCCTTCTAAATATGGTATTATTTGCAATAGCACTAATATTTTCTCATCTATCCCTATTTATTTGACTTACCTTTTATTGATTTGGATACCTTGATGCTCCATTTTAGTATATTTCAAGCTTATAGTCTCACAAATGGCCTTAGGAATAATAGAAAATTCAACCTTTTGATCTATTAGGTAGTTGTGTAATATCCATCCCTTCAAGCATATTTAAAGATAACACAAAAGAGGACTAACCTTTCTTGTGTTCAATAATTATTATTGATATACCAGTTTGGGTTCTGGTAAGGTTATGATGCCTACCATTAAAATTTCTAAGGTTGCCTTGACCAAATCCACCTATGTAGAAATAAGGTCTTATTTCAATTTTTCCTCTTTTGTAACATTATTTCTAGAATTTTACCACATTTTGATTGTGTTTTCTTGTTATTATCTTAATATGGATGGCTAATATAAAGCCTGAAAAGTTTTTATTTTGTGGTAGTGTTGACATAAAGCTCTTGAATGACATGTATTTGGCTTTGGATTCTTCTCACAATGCCTTTGTAGATTTGAGTTGCTTCCTACTCCATTCTTGCTTTATCCATACCCATCCTATTCTTCCTTTTTTGAAATTATCTTTAGACTGACTGGATAAATTATAGAGTATTTTTCAATTATCAGGGAATGGTCTTGGTTCATTTTGAGGGCCACAACATCCTGTGATTGATGAGTCATCACTGATGTAGTATGTATTTGGTGGTTGTCATATCCATAAAGTGTTGAACACTTGCGCAAGTTTGGACAATAGTTATTCCTCTATTTTTTTTAATTTTGGTAAGATCATTGGTAAGATGTTGGATGATGTCTTTTATTTCCTAAATATATTGAGGGTTTAATACAATATACATTTTATCATTTGAGTATTGAAATAAAGGGTACTACATCCATATAATAAACCAATAGGACCAATGGTGAGCTAGGGAGCTACAAATTTGCATGGTAATACAATGGATCTGTAGACACCCAAAAGTCACACACCATTATACGACACTTGTAGGTTTACATAGGTCATCCTAGATACCTCTAGGCTATCATAGAATAGCATAGACTATTGTAGATCATCCTATATATGTGTAGATTACTGTAGTCATGTGTAGTCATACGTAGATGGTTGTAGTCATGCATAGATTGTCATAGTATCGTGTAGACTTTCACACACGACTTCATTAGTTTTCAAGTCTTAAACCATTGCAATCCTTCCAAATTACATTTGACACATCAAAATATCATTGGACGGTCTATTCATATACAATTAAGGCCCCAATGGAGTATTAGTTGGCCAAATTAATTAATAAGTCAATTACCAAATTCTAATTTAATGTTGACTTCACTTAAGTCACTTTTTAGGGTAAATTTGATTAAAATAACCTTTAATCTTGATTAGCCTTAATCAAATCCTCCCACATGTGTGATATTAGGGTTTGTTGAGATATTTCTTTAATCATGTTTAAATTGGCTTAAACACCTCCTAATCAAGATTAACCCTAATCCATCCTCACACATGTGTGAGGATGAGATATTTCTCATAAGGAATGTGATGTTGCCACATAGCATTTCTTAACCTAACCCTAGTTAGAATAAAACCTAGGTTTAGTCTATCTAACCCCCCTACACCTTGCATTTGCCTATAAATAATGGGTCCCAAACCCCTAATTAAGTTTGATTCCAAAATTCAACAAATTACAATTACTCTACAAAAATGGAAAGCCAATAGTACATAGTCCATTTTTGATGCACACAGACATATTCTGATATCATACAGAGACACCCTAGCTACCTTAGGATCGATCTACTAAAGAGATTTTACCAGAAGAACATCACAACTCAATTCACAGTGTGCCCTATGAATCCGGCTCCAATTAGTGACCCGAGTCGCGAAGTACACCTGCAAGCCCAAAATCACCCTAGATTTGGGTGGTAATCTCTATTTTGCCATGTTATTACCTTATGCACATTTTATTTTAGTTTTTGTTATAGTTTTATAGTCATTTTCATCTTCATAAATATGGGGCCTGACTAAGGAAATCCCCCCAATGTATTGACCCTTTCTTGCAAGTTTCTTTTAGGTTATTTAGCATATTTGAAGGATAGGAACACCAAAAAATAGCAACCCAATGGTGGCCCACATACAAAGAAGCCCACCTACACTGAGGGACATCAGAAGGAGGAATCATACCTATATTTCTTATTCATGAAAAGAAAGAAAAGGGGAAACTCTCCCTATTTGTAACCTGTACAAAATTGATAATTAATAAAGCATATGTTTCTGAATGACTTGTGTTATTACTTGTTAGATCAAATGTCAACTTCTAGTTGTTTCATTCTGGCACGCTCAATGGGACCCCCACAATGGATAGTGCTAGACTCATTTTTCTTATAAATATGACATTATCCTCTATTTTTGTGTCTTGCAGGTACCAAAAATATGTTTCACTAAAACCTCCAAAGCCCTAGGAATCATCCTAGGCCATCAGATCTCTGATTTGAAGCCTCTAAACCTGATTCGTGACCCACCTTGCGATTTAGGTCAAATTCATGACCCGAGTCGTGATTTGAGCCAAAAACCTCAAAAAACCCCAAATCAGTTGGGGTGACCTCTTTAGGTGCCAAGAAAACCCTCATTATAATCAAAATTGAGGTATTTTAAATTTTTCTACCTCTGTGGCAAGTTTTGGGAAGTAGAAATACATCTACTAGTTGAATGACCATTACTAGGCCTAGTTTTGGGTTCATTGCAAAGTAGTTGAAGAATTAGGGTTTCTAAAATTTTTAGGACCTACAACTTTATAGCAAGTTCATAAATATTATTTCTCAAATAAGTTTGCATGTCTTTGTATCTTGCATGTAGCACAAGCCTACATTGATTTCACTTCACTAATAGCTTTCGTTGCTAGAAAGAACTATACATGTTTAAGTAAATCGGGGTTTCTAATCCCATCTTCTACTTCTAAAATGTCTTTGCATTCTAACAAAAAATTAAGGTTCCTAATCCCTTATTCCTTTGTTTGAAAGAAATTTTTGCATTCAAAAGTTTAAATTAGGGTTCTAATCCCCTTCACTCCACACACATTTGGATTGCATGTTTCTATGTTTTGCAAAGTAGATTAGTTTGCTTCACAAAGGCATTTAGGCTAGAAAATTTCTTTACAAATATTGTAAGCTATCTAATCATTTGATTTCAAAATGGCATTAGGATTAGTTTTCTTTTGAAAATGCAACTAGTTATTTTCTTATCTTGCATACACCGTTAGCAAAACGTAAACCCACACACACTCATGTGGTATTTAAACAAGTGGTGAGATTGGACTTCATCCCCAATACATCACTAAAGACTAGTGTAGATCGAGTTTCACTCTCCATAAGCTCACCCCCCTAGACACCTAGTAGCCCCATAGGAGCGGTTATGGATTTCATCACTGGGAAATCCCCCATTTTGTGATTGGGCCTTGGATTTCATCACCAGCGGTTACCTACAGAGTGGGATAGGATTAGCGCCTTCATCCACAAGGCTTGTATAATTCATGGAATTAGTAACTATCATTCTTGACTAATCCCACTTGAGGGTGAATCAAAAGCATGGGTATGCTAGTAGCAGGTCTCAAACAGTGCCACCTCTTCTCGTGAGAGGATATTGTAAACTCGCTTTAGCATAGTGAGTTCCACCCCTTTATGATATCATTTTATTGCACCTTCCATACATGTCACCATTCACATGTTGCGGTACCATTCTATCCTATGCATCTTTGGGTGTTGCAGGAGGTTTTTTATTGACAACATTCCCAATTTTCTAGAGTATTCACTCCATTACCCATGATTCTACATAGGGAGTATCAACATTACAACACACAAAACAAACATAACACTTTTATTTTCTTAGTAGTTATAATTGATTCGGGTCTACCATTGTTTGCATAATCATAGACTGGTCTCAACACACTACACTATATATTGTTTTGCTACACACAACATGTCACTTACTTCACACTCACAGTAGACACAGTTGAGTCTACATCACACATGGTTTATTCATAAAAATCCCCTTTGACACATGCTACTATGCCTGTGGTCACCTGTAGTAGAGCGCATGAGCAATCACACTCTATGGAGGAATGGCCTCCCCCTTACTCTAGTCATTCCACTCTTACTCCTTTGATCATGAAGGAGAGGATTATAGACACATCTGATTCACACATAGAATCCGATGCACAATTCACACACATGATGCTTCATGAGAAGACATCAACTTTGAGTGAAATTCTCGCTACTTCACTCACAGAGGATTACTTGCTCTTTTCAGCCCTGTCCTCACCTAATCCCCTGACCACGTTCTATGACCATGTAATATACACAACACCAGGACAATATCCTCCAGCCTTAACGATAGATGAGGAGGTCATGCCTACGTCACCCACATTTGCACACCCATTTTTCTAGAATCTATCTCAATCCCTCTTTGAGAATGATTCATCCCTTCTAAACCGTACCTATCCTGAGGTTGCATCATTTGCCCTTACCATAGGAATGGTGTTAGACCCATCCTCGTACACTATAGAAATCCAGAATCCATCCTTCCAAACTGCACAATAGATTCCTACCCAGTAGGTACTGCAAGCATTCCCTCAAACCTCATGCCTGTACTCCTCACAAGAGTATCAACCATCCTCTTCCCAAGAGTCATTATTTACCCTATCTGAGGGTACCTCCCAATAGCCTCTTCAGGAGAAAGAGATGCAAACCCAAGTAGGAGTATACACTTACACTTTCCCCTCAACCCAAGCTCCTAATTCGATAGCTTATCCCACATTTTTAGTAGTGTTCTCGCCTATCTCACAGGTATCTAGAGTGCATGATGCCCAACCCTTAGATCCACATTTACCTACGATGACCTTTAGGATACCACCACCTATGCCTTTTCAAGATCCCACTACCCATATCCATCCTACCTATGGACCAACACCAGTAGCGTATGTACCTACTCAACCAAATTATTCCACATAGTTTAGCTTCCCTACTTCCTACCCTCTAGGGCAAAGACAAATCTCTTCTTTTGATACCTCATCTCGACCATACCTAGAACCAGTAACACTGACACCTACACCACAACTAGATACACCTATATTCTTTATGCCTCCTCCAATTTGGTCATCACCACCCATGATCAAACCAATACAATAGGCTCTAAACCAACAAGTATCCATGCCACAACCGCATGTTGCTTAGTCACAGTATTATTATTCTCAATAGACGCCTACCCCACAACCTAGTGTGACTCTAAACATGACAACACATATCACCCTATACCCACCTTATCATGATCAGGAACAATAGTATTCCCCATAGTATTGTGAATAACAACAATACCAATACCCACCACATCCACAAGGTCAACCTATCATAGCCCAACCTTCAACTCCTATGACACCCGAACTTCAACTCTTGCGAGATGAATTCAAAATGTTGAATCTATGCACCACTAACTACGGGCCACAAAAGCCTTGCTATACTGAACTATGCAATAAGCTAGTGCATCCATAGGCCCCTATCCCTCCTTATCCATATCGCTTCAAAATACCAAATTTTTACAAGTATAGAGGTAAGGAAGATCCCAGAGAACATGTGAACAACTACCGCTCGTCCTGTTACCAACTTCATAGTAGTAATCCCCTTATGCTATGTACCTTCTCCCTATCCCTCACTAGACCAAAATTGAATTGGTACAACATGTTACCGTGCCATAGCCTGTACATCTTTTAAAAACTAGCCAATTCCTTCTTAGAGCACTTTTCCATCAACATCAAGAAAAATACTACATTTTTTGATGTCTACACCTTATGATAGGTGGATGATGAACCCATTACTAAGTTTATTTCCAGATGGATAGTGAATATTCATGATATCACCCATAGTCTCCCCACCTTGAAGCTTGTGACACTCTTTTCCAAGAGCTACCACAAACACATTTCCACATCCCTCCAACTTCATCAAAGTCATACTTTTGAAGATGCTATATCACAAGTGAAAGTTATCAAAGATATTAAGGTGTAGAATATTAAGTTGAGAGCTAAAACCAACTATAACTCCAACTTCTACTTCAACAGAATCACACCAAATCAACCTTACCCATGACCATAGCAAACCAATAAAGTCACAGCTGCTACCCTGGCACTAGTATCGACTAATTCACCCTATACACCACAACTGTAAGCACTCCAAGCTAATGCACCTACCCCACCTCGACAACAAAAATACCATGAAATGCGCCCATAGGGTCCATCGTGCAACTTTACATCCTTATCTGAACCATTACCAGTCCTGTTACATAGATTGTACGAGGGTAACCATCTCATTCTATCCGACATCTGCCCATTGGATCCAAATGCACCTAAATATCATGACTACAATGAGCAATTATTTTGTCCCTTTCATAGGCATCATGGCCATAATATCGATTTGTGTCACTCCTTTCGGGGGCATGTTCAAGACCTAATCGATAGGGGTATTATTCAGGTAGCAAAACCTTTAGCACCGTAGAACCAAAACCTAGGAATTTTCCAAAACCCTCTATTGGATCACAAAGGACCCAATCCTCCTAGACCTCCAAACAATGCTCTAGCGCCCCCTCGCCAAGTCAACAATGTCCAACGTGATCCTCCATCATGTGGAGTAGTAGGTATGATCAACCTTACTATGAGAAACCAACAGTACCCATCACCCCAAACACCACCTATTATTTCTCCCCATGTCTAGTTTATGTCCCCACAAAAACCCCAAAGGCCTAACACCGTACCACCACCACCTCAAAATATGATTACCATCCATGGTAGTCTAACCCATCAGCTACGCAATGCCCCCACATGGCTATCCATATTCAACCTCCTACAACAATCTCAACCCCATCATGAGGCATTGAATGACATCCTACATTACATTGACTTATAGAGACATGAAATAAATGCTTTTATCAATTTTGTAGGGAACATCCCATGATGCCTTCAACCTTCAATTAGCTTTCACGACCACGAGATAATGCAACTCATTGGTGAAGGAGCCGACCCTCCCCTCCACATACAAGCTAATATCAATGATATTACCTACAAGTGGGTACTCGTTGACATGGGCTCATCCATCAGTATCATATCAACAACAACCCTACATCACCTACACCTCCCTCCAGCGCATTTTGCTACACCTTTCCATGAGATCTATCATAGGATTTGTAGTTCTTCCCATTCACATAGGCATCCATACAATCCCCATCCTCTTTCACATAATTCAAGGAGAGATGCAATACAATATTCTCCTTGGTCACCCTTGGATCAGAGACATGTAGTGTGTCCCATCCACATTGCCTCAAGTATGTACACAATGAAATTGTTCACTGTGTCCCAACCAATGGAGACCCATTCAAGTTTTGTAATGTTGTAGACCTTCCCCCAATGCCTTCATTCTCATCTTCCCAACTGTTACCTATATCCTCTCACTAGTCAGTAGAAGCATCGGTATCCTCTCCAATTTCCACCCCAACACCCCAGTGTTCATAAAAAACATAAGCCTCGATATCTACACCATTAGCATCATCTACTGATGGATATAAAACTAATACCATGCCTTCCTCACTGCCATTCCCATGGCCCCCACAACCCTCTCAACCTCTACCATTATAATTTCCACCCATGATGTCGTAACCACCATTGCCACCCATCACATAACTGACTACATTACCTCCTTCACCCTCCCATATGGAAGCCCCTATCATTCCTACATTACAAACACTGCATCTTCCCTTTCGACAAAAACCTAAGACATTCACATCCCCATGCATCCCTGCACCTGCATCGATGCCATCCCCTATGCAGAACAAACAACATGTTCAAGCTAAAATAACCAAACATCATGAACCCAAACAACTAACACCCAGATTGGATGAACCTTCACACCCTTTAGCTGCCACCATCAGGGAATCCCAAATTTCTCCTTCTTTGTCTAACTCAGATATGCCACCCCAATCGCTAGAGCATACCACACCATGCATATCCATATTCATGACAAACAATGATTTAGGATAGTATAATGTACGTCACACCTACGTATGTGACACCCCTATCTAATCTACTCAAGATTTTGGTCATCCCTCAACCTCGATGTTGACTATTGGAACCGTCATATAGTTAGGAAGTCTCAAAAACCACACCAACTTTTTGTATGCAGGAGTAGACTCTTCGATCCCCTCACCAAATTATTCACCACCACAATCTAGATTTGGTGATGAAATTACACACCTATCCAACCCTCAATTTGCCTTGCACTACCTACAACACTTTCATTTGCATGGTGTTGGGTTAGGTCATTATGTGCAAGGGTTGTATACACCCATTAACCCTCATGTCCTCTCACCTACCGAAAAACCTGGTCTAGATTATTGCCCAACCATCGTCTATACATTAGAAGATGAGATCCAAGATCTATCCTTACATCCTCCTCTGTGCCCAACACACACCTTGGAAGAGTACATTAACATGTACATGCTAGAAGACACGCCTTCTCCCACATCAACCATCATCATCCCTTATAATTTTTTCCAAGAATCTTCTATTCCCAATACCTCCTTATTCTATGATGTTCAAATATTTGCAGAACACTTTGCTACCTCATCTCCGGGTACACCACCAATAGAGTCAGACACACTCTTGTATGATCCACCACCTATAGATCTGAACCCGATGCCACATAACTTGCCACCTATATGCCTACCTGTATTCCCACCTATCCATAGATAGTTACAGAGAGCAACCTCTCATCCTTATTCACCACCAGTCATCTTGCGACCTCCCTTGAGCCTCTTAGGATATGCACGACCAATCCAACCTCTATTACCAGATTCTACACCACCTACTTCACCTACAACATTGATTAACATGGTTGAGGTAGATTTACATTCTCCCCTCCGTTACAACCATCAATGGATTCAAGATGATACCCCAAAACCAAACTTTATTGATCTCGCACACATCTCACACATACCAGCACTTGGAGACTTTCTTCTCTCTCCTCACATATTACGAGTAGAAATACCTCTACCTCATCTATGTCACCCCAAACCCCTCAAGTCTATCACATAGGCATTTACATAGATGATGAATTCAAGTTCAGTGAGGCCATCAATGACTTCAATAGCATTCCTATCCCTAAATAGTTGCATGACGGATCTTGTATGCTCATCGAGGATATGATCGGCATAGACATCGATGATGATCCAAAAAATCCACACATCCTCAAATTAGCTGCTAACCTCTCACCCGAGGAGCGCATTGCTTTCACGAACTTCCTATGCAAGTATATAAAAGTGTTTGCATGGTATTACAAAGACATGCCTGGACTTGACCCTATCATAGTAGTGCATAATCTTATACTAGATCCCAATTCCAAACTAGTAAGATAAAATATGAGATGCATGCATCCAACTGTCTCTTTGATAATAAAATCTGAGCTCCAAAATATCCTAGAAATTATTTTATAATACCCATCGACTATCCCGAGTGGGTATCCAGCATGATGCTTGTCCCTAAACTATCTGGTGATGTTCATGTTTGCACAGAATTTTGTGACCTAAACAAAGCTTGTCTCAAAGACAACTTATCTTTACCCAACATTGATTCCCTTGTTGACTCCATCGTAGGTTACAAGATGATTTCCCTCATGGATGGATTTTATAGATATAATAAAATTAGGATCAACCCATCCGATCAACACAAAACTTCTTTCACAACGCCCTGGGGGACTTTTTGCTACAAGGTCATGCCCTTTGGTCTTAAAAACGTTGGGGTAACCTATCAACAAGCCATGACCTACATATTTCATAACCTAATGCACAAAAATGTGGACTATGTAGATGACCTCATAGCCAAATCAAAGAAACATGCCGATCATCTCGAAGATCTCCGCTAGATTTTTGATCGACTACTAGAACACAACGTGTGCCTTAATCTAAAAAAGTGTGTGTTCAATGTTACATCAGGAAAAATACTAGGATTCATTATCTCCCAACGATGCATTGAAGTAGATCCTAATAAAGTGAAAACCATCATTGATATGCCTCCTCCTACCACCCTAAAGCAATTGCGCAGCCTCCAGGGCAAGATTACCTCTATTCACAGATTTATAGCACAATTGTAAGATAAATGCCACCCATTCAATCATCTCCTACAAAAAGGAGTACACTTTAAATGGGATGAAAACTTTCAAACCGCATTTGATGCTATCAAAACTTACCTTATGTCACAACTGGTTATGTCACTACTGCACCCATAATTACCACTGACTCTATACATCTCAGCCACAGAGCTTGTGCTAGGTACACTCCTAGCTCAAAAGAACACTCTCGACAAAGAGCAGACTATATACTACATCAGTCGCACACTAGTTAGTTACGAAACGAGATATGGATACATGGAGAAGCTATACCTAGTAGTAGTATTCACCACCTAGAATTAAAGAAACTATATGTTAAACCACACAAATTTTGTCATCGACCAAGACAATCCCCTTCGGTACATGATGAACAATAATTACCACAAATCACTCACAGCCAAATGGATCATATGCTCCTAATTGAGTTCGACCTAGAATTCATATCTCAAAATTCTATCAAAGGGTAAGTCATTGCTAGCCAACTTGTTGAAGCCCCTATAGCTAACAATCAACCCGTACTCATTCAACTTCTCGATAATTCCATATTTCACATAACCAAAGACGAGGAATATGTCAAACCAAAATTTTTGGCTAACCTCACCATGTTCTTTTATGGATCCAGGTGTCTCTATGCTAGGGGTGTAGGCATTGTTTTATTTACACCTGAAGGATAACCACTCCCATTTTCATTCAAATTTGATTTTCCTTGTACCAATAATAATGCAAAGTATGAAGCCCTAATCCTAGGACTAAAATAAGCACATGCTATGCACATAAAATGCCTCCACATAATAGACAATTCAGTTTTGATTGTCAATCAAGTGCAGGAACTTTGGCTATGTAATTGCCCAGTTCTCCAACAATACAAGAATATCACCCAAAAACTTCTATCCCAATTTGAATGGTATTATCTCGAAGCCCCACCGTGCTCATAAAATAATTTTGCAGACACCATGGCCTCCTTAGGGTCCCTTATCCCACAAAATCCAATGTCCAACACAACATCGGTATCCATTCATACACTTACACAATCTGCTATATCACCCACACCTCCCATAGATGATGGTGGTGTATATGTGGTAAAGATCAAACCTCACGACCCATGGTTCTCACAGATCAAGGAATACATAAAATTAGGCTTCCTACCATGTGATTTTCTTGATGCCCAATTGATGAGTGTCGTTGAGTCTCATCATTTAATATCAATGATTTATCAATCTAGGGTGGTGTCCAAGGCTATCTACGATAGAAGGCTAGGGCAGAGTACAATTCAGGCATTCAAATTTCAAGCATTTATTGGTGAAGCAGATTTTGGTTTAGCCTTTTGGTGTCACACTAAACCTAGTCTGAAGAATGGAAACTAAAATAAATTATAGGAATTGAAAACTAATTCTAAGTTGCAAGAATTGAAATCTAACTACAATTGCAGGAATTGGAATTGCTAAATTGAAAGTCTAATCTACTCTTGCAGAATTTAAATTGCTAAAATGAAATCCTAAGTTACATTTTCAGAATTGAAATCTAGTTACTTTTTCATAATTGAAATGATGCTTGTAAATGAAACTTATTCTAAATACACCTATCAATGCCCTGCCACAAAAGGTCGTCAAGCTTCTGCTACAGGAATTGATAGTAAAATGAAATATGCTGAAAATGGAGAGTTGCTAAAATAAAAAGTAGGGAAAACATGGAAAGAAAAGGAAAAAAGCATAATATAATTTGTCAGCTGACATACACACAAATTTTGTACATAAACATAATAGAAAACATAAATCACATAATACAAAATAAAAATAAGAAAATGAAATCTGGCAAGCAATCTATTAATTCTACTGCAGCAAAATTATAGATTAAAACCTACCATAAAATCCCTCCTTCTAGATCTAAAAGTGGGCCCATACTTCTTGATCTAGAAGGAGGTGAAAATCACTCCTTAACTAATTAACACTCAGAACATAAAATGATAAAATAGCTGCACTTTTATTGATGACAAAACATGCTGAAAACTCATTACAGAAAATTGTTGTACAGTCCTAATTGCTGCTATTGAAAACTCTCGTCTATTATAATTCCTAACTAGCTCAACCAAGGAGGGAGATGTGTTATTTATATAAATATTTACAATATATCCCATGCTCAAATCAACCTATGTGCTGCTTTACAGTGATTTGCCAATCATTCTGGATCTGAAATAAATGCAAATTTGGATAGTTTGTGTTGCAGTAGTAGTCATTGGCCCTTAGAAAGAATCTTTAGTGGTGGAAGTATGTCGGAGAAGTCTGGAAATATCTCACACATCTTTCTTCACTTCAGAATATGTCATTTCTATCTTGCAAACAACTTCCTATTATGCTGCAATTATTTTTGTGTTTATCCTAGAAGAGGATCAAAATTGATCTTTTCCATGAATGGTGGCTTTGGACAACAAGGACGGAAAAATAAGATGGGATATATTTTCCCTTAACCTTCTCAAAATTATTTCCCTTTTTCCATCGTCAAAAATAGTCAAAAAGCACTTTTTTGTTCTCATTTCGAAGATAAGTGGCTCATTTCGAAGAGACTGTATTTCTCATTCCGAAGATGTCTTGTTCATTCCAAAGATATTAAAAATGAACAATTATGTGCTCTTCAAATTATTTTAGCTGCATTTCTTAAGTGGATTAACCCTCAAGATCAGATTGCAATAGCCTTCATTCCTCTCCATGTGTGAATTCCATGCCTTGCCATTCATTGGTAGCTTGCTAGAATTTACATTGTAAATTACTGCATTTTCCAGTTCTACTGCACAGTTGTAAAATATTGGCATTTCTTACAAATTAAAACAAATTATAACATGGAAAAATTATTCAAATATCAACATGAATGAGTACATCAATTTTCTATTGAATTTATACACTTCATTCACCAAGTAACCATGCTGAAATAGTGCAACAATGCTGCACAATTGTCCCTGCTCTGTTATACCCTGTTGTTGCCTATTTAGACCATGTGGGAATGCTTCTAAATAGGTCAGATGTCTTCTGTAGTCCTTATGAACTCATTCCATCCATATCCTCATGCTTTTCTTGACAACTTCAATGTGTTCCTATAAATTAATAGCTTGCTGATTTTTATATGGCTGTTTTTTTTAGATTTTCAAATTTATGACAGTCCTAAACTTTTGGCTTCAATGTGGATTTGAAACAAGTTGAAGGGCAGGAAAACATTCAAAAACCATTTAGAAGTTAATGGATATCAGAATACCACATTTAGTTAATTGAAATGCATGTTCTTACTTGCTACTTAATCAAGCAAAATCAGTCACAAAATGCTGAAAATAGTAAAAAACAAAGATATAGTATTCCTAACATAAAATCATGTAAACACTTAACAAATAGTATATTTTAGTCAACTATTTGGCAATTAACTTATCATATGGTAGTCAAACATTGTGCAATAATGAGGCACTTTTGGGCCTCATCACCAACATTGAAACTTTAAACAAAGAGCGATTCGCTACACCTTGCTGGGGAACATCCTTTACTGTCGTAGCTATGAAGGTATACTCTTACGTTTCTTAGAACCACAAGAATTGCAATGGGTTGTACAATACATCCATGATGACACTTGTGGTGGCCATTTCAGTGGCATGGATATTACCAAATGCATTCTCCGTATGGGATACTACTAGCCTAAAATGGAGAAATACTGCTACGAGTATGTCAAACGTTGCATCAAATGCCAACAACATTCCAACTTAACACATTTACCATCCCAAGCACTTCAACCAATACAGTTCATGTGGCCCTTCTCCCAATGGGACCTGGATCTAATTGGATAAATTACACCTGCATAATATAGTAATCATAAATTTATCATTACAACAACAAAATATTTTACAAAATGGGTCGAAGCCATCCCACTGGTCCAAAATACAGGAGCCAAAATTACAACATTCATCATGGAGCATATCATATGCTGCTTTGGAATTCCCTCCCAAATTATTTCAGCTAATGGAAAATATTTCAAAAACAAAACTATCCGAGCCCTGTGCAACATATTTCACATACATCATAGCTTTTCGACCCCATATTACCCTCAAGGAAATGGCTAGGCCGAAGCCACTAAAAAACCATCGATTCTATTCTCCATAAAAATATAGCAGAATCTCATTGGGACTGGCATAATCAAATGCCCCTAGCCTTATGGGCCTATCATATGAGCATTTGTACTCCTACTGGGGCAACACATTTTTCACTTATCTACAGGGCATAAGCTATCATGCTCCTTGAGCTGGAGATACCCTCTTTACGGATATCCATAAAATATTTCATTGATGATGACACTGCTCGCCAAGCTTGTCTAGATCAACTAACACTCCTTGATGAGCATTTCATCCATGCCATCGAGCACACATGAGTATATCAAGATCACCTTTGTCATGCCTACAATAGTAAGGTACATTAGCATGAATACCAGATTGACGACTTGGTTCTTAAGGAGAACCAGCAAATCACAAGTCAACCCCTACAGTAGTGCGATAAATTCATCCCAAAATGGTTGGGTCCATTTATTATCACACACAAATATGATTCAGGAGCATATCATCTAGCAAATATTGAAGGCCTTAATGATCCTGAACCCATCAACATATTGCACCTTCGTGATTTCAATGCATGATTCACAAACATAGTCACCATCACGAGTGTCACATAGTGTTAGAAATAAATCACCAAGCACATCACCATGTGAATCTATTATTTTTGCTTTATTATTTCTCTATATAGGTATATTTCACCTTCCTACCATTTTAATGCTTGGGGTATTTGTTTTTCCTTTTGCAGGACTCACATCATCAGTAGGAAAGCTCTATAGTGGCCTCACCTACCACCATGTAGGATCATCTACAGCCACAACAAAAATCCATTACACTAGCCGATCTCACTAGACCACTAGCCACCCTTCATACCAGACACTCCTCACAATAATCCCATTTAGGTCACCACACTTCACCTTGACACCATTCCCATCGCCAGCGAGGCTCATCCTATTCACCATACTCTAGAGAAAACCAGATCACCATGTCCTCTTTCGATGATAAAGAGGAATCCACCCAACCGCAAGAACAAGGATCATCCTCCCATATGTCTAATGATCTCAGACATCATTATTAACCTCCAAGTCATCCACAACATCCCATAGGATCTTATCGCCCACCTAATATGGAATACACACCTCATCAACCTCGCCCTACATTTCTACCCACTCTCCTTCCCAATGGTGAGTCTACCTACGCCTAGGATTTGCAAGCCCACGTGACCCAAGCTACACAAGCTGGTCATGCAAACATCCCTATTTCTCATTCGCGTTGCCACCCAGGGCCATCGCCTATGCCATCGGTCCTCAAGACACCATCTTCACCACAATGAGGCTTATTGCCCCAACCAATATTATGATCACCATAGTCATTTCACTCTGTTGCTTCCTCATCTCAGCCCTATCCTTTTTTTACCATGCATCAAGCCATTCCATTCACCTTGGAATATTAATATCCCCCTTCCCCAATACCATCACCACCACACCATGAGATACAACATCTCATCTCCCGTATCAAAGCTCTGGAGTTGCATATGAGCCACTACCGTTGCCACGTTCACCCACGATAGTCTTCCATGACCCATCCATCCTCACTGCCATGTAGATCCCTTCCCAAACCCTAGACTCGACCCATGCCAAAATCCAGACCCATGCCTCCATTACCAAATTGTCTTTCACCCAGACCTCGCTCACCTCCAATAGAGCCATACGTCTATCCTATGCCTATTCCACATATAGCCCTTTCTAAAATGTTCCATCATCTCATGCATTAGGGTCTTATTGACCTACCTAATATTCAACCTACTAATCCCTTGCATCCTAAACCACACAATTACAATGAGAATCAATTTTACATCTACCATCGCCAACCAGGTCATCATAGCTTTTCAAAACCCTGGTGCACAACATGTTGCATGACGAGCGTACCCCATCACCAAAGCATTCATTTACGTTTAGCTGACTTGTCAGTCCTCCATGGCACATCACTCCTAGGACTTTACCACCCTGTAGCACCCTAACAGTGCCCACTCGCTATATTCATAATATTTCCAACTATGGCTCCAGCCACAGCTCTAGCCATGTCATCACTTCACCATCCCGCTCCCGCCTGGATCTATGTCATTTCACCTGATAGTAGTGTTAGTTACTCTTCTTCTATCTCATTATTCTACTTCTTACATACATTGATTCATTTCTTCTCTTCTATCATTGTCAATTGTTGGTTATCCCCTTATCTTGATTGGTCACCAAAGCCTATTTCTTCTCACTTCTTTCACTTGTACATTCCACTCTTACATCTTGCTTCTTCTTGGTTATTATTAAATACACTTATACAGCTCACAGAGATACATCTACTACACACACACACCCCACACGTTGGGGCAACCATGATCATAGCATCATGCTTTTTGTCATCATTACACACTTCACTCATTTGTAAATAAGTTCTTCTAAAAATAAACTTTCTAAACATCGTCACTTTCTTCTTATAAATATCACATTCCTCCACTTGCATCACTTACAGTTACATTCATTGCACATATTCATAGGCTTTATAGTTAAAATTTTAATTAATGTTTATACATTCTTCCCCAAAATACACCTCATCAGGAATAATACATACACTTGTTAGAATCACCACCTGGATGTCCATTCCCCCTTTTCAGGATTAGGGTATACATAGGTGTCATGTTTAATTTTGACTACTCTATAGTTTAGGCAATCAAGTGTCACCCATAGCTACTAAGCCTTGTATATTTTTCTTATGGTCTTTTAGGCTGGTTCAACTTCTCTCATGAATCGCTCACAACAGGTTATAGATTAACAATTTTGATCCTAGGAAAGAGGACATCTTGAGTAGATATCGCCATCTAGCGAACGGTATCCCCTGCTCATCCTATCGCATACATGGTCAACATACGACCTAGGGATAAATAAAGGGATCAAGCATAAGCAAAATTAAATAACTGGGTAGAAAATAAACTTCATCACCCATACAAAAAAAAGAAAAAGAAAAATAAAAGGAAAATAAAAGAAATGAAACAAAAAGAGCACTACCACAATAAGATAGGTCAACACTAGAACAAGGGAAGAAAACAAAAGGAAATGACTCTTGATATCACACATGTTATGCTTATCATCTTTGGTCCTTAGGTTCAATATAACACTATGGGATAATTCCAAAAAAACCTACCTACCAGTGGAATAATCTTACATGTGACAACACATCTCTTACATTAGCATCTCGCTTTTTTAGAAATCACTATTGTGGATGGATGAGCTAGCTAGTACGGTAGCATCTACAACGAGTTAATCCTACCTCACTAAAAATGGATAAATGAACATTACACATTCACACACATAGGTCCAAAACAAACTTTGAACCAACCTGATAATGTTATAAGTTACCACAAAACATGCATAGCTAAGGGTTAGAGATTTAATTGTCATAACTATGTTAGTCAAAACCATTACACATCCCTTACATTATCCATCGACCCTGAAATAATGGAATGGATAGCATCCATACAGGTAAATGCAATGATACAAGTGCTTCCTTGGTGCATTTTAGTAAGTCCATACATGCATACATGCATCTATGTCAGATACATTTGATACACATTATAGTATTGCATTCATCCTACATGAATTTCATATTAAATTACATTTATTGCATTCATCCCATATGCTTTTCAAAATTTCTTCATAGTATCGCAATTACTATACATACATTCATTACGAAATCATATTTGATATCACATCATATCGTATTGGAAATGCAATCATAACACTACTCTACAATCCATTTATACCACAACACGATAATAGATCTAAACCATGTCATACATGTATATCTATTCATCAGATATATCTACAAATTATGTTATGCTAATCCATGCAAACATAAACAAGAACATATTTCAAACCATCAAAATAACACATGTTTATATTGTAGTCAAAATCAACAAAGTATATATATATATATATCATCCATACAAAATGCCCGTAGGCTACAATCAGAAAAAAATATCCTAACTCCCACTAGGAGTCTCCCCACGGTCCTCACGGCTCACTCACATCTCTTAAGCCTAGCTCGACTCCGCTCGAAACCCTGAAATAGAATCCATAGTAGGCTGATCCTGCACCTCAGCCCTAGCACCTCTCTATCCCATCGTAGAAGCACTACACTAACTTTGATGTGATGGTGCTCGTACCTGTGACTATGATCCAGACCGCACCACAATCTGACCATAATCGGGTAGAGGAATCCTGTGCACCAACAAAGTAGTCTCACACATCATATTATTAATAGCCTCAACCACCAACTGACTAGTCAGAGTATTGATCGCATGATCCTTCCTATACATAGCAGCCCTCATATCCACCATGTATGCCTCCAATCATGCAATCCCTGTACATCCTCCGTAGCTGGCCTCTCCAAAATATCGCTAGGAATCTATTGTGCTATATCAAAAAATACCCCAATATCAATGGTATCATCGACACCATCCATACCGTCCACCCTGCCCCCCTCATCCTAGGTTCCAATGGTTTGCACTATCCCAACATCTACACCTACATCCACCTTCTCTACCCTCACATCCTGGGTACTCACTGAAGCACCTATGTGATGTGACTATCACGAAGGAATATCCTCCTCAACAACAAATATAATCATTACCCTAGCCCGAGTCCTCCTGCCCACCCTCCTCTCTAGCAGAGGTGTCCTAGTAGCAGGTGCCACCCACTGATCCACCACACCTCTCCCAAGCTCCCAAGACTGTAGCGCCCACCAGGCGTCAAACTATGGTGTCATCCCTGCATCCCCTACATCTGGGATATCCATAGGAGGGTCCATCTCCCCAACCCAAGGTGGTACAACATGGCACTCTCCTATGTCTCCCTGTCACCTGAAGTAGATAACAGGAGTCCCTAGAACATCTTGTCACAAATCGAACTAGCGATGTACCTGATCAAATTGAAAGTATTCAGTATATCGATTATATCTCCCCACCAACCATCTACCCTATCGTATGGCCCATAGCTTCTCATGATACTCCTTCCAACTCACCCCACCCAACCACGATCTCCACCTTATGTCATCCGACGTTAGCTCCCCAAACTTAATCCTCCATAAAACTAGATCACCCTCATGAGGCCTCTTCATATCTTGCTCTGCCTTTGTACTCCATCGCAAGGTATAAGGATACTCCTTACCCTCCACATGTACAAGATGAGGTAACAAAGAGGGACTCTTAATAGCTATGTTCTTCCATACCCACACCTGTAGTAAAGGAATCACACTCAATCCTATTTGCCTACCCCGAACCACATCATGCAACTCATGGTATACTTGGGTCAATAGTGTAGGCACCCATGCAAACACAACCTTGTGCTCCACCAGATCACTAACTATATCCAGCATGTTCCAGGTAAACAACACCCCAAAACTATCAATAAGGGCATATGTAGATATCATCATCATCGCCACACACTGCCTATCCAAAATCTTCTTCTGTAGCCACAACCACTCATAATCCATATTGGAGATATCGATCTCTATCCATCCAGCCCCAAATAATCTCTCCAACACCACATCCTTCCTCCCATATTTGGATTCCCTCATAGGAACACCCTCAATCGGTTGTCGGTATATGCAATACACGTCTTCCAACATCATGGTCATTTCCCCCATAGGAAAATAAAATGTGTTCTTGTCTGCTTCCCACCGCTTACATAAGGCAAACACATATGCCCTATTAGTGAAGATACTCTCACACTCCCACACACCACAAAAGTGTATGTCATCCAACCACTCTAGCTCCTCCTCAATCTTCATCAGCCTCTCAAAACCCTTCTTAAACTTCCTCACCCGATGACGGGGCTCAAGTGCCTTCACCTGTTCAACACATAACACGACATGCATCAGTAACCTACATAACAAATCAATCAAAATTCAACTTCATTATGCAAAATTTACAAATTGAAAACATTTAATTTGGCACACATCTCGAGACAAATTAATGTATAAAAAAAATGATAAAACACATCAACAACACAGTCACATATTTGGATACCCATTTTATCATTTCATGGCAAAAGTCCAAGCACATATGACAAACAGTACACATTGGTCATCCAACAAAAAATAACAAACTCAACTATACAGCTACTATGGCACGTAATACAAAACTTGATCAATTAATATGACATACAAAAACAAATCATATTTCTAGATACCCATTTGCCCACTTAATGATAAATGTGTCGACAAAATTTAGAAACAAAGCACCAATCAACATAGATCTAACAATCAAATCTGACCCAAAACAACCAAAACCGAACACGCATCCATACACATAATCTAAAAATAAAAGTTACATTTTTAGATACCCATTTACCCATTTAGTGGTGGAATTTCAAACTAAAATCGAGTATAGTCTACATCGGTCTCCCTATAGCTCATTTTTCAGTTTCTACTATCTACACCATGGCACGCAAATAAAACACAAATCAAATGAAGTCAGTTACCAAAAAAACCAATATTTTTGGACACCCATTTTTCCCTTATGTGGTGAAAGTTACATTGGTTTTCCAAAATCTTACGTCTAACATGTCAAATCTAACAGCCTAGGTTTGATATAGTACTCCTAAAAGCATCAAATTTTGAAATCACATTAAAAAAAAAAAAAATAGTTGCATAAAGGAATACCCATTTTCTCCTTTAGCAGAAAAAGTGCAAAAACATATCAATATCAGTAAACCGTTACCTCACAAAATGACAGTCAAACTTCACACCTACTCTACCCATTACCCGGTCAAATTGGCGACAAAACAAACCCAATTGAAAAATCGACCGCACTTTTGGGTACCCATTTGGCCCGTTTATTACTACGTATTCAAATTTTACTAAAAAGTTACAATTTTTTTTAAATCAGGATGAAAATCTCCCCCCCTCATTCACATTTGCCTAGAAAAATAAGAAAACAAATAAAGCAAGGCATATGATCTCTTACCGGTGGGTCCCTATGCCTGATGCTAGCTGATCTGCATTCTTTTGTCATTGTCACGCTCACGATCGTCAAGGCATTCCTTTCGTGTTGTCAATTGCTCTCTGATATCACTTTCCAAATTCAAGCATCGTGCAAATGAGCCCCCCATGCAATTTTGGGCTTAAATATGCTTTAAACCTCGATTCGCGACTCGGGTCGCGAGTTAGGTCAAAATCGCTGCCTAGGTCATGAATTGAGCCAAAATACCTCAAAACATCTCCAAAACCCTAGGAAAGTAGGACATGCCCTCTAAAATCCTAGGAGTCTCCAAAACTTACCTTTTAACACCATTTACAAACACACATTACATTTTATCGATAAAATTGTCATATTCATACTTTTAGACCACATTGATTTGGTCGTAAAAGCCAAGCAAACAAATATTGTTGTTCTCAAGCAACCAGTATGGCATCATAAATGTCATACAAAATCAGCAAAAATACAGCATTGCATTCGCAATCACCCATTTCATTTTATCAACATTGCTTTTTATTTATTTCCTCTTCTTCTTCTTTCCTTCTTATCTTATCCCCCCTGGTTATGCAGTCAATGTTGTATGGTCACACTTCGAGCGGATACATACCTTTGATTAGATTTCATTCCTTTCCCTTCTCCCCCCAAGGCATCCAGTCAATGTTGTATGGTCACTCTTCGAGCGGCTATATACCTTTGATTAGATCACATTCTTTTTCCTTCTCCTTCTTGCTTATCCAAGTCAATGTTGTATGGTCACGCTTCAAGCAACTACATACCTTTGATTAGATCCCATTATTTTCTCTTCTTACTAGCAATCATATTCATCATGCATTGGTATCTTTATCAATTTTTGCATCATCAAATCACCACATTCCATTCGCCTCATTGTTGATTCCTCATTTAACGGGGTATTCATATCCAAAGTCAACTTTGCATGCAACCACAACATCAAAAATTCAAAAGTGCAGTTAGCGCATTTGTCTACGCAAATTTTTGTTGAAGATTATCATACAATTATAATCTCAATCCTAATGATACATGGATTATATCAGGAGAGTTACGTGTCACCATGGATAAGTCAATCTAGCATTCATATACGTTGAGTACACAATGGATGATACGTTTGATCAATCCTAACGTAATATTTGGAAATGGACTTCATGACCAAACTAATATGGTCACGAGTTGATGATCCAAATGTTAAAATAACTCAAATGGTTTAACACTTGTTGCCATGTTCTCATCAATCAATCAACAACAAATATTTAGTTAGGCTTTTGTCCTAATCATACTTTTGGACCATGCTGATCTGGTCGCAAAAGCAAAGCAGTCAAAAGTTGTCATTCTCAAGCAAATGGTATGGCATCGTAAATGTCATACAAACTCAGCAAAATAATATCATGTCATTCATAATCATTCATTTTCCCTTACTAGACTTGTTTTTATATCTTTCCTCTTTTTCTTATTTCCTTCCTCTCTTCTTTCCCTATGGACATCCAATTGATGTTGTATAGTCATGCTTCGAGTAGCTACATACCTTCGATTAGATTACATTCTTTCTCTTCTTTTCCCTAGATACCCTATTTATTTGTATGGTCACGCTTCGAGCGGATACATACCCTTTGATTGGATTCCATTCCCATTCTATCCCTTTTACTTCTGCATAAAACCTTCATAT
This sequence comes from Wollemia nobilis, assembly GCA_028583015.1. Taxonomy (NCBI): domain Eukaryota; kingdom Viridiplantae; phylum Streptophyta; class Pinopsida; order Araucariales; family Araucariaceae; genus Wollemia; species Wollemia nobilis. The sequence goes on from JAQPPZ010001045.1 coordinate 2,384,341, forward strand.
TTTTGTATTAAACCATGTTCTACACAGTATAGTAAAAAAAGAGGTAAATGTAGACACCTAAAAGTCACACACCGCTATACCTATGTACTTGTAGATCCTTCTGGACACTTGTAGGTTTACATAGGTCATCCTAGATATCCCTAGGTTATCGTAGACTAGCGTAGACTATTGTAGATCATCCTAGACATGCATAGATTGTTGTAGTCATACGTAGATGGCTGCAGTCATGCGTAGATTGTCATAGTATCATGTAGAATTTCATACACTCCTTCACCAGATTTTAGGTTCTAAACCCTTGCAAGCCTTCCAAATTATATTTGACACATCAAAATATCATTCGATGATCTATTCACACACAATTAAGGCCCCCACGGGGTATTAGTTGGCCAAATTAATTAATAAGTCAATTACCAAATTCTAATTTAATGTTGACTTCACTTAAGTCACTTTTTAGGGTAAATTTGATTAAAAGAACCTTTAATCTTGATTAGCCTTAATCAAATCCTTCCACATGTGTGAGATTAGGGTTTGTTGAGATATTTCTTTAATCATGTTTAAATTGGTTTAAACACCTCCTAATCAGGATTAGCCCTAATCCATCCTCACACATGTGTGAGGATGAGATATTTCTCATAAGGAATGTGATGTTGCCACATAGCATTTCTTAACCTAACCCTAGTTAGAATCAAACCTAGGTTTAGTCTATCTAACCCCCCCTACACCTTGCATTTGCCTATAAATAATGGGTCCCAAACCCCTAATTAAGTTTGATTCCCAAATTCAACAAAGTATAGTTACTCTACAAAAATGGAAAGCCAATAGTACACAGTCCATTTTTGATGCACACATACATATTCTAATAGCATACAGAGACACCCTAGCTACCTTAGGATCGATCTACCAAAGAGATTTTACCAGAAGAGCATCACAACTCAATTTGTAGTCTGCCCTATGAATCCAGTCCCAATTAGCAACCCGAGTCACGAAGTGCACCTGCAAGCCCCAAATCACCCCAGATTTGGGTGGTAAGCTCTATTTTTCCATGTTATTACATTTTGCACATTTCATTCTAGTTTCTATTACAGTTTTACAGTCATTTTTGTCTTCATAAATATGGGACCTAACTAAGGCAAGCCCCCCAACGTATTGACCCTTTCTTGCAAGTTTCTTTCAGTTTATTTAGTAGATTTGAAGGATAGGAACACCAAAAAATAGCAACCCAGTGGTGGACCATATACAAAGAATCCCACCTACACTGAGGGACATCAGAAGGAGGCATCAGGCATTTATTACTTATTCATGAAAATAAAGAAAATGGGAAACTCTCCCTATTTGTAACCTATACAAAATTGATAATGAATAAAGCATATGTTTTTGAATGACTTGTGTTATTACTTGTTGTTAGATCAAATTTCAACTTCTGGTCATTTCAGGATCTTCGAATTCATCCAAATTGGGAGAGATTTTCCTATTGAGATCAACATATTTTTAGCCTTGTATGGAAACCTTTTCTCTTGGTAGTATTGTATATGGAGGGCCAAATCTAAATTTAGATCTCAAATATAGTAAATGTAAATATGTGCTTATGATGACCTAATATCCCAAGGGATTCTATCCCATTATATTAAAATATAAGAGAGATTCTTGAGGGCCTCTTTTAATATAAAAAAATACACGAGTAATGCAAAGAGATCCCCTAGATCATCAAATACTAATATTAATGGTTCAACCAAGCTATCCAAGTCCTGATGCTTTTATCTTCTAAATATTTATACCATTGTAATGCCTTAACCTACAAGGATTTAGTGAGCAGTATTATCATGACATATTCAAAGATAATATTGTAGAAAATGACCAATATTGAGACATCTTGACAATGCTCATAGACAATTCTTTCACTACCAAATGGGTAGTAACTTTAGTGCATCTTGTGGGATTTCATGGAGGACTGGGAGGTTTAGTGGTCTGACACTATTCTAGGCTAGAAAAATTTATACCATTATGGTTGTAAGGAGTTTATATTTGTAGAGCCATATGATCGATGCTTGGTGTAATATCTAGGTTTTCCAATGCTTCTACCATTTTATTTTGAGTATACTCACAACAAAGTTACCTTTTATTTTGTATTTTTCTTTCAATAGAGTTGTTAGGTGAACATACAGTCTCTGCTTAATTTTGAGTACTCTCCCAAATAGAGGTGCATTTTATTTTGGTTTTTTCTTTCAACAGAGTCACTAGGTGAACATATAGTCTCTACAAGTTAGGTCAAGACTGTTCACCAAAATATTGAGTCCTTCAAGTAATTGTAAATATTTTCAAGATTAGATAGCTTATAAGATAATTTTTTGATCTTTTTTAGTAGATGAAAACTACCTAAGTAGATAAATTGGGATCCTTCTGTCCCACCAGGCATACCAAAAATACTCTTGGTTCTAAAATCTTCCAATGTCAATGAGATGCACCCTCAAGACTTAAACCAAGATATTGGAAGGCTCAAAACAAGGATTTTGAGCCAACCTATAGATAAATATAGTTCCTACCTAGCTAATATAACTAAATGGGGGGTTGTAGACTAGAGTAAGAAAAGCAAAGGGTTAGAAATATGAGCTAAAAGTGGTACATAATTGGCAACATAAAGAAACATACTACAAATATTCTTGCAATTTAAACTTAGATTGAACCACCTAATAGAACACTTTGCATATCTTATGATATTAGAAAATTTAACATGAACTTTGAGTATTCACTAAATAATTCAAGAAATATAATGGTAAATCCAAGGAGAAATTCAAAATGAAGAATAACTATAACAAAATTATCCATTCCTAGATTTAAAAAAAAAATCATCAGCACTAAGTAATGCATACATACATGTTCAACAAAGAGAGATGAGGAAAATTCTAGATAATAATCCAATATTCATTTAAAATATGTATATTCCTAGGTCTAATATGTAGACCAATTTGTACGGTAAAACCTCATAAGGGGGATGGATTCCCAGGGTTCAAATATTGAGTCTCATAAGATTGGATGCTTTTCCTTTTCCTAGTTATTTCAATAGCATAAAAGTTTTAATATGATTACAATATGGTGGTTATAGGGATAGACTACATGAAGTATTATGTGGTGACTTTTAGGATGGACAATGCAAAATACTATGGTAGCCATAAAAGTTGGAATATTGCACTTGAATCATCATGGCAACTATTGAGTCCACCATGTAAAATAAAATAAAAAGAATAAAAAGGATGTATAGTCCTCAATCAATACAATTATGCCAATTGTAAATGCCAAAGATCCGACCATTAGAATGTCTTACATTCTAGTATATATAGAAATTTTACAATGTATTTAGTTATTATAAAAAGATTGTTATCAGAGCATATTATAGGTTTTAAGGTAGGTGAAAAGAGTGTCTATCACATTTATCTTATTTGTGCTTAACTTCCTCATGCATAGTCTACTAATGTGGATGATGTAGATCTTAAATTGAGGTTGGCTTGCATGCTACATCATTGGATTGTAACCATAAAATGAAAATCCACTCCTTTTTGTTATGCATAGCCAGCTAAATAGAGGCAGGTGTGTGATTTGGAGGGCTTCAAATGTTGAGATAATTTGATAGTTATAATTCTTGATGGATGATCGACACACACATACCTACTGACATGGATAGTTTTGGATTGCTTTTGTAGAGGTTGGAATCAAGAAGGCATATTGCTTATCACTAAGTATCTTTCAAAACTAAGCATTATTTATTTCTCTTCATGTCGAATTGTACTTCTCTTTGCCAAGTGTAATATGAAGACTTTACTCTTGATGGTCATTATTTACAGAGTTTAACAACTATATTTTCTTATGTGTGATGTTGGGTGTTGGAAGTATTTGGTTCTTATAATGCTTTATTATCTAGTCACTTCACTTATTTTTATTGTGCATACGAGATTGCATGTGGCTTGCTAGAAATTTAATCTCTTGATGTTATAATCTTATAAAGTCTAGCACCTCTGGATGCTTGGTATATTACAATGTTGATGTCGAATAATGGGCCCAATGCCTTAGAAATTTTCTTGCTTGATGTTGCTTTATATTGTGTTAGACTTTTGATACCACCTTGTTGATATCATCATTATGATTCGTCTGACAAGCCTTATCTTCATTGCTTTATTGTCAAATTATAGGTGGTGGGAATTATATATTTTGCCTTTGATATTCTAAGAAATATCAAATACCAAATTTTTGTTGTCTTGATACTGACATCAGTTTCTTGTATACCTGACAAGTTTTCCATACTTAACCAAATATCATCCCCTCCTATTGTACCTTTTTGTTGAATTTCAGGTTTCATGCCTTGTCTTAAAATATCATTTGATAGTTGTCTTCTTGGTACCTTTTCATTTTCCTTGACCAATTTTATATATGGTGACACTTTTATGCACTTTTGCATCTTCCTATAATCTTCTAGCCTACTTTATCCACTACAATGTTTTATTCTAGTGCTCTAATCTTCTCATTAAATCTTGGACTATTGCATACTTAGAAAAAGAACTACATAGTCTAACTATATCACCTAGTGGATGTAGGTGAGAAAATTCACCTACAAGACATAAATAAATCCTTATAAAAATTGATTATTTCACTAGGTGGACATAAGAAATAGCTACAAAAATAACCAATCAAGACATTGTGATCGAGCTTATGGAAAAACTAATCACAAAGTTTAGCATCCTAGATACATTTGTAACGTACAATGGCCCTACTTTTATAGGAGAAAAACTCATTGATTTTACAAGTAAATATGGCATTTACTTAAAGGCATCTTAAAAATACTATCCACAAGGAAATGGGTTGGACAAATCCACCAAAAATAATTTGTTGAAGATCACCAAGAGTATCATTAGGGAGAATAAGAAGTGTTGGTGTTTTCTACTCAATAAAGCTTTAAGGGTAGATCAGATAGCGGTGAAGAAAGCATTAAAATATTCACCATATTCCTTAGTGTATGGAAAGGAATCCATTATTTCCCTACATATTTGTCTATTGATAATAAAATTTATAGACCAAATATAATTTCTTGATATCAAAATTGTAGAATTCTAGATAATAGAACTTCTACTTTTGGAAGAACAAGAGAAAATAACTTATAACAACCTCCAAAATTACTAAGCTAGAATCAAGTGATGGTTTGACAAAAATACCATCTTTTAAGACTACTAGTTTTGTGAACTCATGCTCAAGTGGGATGAAGATAGAACAAAACCATGAAACCACCAAAAAATTGATCCATTTTGGTTTGGATCTTACCAAATCATCACCAAACATGAATGCAATGCATATGAGCTATTAGACATCAACAACCAACTTTCGCAATCTTGGTAAATAGCCTACATTTAAAGTTCTTTGCATAAAGTGACACCACATTGTATCATATTTACATAGAAAAGAAAAAAAAAAAATTCACAACAATTTTGAAAACCTAAAAGCCCATTGATCGAAGAAAATCTAGTTGATGACAATTTTTAAAATTTTACACACTGATTTTCTAGACAATCATAGAAGCCACAATTCAATAGACATGCAAATATCTTGCATTTTTATAAGAAATAAAAAAATCTAATCTATAAAAGGGATAAAAGTATACATAATCCATCACAATAATGAAATAACAAGCAGTTTCATGCTATTTAAACTAATACTTTGACAAGAGATATTTTCACTAAATTTACTAAGTATAAGAATCTCCAAGCTGACAAAGCATATAGAGAAAGAATTGTGCAACAATTAACAAATATGACTAGCATATAAGTGAGCATAGAGGTATTATAATATGAATCTAGTATTTATGGCTAGCAACATAAAGGCATATGCTAAACAAGTAGCAACCACTCAAAAGACCTTTGAAGTAAGTAAGATGCAAAAGAGAAATAAATTCCTACAAGACTACACCTATAGGATCCAAGACACAAAGATCACCTTGTGAACTAAACATAAAGGTCTCTAAGAAGCCACTAAAAAATAGCACAATGCATATCACCAAGTTGTCAAAGTTCATTTGCATGGCACTATTTTTTATACTCTTAGATGTATAAGCATATGCATCCTTATCCCGATTTAGTGTTGGTAACTGCATAGTATTATAATCCCCAAATGAGAGTCATCCAAAATTGTAAAGGCTACGTACTATTTCATCTTATGTCTGACCTCCTCATGGATGTATTTTCTATGCGAGTTAGGCCTAGAGAACCTAGAGAAAACCTTCACTACTGAAGACCAAAGATAATATAATGACCTTAGGAAACACAAATAAGGGGGCAAATATTTCAAAGCTTGGAAAGAACAAAAACTGTATCACCCTCCATCTAGAAATTCTCTTCCCAAAACCCCAATCCTAATTTTAAAGTTCAAATACCTAGATATTTTCTTGATGCTAGCCATTATATTTGGATTTCCAATAGACAAGGAGGTCCATTACTATAAAATCTCCATGTCATACACCATCTCTAACCCTCATTATTATGATACATCTCTTTCTAATATTTAAAATAATCTCCTTTTCTTTTATTGGATTGAATTCTTGTGTGAAAGATGCATAAGCAACTTCTATAGTTGCAAATTCCAAAATATGAAATATTCTGGTATCCTTTGTACTTGGTCTAGTTGTTCCTATTCTCCATAATAGAGAGCATGTCGTGGATAGGAGTGAACAAACAAAATGACCTAAGGATAAATATGGTGGTAGTATATTGGACAAATCTATTTAGAACTTTCAATTTCTATTATGACTTCAATAGGGAATTCTTAGGGCCAACATTGAAGCTCATATATGAAAATATTTCTTGACTACCTCAAGCAGCAGTCTAGAAATTATAGAGCCCTTAATTAGGAGAAGGAGATTGGTATTTCTTGATAGAAGAGACAATGATAAGATTGTATGGTTTTGTAGAAAAACCTTTATTGTTTCTATATTATGTCATCGATTGGGTATTCGCCATGGAATACTATTGATAAGTAAATGAGGCAAACTTATCCTTTCATGTAGGTGTAAATAAAGTCAGTACATGTGAATTGTCTTTCATTTTTGGGCTGATTATGATAACATCAAAAGGTACGGTAAAATATTGAAGATAAATTTTAAGAGGTTAAAACTATGTGCAATACCACACAAATGGAGGTATGACCCATTTACAAAAATAAAAAATAGACTGATAGAGTTGAACATAGGAAAACCATCGACATTCAAAAAGGTTACTTGACTCAATATCAAACAAATATGGAATAACTCTAAGGATATTGCGCTAGACTGGACTATAAGCATGATGCAAGAGGTGCCTCCTTGGAAATATTTCTATGAACTTGAGCATGAATATGATTGAGAGAAAAATAAATATCATGAGCTGAACCAAAATAAAATAGATACAATGATGGAAAAATAGGTTGGGAAGAAGGAAAAATCATGGAATTGTGGATTTTTTGATGTGAAGGCAATGTACAAAAATCTAGATACCCATTGGATATGGATAAAATATTTTCACAAAAATATAATGAGAACATAGATACTTGGAAGCCTAAGGAGGAACAAGTCAAAGCCAAAAAAAATTATAGTGAAGGAGAAGTATAGGAAGAAAAACCTCAAATACAAAGAAAAGAAAGAGAAATAGAAATTGAGCAGATAAGTTTTGGAGGAAAATGTATTGAGGAGGAAGTACTAAATCTAAAATATGAACAAGCATAAGGTATCACTAGAAAAAAAATTGGATGGAAAAAAACCTATAGAAAAACTTTGGAATCATGTCAAAAAATTGACATTTGTCCAAATTAATTTCCAACAAGAAATATACCCGAGGGGTCTAAAATGATTGAAAAAATGAGATGCACTAGAGGAGGCTTAGGGAAAATGACCACCAGATCATAAGAGCTTCCAAAAATGCAATAATGACCTCATAATTTAGCTATGGTAGTCCTATTTCTTATATATCATATTATCAAAACCAAAGGGAAGAGGAGAAATTGATACATACCCGAGTATCCACCAAGGCCAACACCTAAGTTCATATCAGGGCTGCCAAAACACCAAAGCCATCCAGAATAAGAGACACCAATAGAGATTGTATAGGAGCTGGGTCAAGCTACAGAAAGTAATGAAGAATTTGTTGTGAACATAATATAATATCTACAACACATTTTAGGAGCACCATCATATAATCATTCTACCCCAATGAAATAACAAGGAACAACACAAAGGAAACCTAATACTCTAAAGTAGTTGCAAGAAAGGGAGAGTAAGAAATGAAAATTCAAGGCAAAGTCTCAACAATGGGATATGTAATCAAATCAACCCTTGAGTATCCACAAGCAATAAAAATAGGTATGATCTTTCAAGTCCCTACTTCTATTTCTTCTCCTCTACTCATTCCCACTAGTATTATCTTCTCTTCCCCTCCACCACATAATTCTCCACCAAGGCTAATTAATCAAGATATAACAATTCCAAAAAAAACTCTTATCATATCCACTCCATAAATTCAAACTCCCATGAGTACTATTGTTTCAACCATTTATAAAATCCTTCTATATTCATTTTACATTCTACAACACATCTTACCAACATTACCATGTCGTGATCATCCATCCATAGCCACCATCAACAAGATCAAGGAAATTAGTCAAAATGCGTAGGATTGGTGGAAGGATAAGCCACCATGGAAGGAAAATAAGTGAGCACTTCCATGCTAATAAACATGGTCAACCCAACTACTCATCAAAAACTAAGGGTCACTACAACTCCAAAAGTTAATAATCCAAAATAAAAAAATGATGTTGGATGACTATCACATAACAACATAAGTAATAGATATTGCTTGACTATAATTAGAATATTCTATGCTCAACACTCAAAATTAGGTTAATACCATATACCTCCAAGATGATATATTAAGAGACAAATGCAATAAATTGATAGAGAAAATAAATAACCTTGAAGAAATGGCAAAGGAAGAACAAAATGTGAAGAAATTTTGGGAGAGCAAGATTCAAAAACTGAGGAGGATGATTATGCATCTCCTGACCCCATAATAGCTACAATAAAAGGAGGATATGAATCTAGTTTTGATAGACCAAATACAAAGTATGTAGTAGGATAAATAGAGGAAAATTGATCAAGCCTATTAATTCTCCCAAGAGACGCTAATACAACTAAAGAAGGAAAGCTGGAATAAGATCCTCCAAATCTCTCTTGAACCCTTCCTAGTTGAAAACCTAATATTGAACATAGAAGTCATTGAAGCTACCAAAGAAAATATACAAGCAACTTAGAAAAAATGGAGGATAAAATAGAACAAGCCAAATTGCTCCTAAAATTTACAAGAAGAAACTTTGATCCATATCTTGTGGGAGTGATAAATAGTGAATGGAATGCAACAATTTATGTCACCTAAAATATGGTAAAATGAAATAAAGTAGTTCAAAAAGGATGGGATATGCTTAAAAAACTACAAAGAAAATCCAAAAAAATAATAGCCCCAATAGATGAATCCTAAAGCCTTGGATTTCCAATATTCTGGAATGAGCGGATCCAATACCATATAAGAGAAGAATTGTAGGCCCAAATATAGTTGATTACAATTAATGAGGAAGCATTTGACTAATGAGAGAAACCCATCACAAAATTTCAAATCTATGAATTTATGAAAAGTCTAATCACAATACAAGTAAATATCTAGGAGATGATGAGAAGGTATTAAGACCCTTCATACAATAAAGCCTTTAAAATTATAGTGATCAATGATAAGATTAGGGATATAAAATACCCAAATTTGAAATCATGGAATACCACCTATCAAGTACTAAAAAATATTGAATAAGTGGTCAATAATCAAGAAGATAATAATTAAGAGCATGAAGAAGAGTCATAAGGAGTTGGTGATGAGCAAGAGAAACAAGATGTAGTGGAAAAAGCCTTAACCGCAAAGACTATAAGGACAAAATTCAAAAGCTACTTGACATGCAAAAGTAAAGAGGATATATAGTAGGCTTAGAATATAACACCTTGGTCCCTAAAATGTGGAAGCAAACATAAGTTGTCTAATTTAAAGTTGACGTGTTGATAAAAGACCATTGGCCATAAAAGGAGAGTGCATAATTGGGCTAGTTGCACAAAGTAAGAAATTCTTTAAAATAGAGCTAATTCAGAAAGAGAGGCCCAACCTTCAAGTGCCTATAAAATCCACCTAAAGCAGTTTATATTTTTTTACAAAATGTACAACTCATTTCCACCCCACTTCCATATCCACTCATTTAACCACCTTCTCTCACTCCATGATCATTTACATCCCTAGTTTAATCTATACAAAAACAGCAAACCATTATCCCTCTCTTTTATAATTATTCTTCCTACATTAATTCAATTTCTCTCACCTTTTGGAAGCTTAGACTTCATACCCAATGAGATAAGGCTTTTTAGGTTCTTAATTTTTGCAAGTAGAAATCCTGGAGAGGTACAAAGAATGTAGGTCAAATTCATGCCATCATTTGCAAATAATATTTTCTAATATGTTGCTTAAACCTCACTAAAGTAAGATATACTAAATTTGGATTAAACACCTAAGAAACATAGATAGCCAATACTCCAATGCTCTAGCCAAAATATAAGTTTCAAAGTGGTTAGACATTTCTTTAGAAAACTGGCTAAGTCCCAAAGGAAATTCCAAAAATGCATAGACCCATAATTGAACAATCCTAGAATTTTTTTTATAGATTGGAGGAGTGGGTTTTGAAAGGGGCCCTAAAACCTTATTTACAAAAAGTGCACCAAAAGGAATAGGTCAGCAATGGACCTACAACAACAAAGAGCAACCAGAGGGGCCACAAAGGCAACAATCCTAGACTTTTTTTAGCAAAAAATGTTAGCATAGAATTTAAAAAGTAAATGTGCTAATGTGCATAGATGAAACAAAGTTGATTTTTCAAAAATATAAAGCAAAATAATCCTAACATCAATCAAATAATGCTATCTCAAATCAAAGATAGAATATAATGACCCCAAATTTTCTTGAATGATGATACCAACATTTTCACTCCAAAGTCTAAAAATGTGTAAAATATGTTGGAGTGGGGCAAACAGATCCCTAACATAGAAGTGGCATGAAGGCCCAAAATGTGTAAGACTATGAGACCAAAGTACTCATTGAGGAATGCACAAAAATGGGCTTTTATCAAGTGATGAGATCACCAGACCATCTAAATTTTTTGGATTTGATTCAAAAGGTCCCCCAAGAAACTAAAAGGTCTGATATTGTCATAAGCTTGGCTTTGATATGTATTATCCTATAACATCCCTTTAAAACTTGTAACTATCTCAAAAGTGACATCTATGATAGATAGTTGTAGTGGTCCAACCATTTGTAAAATATAGTTGAAGATCCAAGGACCAAATTACAAACACATTTTAATTAATATGCAAGGCAAAATTTGAATTAGCCACATCAACAATACAAGTAGCTAAACCAATTCTATGCAAAAATGATAGTTGTTCCCAAGAATGCTATACCAACCTATCTATCTAAAAAACTTGTAACAATATTGTAAATTTTAGTCTACAAAATTCAAAAGCATCATATAAATAGCCCAAGGAATCTCAAAGTGAGGGTTGAATCTATAGCATTTGCCTCGATATGTGTTTTGTAATATTTACTACCAATTAATTAAAAGTAAAATTTGTTTGGCCTCCACTATGGTTGTTATTACAGGTTTTTATGAGTGAATGTTATGTTTTATGTCATTTTTGTTATATTTAATAATTAGTTTATTCTATTAAAGTAAATTTTCTCTTTGGATCACTATTGGATTACTTTTCATAAAGTTTTTAGAATGAATAAAACATATAATTATAACTGAATGAACTATGTTATACATTTGACAATGGCTGGTCTATTAAGTTTCATTGAAAGTTAATTGTGTTAGGATTTTATGCAATATCTATCCAATATTGTTATGCTATACCTTTTACATCATTCAAAATTTGGATTAAACCCTTAAATCCTTTCTAACCCTTCCATTTTTTAATTTTATCTTAAATCCCTATTTTGATTTTATAAGCATTTCAAGGAGTTGATATTCTTTGGAGGTTGAATCTTAGTCATCCAATGTTAGCTAAAGTCTAAGGCACACTTCATAGACTTAGGTAGATTTTATACCAATAGGTACATTGTGGAGCTTGAAATTTTGGTCTACTCAACACAACCAACCATCAATATCCTTTCAATTGAACTTAGGGAAGTCTAACTTGGGCATTTTATATGAGGTATTATTATTAAAAAGGGTATGGTTTACATTATCTTCCATGTCTTGAACTATCGGCAATTCCTTTAGTTCCAACATTGTTAATCTATTGGTGTACATGAGTGGATCCTTTTAAATTCCCTTCAACCTTATGGAATTTCTCCTAAATCCCTATTTTTACTTTGATCTATTCAAAGTTCAAAAAATGCATAGAATATTTTAGTTGTTTAATTTCATGGCCAAATTGGTTCTATAGGTTAGTAAGTTGAACCAATAGCCCTATATTTTCACTCAATTGGTTTTGCTCCATCTCCATCATGGATCCTCTAGTTCCTCTAGCCATGGACTTGTAATTTGGACCACCTAAACTATCTTACTAAACCTAGAAGTGTTGTTTTAGTGGTTACTATTTTTTGTAATGGTCTATAAAAATGTTTAGGATTTGCATATCAACATGATCAGCTCAAAAATCCTAGGAGGGATACCATAGTGGTAAGTCTTTGGATTTTTATCCTTGAAACCCAAGTTCAAACCCAGGTAAGAGGGGACTAGGACCCCTCATAAAATCCATATTTTTGACTCAAATTTTTGATCAAATGACATTAACTCAACTAGTTAGATTCCTCAACATTCAAGGAAGAGACGAAGGTTTGAATATTAGCAAGTGATACATGGATTATATCCAAGATTTTTTGTAATGCCACTATGTGATGATGATGTAATATGGGTGGGGTCTATTTCAATATTGTATAACCAATTAAAAAAATGAACTCAAAAATATGATCACAATGGACTAAGTATCAAAATGAAAATTTTTAACACCCTAGACTTTTTATTTTTTTTAGTTAAGTGTCATCTTAAATATTTTCTTCACCTAGAAAATGGATTTCTTCTCTATTCCCTAACAATTGAATTACCTATTATTGTTTAGTCTATTATGAATAACTACCTTGTCAAACACTATTTTTAATTGTTATTGAAAACTACCACAAAAAACTCTATTTTGATTGTTATTGACAACCAACTATTATCTTCATTAGTTAAGAATGAATTACAAATTAGTCAATTATGTGATAGGTGTAGTCTCTCTAGTATGATCAAATCTATAGTTAGGATCTTGGAGGTTTGAAAATTTGTATTAGTATTTGACATATGACTGAAATAGGGTAGCCAAGATGTGCACATTGTCCATAGCCCTCTGTTATACCGCAATGATGAATGATAATGCTTAGACCAATATTTCAAGCCACTAATCAAGGAGGATTCCACACATACCCTTGAGCACAATATTTACCTCTCTAACAATATGGGAGGGTAATATTCTTGAGTGTTATGCTTGGTGCACTATGGATAGATACATGGTCAAAAATCTTCCTATGGATAAAGGTATCTCCTAAACCTAGGGGGTATCTCTATATACCTAAAGGTATATGGGAGTTTAAGTCCATGTATAAGTGTTGTGTGAAGCCTAGGTATTGGATTCCAATCACCCCTCACTTCACTAAAAATTTATGGAAAATTTAGCTTAGCCAATAATGACAACTCCTCCATGATATTTTAAACCTTTGGCCCAAATTTTCTAACCTGTTAAACTAAAATAGAAAAAATAGCTTGATTTTTATTTGCAGGGTAATAAGAAACAAAATAAAAATAAATAAAAATGATACCTAACATATTAGAATGATAGGATATGAACTATTTACATTGCAATAGGATGTGGCCCTATAAAGTGGTCTATTATAACTTATTAGGAACCTTGCAGTAAAATAAAAGCACTTTCACATGATATTGCAACAATAATAGAAAATAATCTTGAAATTAATTATATTATAATGTGTCCTTTCTTGGTGCTTTTAGTGACGTAAACGGTTTAAAATTATTATGGCATGATGGTTATAGGGGCGGAATACCTGAAGAACTATGTGGTGGCTTTCAAGATGGATATCACTGAATACTATGCCAGCCATAAAAGCTGGATAGCCTGCTTGGATTCGTGGTGGCTACCTATTCCACCATGTAAATTCAATAATAATAATAATAATATTACAATATGAAATAGAATACAATATATTATATTGAAAAAAACAATAACACATTATAGAATCACAAGCCTCTTTGAGGGGGAAACTTCCTTATAAGTAGAGCTTTGATACATAACATATGAGATGTCTCTTCTCTTGCTCCCTTGGTTCTTTAATAGAATTTGACTACCCTAACCCTGATACTCAAGGGTTTTCATCCATGTGCAAGTGGGGGCTAAAGTTATAACTCCTAAAGAATATATGTTACATATTTAAATAATGTATTTTCATAATACATAATGGTTACATCATATGGGCCCATAATACTAGGTTCTCAAAGTACCCCATGACTAGACAATTATTAAAAATATTAGAATTGTGTCTTAAAAAACTTGAATTAAATGGGAAATTATGAATCAACTTATATTTCCATATGAGTATCAAGTAAAAAAGAAAGGGCTTGGGTCTTCATAGTCTAGGAATAGATACCTAAAGGATGATTGACACCTTGTAGAGGGGGAAAACTATGCACTATGTATGATTCTCAACTAGATCTACTAGGAGCCAAGGTTTCCACAGTGGCTGTTATATTCTCTACACTTGGTGGACAAGGGAAAGGGTTCACTAGGAATAGTTTTAGGACTTGCTCCAAGTCTAGGGTGGAAATGTTTAATGTGTTCAATTAAGCAATCACCTATGTCTGGCCTCTATAAACTATGCAAATAAAAGAGTGATGCAAGACACACAATATGCAAGAAAACAATGTCTAACCCTAGTATGATTATTTGATTCAATGATTTCTAACCCTAAGTTGCAATAAATGAAATTATTTTCCTTTGAGCAAGGGCACAAGTGAAATGCATAGACAAGACTAAACCCTAGATGCACACTATATGCTCTTATTCTTTCAAATACCTAAAATATGATCAAATGATTTTCCTTTTATTTATTCTAGGTTTGAAAAAAATGAAGAAATGTAATTAACAAAAAACCTAGAGATCTACTAAGGAACTTACTTGAATCAATGTTTGATCCAAGAGTTATCTTGTGTCCAACAATATCCCATAGCTTCAACTTGTAAAAATAGATTTACAAAACCCTGGAAAATATGATCAACATTAGGGGGCCTGCTTAGGCCATTGTGAAGCAGAGCTTGGGAGTGGAGTAGTCAAGCCCCCTAGGTCCTTTTAGTTGAACTTTAGAAATTAAGAGTAAATGTTGAATCTTTTTTAAAATGAACACACAGAATGCAATGAAACAGAACAATGCAGAAAATAAAATATAAACAATAGTATTATGTCCTAAATGCAACATGCAAACACAAACCTAGGGTTTGGAAGTGAATCTTTCCCCTAGACTTGACGTAGTCAATTTTTTTCTTGTACGAGTCATCCATGATCTTGGATCTACAAAAATCATGTCTTGTCAATATGAGGAGCAATTTTGTGATAGTTCAAAGAAAACAACATATTGATGCAAAATGAGTGAAAACAAGAATGGAATTAATAATCTAGAAAGGCCAAAATGTATGAGACAACCTAGTGGTAGCAAAATAGGTAGACAAAAGGATGAATACCTCCACAATATGGTTGAATCCTCTTCAAGGCTCCAACACTTGTCCACCAATGACATCATATCAATAATACAGTAAAGTAACACCAAAATAAACTTGCCAAAGAGCTTGCAAATTTTCTCTTAACTTGTTAGGTAGAATTCTTGTTATTACTTTTCTCTTGGATGAAAAGGATATCAAAAAATCTCTATTTATAAGGGATTTGAAACAAAAATGTGTGGGAAAACCCTAAGGTAAAACCAACCTTAAAGAATTTTGCTCGAAAGTTGGATTTTCTAAGAGA
This sequence comes from Wollemia nobilis, assembly GCA_028583015.1. Classification (NCBI taxonomy): domain Eukaryota; kingdom Viridiplantae; phylum Streptophyta; class Pinopsida; order Araucariales; family Araucariaceae; genus Wollemia; species Wollemia nobilis. Next base: position 2,400,494 of record JAQPPZ010001045.1, read on the forward strand.
AAAACCTAACTCGCCAAAATTATGCCCTGTAAGGGCCGATAGTGATTATGAAAAAACTAGGAAAAAAAAATAAAAGAGGAGATAAGAGAGGTCCAAACTTGTATTTGGGAAATTTGGAGGGTCTCTCTAAGGTTATAGGGAAAATGAACCACTTGGGTGGGTCAATTTTCCATGTTTACATGTTGCCCCCTCTTTGATGCATTTATGGCCTAATAAATGCATCAAAGAAAGATGTAGACACCCATAGGAAAATAACAACAAAAAAATAAGGGTAGCTATTTTAAAAGAAAGGGATGGTGCAAAATACTATCATTATAGACACATTTGTATTTTTGCATGCAAATCCAGGTGTTAGGGGCATTAACACCTCTCAAGCTAGGATGCCCCCTCAAATTTTATAAGGAATATCAAATTCCTAAGGAAACTCTAAATGGCTGACTTGGAAGAAAACAAAGTGGTAGATAAAAATAAAAAAGGTGCCAAAAGGAGAGAAGAAAAAGGAAATATTAGGTGTTACTTGCATTGTTAATTTTTTTTTTAAGCATGATAATCACAAACATAATGAATGCAATACAAAATGATCCTAACTAAATGAAATGCAATCTAACATGCAAGCTAAAATGAATGCAAAGTGAAATGTATGGATGATTGAATGGAAAGAATAAAATAAGAAAGAAAATAGAATAATTAAGAAACAAAAAATGAAATAAGAGAGAAAGGTGAAATAATAAGAAAGTGAAAGCTCCAAAAGGTAAAAAAGAAATAAAATAAGAAAGTAGGAGTGGAACCCTTGTAAGGATGCATGCTCACAAATGATTGAGATGGAGGTTAACCATCACATGTGGCCATGAAATTATCCTTAAAGGGTGTTATGATATAAAATATGGATAAGTGTCAAGCGATACTTGCTAGGATGTATGCTTGTAAATGATCGAGATAGAGGTTACCCCTCGAATATGGCCATGAATCTATTTTGTATGGGGTGTGTTGTGTGTGAATGATGTACAAAAGCGAATACTACCCAATAGGGCTTTGGTATGTGCAAAATTATGTGTGATCAAAGTGAATTAGAGTAGTGTGACTGTGTGCATGTGTTAGAAGTCAAAATAAAGCAAGAAGATAATGTGTGTGTGCATCCCTAGTGAAATATCAAGAGATACGAGGTGTGCATAAGATATTTATTGGTTGTATGGGTGCCAAAAAATGATATCCATGTGGTATCTATCCTATCCCATGAGGGTCTCTTAGGAGGTGAAATATCAATAAGGAGAAGGTGTGAGCAAAGCAAAGGCAAAAGCAAAATTAGAAGAAGAACTATATCCATTGAATTGGAGAGAAATTGATGATAATTTAAAACATTCAAGATCAAGGAATATAAGAAAAGAAAAGATAAGAAGTAGATATGGGAAAATGAGAATGCGTGGAAATGGGCCTTAGGTTGGGTATTCGCTAGGAATCAGAGCCTTAGTGTGAGTGCAATGCATGTGAACTAAGACCTAACTAGGTGTTATCATTTTCCATTGTTGTGAAATCCCCAAGAATCTATATGATCAAGTGGTCATGTAGATATGAGAAAGCAAAACTGAAATTATATGATAAGAAAAATTAAAATGGAATAGAATGCCAAGAAAACCTTACAAATTATGATAGGAAATCATGCAGTATGAACAAGTAAACTAAATGTAATATGAAAGCTAATCTAAAATGCAATATGGGATTGTAGAGTACCAAGTTATGCATAGTATATCTTTAGATGCATTATGTTCATTGGATATTTAAGTTCTTTACCATAAAAAGAGACTAAATGGTAGACCCCTGAGCCAAACTTGGCTACTATAACAAAGGGGCCTAACCAATTGTTAGAGTAATATTCCATCATTTGGATATTTACCCTTTCCCTACAGTAAGTAGTATTTATTTACCATGTCGTAAAAAGTAGTTTGTTACTTTTTACCTCTAGTATCTACCTTATGGTAGATTAGTTTATTACCATTGTAAGTAACCAACTTGGTTACGTAAATATCTAGATATTATTTTGGTTAGTAGTCGTAGTCATTTTGACTACGTTAGTTGTTAGTGGTTAGCACTTATTATGTTAAGCATGTTGGTTAGCTACATTAGTGGTAGATATTACGTGATATATCCTAATGTTTAGCATATTGTATTATTTAAACACTTGCTTGATTAATTATAAGGTTAATTTACACTTACCTTTCATCATTGGTATCAGAGCAGGCATTTGCCTTGTGCTCCATTTGTGTAGGTAGTGGACCTAGACAAGGCAAAAAAAACCATTCCAGTTGGACCAGGGGCCTAAATCATGACACACGGGACCCCTGGACAAGCACACTTCTCAAATTTTGCAAAGCTTAACATGAAAATCAAGGTGGAGGCACTAATTTTACTAGTGATCAAGATCAAATCTCTCTCTATGATTCACTACTCAAACATCACTATGGGTTGTCAGATCCCACATGTGTTGTCAGATTTGACGCGATCAGCACTACAGGCTGTTAGATATCATAGAGAATCAGAGAGCTAGTGCCCACCAACTGACGATGACCGAAGCGACATTTTGGTGACCAAAAAGTGAGGGTAGGCATGCCATCCTTATCCAAAAACTGGACCACCAACTAGGCTAGTATCTGGGCCAGCCCTACTGCAGGACTGAATACTGGCAGAGGGGCCACCTTGTCAGCCCCAACACGGGACTGGAGGCTGATAGAGTTGACCACCCTATCAGCCCTAACAAGTTGTATCTTACAGGGTAGGCAACCCTATCAGAATCTAACTAGGACACTGGGTAGGAGCACCTTGACAAACATGGACTTTGAAGTGAGCTTACGTGGCCCTACGACATACTAAGTTGGTGGACAACACAGATCTTGGGGTAGCTGACATGATGAGCATGAAATCCGAGGGACACCTACCAAGTTGATCTAGTAAACATGTGGTAGGCACCCTAAGTACTAACGTGGCCATCAGGACCTGCGTGGAAGCTGACATGGTGGTCAACATGAGTCTTTGGGTTATGATTGGTTGAAATGTGGTAATGTACATCCATTCTGGCGATTGACGTGGTACCATTTATGCATGTACACGTGGAAGTTTATGGGATCTTCTCTAGGCATCAAAACAAACATTGTGATTGCCCGAGGGAAATCACAAAATAAGGGGGGAGTTGTTATTTTTAAACAACAAAAACATCTCCGCCCAATTCATGTGGGACTAAAAGTCACTATTTAAAAAAAAAATTAATAGTCGCGGGGAAGTTAGAAATAGGAGCTCATAACACCTATCACCGTCGTGCTAGCTAGCCCGACCGGTGACGAGTTCAAGCGTGAAGGTGCTGCTCGATGGGAGGTCGGGAGTTCGACTCCCATTGGGCACACAAAGCCTTTACTTTTGCTAAAAGTAGGCAGAACCATAAGCCCAAGGTAAGATAAAATATTTTATTTTATTTTTTTCTTTACACTTTATTTAAAATTTGTTCAATTTTTTTTAATAATATCATTTAATCTTTGTTTTAACAAAATCAAATTAAAATTTTATATTTTATTGATTTTATTTTAATAAAGTTATTTTATTATTAATTGAATTTGTTGAGTAAATTTTTTATTTTTTGCAAAATTTAAAAATTAAAATAAAGGGAACCTCTTTTTGCAATTTTCAAATCAAAAGGAGCTTTTGTTTTCTCCAAATGGGGATATAAGACATAGAAGAGCACCTATTTTTTTTGCAATTAGGAGCCCTAAAAACTATTCTCAACCTTGTTAAATTAGCATACAAGAAAGGGTCAAACTGGAATTCTTTTTGCAAATTAGACAACAACGAGACTGAAATTTTTTTGTAAAATTCAAAAGGCAAAGTGTGCATTTGTTTTCTCCAAAGGGGGATATAAGACATAAAATTGCACATTCTTTTGCAAAATTTGAGAAGAATTTGAAGCTTTGGGTCCATAAAAACTAAGTCATGTGTCGACTAGTTCTGGAAGCCTTTCAAAAGTGGGTCGTGTGTCGACTTATCTTGGAAGGAGTGCTCGAATTCTTAATTTTGAAAAATAAAGGGGGGAAGACAACATTGTACTTCTTTTGCAAAATTATAAGACAAGTAGGAGACATAAAAATATCAATTTTTTGCACAACACAAATCAAAATTTTGTTGCAAAATCTAAAAGGTGTATTTTTGATTTTACTCGACACCTTCATTAGCAAATTAGGTGCATTTTTGGTTGCATCCGATACCTGGGTGATAAGAATTTTGTGGGCATTCTTGTTTGATTATTGCATTATTTCTTTTTGCAATTATAAGTCATAGAATCAAGAACACACTAAACCCCAAAATTTCACAAATTTGTGTAAATCCTTGCACAGATTTAAAGTCAAAATTAATTGATATTCTCTCCTAAATCAAAACCCCTAATTCACTCTTATTTGTTTGGCTTAATTTCCTCAAACTGATTATTCCTCTTCAAGAGAATTTTCAGGCAGGTGCCATTAAATATCTGTTTGAGTGAATTATATTTTGGTACTCTTTTAGGGTATATCAAAAGAAAGAACAAGTTTTTGAAAATAAGGAACCTTAAAAAGTTGCAATCCTTTGCACTAAGGGGGGATAATTTTTTTTTTTTTTTTATTGGTGGTGGCCACAAGGGGTAAAAAGAGTGTGACCACGAGGGAACCATTACATAATATATCCGCAACATGTGAGGCGAGAGATTTGAACCTGGGCCTCTCAGCAACTAGAGAGGTTTAACTACCCACTTGCTCTCCAACTCCTCTACATGGGCGGATCTAAGGGGGGGGGGGATAATTTCTTTCTTCCTTCAAAACACAGATTTTTTGACAAAAGGGAGATAAAACTTGTAAAGGCAATTAGAAAAGCAAAAGTCATCATAAAAATATACCATATCTTTTAAAATTCATAATAGCAACCATGCTTGAAGAACTTGCAATAAGGAAGGATGATTTGGTGAACTTTTTTGATAAAATTGCCTAGAAAACAAAGTTTTGCACAAATTGTAAAAAAGACAACCATGACACCATTCAGTGTTGGTTTCAAAACAAGTAAAACTAAAATGGCAAAGGCACACCACAGAAGCCATGTTTCTAGTGAAGTGTCTCATTCTGATTCTGAATCTGGTTCAAAGAGAGCACACAGAGTGCTCATGGCTCAGACAGTATTGTAGAGGGAAAACGTATTGTGTCACCTTGAGAAAACACCATTTCCTCTCTCTCCTCTTTTAGGCTTCATAAATAGCATAATTTTTTGTTTTAAGTACTTGTAATAAAGGGGTGTTTGTACCTATTTTAGGGTTCATAAATAGAAAATTCTCATTGTTTGAAGTCCTTGTAACAAAAGGAGGGAATTTTTCTAGTGTAAAATTTCCTAGGAGGAAATATTTGTAAAATCCTTCACAAAGCTTCTTAAGTTGCACATATTTTGCAATTAAGGGGGGATATACATTTCTTTTCTTCACAAATTTTTGTAAAAATGGAAGAAGACTTATAAGGGTGCATTTTCGGTAGTGACCGACACCTTAGTCATACTTATTTCAGAAATTAATTAAATGTTTTGCAACAAGGAGGGGGAACTTATAAGGGTGTATTTTCGACAGTGACTGACACCTTAGCTACCTTATCTTTTGCAAACTTGTATTGTAATTGAATGAACCTTGTATGAAGTGATCTATTATACTACAACTAGCGATTGCAGTGATTGGTTACCCATGCAATTCGGTTGGATGATGAGATTACTATAAGGACATTCGTTGGTGTGAAGACAAAGTGAGGAATGATCCACTTTTTGCTTAGGAGAAACCAGAGCACTGTGACAGAGCAAGAACCAGCAGATCAACATCTTTCACTATATTGGGACAGTTATATACATTACCCAAATAATGTAATAAGGGGGGATGTTAGAGTAATATTCCATCATTTGGATATTTACCCTTTCCCTACAGTAAGTAGTATTTATTTACCGCATGGTAAAAATTAGCCTGTTAATTTTTACCTCTAGTATCTACCTTACGGTATATTAGTTTATTACCATTGTAAGTAACCAACTTGGTTACATAAATATCTAGATATTATTTTGGTTAGTATTCGTAGTCATTTTGACTATGTTAGTTGTTAGTGGTTAGTGCTTATTATGTTAAGCATGTTGGTTAGCTACATTAGTGGCAAATATTATGTGATATATCCTAATGTTTAGCATACTGTATTATTTAAACACTTGCTTGATTAATTTTAAGGTTAATTCGCACTTACCTTTCATCACCAATTGGGATAAAAATTGCCTTTAAGATATGATCGATCATTGGTGTTCTTATGGTTTTCCTTGAGGATAAGGTACCCAATCCCAAAAGAATGATTGTGAAATCTCTTGGAATAATATTACGTGAGCCTATTCTGATAAGCTCACAAATTCTCTAAGGTATGAATGTGATTTTCATATAGCAACTCCAATTGGTGCAAATGATCAAAGCGATACTCATCAATGATCGAGGTATCTTATAGAAATATACATAATGAAGTGATATTTAACTCAAATAAGAAAAAAAAACTCAGTCCCATAGACCAATATGTATAGAGAGGCACCTTTAGGGGTTTGTACATTGGTGCGATAGACCCACAAGGCTGGATAAAGTTGGATATGCCAGTCACAACCTATCTTACTAACCAAATTTTTGAGGATCTTGATCAAAGACTTATTGGATGCTTAGGTTTATTCATTACCTTGACGATAATACAAAGTTGGCCACCTATGCTAAATATTGTACATAGCACAAATTTTATGGACATCCTTATTATTAAAAGGAGTGTCATTGTAAAAAACAATCATTAAAGAAATCTTGAACCTACAAAGGATATGGTTGAAGAAGAACTTGGAAACTTGAGCTACAATCACCATAGCCATGGGTATGGATTTGGCCCATTTAGTAAAGTATGTTATCACTATTATGATAAAATTGTGACCATATAATGATATTGGGTTAATATTCCCAATGATGTCCAATCCCCATATGGAAAATGACCAAGGGGAAGAAATAACTTGAAGGTGTTGAGAAGGAGCATGGACAAGGTTATCATGACATTGACACTTGTCATAGCATCAAACATGGTCACATGCATATTTCTCCATGGAAGGCCAATAATACCCCATCTAAAGGGAGCTTTTTGGCAATGACATTATCGCTAAAATGGCTTTCACATGAGCCTTACAAAGAGCTATTCAAGATTCATCGGAGTTAAGGCATTGTAATAGGATACCTTCAAAAGAATGTTGATACAAAGTATTGCCAATTTTAATGAATTGAAACACTCTTTCATAAAATATTACATTTATTGCGATATAAACCATCAATAATTGAACCATACTTAAGGAAATTAAAGATGTAGATATAATATGGTTCATATGGGGAAGCTTTGATGGTCAAAACATCTAATAAAAAACGATAATAACTGAGTGATGCAAACTCTCAAAGTTATCTAATGATAATCAATGCTTGATTATATTCCAGCTCCAAAGGAAATAAGGATGCAGTAGTAGCCATTTCATCTACATGGCAGTTAGAGGATCTAGGGTTAGGCTCTATGATCACCCAATTGAACACAGATAAATACTTTGTGATAATATCTTTGTAAGGTTTTATCTTATCATCCCAATTTTGATAAACATTGTTAATCTAATTCACCACAAGTTGAGAGTCACCAAAAATTGAAAGCACACAAACCTTTAAGGCTAAAGCTACTCTATGACCAAGGATCAAAGCTTTACACTTTCTAGTATTATTCATGCAAGAGAAGTGAATCTTGAAGGAGAAGGGATGAGTTATTTTTGTGGGGAAACTAGAATGACTCTAACACTAGCACCCTTCATGCATTGGGATCCATTAAAAAACAAAGTCTAGGACTCTTGCTCTTTGAATTCTATGCCAAAGCACTCATCAATAAACTATATGACTAATGGATGGAAAGCTTATAAGGGAGCAAAGGCTAAATGATCAGCAATAACCTACCCCTTGATAGCCTTCTAACCTATGAAGGTTAGGTCAAACTCACTAAGGGCTAAAACCCATTTAATGTCTCATCCTAAAAGGTGGGGCTTAGACATTAAGTAATGCAAATTATCAAAGTTCACAACTACTAATATCTTATGGATAATCATGTAGTGTCTTAGATTTTGGGAAGCAAACACTAGAATAAGGTAAAGCTTATCTAAGGGAGTGTACCAGATTTCATAGTTGACCAAGGTTCTACTAATATAGTAGATAGCTCACTCTTTATTTTGATCATCATGTTGATCCAACAAGGCTCCTAAAGCATGAGTTGTGGCTACTATGTAAAGCATTAGATGCTTATTTGGTCAAAGAAAAACTAAGATAGGTGGGGAAGTGAGATAATTTTTAAGTTTATCAAAAGCTTACTGATAATCAAAATCCTATTAGAAAACAACATATTTCTTAATAAGTTTAAGAAATGATTGACACTTATCGACTAACTAGGCTATGAACTAATGAAAAACTTGAAGTCTACCTTGCAAGCTACGCAACCCAGTAAGGGTGTGAGGAGGAGGTATTTCAATTATAACTGCTATCTTAACAGGGTCCACTTTGATACCTTACCTAGAAATGATGAAACCCAACAACTTGCTAGATGTGACTCTAAACACACACTTGGAGGCCTTAAGATGAACCCTGAACTATCGAAGCCTTTCAAAAATATATCTTATATCATGAACATGATTCTATCAATGTATGGAATGACCTAGGAGATCATCCATATAGTCTTGTAAAATATCATGCATCATGCCATGAAAAATATAAGTCATAGCCCTCTAATATGTGGCATTTGCATTCTTCAAGCCAAAAGGCATGAATTTATAATATAAGGTACCTCATGGTGTGATGAAAGTTGTCTTACCATAATCCTCAAGGGCAACCATGATTTTTTTTTATTCTAAGAAACCATCCATGAGTGAAAGCATGCCATATTTTCTAAGTTAATGTTCCTAAATTTGGTTGATATCTTGATTTTTCCCATGTTCTTATCCATAGTAACGACATTGAAGATCCAATCAGAATAGTCAATATCTTTGATAAATTCGATGCCAAGGAGTTATTGGAGCTCCTCCTTCACTAGAAGGGTGACCTTAGGACACATATTACTAAGTTTCTACTTAATAGTATTAGCACTAGGTTTCACTACCAAATGATGCATAACAAGGGAGGGATCAATCCCTAGCATGTCGATGTATGACCAAGAAAAAATATCATGGAACTCTTTCAAAAAATTGGTCAACTACTCTTGCTCATCCATGAACAAGTCTTTACCTAGATTAAGGATTCTAGGATACTCCTTAGAACCTATGTTAACATCTATGGTCTCTTCAATGAGAATGGAAGACTCATTCTTAAGAGGAGGCTAGGTAGGAATCACTCCTAGTTTCTCAAGGTCCTCAAGAGATATAGAACCTATTGAGTGTTAATTTTATCCAATTGTGAAATTACACTCTCCCTTAGAGTTTTGACCCCAAAATCCTCTCTTGCAAAGAAGTTAAACAAACAACTTCTCCAAGGTCTCTGCCATATTAGCATTTGCATATGTGTATTAGTAATCTCAATAAAGATATATCAATTCACTGCTAGGAACACCTTAGTGATTGAAAGTAACTGTAAACAAGGTGCATGTGTGGGTTTATTTTACCATGCTACTTTAATGATTGTTCATGAAACCCACATAAAAGTAAATGTGAATTGGCCCTCATATGACCATGATGTAGTGCCTTTAGTTCCTTTTATATTGAGGATTTTAAGGTAGATTTTATCTTCCCTTATTAAGTAAATTTTAATCAAGATTTACCTTGCATTAAATACTACTTAAAAAATGAAAGTAAAGATGAAAATCTATCCATGAATGTGAATCTGAAATGATGAATAGGCTCCTTAAATGTAGCTTCTTATCATGGAGATTAAGATAGCCTTTAATATGATTAATAAAGTATCCCTCTTTGGTGAAATTAGTTTTCATAAAGAGATAATAATTTATTGCCTTAAAATAGAGGCTTCAAAATGTCACTTTAATTATCCCTCTTAAATGAAATCAAATTTTCACAAAGAAGAATAATTTAATGCTTTGAAATAATAACCTTCAATGTAGTGCTCAAATTACCTCTCTTTCATAAAATCAGAATTTTTATAAAGAGAAGGCAATTTAGGGCTCCAAAATGGTAGCTATGAAATGCTATTAAAATTTACCCCCCTTTGAAGAAATTGAAATTTTTGTAAAGGGAAGTTCATTTTATGCTTGCAACTGAAATATAAAACTGAAAAAAAAATCAGATTTGGCCTTAAAATGAAAATTCTAAAATTTCAAAATTTTAAAAATCTAAAATAAAACAACAAATTTAACATATTTTTAAAAATTCTAAAAGACTCTGGAGAAAAAATTTCTAAATGCAAAATGAAACTTTAAAGTACCTTCTATGCATCTGTGCAATTATTTTTGGATTTTAATTTTTTTAAATTTTTATTTTAATGTCTGAAAATTTAAAAAAATATGCAAAAATAAAGTTAGAAAAATAAAAAAAATGAAAAACGAAAACAGAAAATGCTGCAACTTCAGATTTCTCCACAAACCCTGTAAGCATGTAAATTCTACACAAAAACCAACATTAGCGTTGTCCGTATTTACGCAATCAACTACTAACACGGTGCGAGCTTCTAAGGAAAGGGTCCAATAAAATGAAAACAAAAACATATCAACTATTAAAATATGCATAAAATCTGATCTTCTCCATATTATTGCAAGTAAAAGGTATTTAATATTCTATAGGTGTACAAAAATTACATCCCCTAAAATAGGCAACAAATGAAGAAAACAACCCAGTAGTTTGGCAAACAACTTTTAGAAATCTGGCCCAACATGGTGCAACCAGGTCTAAAAAAATCCAGCCCTTATGCATGCATCTTTTTTGATTTTTAAAGTTTTGGAAAAATCTCTTTATTTTCCAATGTCTTTTCATTTTCATATCCCTGGTTTCTTCGTTTGGACTTCAAAAATTCTTTTCATCTTCCTTGTTTGGTTTGAAAAGCTTGGTTCCCATTCTCCTTCAAATTTTCATTGGTTTCCATAAACATGCATTTCTTCCTATTTGTAACGCCCTTACCATGTCCTTCGTTCCACGTATGGTATGAACCCCCTTGACCATACTTCTCATTTTTATTTTATCTCTTTTGTACTACGTGAAGCACCCAAAACCTTATATTACCTCACATTTAACAAAATAGAGCCACATCATTTATTCTTATATGAAAACAATACTTTTGTCATGGGCTCCTTTTATTATGAAAAGAAGAAGTTTAATATTTGTATAATACTCCAATGCACTTCATCATTGCACCATGCCATCGTTACACATAACCATCCACTGCATCACCTGCCAAGATACACGTGATTCGAGCCCTCGCTGGATCGTTCACATGCCAAATATCTGCCAGATTCCATCTATGACAAACTCCCACTCTAGTCGCCATCACAGTCATCATTTGTATTGAACGAAACCATGGTATGATACCCATTTTTCACCCCATATTTTGATACTGCTATTGTTTAATTTGTATTGTACTTTCATTTTGGAAATTAAACCATGGTTTATGACCTTCTCGGTGTTATTGCCTCACTGTTGTACTTCTACCAATTCCCCTCTATGTGGGATCCACTGCCCAGTGCTTACACATATTTGGTGAATGATTCCCGTATGATTTGTAGATATTCCTTCCAAACACTACACTACGATGAACCTACTATCGGGTCTTTTTCTCCCTTAATGAGCTCCTCTACGTCGATGTTGTAGGATTGACCTCATTGTAACATAACACCAACTATGCCACTTTTGAATCACATTCCTCATTTGGCTACGACGCTTTGAAAATATGAGTGGAAGTATTGTTGTAGCATGAATGTTGGTTTGTCAATCCAGTTCATTCATTTGTCTGGTGTTATTCCTCTTTGATGCATGCACTAGTGTGCAGATCTGGTCCTTCGGTTGCATTTGACCACCTATAAAACCACCTTCAATACTGCCAATTGATGTGTTCATGTTAGGGCCTGATACACTATGCGTATTGGATGGTTTTATGATGTTTGGCTGTGATTTTTAAATTTTAATTTTCTTCATACCAATAATCTAGCCCACCTGTCTACATGTTATTCAGACTCGTTGGGGTTCTCGTTGTTGACTAATATCTGGATTATCACATAGACGTAAGCATCCACATCCTTGTCTTGTTCATAGGTCCACGACGGTCACGGTGCTATCCAATACTACACAACTTCATGGATGTTTTGATTTTGTAACCAACGATGTCCATCCACCTACTTCTCATATAGATATAAATATTGTCTTTATTATATTATTATTATTATTTTATTTCTTTTGTATTATGCTTTTTTGTTTATTGGAATCAACAATTATATTCAATAAGAACAAAAGATCTTCTTTATTTTTATTATATTATATTTTATTATTTTTTTATTATTATATATATAAAATAGGATTATATATAATTTTTATTTATATTTTTTGATTCTTATTAATTTCCAATATGAAATCAAAACAATAACGAAAAATAAACCACTAATTAAAGTAGACCATCAATTAAAGTAAATACCGACATTTGACAAAAAAACTACTAACATCAAGATGATGACAAAAATTGTCAACAATAAATTGACAACAAAATTCATCGACAAGAAATAGACGATAAAAAGTCATCGATAAGAAATTGACGATAAAAGTCATCGACAAAAAAAATTGTCAACAAGAAAATGATGACAAAAATACGTCGACAAGAAAAAGTCATCGACAAGAAAATATCGTCAACAAGAAATTGATGAAAACTGCAAAATCAAAATGAGCAAAACATTATACACTCACCATGAAACCAAAAGCACCCAAACACAAGGAACCTTGGAATTAAATTGTAAATATCAAGGATGGGATATATCAAAAATATCGCTCCAAGGACACCAAAATGCTCAAAACACAAAATTTTAAAGGTGGGTCCCCAAGCTTTAGGGCTAGTTGTGGAGCAACCACAATAAATGGTGACTCTGCTGGGAAACACTCTTGAGCATTTCAGGTGAAGAACCCAAAATGAAATGAAAACACATAATATTAGCGAGACAATAATTTAGCAACGTCCCAAGAAGGTGGGGGTAAAAAAAATTAGAATGAAACAACTAATCCATATGCCTTGGCTCAGTGTGTGCAAAAGTGATTCATTCCCGCATCTCTAAAAATCCTCTAGATTCCATCATCCCTTTCTGCAAAGGCTATGAAGTACAACTCATGAAGTGAAGAATTTTATAGATAGAGCCCCACTTTTAGTCAGGTGTCTATAGCCATGGTGAGGATTATCTAACTCACCCATGTGTTCACTTAATGCTTTGCAAAGTCCATCTATCCTAGGTGTGTCTAAAATTTCAATGCTCATTCTCTCTCTTTTCTTCTCTTTTTTTTCTCTTTTTTCTTTCTATGTATCAAAATTTGCCTAGCCAAGGCCCCACTACCAGTCAGGCATCTATAGCCTTGGTGGAGTTTTCCTGAACTAGATGATAGATTTCAAGAAATCTGTTGCATAGCTTGTACCTATGGAACTCTTGCAAAGCCTCAAGTCTCACTAAGGTTAGAAAGCCAATAAGTAGAGCATTTTATATTTTTGCCTAGGGTTGCAAATCAAGAAAAATTCATCCTTCTTATTTCTAGAAATACCATTTAATGTGTGTGAGTCCCATGTGGAGCTTTGGCTAATATTTCATTGTTCCACTTTCCACCATTTTGGGTCCCAAAATCTGAGCATGATCATCAAATAACTCATCCCCCTTTTCTTGGGTTCACCATTTTTTAGATCAGGTACTCCAACCTACTAAATAAAGGAGCTTCAAAAGAGCCAGAGACCAAAAGTTAGTGACTACAAAATATTACCCACAAGAAAATGGAACAACCAACGACACCAAATTAAAAAAATAAACCAAAACTATGTCCAAACAAAATCAAGGGCAAAACCAAAATGGAAAGCAAAAACTAAAACTATATACAAATGTAAAATATGGTACGAGATGGTGCAAAGCTTGAACTATCACTTCCATGGATTCCAAACATGATTAGAACATTTCAAATGACATATAATGTGATACGCATACCCAATGTTGTAGGAATCCAACAAAAATAAGATTAAGCTAAACAATGTAACAAACTTCAACTTGCCTCTCTCACCCCACCATTTTAGTAAAGTTCCATTAATAATCCCATAGTGGAGTAAATATTCAAATTGATTAGACAATAATTGATCTTCAATAGTTTCTTGTCTATTCCTTAGGATGTTAACTTCACAATTCTCTTCTTTATTTAGAATTAGGTTTTCCTTTTCAGATATGAGATCTTGCAAACTAGAGCCTATGTCTAAAATTTTCTAAAGCAAAATCATTTTCCAATTTGTAGACCATTAAAAATTACACAACCACTTGCAAGCATCTAGGATATTTATTAAATGAGGATCATCATAAGTTTGTACCCTATATTCAACAACTAATTGATTATGGACTTGATTTAACACTTCAAGCATATCAATTTCCTTTTCATTCAACAAAGCATTATCATTAGTGGTGTGAGGAGCAATTAAGTCAAATTCTTTATCAACCACAAATGGCATTTCATCATTGATAACATTTTAATCCAACAAGCAATTAGGTAAACCATCACCTAAAATTAAAATGGTAGAAAACAAAGGGTGATATTTTACCTTTTGTACATTCTCATTTGACAAAACTTTGTGAGCATTTGTAATATTTACATTTTCTTCATGATTTTCATCATTATCAAATACCTTTTTATTAAAGATACCAAAATTAGGCACCCAATTAAACGCACATCCATCCTTTTCAAACCATAGGTCTTGTCTATCTAGGGATGAGTCAACTAACACATCTCCATGATCGATCACTTGGGTTGTTTTAGATAACATGAAATTTTCAATTGGATCATCAGTGATATCAAACCCAAACCACTCAAGCTCTGAAATTTCCTGAATTTGAGATGGCATAGACATTGTGGAACCAATAAGTGGATCAATATTTTTAATTTCTTTACTCAAAGGAACCCAAATCAAATGGTTCTACCACTTTATCCATGGTATTATCATTTTCTAAAACTTGATTAGATTCTGATTCTTCTTCCAAAACTTCCTCATATTGTACAGGATTTATAATATCCTCATGCGAGAAAACAATGATATTATCCTGCATATCAATTGACACACCAAGTTCATTAGAAGGTTTGGAGTGAGCATGTTCTTCCCATTTCTTGTTAACCATCCATACGATTTCTTCCTCAAAATATGCAAAAAAAAATTCTTCACATTTTCCTTAGTCATCATCTCTAGCATGTTGAAGGTTTTGATCACAAAATTCAATCATCTCATCCAAATTTATGGAAAATCCTAATTCGTCATAAATTACAAAACCAGTCCACTTTGGAATCACTTCATTGTACGAAAGAACATTACTTTTATTATCTTCAATCTTTGTCTCACAATGATGATTTGGAGTATCATCTAGATATGCATCTTGAGGCTTTTGTTCTTGTAGTTGAGATATGTTTTCTTTGAGTTGTAAAACTAGCCTTTGCAACTTGTCCTACATATCAAGTGACGTGAGTTATTCGTTAGAAAGAGTGGTAAAGTTATCCCACTTATTCCACCAACAATGATCATCTTCCAAAATTGGGGCGTGATGTTTAATTATACCTTCACATTATTCAAATTTATCAATGGTTTGATCCTCAAACTCACCTTCACATTCCTTAGATGGTTCAATCATTTCCAAATGAAGGTTACTCTTTGTATTCAAATTTGCAAGATCACAATTCACATTTGTAACCCAAAATTCAATTTTATCACAATTTGGAAGGTGTGGGTTTTCTTGGTTATCATTGTCAACAATATCATCCAAAGTATCTTTCGAGAATAAGTGGTGAAACTCTATTACATTTTTGAATTCATTTATTGATTTACTTCCAAACTCCTTTTCAACAACTTTTGATGATTTAGGGGTTTCTATAATGGGATCACACCAATCCTCACTTGAAAACCAAGGCTTTGATTTAATTATATTCAATTCATCACTATTTGAGTCATGTTGGCTTTCTTGCTCTTTATAATGATCATCTTCCAAACACAAGTGATGAGATTCTATTGTGTCTTCTGATTCATCTCTTGGCTTTTCAAATTCAGTCTCAACCTCCTTTGTTGAGTCAAGGGTTTGTTCAATGGGGTCAACTCTCGTATATTTCTCCCAACAGTCGTCTAAATCCTTTTTGAGTAAGCATGACCAAAACATATCCTAATGGGTTTTTTCATCCCAATCCTCATTAATGGATCTTGGCTTTGAGACTTGCACATCCTCTTGGAAGGAATCTAAGGTGGTTGTTGTATTTGGACATTCAACTTCGTCCCATTGATCGTTCACTTTAGGGTTAAGCAATGATGGTTGGTCCATATCTTCTATTTTTGAAATGGCCCATTGTTCTAATTCTCTTGTGGCCTCATAGATTCTATGAAAATATAGATCATCAAGATTTTTATTTAAAAATGTAGCCACTACGGGTTGTGTAGCTGCCATGTATATTTCTATAGCTCTCTCTTCTAAAATGGAGAAATGGGGCACCACTTCGGTATACAACTTATGAAACCTATCATTGAATTCACTCATGGACTCATTAGGCTTGCTAGAGATAGAGACAAATTGATTTAACATCCAAAGAGGGTCAACTTGTTTTCAAAAATGGCTAGTAAATGTTGCTTCTAGTTGAGCCCAAAAAGTGGTAGAATATATTGTTAGGTGTAGATACCACTCATACGCAACCTCATCCAATGTGTATGGAAATAATCTACAAGGAACACCTCCTATCCATAATTGCAATTGCCTTAAGGTGTCCTTGTATCTTTGAATATGTTCCTTAGCCAAGGTCACCTAATGCTTAAACATAGGTAAATGATTTTCTACCCCTTTAGGAATTTGATGAGTAGGCCTGCCTAAGTGATGATAATAGCCACCTATCCCCCGTTAAATCTATGCTCTAGTTGGAACAATCGATGTCATTAGTGAAACTCGAAGGATAACCTCAAAATCAATTTGTTAGTCAAATAATTTTTTTTTACAACAAAGCATGAAATGACTAACCAATATCAAATATGTAACATATTAATCATCATTTTAGCATCAACCAAGAGATATGTATTCATTAAACCATGAAATTGAAGAACATTATCAAATTTACAACATGTTAGCATTAATGCATCATCAAAAATAGAGAATATTAAAATCAATGAAAGTAATCATATGGAAACAACAACCTCGTTAATCAAGACCAACGTTTTTAAATAAATATTTCAAGTAACATGAACAATTTAGCATATAAAGAGCAATAAAATAAATCCATTCAAATCCTCCTAGCTCTCAAACTGTTGAGTGCTAAAGGATGCCAAAGATGCTAATCAAATGAACTTGAAATATTTAGCAATTAAAACTCTTGAGTAACCATGAACAATACAAAAGCGTTAGATCAATGAATACCAATTCATGAATAAGATAAAGTAAACCAATTTAGGCCCTCCTTCTAGTGCCAAAAATATTGATTTCTAAAGGAGGCCTAACAATAATAGATAATAGGGCATGAAACATTCTAAAATTTAAATCCCTATAGCATTTAGAATCATAATAAAATAAACCACATCATGCCCTCCTTCTGGCACCCAAAATATTGATTGTTAATTTTACCCAACTGTGAAATTACACTCTCCCTTAGAGTTTTGATCCCAAAACACTCTCTTGCAAAGAAGTTAAAGAAACAAATTCTCCAAGGTCTCCGCTATATTAGAATTTGCATGTGTATTAGTAATCTCAATAAATATATATCAATTCAATGCTAGGAACACCTTAGTGATTGCAAGTAACTATAAAAAAAGGGCATGTTTTGTTTTATTTTACCATGCTACTTTAATGATTGTTCATGAAACCCACATAAAAGTAAATGTGAACTGGCCCTCATATGACCACGATGTAGTGCCTTTAGTTCCTTTTATCTTGAGGATTTTAAGGTATATTTTATCTTCCCTTAGTAAATTTTAATCAAACTTTACCTTGCATTAAATCCTACTTAAAACATGAAAGTAAATATGAAAATCTATCAATGAACATGAATCCGAAATGATGGAGAGAATCCTTAAATGTAGCTTCTTATCATGGAGATTAAGATAGCCTTTAATATGATTAATAAATTATCCCTCTTTGGTGAAATTAGTTTTCACAAAGAGATAATAATTTATTGCCTTAAAATAGAGGCTTTAAAATGTCACTTTAATTATCCCTCTTAAATGAAATCAAATTTTCATAAAGAAGAATAATTTAATGCTTTGAAATAATAACCTTCAATGTAGTGCATCAATTACCTCTCTTTCATAAAATTGGAAATTTTATAAAGAGAAGGCAATTTAGGGCTCCAAAATGGTAGCTATGAAATGCTATTAAAATTTACCCATATTTGACGAAATTGAAATTTTTGTAAAGGGAAGTTCATTTAATGCTTGCACCTGAAATATAAAACAAAAAAAAAAAATCAAATTTGGCCTTAAAATGAAAATTCTGAAATTTCCAAATTTTAAAAATCTGCAATAAAACAACTTTAACTAATTTTTAAAAATTCGAAATGACTCCAAAGCAAAAATGTCTAAATGCAAAATGAAACTTTAAAGTACGTTCTATGCATATGTGCAATTATTTTTGGATTTTAATTTTTTTAAATTTTTATTTTAATGTCTGAAAATTTAAAAAAATATGCAAAAATAAAGTTAGAAAAATAAAAAAAAATGAAAAACGAAAACAGAAAATGCTGCAACTTCAAATTTCTCCACAAACCCTGCAAGCATGTAAATTCTACACAAAAACCAGCATTAGCGTTATCCGTATTTACGCAATCAACTACTAACATGGTGCGAGCTTCTAAGGAAAGGGTGCAATAAAATGAAAACAAAAACAGATCAACTATTAAAATATGCATAAAATCTGATCTTCTCCATATTATTGCAAGTAAAAGGTATTTAATATTCTATAGGTGTACAAAAATTACATCCCCTAAAATAGGCAACAAATGAAGAAAACAACCCAGTAGTTTGGCAAACAACTTTCACAAATCTGGCGCAATCAGGTCTCAAAAAAATCCAGCCCTTGAGCATGCATGCATATTTTCCGTTTTTTAATGTTTTGGAACTATCTCTTTATTTTCGAATTCCTGGTCATTGGTTTCTTCGTTTGGATTTCAAAAACCCTTTTCATCTTCCCTGTTTGGTTTGAAAAGCTTGGTTCCCATTCTCCTTCGAATTTTCATTGGTTTCCATAAACATGCATTTCTTTCTATTTGTAACGCCCTTACCATGTCCTTTATTCCACGTATGGTACGAACCCCCTTGACCATACTTTCCCTTTTTATTTTGTCTCTTCTATACTACATGAAGCACCCAAAACCTTATATTACCTCACATTTAACAAATAGAGCGACATCATTTATTCTTATATAAAATTAGCACCTTTGTCATGGGATCCTTTTATTACGACAAGAATAAGTTTAATGTTTGTATAATACTCCAATGCACTTCATTGCTGCACCATGCCATCGTTACACATAACCGTCCACTGCATCACCTACCAAGCGACGCATGATTTGAGCCCTCGTCGGATCGTCTGCGTGCCAAATCTTTGTCAGATTCTATCTACGCTAAACTCCTGCTCTAGTCACCATCACAATCATCATTTGTATTGAACTAAACCATGGTATGATGCCCATTTGTCACCTCGGATTCTGCTACTGTTGTTGTTTAATTTAGTACTAACATCGCATTTTGAAAATTAAATCATGGTGTATGACCTTCTCGGTGTTATTGCCTCATTGTTGTACTTCTACCAATGCCCCTCTATATCACAGGGTCTGTCGAACTTTGGTAACCTATCCACCATTATCGTCCTTGGGTAATATTCCAACAAGCCTCTATCACCTCGCGATAATGAAATTTTTTATCAACATCCACGTATGTTTAGCTACCACCACTAGGGTTTTCAATATATCCACAGATTGCCATGTGGATTCCATTCGCCAGGTCAGTGTCAATGTATGCATGGTTTTCTCGGCTACTATCCTAACTTCATCCTTTGTGCCTCTACTCAACCATCTTGGCCAGCGCAACTTCCAAGGGTAATCCACGTCCCTGCAACCATAGAAACATCCATCAAATACTTTGGCACCATTACATGATAAACTTTGAAATTGAAATTTAATGATATTAAAATACTTGACACTTTAAAACTAAACTAAATAATAAACTCTAACACTACCACTACTACAATCATAAAATTAAACATTAAAATATTACTACCCATAAGGCCCATCCAAGACTTTGGCTATTATTGACACTTATTAATATATATAAATATATGTATAAGATATAAATATTGTCTTTATTATGTTTTTATTATTTTTTATTTATTTTTTACTATGTTTTTTTTAAATTGGAATCAAAAATTATATTTAATAAGAACAAAAAATCTTCTTTATTTTTCTTTTATATATATATATATATATATATATATAAGATTTTATTTATATTTTATCATTCTTATTAATTTCCAATATGAAATCAAAACAATAACAAAAAATAAACCACTAATTAATGTAAATACCGACATTTGACAATAAAAATACTAACATCAAGATGACGACAAAAATCATCAACAACAAATTGATGACAAAAGTCATCGACAAGAAATGGACGATAAAAAGTCAGCGATAAGAAATTTATGATAAAAGTCATTGACAAAAAAAAATCGTCGACAAGAAAATGACGATAAAAAGTCATCGACAAGAAATTTATGACAAAAATTCATCGACAAGAAAAAGTCGTTGACAAGAAAATATCTTCGACAATAAATTGATGTAAACTGCAAACTCAAAACTGAGCAAAACATTAGACACTCACCACGAAACCAAAAGCACCCAAACACAACAAGGAACCTTGGAATTAAATTGCAAATATCAAGGATGGGATATATCGAAAATATCGCTCCAAGGACACCAAAATTCTCAAAACACAAAATCTAAAAGGTGGGTCCCCAAGCTTTGGGGCTAGTTGTGGAGCAGCCACAACAAATGGCAATTTTTTTGGGAAACACTCCTGAGCGTTTTGGTTGAAGAACCCAAACTAAAACAAAAACACACAAGATTAGCGAGACACAATAATTTAGCAATGTCCCAAGAAGGTGGGGGTAAACAACTTCAGAATGAAACAACTAATCCATCCACCTTGGCTTAGTGTGTGCAAAAGTGATTCATTTTTGCATCTCTAAAAATCCTCTATATTCCATCATCCCTTTCTGCATAGGCTATGAAGTACAACTCATGAAGTGAAGAATTTTACAGATAGAGCCCCACTGCTAGTTAGGCATATATAGCCCCGGTGAGGATTATCTAACTCACCTGTGTGTTGGCTTAATGCTTTGCAAAGGCCATCTATCATAGGTACGTCTAAACTTTCAATGCTCATTCTCTCTCTTTTCTTCTTTTTTTTTTTCTTTTTTTACTCTTTTTTTTCTATGTATCAAACATTGCCTAGCTAGGGCCCCACTACCAATCAGATGTCTATATCCCCGATGGAGTTTTCCTGAACTAGATGACAAATTTCAAGAAATATGTTGCATAGCTTGTACCTATGGAACTTTTGCAAAGCCTCAAGTCTCACTAAGGTTAGAAAGCCAGTAAGTAGAGTGTTTTAGATTTTCACCTAGGGTTGCAAATCAAAACAACTTCATCCTTATTATTTCTAGAAATACCATTTAATGTGTGTGAGTCCCACATGGAGCTTTGGCTAATATTTAATTGTTCCACTTTCCACCATTTTGGGTCCCAAAATCTGAGCATGATCACGAAATAACTCATCCCCCATTTCTTGGGTTCACCATTTTTCAGATCAGGTACTCCAACCTACTAAATAAAGGAGCTTCAAAAGTTCTAGAGACCAAAATTTAGTGACTATGAAATATTACCCCTGATAAAAGGGAACAACCCATGATACCAAATTAAAAATACAAACCAAAACTATGTCCAACCAAAATCAAGGATAAAACCAAAATAGAAAGCAAAAACTAAAACTATATACAAATGTACAATATGGTACAAGATGGTGCAAAGCTTGAACTATCACTTCCCTAGATCCCAAACATGATTAGAACATTTCAAAAGACATATAACATGATACACATGCCAAATATTGTAGGAATCCAACAAAAACAAGATTAAGCCAAACAATGCAACAAACTTCAACTTGCCTCTCTCACCCCACCATTTTAGAAAATTTCCATTAATAATCCCATAGTGGAGTAAATAGTCAACTTGATTAGACATTATTTGATCTTCAATAGTTTCTTGTCTATTCCTTAGGATGTCAACTTCACAATTCTCTTCTTGATTTAGAATTAGGATTTCCTTTTCATATATAAGATCTTGCAAACTAGAGCCTATGTCTAAAATTTTTAAATCCAAATCATTTTCCAAATTTGTAGACAAATCAAAATTACGCAACCACTTGCAAGCGTTTAGGATATTTATTAAATGAGGATCATCATAATTTTTTACCCTATATTCAACAACTAATTGATTATGGACTTGATTTAACACTTTAAGCATATCAATTTTATTTTTATTCAACAAAGCATTATCATTAGTGATGTGAGGAGCAATTAAGTCAAATTATCTATCAACCACGAATGGCATTTCATCATTGATAACATTTGAATACAACAAGCAATTAGGTAAACCATCACCTAAAATTTGAATGGTAGAACACAAAGGGTGATATTTTACCTTTTGCATATTCTCATTTGACAAACCTTTGTGAGCATTTGTAATATTTACCTTTTCTTCATGATTTTCATCATCATCGAATACCTATTTTTTAAAGACACTACCCAATTAAACACACATCCATCCTTTTCAAACCATAGGTCTTGTCTATCTAGGGATGAGTCAACTAACACATCTCCATGATCTATCACTTGGGTTGTTTCAGATAATGTGAAATTTTCAATTGGATCATCAATGATATGAAACCCAAACCACTCAAGCTCTGAAATTTCCTCAATTTGAGATGGTATAGACATTGTAGAACCAATAAGTGGATCAGTATTTTCAATTTATTCTCTCAAAGAAACCCAAATCTAATGGTTCTCCCACTTTATCCATGGTATTATCATTTTCTAAAACTTGATTAGATTCTGATTCTTCTTCCAAAACTTCCTCAGATTGTACAAGATTTGTAATATCCTCATGCGAGAAAAAAATCATATTATCCTACATATCAATTGACACAACAAGTTCATTAGAAGGTTTGTAGTGAGCATGTTCTTCCCATTTTTTGTTAACCATCCATACTATTTCTTCCTCAAACTTCCTATTTTTTGTTAACCATCCATAATATTTCTTCCTCAAAATCTTCAAGAAAATTTTCTTCACATTTTCATTGGTCATCATCTCTAGCATGTTGAAGGCTTTGATCACCAAATTCAATCATCTCATCCGAAATTATGGAAGATCCTGATTCATCACAAATTCCAAAACCAGTCAACTTTTGTAATCACTTCATTGTATGAAAGAGCATTGCTTTTATTATCTTCAATATTTTTCTCACAATGATGATTTGGAGTATCATCTAGATATACATCTTGAGGCTTTTGTTCTTGTAGTTGAGAGATGTTTTCTTTGAGTTTTAAAACTAGCCTTTGCAACTTGTCCTACATATCAAGTGAATTGAGTGCTTCATTAGAAAGAGTGGTAAAGTTCTACTTATTCCACCAACAATGATCATCTTCTAAAATTAGGGTGTGACACTCAACTATACCTTCACATTCTTCAAATTTATCAATGGGTTGATCCTCAAACTCACCTTCATATTCCTTGGACAGTTCAATCATTTTCAAAAGTGGTTTACTCTTTGTATTCAAATTTGCAAGATCACAATTCACATTTGTAACCCAAAATTTAATTTTATCACAATTTGGAAGGTGTGGGTTTTCTTGGTTATCATTGTCAAAAATATCATCCAAAGTATATTATGAGAATAAGTGGTTAAACTCTATGACGTTTTAAAATTCATTTATTGATTTAATTCCAAACTCCTTTTCAACCACCTTTTATGATTTAGGGGTTTCTATAATGGGATCACACCAATACTTACTTGAAAACCAAGGCTTTGATTCACTCATATCCAATTCATCACTATTTGACTCATGTTGGATTTCTTGCTCTTTACAATTATCATCTTCCAAACACAAGTGATGAGATTCTATTGTGTCTTTTGATTCATCTCTTGACTTTTCAAATTCAATCTCAACCACCTTTTTTGAGTCAAGGGTTTGTTCAATGGGGTCAATTCTCATGTCTTTCTCCCAACAGTCGTCCAAATCCTTTTTGAATAAGCATGACCAAAATATATCCTGATGGGTTTGTTCATCCCAATCCTCATCAATGGATCTTGGCTTGAGACTTGCACATCCTCTTGGATGGAATCTAAGGTGGTTGTTGTATTTGTACATTCAACTTCATCCCATTGATTGTTCACCTTAGGGTTAAGCAATGACGATTGGTCCACTTTTTCTCTGTTTGAAATGGCCCATTGTTCTAATTCTTGCGTGGCCTCATAGATTCTATGCAAATATGGATCATCAAGATTTTTCTTTAAAAATGTAGCCACTACGGGTTGTGTAGATTCCATGTATATTTCAATAGCTCTCTCTTCTGAATTGGAGAAATAAGACATCACTTAAGTATAAAACTTATGAAACCTATAATTGAATTCACTCATGGACTCATTAGGTTTGCTAGAGATAGAGACATATTGATTTAACATCCAAATATGGTCAACTTGTTTTCCAAAATGGCTAGTAAATGTTGCTTCTAGTTGAGCCCAAGAAGTGGTGGAATATATCATTAGGTGTAGGTACCACTCATACACAACCTCATCCAATGTGTATGGAAATAATCTACAAGGAACACCTCCTATCCATAATTGCAATTCCCTTAAGGTGTCCTTGTATCTTTGAAAATGTTCCTTAGCCAAGGTCACCTCATGATTAAACATAGGTAAATTATTTTCTACCCCTTTACTAATTTGATGAGTAGGCCTGCCTAAGTGATGATAATAGCCACCTATCCCTCATGAAATCTCTTCCCTAGTTGGAACAACCGATGTCATTAGTGAAACTCAAAAGATAACTTCAAAATCAATTTGTTAGTCAAATAAAAATTTCTTACAACAAAGCATGAAATGACTAACCAATATTAAATATGTAACATATGAATCATCATGTTAGCATCAACCAAGAGATATGTATCCATTAAACCATGAAATTTAAGAACATTCTCAAATTTGCAACATGTTAGCATTAATGCATCATTAAAAATAGAGAATATTAGAATCAATGAAAGTAATCATATGGAAACAACAACCTCGTTAATCAAGACCAATGTTTTTAAATAAATCTTTCAAGTAACATGAACAATTTAGCATCTAAATAGCAATAAAATAAATCCATTCAAATCCTCCTAGCTCTCAAAGTGTTGAGTGCTAAAGGATGCCAAAGATGCTAATCAAATGAACTTGAAATATTTAAAAATTAAAACTCTTGAGTAACCATGAACAATCCAAAAGTGTTAGATCAATGAATACCAATTCATGAATAAGATAAAGTAAACCAATTTAGGCCCTCCTTCTAGCACCAAAAATATTGATTACTAAAGGAGGCCTAACAATAATAGATAATAGGGCATGAAACATTCTAAAATTTAAATCCCTATAACATTTAGAATCACAATTAAATAAACCACATCCTGCCATCCTTCTGGCACCAAAAATATTGAGTGTTAATTTTACCCAATTGTGAAATTACACTATCCCTTAGAGTTTTGATCCCAAAACCCTCTCTTGCAAAGAATTTAAACAAACAAATTCTCCAAGGTCTCCACTATATTAGCATTTGCATATGTGTATTAGTAATCTCAATAAATATATATCAATTCAATGCTAGGAACACCTTAGTGATTGCAAGTAACTATAAACAAAGGGCATGTTTTGGTTTATTTTACCATGCTACTTTAATGATTGTTCATGAAACCCACATAAGAGTAAATGTGAACTGGCCCTCATATGACCATGATGTAGTGCCTTTAGTTCCTTTTATCTTGAGGATTTTAAGGTAGATTTTATCTTCCCTTAGTAAATTTTAATCAAGCTTTACCTTGCATTAAATCCTACTTAAAACATGAAAGTAAAGATGAAAATCTATCAATGAATGTGAATCCGAAATGATGGAGAGGATCCTTAAATGTAGCTTCTTATCATGGAGATTAAGATAGCCTTTAATATGATTAATAAATTATCCCTCTTTGATGAAATTAGTTTTCACAAAGAGATAATAATTTATTGCCTTAAAATAGAGGCTTTAAAATGTCACTTTAATTATCCCTCTTAAATGAAATCAAATTTTCATAAAGAAGAATAATTTAATGCTTTGAAATAATAACATTCAATGTAGTGCATCAATTACCTTTCTTTCATAAAATTAAATTTTTTATAAAGAGAAGGCAATTTAGGGCTCCAAAATGGTAGCTATGAAATGCTATTAAAATTGACCTCCCTTTGATGAAATTGAAATTTTTGTAAAGGAAGTTCATTTTATGCTTGCAACTGAAATATAAAACTGAAAAATAATCAGATTTGGCCTTAAAATGAAAATTCTGAAATTTCAAAATTTTAAAAATCTGCAATAAAACAGCAACTTTAACTAATTTTTAAAAATTCGAAAAGACTCCGAAGCAAAATTGTCTAAATGCAAAATGAAACTTTATGTTCTATGCATCTATGCAATTATTTTT
This sequence comes from Wollemia nobilis, assembly GCA_028583015.1. NCBI lineage: Eukaryota > Viridiplantae > Streptophyta > Pinopsida > Araucariales > Araucariaceae > Wollemia > Wollemia nobilis. Next base: position 2,427,527 of record JAQPPZ010001045.1, read on the forward strand.
GGATTTTGAATTTTTTTTTAATTTTTATTTTAATGTCTAAAAATTAAAAAACATTGCAAAAATAAAGTTAGAAAAAAAAAAAAATGAAAAACGAAAACAGAAAATGCTGCAAATTCATATTTCTCCATAAACCCTGCAAGCATGTAAATTCTGCTCAAAAACCAACATTAGCATTATTCGTATTTACACAATCAACTACTAATAGGGTGTGAGATTCTAAGAAAAGGGTGCAATAAAATGGAAACAAAAACAAATCAACCATTAAAGAATACATAAAATACAATCTTCTCCATTTTATTGCAAGTAAAAGATATTCAATATTCCAAAGGTGTGGAGAAATTACATCCCCTAAAATAAGTAGCAAATGAAGAAAATAGCCCAATAGTTTGACAAATAACTTTCAAAAATATGGCCCAAAATGATGCAACAAGGTCTAAAAAAATTCAGCCCTTGTGCATGCATATTTTTTTATTTTTAAAGTTTTGGAACCATCTCTTTATTTTCCAATGCCTTTTCAGTTCCATCTCCTTGGTTTCTTCATTTGGATTTCAAAAACCCTTTTCATCTTCTTTGTTTGGTTTGAAAAGCTTGGTTCCCATTCTCCTTTGAATTTTCATTAGTTTCCATAAACATGTGTTTCTTCCTATTTGTAACGCCCTTACCATGTCCTTCATTCCACGTATGGTACGAACCCCCTTGACCATACTTTCCATTTTTATTTTGTCTCTTTTGTACTACATGAAGCACCCAAAAATTTATATTACCTCACATTTAACAAAATAGAGCCACATCATTTATTCTTATATGAAAAAAAACCTTTGACGTGGGCTCCTTTTATTATGACAAGAATAAGTTTAATTTTTGTATAATACTTGTTGCACAATGCCATCGTTACAAATAACCGTCCACTACATCACCTGCCAAGCAACGCGTGATTTGAGCCCTCGTCAGATTGTCCGCGTGTCAAATATCTTCTAGATTTGATCATGTTGCTTACATTTGAGTGCTCGTTACTATTCAATTGGTCCACCTCAAGCTCTGCAGATACCTCTGTCACACTATTTTGCATTTACATAGTCCGGCCTTCGTTTACGTTATTCATTTTTTGAACTACACCAAGCATGTTCTCAGGATCCCATATCATTTTTGGACGTTATTTTGCTTAACTGTTGTGGGTCCCTAAGCCTTTTTTGAACCTCGAAAACCAACATTCTTCAAATATCTGTGTTGCCATAAAGTCGTCGCCCCCACTTACAACATTCTGAGTCATCACCGATCAATCCAAACCTGCATTGTACGACATCCGAGTGTATATCATGGGGTCTACCGAACTCTAGTAACTTATCCATCATTATCATCCTTGGGTAATATTCCAACGAGCCTCATCACCTCACGGTAATGAAAATTTTGATCAACATCCACGTATGTTTAGCTGTCGCCACTAGGGTTTTCAATATATCCACAGATTGCCACGTGGATTCCATTCGCCAGGTCAGTGTCGATGTATGCATGGTTGTCCCGGCTACTATCCTAACTTCGTCCATTGTGCCTCTACTCGACCATCTCGGCCAACGCCACTTCCAAGAGTACTCCACGTCCCTGCAACCATAGAAACATCCATCAAATACTTTGGCACCATTACATGATAAACTTTGAAATTGAAAATACTTTGGCACCATTACATGATAAAATTTGAAATTGAAATTTAATGATATTAAAATACTTGACACTTTAAAACTAAACTAAATAATAAATTCTAACACTACCATAAATACAATCATAAAATTAAACATTAAAATATTACTACCCATAAGGCCCATCAAAGCCTTTGGCTATTATTAACACTTATTAATATATAAATATATGTACAAGATACATATAAATATAAATATTGTCTTTATTATATTATTATTATATTTTTATTATATATATAAAATGGGATTATATATATATTTTATTTATATTTTATCATTCTTATTAATTTTCAATATGAAATCAAAACAATAAAAAAAAATAAACCACTAATTAAAGCAGACCATCAATTAAAGTAAATACTGACATTTGGCAACAAAACTACTAACATCAAGATGACGACAAAAATCGTCAGCAACAAATTGATGATAAAAGTCATCGAAAAAAAAAATCATCGACAAGAAAATGATGACAAAAAGACGTCGACAAGAAAAAGTCGTCGACAAGAAATTGATGAAAACTGCAAACTCAAAACTAAGCAAAACATTAGACACTTACCATGAAACCAAAAGCACCCAAACACAAAAAGGAACCTTGGAATTAAATTGTAAATATCAAGGATGCGATATATCGAAAATATCGCTCCAAGGAAAACAAAATGCTCAAAATACAAAAATTAAAAGGTGTGTCCCCAAGCTTAGGGACTAGTTATGGAGCAACCACAACAAATGGTGACTCTGTTGGGAAACGCTATTGAGAATTTCGGGTGAAGAACCCAAACTAAAATAAAAACACATAATATTAGTGAGATACAAAAATTTAGCAACATCCCAAGAAGGTGGGGGTAAACAACTAATCCATATGCCTTGGCTCAGTGTGTGCACAAGTGATTCATTCGCGCATATCTGAAAATCCTCCAAATTCTGTCATCCCTTTTTGCATTGGCTATGAAGTACATCTCATGAAGCGAATACTCTTACAGATAGAGCCCCACTGCTAGTCAGGCGTCTATAGCCTCGATGAGGATTATCTAACTCACCCATGTGTTCGTTTAATGCTTTGCAAAGCCCATATATCCTAGGTGTGTCTAAACTTTCAATGCTCATTCTCTCTCTCTTTTCTTTTATTTTTTTTTCTCTTTTTTTTCTATGTATCAAAATTTGCCTAGCTAGGGCCCCACTACCAGTCAGGCGTCTATAGCTCCGGTGGAGTTTTCCTGAACTAGATGACAAATTTCAAGAAATTTGTTGCATAACTTGTACTTATGGAACTCTTTCAAAGCCTCAAGTCTCACTAAGGTATTACAACCAATAAGTAGAGCATTTTAGATTTTTAACTAGGGTTGCACATCAAGATAGATTCATCCTTCTTATTTCCAAAAATACCATTTAATGTGTGTGAGTCCCATGTGGAGCTTTGGCTAATATTTCATTGTTCCACTTTCCACCAATTTGGGTCCCAAAATCTGAGCATGATCACCAAATAACTCATCCCCCTTTTCTTGGGTTCACCAGTTTTCAGATCAGGTACTCCAACCTACTAAATAAAGGAGCTTCAAAAGTGCCAGAGACCAAAATTTAGTGACTACAAAATATTACCCACAAGAAAATGGAACAACCCACAAAACCAAATTAAAAACACAAACCAAAATTATGTCCAACCAAAATCAAGGGCAAAACCAAAACATAAAGCAAAAACTAAAACTATATACAAATGTACAACATGGTACAAGATGGTGAAAAGCTTGAACTATCACATCCCTGGATCCCAAACATAATTAGAACATTTCAAAAGACATATAACGTGATATGCATGCCAAATGTTGTAGGAATCCAACAAAAACAAGATTAAGCCAAACAATGCAACAAACTTCAACTTGCCTCTCTCACCCCACCATTTTAGTAAAGTTCCATTAATAATCCCATAGTGGAGTAAATAGTCAAATTGATTAGACAATAATTGATCTTCAATAGTTTCTTGTCTATTACTTAGGATGTCAACTTCACAATTCTCTTCTTGATTTATAATTAGGCTTTCCTTTTCAGATATGAGATCTTGCAAACTAGAGCCTATGTCTAAAATTTTTAAAGCCAAATCATTTTCCAATTTGTAGACCAATAAAAATTACGCAACCACTTGCAAGCATCTAGGATATTTATTAAATGAGGATCATCACAAGTTTGTAGCCTAGATTCAACAACTAATTGATTATGGACTTGATTTAACACTTCAAGCATATCAATTTCCTTTTTATTCAACAAAGCATTATCATCAGTGGTGTGAGGAGCAATTAAGTAAAATTAATTATCAACCATGAATGGCATTTCATCATTGATAACATTTGAATCAAACACGCAATTAGGTAAACCATCACATGAAATTCAAATGGTAGAACACAAAGGGTGATATTTTACCTTTTGTATATTCTCATTTGACAAACCTTTGTGAGCATTTGTAATATTTACCTTTTCTTCATGATTTTCATCATCATCAAATACCTATTTATTAAAGATACCAAAATTAGGTACCCAATTAAACACACATCCATAATTTTCAAACCATAGGTCTTGTTTATCTAGGGATGAGTCAACTAACACATATACATGATCGATCACTTGGGTTGTTTTAGATAATGTCAACTTTTCAATTGGATCATCAGTGATATCAAACCCAAACCACTCAAGCTCTGAAATTTCCTCAATTTGATATGGCATAGACATTGTATAACCAATAAGTGGATCAATATTTTTAATTTATTTACTCAAAGGAACCCAAATCAAATGGTTCTACCACTTTATCCATGGTATTATCATTTTCTAAAACTTGATTAGATTCTGATTCTTCTTCCAAAACTTCCTCATATTGTACAGGATTTATAATATCCTCATGCGAGAAAACAATGATATTATCCTGCATATCAATTGACACACCAAGTTCATTAGAAGGTTTGGAGTGAGCATGTTCTTCCCATTTCTTGTTAACCATACATACTATTTCTTTCTCAAAATATTCAAGAAACTTTTCTTCACATTTTCCTTGGTCATCATTTCTAGGATGTTGAAGACTTTGATCACCAAATTCAATCATCTCATCTAAATTTATGGAAGATCCTGATTCATCACAAATTCCAAAACCAGTCCACTTTGGAATCACTTCATTATCCAAAAGAACATTGCTTTTATTATCTTCAATCTTTGTCTCACAAGGATGATTTGGAGTATCATCTAGATATGCATCTTGAGGCTTTTGTTCTTGTAGTTGAGATATGTTTTATTTGAGTTGTAAAACTAGCCTTTGCAACTTGTACTGCATATCAAGTGATGAAAGTTATTCATTAGAAAGAGTGGTAAAATTCTTCCACTTATTCCACGAACAATGATCATCTTCCAAAATTGGGGTGTGATGTTCAACTATACCTTCACATTCTTCAAATTTATCAATTGTTTGATCCTCAAACTCACCTTCACCTTCCTTAGATGGTTCAATCATTTCCAAAATAAGGGTACTCTTTGTATTCAAATTTGCAAGATCACAATTCACATTTGTAAGCCAAAATTTAATTTTATCACAATTTGGAAGGTGTGGGTTTTCTTGGTTATCATTGGCAACAATATCATCCAAAGTATCTTATGATAATAAGTGATGAAACTCTATTACATTTTTGAATTCATTTATTGATTTACTTCCAAACTCCTTTTCAACCACTTTTGATGATTTAGGGGTTTCTAAAATGGGATCACACCAATCCTCACTTGAAAACCAAGGCTTTGATTCACTCATCTCTAATTCATCACTATTTGACTCATGTTGGCTTTCTTGCTCTTTACAATTATCATATTCCAAACACAAGTGATGAGATTCTATTGTGTCTTATGATTCATCTCTTGGCTTTTCAAATTCAGTCTCAACTACCTTTTTTGAGTCAAGGGTTTGTTCAATGGGGTCAACTCTTGTATCTTTCTCCCAACAACTGTCTAAATCCTTTTTGAGTAAGCATGACCAAAACATATCCTGATGGGTTTGTTCATCCCAATCCTCATTAATGGATCTTGGCTTTGAGACTTGCACATCCTCTTGGATGGAATCTAAGGTGGTTGTTGTATTTGGATATTCAACTTCTTCCCATTGATTTTTCACCTTAGGGTTAAGCAATGATGGTTGGTCCACATTTTCTCTTTTCAAAATGGCCCATTGTTCTAATTCTCTTGTGGCCTCATAGATTCTATGCAAATATGGATCATCAAGATTTTTATTTAAAAATGTAGCCACTACGGGTTGTGTAGCTCCCATGTATATTTCAATAGCTCTCTCTTATGAAATGAAGAAATGGGGCACCACTTCGGTATACAACTTATGAAACCTATCATTGAATTCACTCACGGACTCATTAGGTTTGCTAGATATAGAGACAAATTGATTTAACATCCAAACATGGTCAACTTTTTTTCTAAAATGGCTAGTAAATGTTGCTTCTAGTTGAGCCAAAAAAGTGGTTGAATCTATTTTTAGGTGTAGGTACCACTCATACACAACCTCATACAATGTGTATGGAAATAATGTACAAGGAATACCTTCTATCCATAATTTCAATTGCCTTAAGGTGTCATTGTATATTTGAATATGTTCCTTAGCCGAGGTCACCTAATGCTTAAATATAGGTAAATGATTTTCTACCCCTTTAGGAATTTGATGAGTAGTCCTGCCTAAGTGATGATAATAGCCATCTATTCCCCATGAAATCTCTGCCCTAGTTGGAACAACCTATTCCATTAGTGAAACTCAAAAGATAACTTCAAAATCAATTTGTTTGTCAAATAAAAATTTCTTACAACAAAGCATGAAATGACTAACCAATCTCAAATATGTAACATATGAATCATCATGTTAGCATCAACCAAGAGATATGTATCCATTAAACCATGAAATTGAAGAAAATTCTCAAATTTGCAACATGTTAGCATTAATGCATCATCAAAAATAGAGAATATTAAAATCATTGAAAGTAAGCATATGGAAACAACAACCTCATTAATCAAGACCAATGTTTTTAAATAAATATTTCAAGTAACAGGAACAATTTGGCATCTAAATAGCAATAAAATAAATCCATTCAAATCCTCCTAGCTCCCAAAGTATTGAGTGCTAAAGGATGCCAAAGATGCTAATCAAATGAACTTGAAATATTTAGCAATTAAAACTCTTGAGTAACCATGAACAATACAAAAGCGTTAGATCAATGAATACCAATTCATGAATAATATAAAGTAAACCAATTTAGGCCCTCCTTCTAGCACCAAAATATTGAGTGCTAAAGGAGGCCTAACGATAATAGATAATAGGGCATGAAATATTCCACAATTTAAATCCCTATAGCATTTAGAATCACAATAAAATAAACCACATCATGCCCTCCTTCTAGCGCCAAAAATGTTGAGTGTTAATTTTACCCAATTGTGAAATTACACTCTCCCTTAGAGTTTTGATCCCAAAACCCTCTCTTGCAAAGAAGTTAAACAAAAAACTTTTCCAAGGTCTCCGCTATATTAGCATTTGCATGTATATTAGTAATATCAATAAAGATATATCAATTCAATGCTAGGACCACCTTAGTGATTGCAAGTAACTGTAAACAAGGGGTATCTGTTGGTTTATTTTTCCATGCTACTTGAATGATTGTTCATGAAACCCGCATAAAAGTAAATGTGAATTGGCCCTCATATGACGACGATGTAGTGCCTTTAGTTCCTTTTATCTTGAGGATTTTAAGGTAGATTTTATCTTCTCTTATTAAGTAAATTTTAATCAAGCTTTACCTTGCATTAAATCCTACTTAAAACATGAAAGTAAAGATGAAAATATATCCATGAATGTGAATCCGAAATGATGAATAGGCTCCTTAAATGTAGCTTCTTATCATGGAGATTAAGATAGCCTTTAATATGATTAATAAATTATCCCTCTTTGGTGAAATTAGTTTTCACAAAGAGATAATAAATTATTGCCTTAAAATTGAGGCTTTAAAATGTCACTTTAATTATCCCTCTTAAATGAAATAAAATATTCATAAAGAAGAATATTTTAATGCTTTGAAATAATAACCTTCAATGTAGTGCACAAATTACCTCTCTTTCATAAAATCAGAATTTTTATAAAGAGAAGGCAATTTAGGGCTCCGAAATGGTAGCTATGAAATGCTATTGAAATTTACCCCCCTTTGACGAAATTGAAATTTTTGTAAAGGGAAGTTCATTTTATGCTTGCAACTGAAATATAAAACTGAAAAAAAAAAAGTCAAATTTGACCTTCAAATGAAAAATTCAAAAAGTCTTTGGAGGAAAAATGTCTAAATGCAAAACGAAGCTTTAAAGTACGTTCTATGCATCCGTGCAATTATTTTTGGATTTTGATTTTTTTAAAATTTTTATTTTAATGCCTGAAAATTAAAAAACTATGCAAAAAAAAATGAAAAACGAAAACATAAAATGCTGCAACTTCAGATTTCTCTACAAACCCTACAAGCATATAAATTCTGCACAAAAACCAACATTAGTGTTATCCATATTTATGCAATCAACTACTAACACAATGTGAGCTTCTAAGGAAATGGTGCAAAAAAATGGAAACAAAAACTGATCAACCATTAAAGAATGCGTAAAATCTGATCTTCTCCATATTATTGCAAGTAAAAGGTATTCAATATTCTATAGGTGTGCAGAAATTACATCCCCTAAAATAGGCAGAAAATGAAGAAAACAACCCAGTAGTTTGGCAAACAACTTTCACAAATCTGGCCCAACATGGTGCAACCATGTCTCAAAAAAATCTAGCCCTTGAGCATGCATATGTTCTGATTTTTAAAGTTTTGGAACCATTTCTTTATTTTCCAACGCATTTTCATTTCCATCTCCTTGGTTTCTTCGTTTGGATTTCAAAAACCATTTTCATATTCCCTGTTTGGTTTAAAAAGCTTGGTTCCTATTCTCCTTCAAATTTTCATTGGTTTCCATAAACACACATTTCTTCCTATTTGTAATGCCCTTACCATATCCTTCATTCCATGTATGGTACGAACCCCCTTGACCATACTTTCCCTTTTTATTTTGTCTATACTACATGAAGCACCCAAAACCTTATATTACCTCACATTTAACAAAATAGAGCCACATCATTTATTGTTATATGAAAATAGTACCTTTTTCATGGGATCCTTTTATTATGACAAGAATGAGTTTAATGTTTGTATAATACTCCAATGCACTTCATCGTTGCACCATGCCATCAATACACATAACCATCCACTACATCACCTGCCAAGCGATGCATGATTTGAGCCCTCGCCAGATCGTCTGTGTTCCAAATATCTGTTGGATTCTATCTACACCAAAATCCCGCTCTAGTCGTAGTCACAATCATCATTTATATTGAACTAAACCATGGTATGATGCCCATTTGTCACCTTGGATTCTACTACTATTGTTTTTTAATTCAATACTATCCTCGCATTTTGAAAATTAAACCATGGTGTATGACCTTCTTGGTGCTATTGCCTCGTTATTGTACTTCTACCAATGCTCCTCTATGTAGGGTCCACTACCCGATGCTTACATGTATCCGATGGATGATTCTCGTATGATTTGTAGACATTCCTTCCAAACACTATGCTACGACGAACCTACTATCAGGTCTTTTGCTCCCTTAATGAGCTCCTCTACGTCGATAGTGCAGGCTTGGCCTCACTGTAACATAACACCGACAGACACCCCGTTTGAGCCGCATTCCTCATTTGGCTATGATGCTTTGACAATATGAGTGGAAGTATTGATGTAGCATGAATGCTGGTTTGTCAATCTAGTTCATTCGTCTATTTTATGTTCCTCCTTTTTGATGCATGTGCTAGTGTGCAGATCTAGTCCTTCAATTGCATTTGATCACCTATCAAACCACCTTCAGTACTACCAGTTGAAGTGTTCATGTTAGGGCCTGGTACAATGTGCGTATAAGATGGTTTTATGGAATTCAACAATGATTTTTAAATTTTAATTTTCTTCATCCCGATAATCTAGCCCACCTATCTACGTGGCATTCACACTCTTTGGGGTGCTCATTGTTGACCCATATCTGGCTTACCACATACACAAGCACCCACATCCTTGACCTGTTCATAGCTCCACGATGATCGTGGTACTATCCAATACTGCGCAACTTCATGGATGTTTTGATTTTGTAACCAACGATGTCCATCCACCTACTTCTCATGTTTGAATCGATGATGACAAGACTTCGGCTTACCTTTGTGATGGATTTCCTCTTCCCCAATGTTGTTTACTCTATAGTTTTCCTGGCATACTTTGCCTGTGTCATCCCCACACTGTCGTCACCACGCGATACGTCCCTATCACAAAATGTCGATGACTAAGTATTGGCATCATGTTCCTTATGTTTGAGAACCCGTTACTATTCAGTTGGTCTACCTCAAGCTCTGGAGATACCGCTGTCACACTATTTCGCATTTACATAGTCTGGCCTCTATCTACGTCGTTCGCTGTTTGGACTACACCAAACATGTTCTCAAGCTCCCATATTGTTGTTGGATGGCTTAACTGTTGTGGGCACCAATGCCTTTTTTGAACCTTGGAAACCAACGTTCTTCAAATATCTATGTTGTCATGAAGCTGTCACTCCCACTTACAATAGTTTGAGTCATTGTTGATCAATCCAAACCCACATTTTATGATGTTCGAGTGTATATCGCAGGGTCCACCGAACTTTAGTAACCTATCCACCATTATCATCCTTGGGTAATATTCCAATGAGCCTCTATCACCTCATGGTAATGAAATTTTTTTTCAACATCCACGTATGTTTAGCTATCGCCACTAGGGTTTTCAATATATCTATAGATTGCCATGTGGATTCCATTCACCAGGTCAGTGTTGATATATGCATGGTTGTCCTGGATACTATCCTAACTTCATGCGTTGCGCCTTTGCTCGACCATCTTGGCCAGCACCACTTCCAAGGGTACTCCATGTCCCTGCAACCATAGAAACATCCATCAAAAACTTTGGCACCATTACATGATAAACTTTGAAATTGAAATTTAATGATATTAAAATACTTGATACTTTAAAACTAAACTAAATAATAAACTCTAACACTACCACTAATACAATCATAAATTAAACATTAAAATATTACTACCCATAAGGCCCATCAAAGCCTTTGGCTATTTGTGACACTTATTAATATATATAAATATATGTTCAAGATACATATAGATATAAATATTGTCTTTATTATATTATTATTATTTTTATTTCTTTTGTATTATGTTTTTTTGTTTATTGGAATCAAAAATTATATTCAATAAGAATAAAAAGCTCTTCTTTATTTTTCTTATATATATAAATTATATATATATATATATATATATATATAAAATAGGATTTTATATATATAAAAGTTTTGTTTATATTTTATCATTCTTATTAATTTCCAATATGAAATCAAAAAATAACAAAAAATAAACCACTAATTAAAGCAGACCATCAATTAAAGTAAATACCGACATTTGACAACAAAACTACTAACATCAAGATGATAAAAATCGTCAGCAACAAATTGATGATAAAATTCATCAACAAGAAATGGACGATAAAAAGTCATCGATAAGAAATTGATGATAAAAGTCGTCAAAAAAAAAATTATCGACAAGAAAATAACGACAAAAAGTCATCGACAAGAAAAAATTGTTGATAAGAAAATATCTTCGACATGAAATTGACAAAAACTGCAAACTCAATACTGAGCAAAACATTAGATACTCACCATGAAACCAAAAGCACCCAAACACAACAAGGAACCTTGGAATTAAATTGCAAATATCAAGGATGGGATATATCGAAAATATCGCTCCAAGGACACCAAAATGCTCAAAACATAAAATTTAAAAGGTGGGTCCCCAAGATTTGAGGCTAGTTGTGGAGCAGCCACAACAAATGGTGAATTTTTTGGGAAACACTCTTGAGCGTTTTGGTTGAAGAACCAAAACTAAAATGAAAACACACAAGATTAGCGAGACACAATAATTTAGCAACGTCCCAAGAAGGTGGGGGTAAAAAACTTTAGAATGAAACAACTAATCCATTTTCCTTGGATCAGTGTGTGCAAAAGTGATTAATTCCCGCATCTCTAAAAATCCTCTAGATTCCATCATCCCTTTCTGCATAGGCTATGAAGTACAACTCATGAAGTGAAGACTTTTACAGATAGAGCCCCACTTCCAGTTAGGCTTCTATAGCCCCGATGAGGATTATCTAACTCACCCATGTGTTCGCTTAATGCTTTGCAAAGCCCATATATCCTAGGTATGTCTAAAATTGCAATGCTCACTCTCTCTCTTTTCTTCCTTTTTTTTTCTCTTTTTTTTCTATGTATCAAATTTTGTCTAGCTAGGACCCCACTGCTAGTTAGGCGTCTATAGCCCCCGTGGAGTTTTCCTAAACTAGATGACATATTTCAAGAAATATGTTGCATAGCTTATACCTATGGAACTCTTGCAAAGCCTCAAGTCTCACTAAGGTTAGAAATCCAATAAGTAGAGCATTTTAAATTTTCTCCTAGGGTTGTAAATCAAAACAACTTCATCCTTCTTATTTCCAGAAATACCATTTAATGTGTGTGATTACCATGTGGAGCTTTGGCTAATATTTCATTGTCCCACTTTCCACCATTTTGGGTCCCAAAATCTGAGCATGATCACCAAATAACTCATCCCCTTTTTCTCGGGTTCACTAGTTTTCAGATCAGGTACTCCAACCTACTAAATAAAGGAGCTTCAAAATTTCTAGAGACCAAAAGTTAGTGACCATGAAATATTACCCCCAAGCAAAGGGAAAAACCCATGACACAAAATTAAAAACACAAACCAAAACTATGTCCAACCAAAATCAAGGATAAAACCAAAAACCAAAACTATATACAAATGTACAATATGGTACAAGATGGTGCAAATCTTGAACTATCACATCTCTGGATCCCAAACATGATTAGAACATTTCAAACGACATATAACATGATACACATGCCCATTTTTGTTGGAATCCAACAAAAACAAGATTAAGCCAAACAATGCAACAAACTTCAACTTGTCTCTCTCACCCCAAAATTTTAGTAAATTTCCATTAATAATCCCATAGTGGAGTAAGTAGTCAACTTGATTAGACAATAATTGATCTTCAATAGTTTCTTGTATATTACTTAGTATGTCAACTTCACAATTCTCTTCTTGATTTAGAATTAGGATTTCCTTTTCAAATATGAGATCTTGCAAACTAGAGCCTATGTCTAAAAATTTTAAATCCAAATAATTTTCCAAATTTGTAGACAAATCAAAATTACACAACCACTTGCAAGAATCTAGGATATTTATTAAATGAGGATCATCACAATTTTTTACCCTATATTCAACAACTAATTGATTATGGACTTGATTTAACACTTTAAGCATATCAATTTCATTTTTATTCAAAAAAGCATTATCATCAGTGGTGTGAGGAGCAATTAAGTCAAATTCTTTATCAACCACGAATGGCATTTCATCATTGATAATATTTGAATACAACAAGCAATTAGGTAAACCATCACCTAAAATTTGAATGGTAGAACACAAAGGGTGATATTTTACCTTTTGCATATTCTCATTTGACAAACCTTTGTGAGCATTTGTAATCTTTACCTTTTCTTCATGATTTTCATCATCATCGAATACCTGTTTATTAAGACACCAAAATTAGGTACCCAATTAAACACACATCCATCCTTTTCAAACCATAGGTCTTGTCTATCTAGGGATGATTCAACTAACACATATCCATGATTGATCACTTGGGTTGTTTCAGATAATATAAAATTTTCAATTGGATCATCAGTGATATCAAACCCAAACCACTCAAGCTCTGAAATTTCCTCAATTTGAGATGGCATAGATATTGTAGAACCAATAAGTGGATCAAGATTTTTAATTTCTTATCTCAAAGGAACCCAAAGCAAATTGTTCTCCCACTTTATCCATGGTATTATAATTTTCCAAAACTTGATTAGATTTTTATTCTTCTTCCAAAACTTCCTTAGATTGTACAAGATTTGTAATATCCTCATGTGAGAAAACAATCATATTATCCTACATATCAATTTACACAACAAGTTCATTAGAAGGTTTATACTGAGCATGTTCTTCCAATTTCTTTTTAACCATCCATACTATTTCTTCCTCCAAATCTTCAAGAAACTTTTCTTCACATTTTCCTTGGTCATCATCTCTAGCATGTTGAAGGCTTTGATCACCAAATTCAATAATCTCATCTGAGTGTGAATGCCACATACATAGGTGGGCTAGATTGTTGGGAAAAAGAAAATTAAAATTTAAAAATCACAACTGAATGTCGTAAAACCATCTGATACGCACAGTGTACCAGGCCCTAACATGAACACATCAACTGGAAGTATTGAAGGTGGTTTGATAGGTGGTCAAACACAGTTGAAGGACTGGATCTACATGCTAGCGCATGCATCAAAGAGGAAGAAAACCATACAGATGAATGAACTGGATTGACAAACCAACATTCATACTATAACAATACTTCACTCATATTGTCAAAGCATCGCAACCAAAGGAGGAATGTGGCTCAAACGGGGTGTCTGCCAATTTTATGTTACAATGAGGCCAAGCCTATGGTATCAATGCAGAGGAGCTCATAGAGGGAGCCGAAGATCCAATAGTAGGTTTGTTGTAGCACAGAGTTTGGAAGGAATGTCTGCAAATCGTACAAGAATCGTCCATCAGATACGTGTAAGCATCAAGAAGTGGACCCCACATAGAGGAATCGTCCATCAGATACGTGTAAGAATCAAGAAGTGGACCCCACATAGAGGGGCGTTGGTAGAAGTACAACAACAAGGCAATAACGTCTAGAAGGTCATACACTATGGTTTAATTTATGAAATCAAGGATAATACTGAATTAAATAGCAATAGTAGCATAATTCAAGGTGACAAATGGGTATCATACCATGGTTTAGTTTAATACAAATGATGATTGTGATGGTGATTAGAGCGAGAGTTTGGCGTAGATGGAATATGGAAGATATTTGACACGCGGACGATCCGGCAAGGGCTCAAATCACACGTCACTTGGAAGGTGATGCAGTGGACGGTTATTTGTAACGATGGCATGGTGCAACGATGAAGTGCATTGGAGTATTATACAAACATTAAACTTATTCTTCTCATAATAAAAGGAGCCCCCGACAAAGGTATTTTATTCATATAAGAATAAATGATGTGGATCTATTTTTTTAAATGTGAGATAATATAAGGTTTTGGGTGCTTCACGTAGTACAAAAGAGATAAAATAAAAAGGGAAAGTATGGTCAAGGGGGTTTGTACCATACGTGGAGTGAAGTACATAGTAAGGGCATTAAAAATAGGAAGAAACACATGTTTATGGAAACTAATGAAAATTCGAAGGAGAATGGGAACCAAGCTTTTCAAACCAAACAAGGAAGATGAAAAGGGTTTTTGAAATCCAAACGAAGAAACCAGGGAGATGGAAAAGAAAAGGCGTTGGAAAATAAAGAGATGGTTCCAAAAATTTAAAAATAAGAAAATATGGATGCAAGAGGGCTGAATTTTTTGAGACCTTGTTGCACCATGTTGGGCCAGATTTTGAAAGTTGTTTGCCAAACTGTTGGGCTATTTTCTTCATTTCCTGCCTATTTTAGGGGATGTAATTTCTACACACCTATGGAATATTGAATACTTTTTACTTGCAATAAAATGGAGAAGATCATATTTTATGTATTCTTTAATGTTTGATATTTTTTTGTTTCCATTTTATTGCACCCTTTCCTTAGAAGCTCGCATCGTATTAGTAGTTGATTGCGTAAATATGGATAACACTAATGCTAGTTTTTGTGCAGAATTTACATGCTTGCAGGGTTTGTAGAGAAATCTGAATTTGCAGCATTTTCTGTTTTCGTTTTTCATTTTTTTTATTTTTCTAACCTTATTTTTGCAAATTTTTTTAATTTTCAGACATTAAAATAAAAATTAAAAAAATTTCAAAATCCAAAAATAATTGCACGGATGCATAGAACGTACTTTAAAGTTTCATTTTGTATTTAGACATTTTTACTTCGGAGTCATTTCGAATTTTTAAAAATTAGTTAAAGTTGTTGTTTTATTGCAGATTTTTAAAATTTTGAAATTTCAAAATTTTCATTTTAAGGCCAAATCTGATTTTTTCAGTTTTATATTTCAATTGCAAGCATAAAATGAACTTCCCTTTACAAAAATTTCAATTTCATCAAAGGGAGGTAAATTTTAATAGCATTTCATAGCTACCATTTTGGAGCCCTAAATTGCCTTCTCTTTATAAAAATTCTGATTTTATGAAAGAGAGGTAATTTGTGCACTACATTGAAGGTTATTATTTCAAAGCATTAAATTATTCTTCTTTATGAAAATTTGATTTCATTTAAGAGGGATAATTAAAGTGACATTTTAAAGCCTCTATTTTAAGGCAATAAATTATTATCTCTTTGTGAAAACTAATTTCACCAAAGAGAGATAATTTATTAATCATATTAAAGGCTATCTTAGTCACAATTATAAGAAGCTACATTTAAGGATCCTATTCATCATTTCGGATTCACGTTCATTGATAGATTTTCATCTTTACTTTCATGTTTTAAGTAGGATTTAATGCAAGGTAAACCTTGATTAAAATTTACTACGGGAAGATAAAATCTACCTTAAAATCCTCAAGATAAAAGGAACTAAAGACACTACATCATGGTCATATGAGGTCCAATTCACATTTACGTTTATGTGGGTTTCATGAACAATCATTAAAGTAGCATGGTAAAATAAACCAACACATGCCCCTTGTTTATAGTTAATTGCAATCACTAAGGTGTTCCTAGCATTGAATTGATATATATATTTATTGAGATTACTAATACACATATGCAAATGCTAATATAGCAAAGACCTTGGAGAAGTTGTTTGTTTAACGTCTTTGCAAGAGACGGTTTTGGGACCAAAACTCTAAGGGAGAGTGTAATCTCACAATTGGGTAAAATTAATACTCAATATTTTTGGTGCTAGAAGAAGGGCAGGATGTGGTTTATTTTATTGTGATTCTAAATGCTATAGGGGTCTAAATTATGGGATGTTTCATGCCTTATTATCTATTATTGTTAGGCATCCTTTAGCACTCAACTTTTCTGGTGCTAGAAGGAGGTCCTAAATTGGTTTACTTTATATTATTCATGAATTGGTATTCATTGATCTAATGCTTTTGGATTGTTCATGGTTACTCAAGAGTTTTAATTGCTAAATATTTCAAGTTCATTTGATTAGCATATTTGGCATCCTTTAACACTCAAAACTTTGGGAGCTATAAGGATTTGAATGGATTTATTTTATTGCTATTTAGATGTTAAATTGTTCATGTTACTTGAAATATTTATTTAAAAACATTGGTCTTGATTAACGAGGTTGTTGTTTCCATATGATTACTTTCATTGATTATAATATTCTCTATTTTTTATGATGCATTAATGCTAATTTGTTGCAAATTTTAGAATTTTCTTCAATTTCATGGTTTAATAGATACATATATCTTTGTTGATGCTAACATGATGATTCATATGTTACATATTTGAGATTGGTTAGTCATTTCATGCTTTGTTGTAAGAAATTTTTATTTGAGAAACAAATTGATTTTGAAGTTATCCTTTGAGTTTCACTAATGGCATCGGTTGTTCCAACTAGGGTAAATATTTCATGGGGGATAGGTGGCTATTATCATCACTTAGGCAGGCCTACTCATCAAATTCCTAAAGGGGTAGAAAATCATTTACCTATGTTTAAGCATGAGGTGACCTCGACTAAGGAACATATTCAAAGATACAAGTACACCTTAAGGGAATTTCAATTATGGATAGGAGGTTTTCCTTGTATATTATTTCCATACACATTGGATGAGGTTGTGTATGAGTGGTACCTACACCTAATGATAGATTCCACCACTTCTTGGGCTCAACTAGAAGCAACATTTACTAGCCACTTTGGAAAACAAGTTGACCTTGTTTGGATGTTAAATCAATTTATCTCTATCTCTAGCAAACCTAATGAGTCCATGAGTGAATTCAATGATAGGTTTCATAAGTTTTATACCGAAGTGGTGCCCCATTTATCCATTTCAAAAGAGAGATCTATTGAAATATACATGGGAGCTACAAAACCCGTAGTGGCTACATTTTTAAAGAAAAATCTTGATGATCCATATTTGCATAGAATCTATGAGGCCACGAGAGAATTAGAGAAATGGGACATTTAGAAAAGAGAAAATGTGGACCAACTATCATTGCTTAACCCTAAGGTGAAAAGTCAATGGGACGAAGTTGAATGTCCAAATACAACAACCGCCTTAGATTCCATCCAAGAGGATGTGCAAGTCTCAAAGCCAAGATCCATTAATGAGGATTGGGATGAACAAACCCATCAGGATATATTTTGTTCATGACTACTCAAAAATGATTTGGACGACTGTTGGGAGAAAGATATGAGATTTGACCCCATTTCACAAACCCTTGACTCAACAAAGGTGGTTGAGACTGAATTTGAAAATCCAAGAGATGAATCAAAAGACACAATATAATCTCATCACTTGTGTTTGGAAGATGATAATTGTAAAGAGCAAGAAATCCAACATGAGTCAAATAGTGATGAATTAGAGATGAGTGAATCAAAGCCTTGATTTTTAAGTAAGGATTGGTGTGATCCCATTATAGAAACCCCTAAATCATCAAAAGTGGTTGAAAAGAAGTTTGGAAGTAAATCAATAAATGAATTCAAAAACGTAAAAGAGTTTCACCACTTATTCTTAGAAGATACTTTGGATGATATTGTTGACAATGATAACCAAGAAAACCCACACCTTCCAAATTGTGATAAAATTGAATTTTGGGTTACAAATGTGAATTGTGATCTTGCAAATTTGAATACAAAGAGTAACCCACTTTTGGAAATGATTGAAACATCCAATAAAGGTGAAGGTGAGTTTGAGGATCAACCCATTGATAAATTTGAAGAATGTGAAGGTATAGTTGAGCATCACACCCCAATTTTGGAAGATGATCATTGTTGGTGTAATAAGTAGGAGAACTTTACCACTCTTTCTAATGAAGCACTCACTTCACTTGATATGCAGGACAAGTTGCAAAGGCTAGTTTTAAAACTCAAATGAAACATCTCTCAACTACAAGAACAAAAGACTCAAGATGCATATCTAGATGATACTCCAAATCATCCTTGTGAGACAAATATTGAAGATAATAAAAGCAATGCTCTTTCATACAATCAAGTGATTCCAAAGTGGACTGGTTTTGGAATTTGTGATGAATCAAGATCTTCCATAAATTCGGATGAGATGATTGAATTTGGTGATCAAAGCCTTCAACATGCTAGAGATGATGACCAAGGAAAATGTGAAGAAAATTTTCTTGAAGATTTTGAGGAAGAAATAGTATGGATGGTTAAAAAGAAATGGGAAGAACATGCTTAGTCCAAACCTTCTAATGAACTTGTTGTGTCAATTGATATGTAGGATAATATGATTGTTTTATCACATGAGGATATTACAAATCTTGTACAATCTGAGGAAGTTTTGGAAGAAGAATCGAAATCTAATCAAGTTTTGGAAAATGATAATACCATGGATAAAGTGGGAGAACCATTTGCTTTGGGTTCCTTAGAGATAAGAAATTAAAAATCTTGATCCACTTATTGGATAAAGTTGTAGTAGTAGCATATGTTGGTTTATGTCAAATATTAACATGATGTGAATATTTCAACAATGGATTGGTGTGAAAATTCCAAGGAGAAATCATCGGATGATGAGAAGTCTTAGCTTCCTCAAGTTAGTATTCCTCATCAATGGTCTTATTCAAGGCCTCTGTATGATATTTGTAGAAATTTCATATGTGATCAAATGATTTAAAGACAAGGTTCCTATAAATCCCCTTAGTAGGATCAAGATCATTACCAACTTCTTCATTTTCTTCGTCTTCTATATTAGGATTATCTTTATTAATATAATCATCTTCTTAAATAATGTCATTAGATTTTGAAATCCTTTGCTTACTCCTAAGGTTGGGAGCCATTAGAAGAAAGAGAAAGGGTAGAGGAGAAAACTAAGGAAAGACACACAAGAAGATTATTAATATGTTTTTAATGTTCTCTAATTTTAAGCACACAAAATTAATGGTCTTATTTGGATTTTTTTAAATAAACGCACCAAGGAAGAGTCTTCCTAATTTGGCCACTAATATGAGTGTTCATGTGGGGTTTACCAAATATGTAGAGGGGGAAAATTGCATACCATTTATGATTATTGATTGGATCCACTAGAAGCTGAGGTGACTACGATGGTTGTTATATTCTCTACACTCGATGGACAAGGAAAAGGGTCCACCAGGAACAATTTTAGGACTTGATCCAAATTTAAGGTGGAAATGTTTAATGTATTCAATTAAGAAATCACATCTGTTTGGCCTCTATAAACTATGCAAATAAATGAGTGATGCAAGACACACAATATGCAAACAACAATGTTTAACCCTAGTGTGATTATCTGATTCAATTATTTCTAACCCTAAGTTGCAATAAATAAAATTATTTTCCTTTGATCAAGGGAAAAAATGAAATGCATAAACAAGACTAAACCCTAGATGCACACTATATGCTCTTATTATTTTAAATGCCTAAAATATGATCAAATGCTTTTCCTTTTATTTATATTCTAGGTTTGAACAAAAATGAACAAAAGTAATCAACAAACAACCTAGATATCTACTAAGTCACTTACGTGAACCAATGTTTGATCCAAGCTTTATCTTGTGTCCAGAAATATACCATAGCTTCAACTTGCAAAAATAGTTTTACAAAGCCCTATAAAATATGCTCAACATTAGGGGGTCTAATTAGGTCATTGTGTAGAAAATCTTGGGAGCACAGTAGTCAAGCCCCCTATGTCATTTTAGTTGACCTTTATAAATCAAGAGTGAATGTTGACACTTTTTTGAAATTATCACACAAAATGCAATTAAATAGAATTGTGTAGAAAATAGAATATAAACAATAGTATTATGTCCTAAATACAACATGCAAACATAAACCTAGGGTTTGGGAATGAATATTGCCCCCAGACATGATGTAGCTAAAATAATGCTATGTACAGGATGCCCATGATCTTGGATCTACCAAAATCATGCCTTGTAAATAAGGGGAACGATTTTGTGATAAATCAATGAAAATAGTAGATCGATACAAAATAATTGAAAACAAGAATGCAATTAATAATCTAAAAAGGAAAAAATGCAAAAGAAAATATGGTGGTAGTGAAATAGGTAGATAAAAGTATGAATACCTCCATAAGATATTTAAATACTCCTGAAGGCTCCAACACTTTTCCACCATAAGCAACAAATCGAGAATGCAACAAATCAACACCAAAAGATACTTTCCAAAGATATTGCAATTTTTCTCTTAACTTGCTAGGTAGAATGTTTGTTATTAATTTTTTCTTGGATGAAAAGGAGATTCCAAACCCTCTATTTATAAGGTATTTGAAACAAAAATGTGTGGGAAAACCCTAAGGGAGGACCGATCTTAAATAATTCAGCTCAAAATTTGGATTTTCTAAGAGAAAACCCTAACTTATCGAAATCGCACCCCATAAGGGTCAATCACAATTTTGGAAAAACTATTAAAAAAAGAGAAAATAAGGGAGAATAAAGTTCCAAAATTGCATTTGGGCAAGTTGAAGGGTCTCTCTAAGGTTCTGGGAAAAATTACGCACTTCGCTGGGTCAATTTTCCATGTCTACATACCTTTTTCTTGTTGGTAATCTATTTCCTGTTTAGGACCTCCTCTAGTTGTTTTATTTGTTCTTGTAGGATGAAGAAATCTTAAAGTGTTTTGAGAAGAATGGACTTATTAAAGTGATCTTCTACATGAAAATATTCAAGAGATTAGATATTGGGTGCACTGTTTTATTATCCATTACAACCTTAGCCTCTTAGATATGGGGTTGAGAGCTTTGGTCGATTTTTGTGTAAGTCATTTTTGCTCAATTTGACTATCTTGCCTAGGTTTCCTTGGTCCTAGATTGAAGGTTCTTCATAAGATGTTTGGAGTCACCTGGTTTTCTTCTCATTTCTCCTTAATATCTCTTCTTTTTGTCTGGGTAACATTGTATGGCTACACTTGTAGTCAATTGGCCATCGGGGCATTTTCTTTATTAGACATCATGTAAATCTCTCCTTCATATTATGTCACTAACACTTGTTCCAATGGGATTGTACTTGTTTTTAGAGGGACCTTAGGTAATAGGTCTTGGGGAGATTGTCTTAGCACTTATAGAACCGACTCTAACTAAGTAGCCTATGACATGGGATACATTACCTATTATGGGTCTTCATAACTAGGAAAATGGGTATTTGGTTAAGGATGGTGTCAAGCATATGGATCTTCTATAATTATTGTGAGTGGGTATGATATCCTTTACCAAGTTGGAAGGAAACTACTACAAGGGTATATGTATAGGTATTGCCTATTTTCCTAAGGTTTGGGGTTGATCGAACTCCCTATATATTGGGGATGGATGTCTCTGGTAGCCATTTGGGGGAGGTTAATAACATTGGTTGCATTTTTGGAAAGGAGTCTTAAAATAATTTTGGTAGTAGAATATTTGGATATTTTATTATTGCTTAAGGGCTATGATATCATTAGACACTATTCTTAGTATGTTTATCATCTCATATAATTCTAAGAAATGCAAATTAGTGGGTGGTTGGCCTAGAGTTGGAAGGGGTGTTTGTACAAGAACTAAGTTTAAGGTAAGATTTGCTAAAAAGTGATAGGTTGTACAACCAAAAATATCTAATATGGAGGTTTACTAATTAGAAAGAGGGGTATAGGAGGTATGGAGGCTAATATTCCTATCTAGATGAGGTATATTTCATCCTAAATTACTATCCTATATGTTGTTGGTAGGATTTTCCTCCACTAGAATTTACCATTATGGCTATTTATAAATTAAGTGATTTCAAGTAATATATAAATGCCATACCTATGGGAGGTCAGATATTATTAGGAATATTATACTAGGTTTTGTGGAATTGGATATTAAAGTCATCCATAGACTCCATCAAAGCTCTTTTGATGGTTTACAACTACTTTAGGAGGGACACTCCATATATATTCTCTTCAAATCTATCCACAAATAGGTTAGCGAGTTGGTCTCAGTTAGTAATTGAGAGTGGGACAAGTGAGATATACCACTTATGTACTTTTTATTTGAAGGATGTTATCAACAATTGAAACACCATATTCTATTCGCCAATGTTGTATAGTGTACATAAGTTAACTATGTGTTGGAGATTTTTTTTGGAATTGTTGTGTCTTCTCCCATGAAATATGGTAAGAACTTAAAAGTAGAGGCTGAGATCATGTCCTATGTGGTAGATGGAATTTGTGGTCATAAAGAAACTCTATAATTCCAAGTGGGGATTCTTATCTAAAGTGGATTCTATGGGGTGACCATATTCTATCATCAATCTCTTCTTCTTTGATCATGTTTAAGAGAAGGTATCAACAACTATAGATTTGCTTGTACATTGGATCTTGTGATAGGCCTAAATATCATAAAATGTTGTGTTTGATTATTACCAACAAAACCATCAAATGCTGAGTTCTTTGATCAAGGGAGTCACTAGGAGGATGGTGGTTAAAAAATAATGATTTCCACCATAACCCTGGTGAATACCAATAGTTAGCTTTTGATCCTTGTACTCTTTCATACAAAAATATCAACTAGAATTAGTAAGGTAAATGTAAACTAAGTTTTTTTGTCAGGAATTCCAAAAACAAGTCATCATGTATAGTGGGTGTTACTCTTGATTCACTCCTAAATATTTTTTTAGTGGAATAATTGATGCAATTTGGTTTCACTAGGCATACTAGTGAAAATTTTGTTTGCTCTAGACATCATGACCATGCATTGCAATAGCTATATGACCTTGATGCTTGTGTCACATGGAGAATGCACAATCCAAAATTCTTGAGAGCATGGGACATGGCTCAAAGAACCTATGGTATTTTTTCTAAGATCATATCCTTATTAGATGTGATATTTAACACTCACTTCTCCTAAACTAACCTATTCTATCAGATCTTACCAGGAAAAGGGAAAGAGAGAAAATGTAAAACAAAAAATCCTAAGATATAGGTGGTAATGCATCAAGATCATAAAATCTACTATATATTAGTGTGATGATTAAACACATGCATCATTCATGACAACTAAAATGAACACAATTTTAGTCCAACATACACAATCATTCATAAAACTTATATAATAGTTAGGGCAGTTACTAGTCACTTCCCATACAAATCAATTTACACACAAAGACTAGGATAGAATAGGAGTAGACATGACTCCTTGGATATATATATATATATATATATATATATATATATAACTATTATATGTGAATACCATAAAGAAAGAGGCTCGAGGTCTATACATGAAATGAATCAATGTTTGAGTCCAAACTAACACACACAAAAATTATGGAAGTCTCTTACCAATCCCAAGGCTCATGTTGAATGTGTGGACCCTACTCTTCACCCCCTTTATTTTGGAATATCATATCCAATCAAATCTAATTGAAATATGTTCTTGTTGCTTCTTCGTTCACAATCCTAACGACTAGTATTTTGCATGTGGTTTGACCCTATGATCATACTAAAACTCTAGTTTTCTAGCATTTTGGTGATTGTATTTATCTTTGAAGGTCTAGCTATCATGTTGTTGCATTGGTTTTCACTCGATATTTTTCTTGAGAGTTTAATTTTCCTTGTTTTGTTCATTACCACTTTGACTTCTCTTCAAAACTCCAATTCGAGCTATTTTTTGGGCACTTTGGTCTTGTGGGTGAACTTGGTTGCTTTATTTCCTTTCACCAATATCAACCAAATCCAGGATGTAGTGAAAATTCACTATAGTATCTAAGGCTTGGGCTATAGCAGAGCAATTTCCTACAACTCCTTATAAAAGCCCCTATCTTTAATTTCATAGAGTGACTCCATATAAAAAATATTGAGGGAGCTTTTATATGAAATAAAAATGTAAAATATAGAAGCCACAAATCACATACCCACTATCCATGACTAATATGAAGTTTGATATATTTATTCAAGATGAAAAATATCTATATGGGTGTTCATACATATCAATATGTGATGTTATGTTTTCCTAAGTTTATGATTATTGTTGACTACTTGACTAGACTTAATGATCTACCTCTAACAATTATAATAATCTATAATGATATGGATATGAGTAAGTACTTTAGTGGATGAGGGTACCAAGACTAATCTTAAGTTCTATCAACCAGAAATAGATGCTTTTCCTATAATGATCATTCTCAATAGCCTATGGATTATATTTGGTTTCCCATATTTATGGGAACAACAATGGTTAAAGTCAAATTTATGGTATTTGAATTCAAAATTAATTATAATAGATAAGAAACATGGGAGACAACTTCCTTAGTGTGTTAGTGTGTTATATTTGTTTTGAAATAAGGTCTATATTGTAGAAGGTAACTATGATCCATGGGGACCTTGTTTACGTAAACATGTAGAATGATTCATTCCATAAGTAGAGCAAATAAGATATGTTTTTATCTTTGAACATAATAAATTGTAGTTATCTAGAGGGAGAATGCAATATAATAAGTTCCACTTTGGTCTTTGGGCAAATAAAACTTATTTATATCAATTTAAGGATTTTTTAAGACAACATATACTTAAAATTTGATAAAGATAAGCTTAAACATTCTTAATGTAGAATTTTATTATATATATCAATTAATGGTTTATATGGAATTGGAACAAGTCCCACCCATATTGCAACATGATCACATAGTATTAGTACAACTTAATTACACATTTGTTGCTTGACAAGATTTTAACCTCTATCTCCTACTTGAAAGTTGAAAAATCAAACTTGTTGAGCTATTGCCACATGTTATTATATTTTTATTTGTAATAAAATTAATTTTTGTCTTATGTAAAGTAAAATATATATATTGTTGTAAGATAATCAACATCCAACTTACAAATACATTATAATAATGATAGAGACAATTTCAATATATAACGTAAGGTATGCGGTAAACTTGTTTTTAAAGCATTTTAATAAATACCTTTTCAAATAGATATTTGAACTATTTTTAAAAAAAATTGAATTGTATGAAGGTAAATAAAATAAACAGTTTTTAACATCCACAGAGCCATAGGCCATATGGGATGATTTATATAGAAGATGTTTTATCTAATATATAGTTACCCAAACATACTTCTATTGAAAAGATGGTGTACAACCTTACTTACACAAAATTCAAACCTGGAATCTATCATCATAAAACATGCCATATCCTACTTATCATAATTTTATTTTATTTTTATACTTAATTAAATAAAATATTTTGTGTTAAAACTTTTAAAATAAAAGTATTAAATTATTATAAAATATTTTAAAAATCTATTCACAAGATCTAACCAGTGAAACATATGCAAAGTGAATATAACGTTTTTGAATGCATGGCATCCACATTAAAAAAAATTATTAATTTATTAAAAATTATGGAGGGGTTTTTAAAGGTTGGGTAGATTGGTAAGTTTTTATGTATTTATATTAAAAAATGTTAATATAAATACGGAAGATTAACTTTAACAAGACAGTGGGTTTGTTGGAAGCAGTCATTGATGGTTTGAACCCTACGCTTGCAGTTACTAAAAATCGTTGTCGTAACCAATTCACTTGTGTAACCAAAAAAAAAAATTAATTTATTAAAAAATATGTTGGGATCTTCGTAAGTGTGGTGTACTTGCAAGTAGGTCACTTGTATTATGGGTGGTGATATAATTCGGTTGTCACTTGTATTATGGGTGGTGATATAATTCGGTTCAATCATGAAATTCGGTTGTCACTTGTATTATGGGTGGTGATATAATTCGGTTCAATCATGAAATTCGGTTCAATCTCTATAGTAAATATGTATAAGAAGCATTACTTAAAAAAAGTAATAATAATTATGAAAGGGTCTTTAAAGGTTGTGTGAATTTATAAGTTTTACCCTTAACAAGAAGAAACCTAGTGTAACCGTAGAAAGCCACTATGTAAAGGTAGAGGGTCCCTACCAATCCCAAGCCACTATCTAAAGGTAGAGGGTTCCTACCAATCCCAAATCACTATAATCTTCTCACGTCCTTCAACAATAAGATGACAAAAAAATTATAGGGAACAACTCAAAATTTAAACCTTAAAGAAAAAAATGGAGGAAATGGAGGGATGGTGATGTAATCAGGGAGATATTCGGAACCGTCTGCATTTGACTGCGGCCTCGATTCCGTTTTCCCCGTCGTCATGAACAACCACCCCAAAGTCCAGGTGTCGAAGTTGTACCTCGATTTCCATCTGAACAAACAGGAGAAGAATCCGTGGATGGATTTCACTCTGAATAACCATGAACAGTGAATTGAACTACTCAAAGCGACCATAGATTAACCATGACAGCGAGTTGAAATGCCTGAAGCAAGCGCACATTAACCATAGACAGATATGTTACTAAAAGCTTTGAATCAGTATCAAAATTCGTTGTATTGCTTCTATGGAGAATAATGTTACTTTAAAAACAGGTTTGATCCTGCCATTAGTGACAAACATTTTTTTGCCCTAAAATGGACTCATCACCCTGCGCTCATCTTGGGAAAAAAGTTGTACTAAGAATATCCAAAATTTCATCTCAAATTCCTTGACGATTTCAAGGAGCAAAGGACGATCAACGCAATATGGATATCATCACCTAGAAGTAGCTAGTAACTTCTCTTATCCTGCCCCAAAGCTTAGAGAGGATTCTATCCTTTTCTACCAAGAGTTAACTATGATTCAAACCATGAACGAGAAGCAATAACAAATGAAAGAGAGAATTTACCATCACGAGGATAGCGTAGATGAAGATAGTGAGAGAGAGCATGAAAACTATGCGTACCAATAAAGATTAATCGGTTTGAATGGAACACTATATTTTATGAGCTCTAAAGGTGCCTATATTAGATGACAGTGATTTATATATTGATGTAATGTCCATCCATTAAATAAATCTTAAAAATTAGATACTTGTGTGGTTAGAGAGAAATAATGTGTTAAGAATAGAAAATCATTAAACAAAAATGTAGATACTATTATAATTTTAGTAATTTTTTTTTTTTTTTTAATTTTTAATTTAGAATTTTAAGTAATAGAATCACTAAAGATGTTAGTAAATGGAGATAAATTTTCATTGCTATTTTAAAAACATTTTTAGATATTATTTGTTTTTAAGTTTTCTTAAGTTGTTGATTTAGATTTTTGATATGCATTGTTTTTTTGTTGTTTCAATTTTTTATATATAAATTCTACTTAAAGAAGAGATTCCATTGTATAATGTGACAACAATTTTACGTTATCTTATATATTTATTTGTCCGAACTATTATTTAAAAATTTGAACAACACCTAACATCTCAAGTTGATACTACTCGCAAACCAAAGTTGATAGGTTTTTCAACAAAGTCAAGAATCATTGAAGTTATTAATCAAACTAATCAACCTTATATAAAAGTCCAACAACATGACCATGGGCTTAATAGACCATTCTAACACTGTTAAGTTGATTCTACTATCCTTTTTTTTTTTTTCGTTGTTTTCCAAAGCCTTCTACGACCGTTCATCTCTACAAGTTAAGCGATGTTGTTAAGTTTTGTCATCCGATTGACCAATATTTACAAGGTGTGGTACACCTTTCTACTTCCATGGGTAATAGTAGTTTTTGAAACTCTAAGTTTTATACGAAATGTTGCTTTATTCTCTGTGATTTGGTGGATTTTCTAGGATGTGCATCTTCGTGAGGTGGAGGAATAGATGCTTCTAGAAATTTCTAAACTTGTCCAATGTTTACAAAACCCACCCTACAGACGAATTTTTCATCTTATTTATCTGTATCCCTCGACCCAGTGAGCACTATGTTATCCCTATTTCTCGGCTCTGTTTCATGGTCATCATGAGCTTCGTGGATCTAGAAATACTCGAAATCAAACTGGTGGTGAAATAAATCCTGAGTGCGAGAGGATTTTTTCCATTCCTAAAAAAAATTTTCACTTGGGATTGGGATATCAACTTGGCCTTTATGTCTACTTGGGAGCATCATCATCATACATGATGTGGAGTTTTGGGTGGACATTAACATCATCATGGAGATTACTGGACAACTACCAGTGGGAAGAACGATTCACTGGGATAAACACAATTGGGATATTGAACTCAACCAATTCGAGCCAAAGTTACCTATGAGAAATATTGTCAAACTAGGAATGGTTCATGAAGACTTACCCACTCCTTGGAAAGAGGTGATGAAACCAGTTATGGAGTACATCATTATGGATGACCCAGGTTCACAACTTAGAAGCTTCTATATTGCATTCGTGAACTATTTTAGGGAGGTCAAATAGTTGAACATTCCAAAAAATTTATACTTTTCCATGGATTACACCATTAACACAACTCACTCGAAGAATGAGGAATCTTGGCCCTCTCACCAAGGGCTATTCAAATTCATGTATGCTCATATTATGGAAAAATTTCCTAAAGGAAATGTGCTTTCGTAATACCAATAGGTTGAGACCATGAAGGAGGATACATCCTTCACTCCTTCCTCTAGGGTTCATAGTTCCAAGAGGAAGAAGATGGATGAAGGCCACTAGGATGTTGAGCTTTTGGTAAAAAATAAGGGTAAAACTGAGGCTACTCCGATGAGAAGTTCTAAACATATTAAGAACAAGGGTGTTCAGAACCAAGGAAACATGCATTGTGTGACCAGGGATGAACCAAATAATACTACAAAGAATATTATCCAAGAATACGTAATTAAGACCACCATTACTAGTATTGTTCATATGGAGAATGGTATGAAAACAATAATGGCAAAAATTACTCAATTGAAAGAGCATAGGAATGCTCTGAATCTCTTGTTCTTCTATGACAACTTCGTAGAGTTTACTCTAGCAAAGATCACCGTTGAAGCCAAACTTGAGATCAAAGACGATGATATCATGGAAATCACAAAATACGTATTCAAGGATGTCCCTAAGGAAGTTGAGAAGGATGTCAAGAAGGATGACATCAAGGATACTATAATTGCCTAGTTGGCTATTTTTTCCTGTTGTATTAGGTTTATGTCCTATCAGGGCCATTTCTGGTTTCACCTCTAACTTTTGGTTTGCTTTAGTTTTCCTTTACGTTTTTAGGTTTTCATGGATGCATTGATTTTTTTTGAGGATAGTGCATCATTTTCTCCTGCTGATGTATCAAGGTGTTAGGGTGCCTTTCAAATGCCCATATTAATATAAATTTTGTTAAATTATAAAAAAAAAATGACTTCCTTTAGAAAATATTTTTTAGAGATGCAAACACCACTTAAAGAGGCATTTGCATTAGAGTTGCATGATTCAAACCTATATCTTGCTTAGTCTATTTTATTTTCTATGTAGACTAACTTGTTAAATTTCAAGATTTTGATTGAGATACCTAGATTTAACAAGTAGTACAAGATAGTTAACCCTAATCTATTCTATCTATCTCGGCATCTTACTAAAATAAAAATTTTCCTACCTTTAAGGATAAGTAGTCATATCAACGTTTATGATTTAAAAATTTGGGTGACATCTATTCCAAGGTCAAGTCCAAATTTTCACTACTTGTTCTAGTTTATCCAATGTATTGTCTTAGTTGAAAGTTCAGGAGAAAGTGGATATATTTTATAAAAAGGTTCCTAGAAACTTTGTATCCCTTGTTTTCTTGATGATTAGAATATTATAGAATTAATCTATGGTAAATACAAGTTCTTACCTTGTTAATACCATAAATTTGGCTTCATCAAACAATACATTACTAAATTTGGTTGTCATAAATTGTTTTATTGTATATATCAAATCATGATTGACAAATAGATAGAAAGTAATCCTATAGCTCTCGATCACTTAAATAAGGGGATGTGATGAATGTAAAATCAATAATAGATGTTAATATTGGCACCCTATAGTATCCATAAATCATTAATATCATGGTAATCCTTTCTAGTGAGGACTGAAAAATCTATAGTAATTTGCTTAAAAATTATAAGGATATTTTTCCTAGAACTACATATGTATGCACAATATTGACATAGATATTATTTTATAACATTATTTCTATGAATATACCAAACCAATCTAGCAAAACTCAAGAAAATTATCATTTTTAACTAAATGTCTATGCAAATTGACTGCTCAATTATTTAGGTTGGATATTTAACATTGTCATAGTTAAGACAAAAGAGATTTTTTTATCAGATCTATTGTAATTAAGGAATATTAACTCCAAGGATAATTTTCCATTACCCTTTATTTATGCCATTTTTAATTCCATAATAGGGTGCAAAATGTTGTCCTTGATGTATTATTATTCAAGATATAATAAAATAAGGTTATATTATAGAGATAAAACAAAGACTACATTCAGTACTCCTTAAGAAATTTGTGTTATGTCATCACACAATTTCCACTATAAAATACTATATCCACTTATCAATGGCCATTACCTTCATATTTCAAAATATTCTAGGTAAGATAATAGAGTACTATGTTGATGACATATTAGAAAATTCTAAGCAAAGAGCATACTTTGTAACTATATAATTAGATTGAATCCTAAGAAATATACCTTTGGTTCTAACAATAAAAAATTATTGGGTTTTATGGTATCACAACGAGGTATATAATGTTGATAAAGATATAAGCTATAGATGCCATAATTTTCCATAATATTATCAAGGAAACTAAATAATATCTTAGCAAGCTAGGGTTAATATGTCGATTCATACCATAATTGGATTGTAAAGCTCATCCTATACATAAATTATTAAATAAATATATCAATTTTAAATGGTATGAGAATGGAAACAAGGTATTTAATGATTTTAAGTTGTTACTTATTCATCCTTCAATATTAGGGCTACCTAATACAAGTAATCTATTTACTTTTTATATTTCAACTACTTGTACATCTATTGGAGCAGTAGCAATAAGGTGACAAAAAATATGAGTTAGTACATATATTACATTGGTTTAACATTGTTTATATAAAAAATCAAGTATGATCCTATCGAAAATTAATGTTTGGACATATACCTTGCATGTGACAAGATACAACAATACATGTTGGAATTCACATCTATTTCTAGTAACAAATAGAAAAAATCCATTCACTCAAATATTATACAAAAAGTATAAAATTGACAAAAGAGAGATATAGATGATGGGTGACTTTGAACATCAAATAATCACTATATTATACACATATAGGAACCAAAACACTCCAAAACAATGGATGGAGTGGTGAGGGTATTTATTTTAATACAAAATTACCAATCATATAAATCTAAACCAACATAACAAGATTAATCATATCCCTCAAGTATTAGAAAATTAAATAATGTATAATAAGTTAAGTATATTTATACAATGATTTCTTGTAGGCTTATACAAAATTACATAATACAGTTGTGGCCTTGCCATAAGTTAGATTACACTTTTAACACCCTCTCATAATATAAATTGAGGTACCAAGGATATAAGACATTAGTCATAATAACATATTTCCACTCTAATAATGGATGATCTAGTAGGCCTTCGTACTTGAGGAAGTCTTAGCCAAACCACCTCATCATACAAAAAATTGCTTATATGTGAAGATACCTATGCATAAGAATATCCTTAGGTTGGACCATAGTCACCACCTCCAATATCAAATACTCTAACATGTATACAAAAAACCTCCTCTATGACACTATATGAGAAATACAAGCCAATAATACCCACTCTTAAGAGATGCTCCAATATTATATAGCCACATAAGACAACATTTTGAAGCATAACTTTCCATTTTACAACATACTTCACCTTATTTGGAAACTTTAAATTGCCCTTGGACCACCTAATTTCTATCATCAACAAGGTTTTGCATGAACATATTCATGACAAGAGTAGTTGCAAATTCCAAGATCACCTAGACAAAGAATATAATAAATATAAGATCATGAAAGGTTAGGTCTTCATGCTTGATATGAATCAATAGCCCAAGTGTCTTATAAAAAGAGAAAGAATTTATTAGAGCATATTCTAAATTATATTTCTATATACCTCCAAAAAAATTAAGAGTTGCTACAAATGTCACTAATCCAATTATATCTCCTATGAATATGGACCAAATATTTTTATTGCATAACATATTTACCCTTTTTAAATAGGTAAATAGACTTTGAGGAGTATCATGCAGTATTAAGCCCTTGACATTGTAATAGGTACTTGAACAAATATCATCAATGAAAAGAGATTAAAAAACCATGCAATTTAAAAAAAAAATATGGGCTCAAAATGCTTCTTTATAAAAGGTTATGGACTATAAATTATTCTTCCTAATAGCCCTTGAAAAATGAAAATCAAAAATCAAATCTTGGATTTTTTGTATCTAATCACAAATTGCTACTTGGCATCTACTAATTCATTTATGACTAACATTTATTCTATGCCACTTGGTCACCACTAGGCTATTAAAAATACTATGTATTTGACACTTTAATTGTTTGATTAGATGATAATACATACATGAAAAATGGTAATTGACAAGCTTTATTATTACTCACACTTTAAAATTATCAACCAATGTGGAATTCGATGACTATATGCATTAAAGAGGAGAAACATGTCTTGGTGTTGGGTCTCCTAAGCCTTCCTAAAGGCATGCACTTGCATAAAGGAAAATTGAACACAATTGCAAAAATTAAAGCACACTTGTGGAATTTAAAACACACTTGCAAAAAAATATTCTTGTGGAAATTAAAAAACACTTATAAAATAACATGCCTAATAATTAACTCTTGTAATTAAATCTAGAAGAGCAACTACATTAAAAATATTCCCAAGAAAAAACATAAGGGTTAAAAAAGAATAAGATAATACTATACATTTAATTATTAAAATAATAATGCACACAATAATATATTAATCATACTTGCACAATACACCTAAACTACGCCTTCCACTAAGTTGGGAGTGGTCCTTGCTTTGTTGCCCAATGGGATGTAAAACTTACTTTAGAATAATACTAAAGGAAATACCACATGATTAAATGGAATAGGGATTAAAAGCTTTATTTCATTCAAATAGGACAAAAATACACTTTATAACATCTTTTTCTATCTAAATATTATTTTTTCAGAATGAAAACACTTATATATGTCTATATATAGTACGCTTTTAACTAAAATTCCAAAATTTCAAAAACATCCTATGCTTTAGGAACTCTCAAGTATATACATGTAAAACTAATCAACAAGCATCACAAAACTAATAATGATTATTGGACTTTCAATATGCACAAGAACCGGTTTTACTAGAGAATACTTTGCCAAAAAAAAACTATCACCTGCTTCCTAGATTATACTGGTATTACTACACTAGAGATTCTAGTTTCAATTAGTGTGGTATGAGGTTCTAGAATCTAATATCTTCCTTGGCCAATGTGTCCACTCAATTGCCATACATTTTATCCTTAACCATTTTATTCCACTGACCATTGCACTCCAAATTCATTCTATCACAACCTGTAGTTGCCCTATTTATGTCTATCATTGTAGTTATTATGTTAATTTACAATACCCATATAATAAATTTTATGATCTATTAAAGTGAATTTTATTGTTCATCCATCATTGTTGTTGCCCTGGTATTTGAGGTCTTTTTACATATTTATTACCTATGGAATTATTGAGGATTTCTAGCACTATTATCCTGTGTGGAATTTTGAGGACTTATGGTACTAGAGTGCTGGAAATGTTCAATTGCTCCAAAATTCCTTATTTAAATCTACAAAATATCAAAATCCTATCTAATGCTAGAACACTATTAATTTGTTGCCAACATTCACAAATCTAGCTCTAAAATCATACAAAACCTATCTAAAGAACTCAATAATACATTTTTCTTATTTACTATGATTAGTCACAATATAATGCAAACCACATATTAGTCCATAGTTAATCAATGTATAAAAAGGGTTATTAAATGTTACTTTGTTATACCAGATGAGGAATTTTTGGTCCTCATCACTCTTCCCAAATTGAGGTGATGCATATCCTCATGCATCTTGATTAGACTGTCCCAACCACTAAATGACAATTTTAACCTTTCCCAAAGGTGGGAAAAGAAACAAAGCCATAAATTTAAAAATTGAAACAACCCAAGGGCAGGAAAACCAGAAACCACCCTTGGAAAATAGAGAACTGAAGGAAAACAAGCATCCCATGTAGGGGAGCCCTAGAAGAAACATAGAAGGAACAAAAGCCTATAAAATGGAACTATAGTGGTTCAACAACAAAGGAACACCCCAGGACACAGGGTCCTTTAGCATAAAAGGAAGCCTTTGAGAACACCTACCCAGCAAAGGAAGCAGTAGCATCAAAAAAACACTTCTGAAGGAAAGGACGGGAAAGTGCCACAGGAATTAAAGAGAAAGGAGTCCCGAAGATGCATGATTGTAGGTGTTAAAGCACAAAATAGAAAACAACAACCATGCATCCTAGACAACCTTCAACAACTTCAGGGCCACAGAAGAGGAAGTCCCACAAGGAATCAGTAACAAGAAAAATAGAGGCCCCTGACAGCCACGAAAGGAACTGAAATCTTGTAGGAACCACCACCTCAAACCCAAAGAGTAGATTCACAGTATAAAGCACATGGGCAACCCTCAAAACCCAAAAATATGTTGTGCAAAACTGCTCATGAAGCCAGAATTCCTTAGACCCGCCAAAAGTAGCTTCAAGGAAACAAGGAGGAGAACCTGCAAGGATTCAACAACAAAAATACCAGAGGCTGCAAAGCCATGAAAGAAACTAAAATCCTACAAGACCCACCACCTCAAATCCAAAGAGCAGAGTCACAATATCAAGCACGTGGTCCCTCCTCTAACCAAAAGGATGTTGTGCAAAACTGCTCAAGAAGCCAGAATTCCTCAGACCTAGCCATTCACCACTGAATATCCTCAATGAGCAGATGTCAAGAAGACTTCCAAAAACAACCTAAGAAAACCTAGGAAGAGTCCCAGGAAAAAAATCCTAACCCCAACCTAGAACCCAGACACTAGAGGAAAAGGCAATACAGTGGAGCAAATGTGGAACACAAGTTTTCCCACCGTAGGGCAAGGAAAGGGGTAGAATAATGGAACAATGATCTTCCCCCAAAAAGGAGATCGTCTGCAACACCTTCCAGCCTAAAATTATGGGAAAAGGAGGTGTCAGGGAAACTGGAAAAGTATCAGGGACCTAGGACAGGGCCGAGGAAGGGATGCAGGAAAGTGGAACAAGACTTCCATAGGAAGTCACCTGCAAAGCCCCTCCTCCTTCCTCCTGCCAAAGGAAGCCCCCCACAACTAAAATAAAAAATTGAAACTTACTCCCAACAAAACTGAAGCATTACTAATTTACCTCTTCGGCTTATTGAAAAAAAAGTCTTTACTGCACCATTCACAACATACCAATTAGTTTTGTTCAAATATCCTTTAAGTCGTTCATGCACCACATCATTATAACATCATGTTATCTTGGGAGCCACATCGAAAATTCCCATTAAGCCATGTCCAACTCATCATCATCTTCCACCTCATCATTCGAAAATAATTGTAGTACTTTTATCATTTCCTTATCCTTTTCTATGCCTGGATTTCGAAAAACTGAATAATTCTCACTTACATAGGCCTTCACTAGTGGACACATATTTGCTTTGGTTTTAGAAAATTTTGATATTCCTCTCCTTGCACACAATCCAAATATGTGGAGGGATGAAGATCCAAAATTTATTTAATATCTTCGTACTTGAATTCCTTTCCCATTGGATTATGAGGTCTTTCAAGGAGGAAATAATTACCCATTGAATTCTCAAGTCATTCCACAATCTACTCCAAATTGTTCTCATAAAATTATAGTGTAGGAAAATATGATCCATAGTTTCTTCTTCTTTGTAGCATAAGATACATCTATTTGGAAATTGGAAACCCCTTTTCTACAAATTATCTAAGGTTAAAATATTATTATGAGCAATAGTCCAAAGGAAGAAGGATATTTTTGGGATAAGCCCTTTTACCTATACATTTTTCCATAATTGAGGGCATCCATCCATTGTGGCATCATTCAATAGTTTAAAGGTATATTTTACTTTGTACTCACCTCCTTTATCTCCTTTCCATACTATATTATCATGTTGTCCATAATTATAACTTTTTTATTTATTAGCTCCTATCTTACTACCTCCAATTGCTTATCTATTTTCCAGATTGGAGCCTCCTAAACATGCCATTACCTTCCTTCCTTAGTCATTCTAAGATAGTCACTCACTTTCTTTACTTGATAAACCATTGCCCATTGCACCCCCTACTTAATATCCTCATACCTGATCAATGGTTTTTTCCTTAACCAAGCATCCTCCTAGAAGAAGACTCCTGATCCTTCTTTGACTTCCCATGACAGATGATCCCACAAAAATTTCCTGATTCCTACCAACTCATTCCAAAATGCAAACCCATTTGGAAGGTTTTCCACTGTTATAAATGATTTGGATTTATCAAGATATTTTGGTTTCCAAATCTAAGTCTATTCAAATCTTTTATTTTGGCATAACTTCTAGCTCAATTTTCCTCTTAAGGCTTTACTCAAGACTTTCATTTTTCTCAATCCAAGTCCACCCAACAATTTACTTTTGCAAACCTTATCCCATGCAACCAAGGACATTATTTTCTTCTCCTACAATTGGTCATATAATATGAGGTGGTTTAAATCTCACTCCTATCCACTCATGGTGGAGTATTTGAATAACATGAAAAATTACTTGGGCTCTTTAATAGGACCAAACTAAGTTTTGAAGGGAAATGGATTCACTTTTTCTTAACCATTATTTTTGTCCATATATTCCATAAAATCACCTTGGCCTCTAAACATTATGTTCTACAACAATCCCTAACTTCCCTAATGCACTATTGCATATGGATCTTGTACTGCTACCTAATGCATTTGTGATTTATTAAGTTGAAATATGAGGCAATGAATTAGCTGGTCTTGGGTACTCATTCGAATAAACAACAAATATCATCTTCTTGACACTGTGCTCCACCATCCTATCCTTACAATGCACTTGAATCCTAATAGTGGATGCGAGAGCCCTTAGTTGGACATCCCAAACATAAATGTTGAGGTGATGTTGTAGTTCCTGTAGTAATACATATTTATGGAGATATCATTCACATAACTAGTTCTTCTATTTAGTTGGGCTCCCTATATAAGCAATAATAAAATATCTAATAAAGGATAATTCAAAAGGCTATCCTAAAATTAGCCTTATTATCTAC
This sequence comes from Wollemia nobilis, assembly GCA_028583015.1. Classification (NCBI taxonomy): domain Eukaryota; kingdom Viridiplantae; phylum Streptophyta; class Pinopsida; order Araucariales; family Araucariaceae; genus Wollemia; species Wollemia nobilis. The sequence continues at coordinate 2,465,885 of JAQPPZ010001045.1, forward strand.
CACCTATAATACTACTAGAATAATAGGTTGTATACTCACATTAGATATCTGCATTCATGCCATTTTTTAATATTATATGCATCTTTAACTTTTTCTTGTAGTTCAATTAATTCCTTAACCTAGTCTTTATTATTATCTACAAGATATTTTATTCTATATTCTTGGCGGCACCTTTACTCTATCTATATCTCTTCTATCATATCATCAATATCAATTTACATATCTTAGGTGAGCTGTTTTGATGCTATGTGTAGTTTTTCAAACACCACAATTTGCTAATTTGATGCTTCTTCTACCATCTCTTTATGTTGTTCTAGTGCTTTGTCTAGTGCATATTTTTTTTGTGTTGGCACATCCATGCTAGAGCCTAATCCTTGAAAAATAGTTATAGATTACTCAACCTCTAGTACCATTTGTGTTTCCTCCTCAATATTGATACTCTACTTCTTTAATTCAGCTAACTCTTATAAGAGTTGCACAAGATATTTATCTTTGTCCTATAAAAATTTCTTGGTTTTTCCCAATTCTTCTTATAGGGTTTGTATTATTGCCTTGGCATTTTCTAGGTCCAATTAATCAAGGTCCCCTATGTTGGCCTTGGTTTATTCTTCTTGTTAGCTTATAATTTTTACCAAGGGCTATTGATATTTTTTCTTCTCCTCTATCACTAGGTAGTGATTGTTGCTATGCATCATGAGGTGTTAAGACCTATTCTTCATTACCACTTATATTTACCAATATTGGTATTCTCCTTATATGGTCTATAAAATATTTTAACACTAGGTTTTTCTAGTTGGGTGTGTGTTTACATTCCAGATCTATGGACCTTTCTCTTCATCTAATTCTTTTGCTAGCTTTGGATGTTTCAAGTGATCATTTTGGTTTCTTGGTATATCTTTATGATTTTGAAGTAATAGATCTAGTCTATTTTTGGTTTTTTTAGGTGGTTCTAGATACATTAAGCATAAAATTGGTTTTCTCAGCTATTGTGTGGCCTTTTGGAACCATATATCTAGAATATCTCCTATTTTTGCTAGTACCTACATTGACAAAGGAACGTCAAACTTCCTAGGTATACTCACTTGTAATTCATGGCTGAGAAATTATTGCCACCATTCCTCATTGCCTTTAGCTAGGGTTAAATAGTCATAGAAAGTAAATTTTATTAGTCTATGGTGCTTTAAAGGGGTTTTTCCCTCCTAAAATTTCTAGGCCATGTCATGTAGGACAAAACACAAAAAGAATGAAAAATCAGATTATAGGTCTTACCTTTGAGCACCACGCTACAAATGTGTAAGCATTTTCAAATGTGACCTATAAATTAGTAGAAGCTCACCATCACATGTGATGTATTCCATTACCCAGAGGGCTATGGCATCTCAAGACTATGATATATTTCATACTCCAATGCTTTGCATAGGTTCTTACTCATTTTATAGTTTGGCTTAGGATCTTCTTCTTCTTTGAAGACTTTGAAAAAGTCAACTATATGAGAGCTACTTTTGAAAAATTGTTGCCTTGTGATGCAGATCCCAAAATACCAACTTAGGATATTAGTTGTGACATTAACGCAGATGCCCCTAACTACTACAAAACCCTTATGTATATGTAGGTTTAAATATTTTATAGGTTTCTCATCATGACCATCAAACCATTGGAAGAATTATAGCTAATCAACATTACAAAATATGGTGACTATTTATGGATGTTGGAGTAACTCTACAACACTTTTTGGATTTAAATTGTGCTTCTTTTAGTTAGTAAAAAAAATTAAATTTGTTATAAATAAGTAGAGGATGTTGGTGGCCTACATATATTACAATTTAAAGGCTTGAAGTAGGTTGTAGATGTAGAGTGCTCAAAGAAAATGGTTTTGGGTGTAGGTTTTGGATGCATGTTTTGGTTACAAATGTAGAGCAAGAGGATCCAAAGTGACAAAGCAAATATAGACAAATTTGGATGCTCTATTTTCCTAAAATTCAAAGAGCATGAGGTTCTAGAGTGTGAATAGGTTCAGAATTTTTTTTTCCCAACATATCACCACTTTTAAACTTGAAAATACAATTTCCCATAATTTTGTTAGCACTCTTAGTTGGCAATCTAAAAAATTGCCAGAACATATTTTGGATCCATATTTTGATGCATATAATGATAATAGTTGATAGTGATTAGTCCATATGTGTAACTATCCGAAGGTTCCAATTAAGAATTTAGGGAGCTAGATATTCATTGAAACATGCTTTGAAATATTATGATGTGATTTGTATTCATCCAGAGCTATGCTTAATAGTGACTTACACATGTGTATTTACACCTTGTTATGCCACAAGGTCATCACTCCATACCATGAACATGTGCCCTCTTTATGCATCATGTGATTACCACATGTCCCACGTGTCTACCTCTCTTTTTCGATAAATACACGTGTTGTTAAATATTGTGAATTGCTAGTAACCACCCCTTTTTCAATGCATGCATGTTGACCATTAATATCATTAACTATTGGTAAATACCACTCTTTTAAATACATGCATGTCATCATTAAATCCTAGGCATGTCATGTTGGATGACATAGAATTCAATCATTCCTAATAATGACAATTGATGATGTGTTACATGTGCTATTGGATGATGATTTCATGCCTCCCTCAACTTAATTGTTGATGTATCCTCCCCATAGATAGAGGAGAAGCATGTCCTCATGCATCCACATGGCCTTGGTTTTTTTTTTTTTTTATAGAGATCAATAATAAAATGGTATCAAATATATAATGTGAAACATGAGGTATTGAAAGTGTGATGGAAGGTTTTTGGTAGTAATTAAAGTATGTCATTTATGCATAAAAAATGTTTTGTCACTGAGATGGTTTTGATGCTAGCTATGTGACTAAAATGGTTTGACATTTTTTAAGCATCAAATGGTGTATAAAGTGCCTAAATACTTAATTGGAGTAGCAAAAAGCATTGGGTATTGACTAGATACAAAGTGGACTAGATATATTTATACATAATATAAAAACTAAACAATAGTGAAAGAAAAATATGTACCTTGTTCTATAAAATAGTTCAATACTTAAAATCAAGCCTAAGACTAGGTGTCTTTGTAAACATTTGAAGTAGTGGAGGATTAGTCATCGAGAGCTTTTAAACTTGTAGATTCATGGCATATTTTTCTCTCTATTTTTTTGAATAAACAAAAGGATCTACCATTTTTGTTTTTCAATCATATTTTACCTCAATTACATCCACAATGGATTTTCATAATTGAGTTTTATTATGCAAGACATGTATGCTAGAAATTGGTTGTTATGCAAGTCTTGGTCTAGTAATGCCTCAAAGAAGCTTTCACTATTGAACATTAGTTTTTTTTTTTTCAAATAGAGACTAAATGAATTCCTATATAGGAAGAGGAAGTCTCTTCCATAAGGTGTAAAATAGACTATGATTTTAGATGTGCTTAAAATTCCTTCTTGGTGGCTAGCCTATTGTAGATTCATAGGTAATGCCTAAATACCAATAGTCAATATTTAAATCCATCGATAGGTAGGAGTCATACTACATAATTATTAAAGAGTTGTTCTATATCATGCGGTCCTAACCCTATGGTGCACAATTTTCCACTAAAATATTAGTAATAGGAGTAGAAAGGATGCCTAGTCACTTGGCTTATATTTACTTTTTTTTTTTATGTGGATATCATGCCACATCTTATGCTACTATTGTATGATTTCTATGTGATGAATAGACTCTAGAAAACATTTTTCTAGTTCATTCAACTTGAGTATTATCTTGTGTTATACCTTACATAAGTCCATACCCACTTCAAGCATCGTACAAAGTGTTTGAAGATCAAAATCAATGTGAATTATTAGTTTCTTGTCATATACCAAATAATATGGATGAATCCTATTGTTGAATTCTATGTGGTGTTATATTACCACATAGCATCCAATAATATGTTCTCTAATATACCCTATGCAATGACACCATATTCATCATAATTATTTGTAGTTATCTATTGGTAACTTCCAATTGTCCATTCATCTATTCATGGTATGTAGATGCCTTATTATGTTTTATTTGATACAAATCTATAAATTCTTACACCAATTTGGACATGAATCCTATTGTTTAATTTTGTGTGGTGTTATATTCCCACATAGCATCCAATAATATGTTCTCTAATCTACCCTATGCGAGGACACCATCTTCATCAGAATTATTTGTAGTTATCTATTGGTAACTTCCAATTTTCCATTCATCTATTCATGGTATATAGATGCCTTCTTATGATTTATTTGATACAAGTCTATAATGTTTTTCACCACTTTGGACATGAAATATGGACCTTGATAAGATACAATAGCATGAGTAGCACCTAATAATTTGATAATTTTATCATATGGTAATTCTATAACATTATATTCATAGGTATGCTTGAGTGCACAAATCTCCACCCACTTGGTCACATAATTGATACCAACTAGGATGTGTTATTTCCCATGGGATAAAAAATTAATTGGGATAAAGCACTGACTTCTCAAATGGGTCAATGACCACTTGAGGTTATAACAACATATCACATATAGTGGTGGGTTTCCCCATGCACTAAGACTAATGACACTATCAAACATACTTCTTGGTACCCAATGGAGCAAGGACTAGTAATACATACCATTGAGTACATTTTTAATGGTTTTCTTAGAAAACTAATATCCTCATGAAGGATCATCATGACATGCACAAATAATATCAAATACTTCATCCTATTGTATATATCTATGTAAAAAAAGTCAAGTATAGATTTAAATAATATATCATTCATTGATCTATTGAAAATATGAACTTTATTGAATTAATTTGGCCCTTTATTTAGAAGCGTGAAGGAATCTTCCCTATTACTAGATAGTTAGAAATATCTACAAACCATGGAGAATGTATTGGTATTGTAAAATATGTTTGTCTAGGAAGGTATCCTCCATTAGGTCATGATAACCTATGGTATGCAATCTTGATAAAAAAACATCTACTATATTAGATTTACCAAGTTTATTAATAATGGTAATGTCAAATTTCTAGAGTAACAATAACCATCTAGTAATACCACCACTTACTATTTGTTTGTTCATTAGATATTTTATCACTAAGTGATTAGTATGGAAAAACACTTAATACCTAGTGATATAGTAACTAAGTTTGTTGATACCATGTACTACTACCAAGAAATATTTTTTAATAGTTGTGTAGTTAATTTTATCCCTAGTTAAATTTTTGCTAATATAATAGATGGCATATTGTATTCCTTATTCTTCACGACTGAGGATTGTATTTACTATTGTGTTAGATGCATCTATGTGGATGTGAATGGAATCTTCCAGTTTGATCCTCATAACATAGGAGAAAAAGTGATTTTTCTTTTACTATATCATATGCATTTGGACATCAACATTTAGCATCTTTAGATAATAAATAGAACATGGGTGTTACAAGTTTACTAAAATCTTGGTTGAAATGATGACATACCCTACAAAGCATCTAATGTTAGTTTGTGTTTTAGGAGGAAATTGCTTTATAATATCAATTTTCTTGGGATCTATTTTTATTCCTTTAGATGAAATATGGTATGCTAATACAATGCCTTTGTCCATTAACATCAAATATTTCTCATGGATTAGATATAGTTAATGAATCTCACAACGAGTGAGGACTTTATAAAGATTGTGGATAGCTTCATCAAAATTCTATCCATATAAGTTGAGATCATCTAAATAAATTTCTATACATTTGTTGGTAATATCAACAAATATATTAATAATGACTCGTTGGAATCAAAATATCATTAGAAATACCAAAATATAAATTATGGTAAGAAAAAATACCCCAACAACATGTAAAGGTAATTTTATGATGCTATCTAAATCTGGTTATGTTTGCTAAATCCATAAAGGAAAGAAAAATATTTCTTTCTTGATAGCATATCAAGAACTTGATCAATGAATGTTAATGGAAAATGATCTTCACATATTTCTTTATTGAATTTATGATAATAAACATACACACACTTTTTACCAATATTTTTAGGAACAATGACTAGTGGAGAGACCCACTAGCTATTAGAGATGGGATAAATAAATTATGCTTCTAGCAAATTATTAATTTCAATTTTTATAATATATTTTAAATTAGGATTTATATTTTATTGAGGTTAATGAATACGTTTTGAATCATAGGTATAAATGTGATGACTACAAACATCATGATGAATACCTTTCATATCACTATACTCCCATGCAAAATTATTGGAATGCTTACTCAACACATCAAAAAATTTTGCTTCCTCATTATACAACCAATTATTTATGTTCCATGTTTTTCTTGGATGGATATCAAGCATTTTTGTGCTTGGAGAATCAATTCAAATCCTTAAAATTTTCTCACTGGTAGATTTAAAGGACATTGGTGATGTAGCAAGGAATAAAAAATTCTAGAATTTACATTCAAACATATTCTAGAAGGTATGATGTCTTGAAAAGGACATTCAACAAGAGAATGATTATGACTATGCATATCATGTGCTATAAATAAAATGACATTTCTATAAGTATAATAGTGGCAAATGTTCTAGTTATTTACATATATTTATGTAGAGGATATGAAAGACCTAATATTGATATTGGTCAATATTATTTGATGTGCTAGTTGACATGAACTCATCCAACCATACAATAGAAAGAGGATCTTATAATTATTAAATGTGTTCTTTGATTGTAATTATGGTCAGGTAGGAGAATTTATCTTGTTCCTTTAGTTCATATACCCATAAATTCCTAAAAAACTAATGAATATATAGGAGGATATAAGAAAATTTTATTTGAACTCATTCCATTTGAGATAGTCATATTTCTAGATTAAAAATCATTGAATGCAATAGCTATGAAAAACCATGGTCTCCCAAGGATTAGTACATAGCCATTTTCCTTGACTCTAGGTTGTAGGATCATAAAATCAACCAGGTATTCCTATGAATCTATTGATACTGGGACATCCTTTATGATACCTTAAAGTTTTGATATTAATTGATCTACCATTTGTAATATTGTAGAGGTTGGATGTATGTCTGATAAACATAGTTTATCCAAGATTTTTATGATCATGATATTAATTATGGCTCCTATATCAATAAAACAACTCGATATATTTATAGTGTCTACAAAAATTGTGACTATTGGGCTACCTAGATGATCATATTTATGTGGAAAGAGCTTACCAACAAGAAAATATACTAATTTTCCATCCATCTATGTGTTTTTAGGGTATTTTTCTTCATCCTTCCAGGTTTCTTAATACATAATTCCTACATAGTCTTATTAAGTATTGGTACATCCTTTGTGGTTTGTAGTAAGGAGATCATAATATTTAGGTTTTTTAGTTTTGTTAACATATTAGGTTTTATATAGGGTTCTTCTCTAGCCTTGAGGCACTCAATATATGGTGCTTGGAAGAAAGAACTTTGAGGATTATTTTCTTGAGGATTTTCATCCTCTTGGTGAGGAATCTAAGGATAATATGGAATTGGTGAGTTGCTTTTGTGATCACCAAGTTCATTATGATTGGTAAAGCTAGATAAAGGAGTGTTTTCTCAAGTGAAGGTAAATGTTATAACAATCTATTACATTGATTTTGACTATGTCATCTATTCTAATGGTGTAGATAGGTGTTGCTTGTTTAGTATTATTTGAATTAGCCATGAATTATGTAGGAAGTTGAGGTTATTTAACTTCCTATGGCTGAGATTGTTGTAGAGTAGTGGAAAAACTAGAAAACTAAACTTTTTATTGATTTTGGAACCATAATTACCCTTGATATTGTTGGTCTTGAGGGGATTTTGGTGCCCATTATTGATTTTGTGGAGGCTGCAAGGTCCACTATTGGTTTGACCATCCTATGGTGGACCATTTTTGAGGTTGGTACCAAGGGTATTGATCCCACTATTGAGGAGGTTGTGGCATAGATCATGATATAATTTAATATTATATTATTATAGAATTATAATGAATGTAATTATCCCACATATATGGATAAGTGGTAGTGGTAGGTAGTTGAGTATTATATAATGTGGTAAGAGGATCATATTACGGTTGCAGAGAAGAATATTGTATTGTTGGGATCTCATACTAAGATATATTAAGTAGTGGATTTCTTCCAATAAGGAGTATTATACGATGTTACCATACTTCAAGGGTTTGGTTTATAATTTAAACACATTAAAGTAAATTGTTTTTTCATGTGTGTAAAATTCTTATTCTACTTAATAATTATGAATGAATCTTATTATTTTAATAAATATAAGTAATTTTTCTATAATAAGAAAAGAGGCTAATTACAAGCGATATCAAAGCTCTTTCTAGGGTTGTGTTTCACTACAAAAGTTTCAATTAGTTTTCGACCATCTATTCATTATGAGAAATTTCCAGGGTTGTTTTTAGTTGCAAAAATTATAGCCATCTATTCATTATTTATATCAAAAAATTTATGCTTAGTAAGTGTAGTCTAATAACCTCTTGTAGGATCAAGTGTAAGTCTTGATTTCTTAACTAGTGAACCTACTTGGGCTAACCTCCATCATAATACAATCAGTCCAAATCACCATGACATTGTGTTGATCATGATGCAAGTCAAATATTTAGAATATCTATTACTTTGAAGCTATTAAATTTCACCAAAAAAAGGATTTGAACCTCTAACTTGATTCATAAAAGAACTTAGCTCATACTTACCTATTCATGTTGGTTCCTCCTTCTAATGGATGGAGATGTGTGCATTATTCTTTAAGGGAGGCATCATGATCCCCACTTAGAAATGGAACTAATTATTTAATGAAAGGGCATGAAAATAAATTTAAATCCATAAAAAAGGGTTCCAAATTTTTTTAAAATAAGTGCATACAAAATAAAAACGAAAAGAAAACCTTGGTTTCTCCATTTTTGAATCCTAAATCTTGATAAGATGAGGCATGTTTTATCCAAAACCTATGAAAGGATGGATGGTAAAGAATAGAAATAAATATCATATTTTATTATTATGCTATCATTGTTCACAAGACTTTGAGAAAGAAATTTCCCTAGATTTTGAAGGCTCCAAATGAACCTTCTACATAACCAAGTGATGATGCTCCATACCCACTTTAATACCATGTTGGAATTCACATATATATTTAATAATTAATAGAATATATCCATTCACTCTAATTATATTAAAAATAATAACAATGATGAAAAAAATGTTTATATGATGGGTGTTCTTGAGCATCAAATAATCATTATATTATTTGTAAATAATAACCACAACACTCTAATACAATGGATGGAGTGGTAGGGGGTATTTATACCAATAAAAATTTATAAGTATATAAACAAGTTAACCTAAGCTAACATAAAAAAACATATTTAAGTAAAATATAATTTATAAAGTGGGTTTTATAGGCACCAAATTTTGCTCACCCCATTGCATCCCACGATTCTAAAAAAATTTAGCAACTTACTTAAGTAATATTTTAGCCTTGATTATAGAATTCTAGCATCCAAAATCATTTTTCCACCCATAAGAGAAGTTTTCTAATAGCAACCTTTTCATATTAGTGGCAAACTATTTTTAGGAATTGATTTTGAAAATTTTCCCTCCAATGGTCAAAAAAAGGAGAATTTGTTGCGTAAATAAGTTCACCATCATGAACTTGTGTATGTGGTGAATTTACCCACAAAATTATAAAAAAAATAAGTTTCCCTTATTGAAAACCATTATTATCTCAATTGAGAATTTAGATTTAGAGGACCATGTATCCTTGAAGAAGAAAGGTAAATTCATTATGGGATTTATGGATCGTGGAGGTAGGAAATTATCTAGTCTGCATAATGCTCCCAAAATACCAAAATATTTTAGCAAAATGATAATGTATAATTAAAATTACCTACTTGGCTCTATGATTGTGGCCATTACTTATGTGGAAGATATTAAAACATTATTTTTGTGGAACTAGGAAGCACCAAGATTCTTATAGTCAATTGTGAAGGAAGTTAGGTATGGTTCTCCTAAGGCTTGATTCCTATTTTTCTTACACCTATGGTTGGATGTTTTTTGGATGGTCATTTCCTATCATTTTTATTGATGGGTGTTTTGGTTGGTATTTGATTCAATTTATTAGTCTTCCCCAAGACATTAGTTTAGTTTTTTTCACTTGAATTTTGGGTTCTCCATTTGGTTTTGTTGTAGGCCTATTGCTCTTACCATTTTGTATATTGGTTTGTGGTTCTAGTCTGGTTTCTATGGTCTTTGGTATTTTTCTAGGATCTGTAGTATTTTCTCTTTGTAAAAATTTTGGGGACCCTTTTACAACCCCTTATTATATCTAATAAAAAAATTATTCTTATCCATGCCAACTGAGATAAGATTGGTGTGCCTCAATGTCTTATCAATCAGGCCTTATTTTTACCTTTTGTCAACATAACCCAATATTTTCAACTCTCCAATTTTTCTTTCTTGCTAATTCAAACACCTACACATGAACTTGATAATTTTGCCTCACCTCCTCCCTTCTTAGAATCTATAATTTCAACCCTCATCCTCAAATATAAACACAACATGCTATGGTATGCTATGATATGAGATGGTATGATAGTGAACATCAATGCAATACATTATTCTACATGTTATTTTGCATACTTCTAAGGGTTCTTGTGGTGAAGCTCTATTTTTTATCTCCATGAATTATTAGTTCCCTTTTACAATTTTTATTTTTATCATTAAGAATCTTGAGATAATGCATGTAAGAGCAGTATTTTTGATAGAAAGGGGAGTCCCTTTGGCCATGATTTTTCATGATTTTTTATTATATTTTAAGTTTGACTTTCATTTTTGCATCTAACATTACTTTGTAGAATTTTTGTTCATCAATTGTATTCATTTTGATATCCTAATTCTTATTTTGTATCAAGTTGGTAAATTCATATTAATTCATTTGTAAGACTTGCAAGAATTAGTCAAGGGTTACCACCCATATATTTGAACTATCATCCATTAGATTACACATTGATTTTACCTCTGTAGGTACTCCCTATGAATTCATCACCAATAGCACTAGTAGGCGATGAACCTATTTTTCTTATATTCTATTTATAATATTAATAAATTTTCCCTAGCCTAAGTTCTTTGAGTCTAGAGGAATCTACTCATCTTATTTTCATAGCACAATCCTCTTTTTGCACCTCAAGAGACAAGTTTGTTTGTCATAGGTTCTACAATCCATGACTATTTTCTAAAGGCAACAAACCCACCATACAAGTGGTAAACTCATATCAACTGGTCACCTTATAAATTTTCAAATTAAAACAACTTTTATATTAATATAAATTTGTCTTAACATCACTTTTATTAATCCGTATTAATTTGGAAACATTTTAGTTCTAGTTTATGCATCAAAATTAGTTTCCAAGACACTCATATTCACTTTTATTTAAAGGAATAAGGGGTTTGACTACCAATAAAAAAGTTAGCACTTTCCCAAACAATAAGAAATCCCCCCAAAACTAATTGGTTTTTTGTTTTTCCAATTTTAATATATTTTTGTAGGTTCATAGGTCACAGGATGAGTCTATTGATGGTGGTTTTAGTTCACAGGCAATGAATTTGAGGAGGCAACAAACTTGATTTTAAGTCTAGTAGTTGCAAACCTTAATCCTTTTAGATTCACAGATCATAGGACAAGTCCACAAAAGTAATGAACCTAACTTTAGACTTCAAAATCAATAGTTGTAGATCTTGGGTATATTTATTCCTTTGAGTTATTTTAGTTTAAATTTGAATATGATGTTTGCTCTATGTATTTAGTAAAAATAACGCATTTGAGAAGGAAACATTAAGGAACATAGATTCTTCTTTTCCACAATATTATGATAGCATACAAAAGGATGGGTAATTAAATAACTTATATTTTCTAGTTTTGTTTCATAATAATTGAATTTGAACTGCATTTAGCTTATATTTATAGGTTAAGATTTGTTTAATTTCATTAATCTCTTGAGCCCTTGCTAAAAACATAAAGTTTTATTTTTCCTTGCATAATTTCAACTTAGTCTAGTTCTCACAAGGAATAAAAAATTTCATATATGCTAGTATCTATTTGTTGTATATTATTCTCATTTTGCATCATATTTTTGCATCCTTTTCTAGATTTCAAAAATCTAGGTAATTGTTGAATCAACAAACCAAAACATAGATCTTAGGTAAATCTATAACATACCCTTGATGAGCCCTAACTTCCATTAAATAAAACTCTCATAATTATGATATTAAGGCATGAATATTTATCTAAGTGTGAATCATAGGCTTGGGGGACAACATCCCTAAATCCTTATGAGCACCAGAAATGCTCATTTTATATACACTTTTAAAGGCATAATTATTGGTTTAAATTAGTATTTGAAATGTATATATATATATATATATATTGCATATAATTGATAGAAAATGATTGACTAGTATTTTTAGTGGAAAATGTGTGTAAATGTAGGTTTTTGCTACTAATATGATGTTTTGAGTCTACATCCCATTTGGGCATGGCAATGCATGAAAACATATTGAAAAGAAAAATGGTAAATGATGAAGGCAAATGCTTGACTCATGACTGTTGGTAGTGCCTGAATCCTAACTGTTGGTGGTACCTGCTTCTTGACTATTGGTGGTGCGTGCTTCCTGACCATTTTTGGTGCTTGCTTCTCGACCAGTTTTCTGGTGCTCGACTCCTATTGATGATTGGTCAGTTGACCAAGTCAATGTTGATTTATTGACCAAGTCAACATTGACCGATTGACCAATTGACCATGTACTTTCGAAGGAGGTTTTTGTACAAAATATGGACGATAAATAATTTTTATTCTTATGCATATTAGATTTTTGTGATTAAAATAGAATGAGGCACTTTTATTCTATTTTGACCATGTAAACTTTTTAAAGGCATTATTTTAGGATGCATTATTATAGGATTAGTTGTTACGTACACCTAAGGATTAATATTTATTCCTTTGGTGAACGAAAATTCTTGTAAATAGGAAAATAATATCTATTATTCTAGGATTAGTATTTACGTACACCTAAGGATTATTATATTTATTCCTTTGGTGAACGAACATGCTTGTAAATAGGGAGAATAATATTTGTGTACAAATGTATTGTAATAAATCATGTTACGTGATTAAAAGAGATCATTTTATTACTTTAACAATATCTATATGCGTTCTATATAAGAAAATAATTCATACAAATGTAGGGGTTGAATCAAAGGATCAGAGAAATAAAAGATACAAAGAATTAATTAATTTATTTTTCTGTACAATTTATTAAGAGTTGCAAATACTTTTATTTTTCTTGAAGCAATCTTCATGTAATTAGCTGGGTGGACTATCTGCAGGAGCTCGGGCCCAATCCCTATAGTAGTCCTCCCAATTTTAATTTATGTTATTTATTTTCATTGGTTAGATTTCCTTCTTTCTTTTCCTGCTTTATTTTAATTTAGTTGTGTGTTTATTTCCATGTACGTTTATTTCAGTATTTTAATTTTAGTTTTAGTTTATTTATTTATTTCTCTCCACTTTATTTTATTTAGTTTGTTTGAAATAAAAATGAACAAACACCCCCACAAAACTAAATAGGTACAAAGGAATTCGTTTGTAGACATATACTGTGCATGACACTCACAAGTTTACGAGCTATCCCGAGTTGACAAATTAAATGGAGGTAAGAAATTGAACCATAGATTAACCAATGTTTTGCCCAACATTTTGGCACCATTTTTAAGGAGTGTCTAAACTATAGTGTTTGGGAATGAACCCGATGTACCATATTAAGTGTAGAAGTAGGAATAAATTGTGTTGTTGAAAATTTAGAAAATTAGGCAATGAAGGATTTCCACTATATTTTCAATGGTTTCATAAAATTAGAGAGAAATGACACAAATTGCATTTGATACTATAAAACAATTAAAAAATTTTACCGTCAAACTATTAAGGAGTGTTTATTTACATAGAACCATTAGTGAATTAGGCCTCAAGAAGCCTAGTTTTAACGATGAGAAAAATTACAGGCTTAACAATTCTCAACATATTAGAAAATTTTAATGATGACATTAGTAGTAGGAACATGACATTAGCAAATTAAAAAAATAAAAGAGAGTAGAATTTAAAAATAACATTTTACCAAGAGTATGCTTTTCACTTGCGCTTAAGGCGATTGCACTTAAGGTGATCTAGTGAATCAAAAACTAGCATGTGTTTTTTAGAATACTTCTATATTTTTTATTTATTTTATTAAAAAAAATAGTAGTCATTTATTTGCCTACACAACTTTCCAATGAGTTGAAAGAATTTAGTTTTGAGGCCACAAAGGAAATTGTTTTTCTCATGCTGTAAAATATCATGCTAGTTGATGAAGTAGAGGATAAGAACAAATGAAAATTTAGTCGTATCAAATTTTTGACCAGACTAAAAAACTTATCATAGTCCTCAATTTTTAGAGACTAGTTCAATAGTAGGCATGGGGGAGACCCCACCTTCATTATTGCCACCAACAACACAATGAACTTTATTCATAGTGTTCAATTTAAAAAAAAAAACAATGGTATAGCAAACTACGCAAGGTATCTAGAAAATCAGATGAAATTACTAGGTAAATAGTGATTTTTGAGTTGTTCATATTATAGGTGGAATATGTTTGATCATAAATATTTTGAAAATATGGCTCCACTTTGCAATGATTTATTTAAGAAAGCAATTTTTGGATACTAGAAAAGATCACGACAACAATATGCCTATTGTGGAGGATGTTATCCACATAATCTAGCTAAAAAAAATGTAGAAGGCTAGGAGATCAACTTCCTGGAGGATGTAGCCATTGTTTCCAATAATCAACATCTGCTAAAAAAAATAGTTTAAAATTTATTTTAATGTCATTAATTTAGAATTTTACTTTAATGCCTTTAGTTTAGCTTTTTTATGTTTTGTAGGACAACATGAAGTGTGATGTAGATGAATAAGGAGATGTCTATGAATATTTCGTAAAGTGATATTCATATGTGGAGTTCGTAATAGAACTATACAAACCATTTTGTGTACCTTGATTGTGTATCTTCCAGTATAAACATATGAAGCGAGTAGTGTTTGCCTTAACAACACAGGCACCCGAAGGCAAGCTAAGTAACCCTAATCAAGTGAAAGACTTCCAGCCTAAGGTTTTTGTGGAACTTGAGAAAAAGTTGGTTGCAAAGTGCATGATTATTATAGTCTGAGAAGATGGTGGAAAAAAAGTTAGAGATGCTACACCAAGAACAGAGTAGAGTGCCAAGATGATGTTCTAGTAATAGTCAATGGGCTTCATTTTCATCTAGCTCACATTTATAAGATTGGATCAGACATCGACATGGGGGAGACCTGATATCATACCAATAATTTTGATGAATATTCATACATTCATCTAAAAAAAATGTGTGGGGAGGCACCTGAATCCCATATACAAGCACCTAATTCCCATATACAAGTGCTTTCTTCCAATGTATAGGCCATATACAGGTGTTTGCTTCCCATATACAAGCCATACATAGGCCATATACAAGCATTTTCTTCCCATGTATAGGCCATATACAAGTTCCTTCTTCCCATATAAAGGTCGTATATAGGCGCTTACTTCCCACATACAGGCCTGACTCTCATGTAAAGGCGCATATCTCCTAAAAAAAATATCCAAAAATTGAAAAATTTTGGAAAATTTCATAATTATGAAAAATTCTAGAAAAAAATTCCAGAATCTAAAAAAAAAAACTGTTAAATTTTAGAAACTGAAAAATTCTGAAAATTTTGAGAATCTAGAAAAATTATGCAAAATTTTGGAAAAAAAATCCAGAAACAAAAAAATTCTGCAAAATTCTAAAAAATTCTAGAATCTGAAATTTTTTGGCAAATTCTAGAGTCCGGAACAAAAAAAAAAAGAGAAAAAAAAGCATGGAAATTGTTCTTCTTAACATAGTTTTTCTTTTTTCTTTGTAGGAAATCGTGCCCTGAGTGCAATATATAGACAACTTGGGAAACATAGGCCTATTAGGCACATGTTCTACGATTCTTGTTTTCCTAGCTTTTGTGTGTTTTTTTCTTTGCAAGAATTGTTGCCTTGAGTGCAATCTGTAAGTAGCTTGGGTAACCTAGGTCTATTAGGCATAGGTTCCAGGATTCCTATTTTTATACTTTTGTGTGGTTAGTTTTGTAGAACAAGGCCTTGAACAATCGATAGGTAACCGAAGAGCTTAAACTAGACCTAATAGATACAAGCATCCCGTACCATACTAGGAGAGCAACACTATGAAAAAAGATACTTATTTTCTACCAAGGAGATAATGCCTACTATCATAGTAGAAGAAGTACCTTCTTCCCACCAGGATGAAGGCACTAATAAAAGGTATCAATCTTCCACTAGGAAGAAGAGATGCCTAAAAGGAAAATGATGAAAATGTATATATTTATGTATATATATTATCTCCAAGATACATAAATGTCACAACAACATTTTTTGGGTCATCACAATTTCAAGCCACATGTAGACGTTTTGCATCATCCAAAATTGTACATATCATGATCTACAAAATTCACCCAGTTATGTATTGTGTTTTTTATTAATTAGATGCATAGTTATTTTAAAAATTATTTCTATGTTAATACCAATAGATGCCCCATATTTCTCTTTATTAATTCTCCCATCAGAATTTAGCCACATAACATGCCTCAGATAGGAGAATAATTTCATTGCCCTAGGAATATTAAAAAAAACAAAAAATATATATAGATAGGTGTTTGCTTCTCATATATAGGCCATATACAGGCTCCTGCTTCCCATATACAGGTGCTTGATTCCCATATATAGGTGCCTGCTTCCCATATATAGGCCATATACAGGAGCCTACTTCTCATATACAGGCGTCTACTTCTCATATACAGGCATGAATCCTATATATACAGGCACTTACTTACCATATACAAGTGCTTGACTCCCATACATACAGGCGCCTGCTTCCCATATACAAGGAGGCGTCTGTTTCCCATATACAGGTGGTTGCTTCCCATATAAAAAAATAAATAAATAATAAAATAAAATAAAATCTATACCGAGGTGCTGTGACATGAGGACATGTCAATTCTTTCGGCATGGGAGAATGATGAGCACCAGAAATGCTCATTTTATATACACTTTTAAAGGTATCATTATTGATTTAAATTAGCATTTGAAATGTATTTTTATATAGTTTTTACATATAATTGATAGAAAATGAAGTATTATGCTTGACTAGTGTTTTTAGTGGAAAGTGTGTGTAAATGTAGGTTTTTGCTACTAATCTGGTGTTTTGAGTCTACATCTCATTTGGGCATGGAAATGCATGAAGACATCTTGAAAAGAATAACGATAAATGGTGAAGGCAGACGCTTGAATCATGATTGTTGGTGGTGCTTAATTCCAGAATTTTGGTGGTGCCTGCTTCCCTACTATTGGTGGCACCTACTTCATGATAATTTTTGGTGCCTACTTCCCAACCTATTTTTTGGCGCTCGAATCCTATTGATGATTGGTCGGTTGACCAAGTCAATGTTGATCAATTGACCAAATCAGCGTTGATCGGTTGACCAACTGACCATGCACTTTTGAAGGAGGTTGTTGCACAAAATATGTAGGAGAAATAATTTGTATTCTTATGCATATTAGATTTTTGTGATTAAAATAGAATAAAGCACTTTTATTTTCTTTTAACTATGTAATATTTTTAAAGGCATTATTTTAGGATGCATTATTCTAGGATTAGTTGTTACGTACATCTAAAGATTAATATTGATCCCTCTGGTGAAGGAACATGCTTGTAATTAGGAAAATAATATCTATTATTCTAGGATTAGTATTTACATACACCTAAGGATTGGTGAACGAACATGCTTGTAAATAGGGAGAATAATATTTGTGTACAAACGTATTGTAAAAAATCACGTTACCTAATGAAAAGAGACCATTTTATTATTGTAACAAGATCTATATACATTCTATATAAGAACACAGGGAAGAAAAATATAGGGGTTGGATCGAAGGATCAGAGAAATAAAAAATATAGAGAATTACTTTATTTATTTTTCTGTATAATTTATTAAGAATTGCAACTACTCTTATTTTTATTGAAGTAATATTCATTTAATTAGCCAAGTAGACTATTTGTAGGAGCTCAGGACCACTCCGTACAGTAGTCTTCCCCATTTTAATTTATGTTATTTATTTTCATTAGTTAGATTTCCTGCTTTCTTTCTTGCTTTATTTTAATTTAGTTGTGTGTTTATTTTCTTGTACTTTTATTTTAGTATTTTAATTTTAGTTTATTTATGTTAGAATAAAATATTATATCCTAAGTGGTTACTAGGATAAGTTTGATTGACTGTATTAGATCCAGTTAGTTATGATCCAATGGATCATATTGTATCCCTTTGCTATTTTTTTTTGGTAAATAAAAGTCTTCATTAATTACCGGGTTTTGCAGGTTAACCCAAAACCTATTACAATATCCAACCTTCTGCTGAGATTGTAGATCCTAGTCATCCTTGAAACTTTCTTACCAAAAATTGTGTTGAATCCCCTACAACACCTTACTAACAAGGCACACCCATACCTAAACATAACTATAAACATTACTTACATTGATAGGAAATTGAAGTTTGGAACTTTGCACTTGTGAAACATGTTGCTTGCCCATTTCCTATTCTTTGTCGAAATCCTCCAAGGCTTACACCCTGTTACCTTCATTTCCAATTTGGTATGATTTAGAGGGAAACTCCATAGTTATTACCAGCTCCATGGGGAAAGAACACCCATTCATCTTTCTCCTTAACGGGTAGGTTTCTTTTCATGACTAATAATGTTTTCCACTTCACGTGGCACACCTTGTGTCCATGTCACCAAACTACCAACATCAACACCTATGTTGGCTAATTTGTTATCTGACCTGTTGGCCTCATGGTACACGTGACGAGCCCTCCTATTCTGTCTTGCCACAAAAAGGATTCTCACTTCATGGATGACTCCCTTGATTCTCCATGGAGGTTTTTTTCCATTGGTTAACAGGTTGATGATGTTCATCGAATCATCTTCAATCATCAAGTTACCTTGAGTTACTTGGGCTACTTGCAACCCTCTCCAAATGGCTCTAGCTTCTGCTTCATTATTAGTTTTGATTCCCAATGGTTTAGTGAAGGCCTTGACCAGATTTCCTTGATGATCCCTAATTATTCCTCCAGCTCCAGCTCTTCCCGGGTTCTCCTTGGTTGCACCATCAAAATTTAGTTTAAACCAACCCTGGGGGGTGGCTCCCAAGAAATCCCATTTCTAGGATTGGGCAAAGGAATGGAAGGTTTGTCCTCAATACCTAAGGCCCGAGCTAATTGTTTTTATTGGGGAGGAATTGAGTGGTTCTCATCCACTAAGGTGCTAAGGTTTTCTTTCGCAAAGACAATAATCCAGTTGAGGATGGTTTTTGGGATGTGAATGGTATCCTTAAAGGCTCTATGGTTCCTTTCTAGCCAAATCTGCCAGAGAAAATGATGCCAACATATTTTCCATAGGTACTTAAGTTTTAGGCTAACAAAGGGTTGAGGCCATTGATGGAACACTTCAGATATACGATCAGGCTTAACCCACGAGATCCTAAAGGCTTGGAAAATTTCATCCAGGATAGACTCCGCTATCGGACACTCTAGGAACAAGTGTTGGGTAGTCTCCCATCCTACCCTGCACATGTAGCAATGGTTAGCAATAACCATACCTTTGGATAACATATTGTCCATAGTGAGGATTTTTCTTTGAATCACCAACCATGAAAAAAAGGATATTTTAGGAATTAAGCCTTTGATCCAAACCAAACTCGGTTGAAATTGTTGACCTTCCACATTGAGAAGCAAATTATAGGCAGACTTAACTGTGAAGTGACCACTTTCAGTCTCAGCCCAAACAATGTGATCTTCATCCTCTCTAGAGGGAATAATTTGCTGAGTTAAAATGTTATAAAGCTCTTCAGACTCGGCTTCAAAACCCTGTACTCTAATGTGTTTCCACCTGTTGATATTTATATCTTGCCACATATAATTTGCAACCTTCTTCCCAATATATTGCTCCATATGCTCTTGAATCCTAGCCAAATGAGGATTCTGGGATAACTCCTCAGCTCTCACCCACCGATCCTTCCAAAAGTCTATTATTTGCCCATTTCCTAGAATCCATCTAAGACCTTTCATGATAAGATCCCTGCTCGTGAGGATTACCTTCCAAAAAGCAGAACCCCTTTTTGCTAAGTTGTCATTAAGGAAGTTCACACCTTGGAAGTATTTCCTCTTAACTATGGCAGTCCATTCATTATCGACCTTAGTCAATAATCGTGACGCTTGTTTGGCTAACAGAGCTGTATTGAGATGAGCAACTCTCCTCAATCCTAACCCCCCATCAGCTTTAGGTTTGCAAACCTTGTTCCAACCTACTAAATGGATCCTTTTCTTATCCTCAGTGCCTGACCAGAGATTTTTTTTTTTAAGCTGCTCAATTTTGTGATACACCTTGCTGGGAGCTCTGAACACTTATATGAAGTAAACGGGTATACTTTGAAGTGAAGCCATAGTTAAAACTGCTTTGCTTGTTTGAGATAATAGATGTCCTTTCCAACCTGCTAGATTTTTTTAGATCCTCTCCAGAACTATGTTCCACATTGATCCTTCAATTTTCCCCGTAAACATGGGAAGACCTAAATAGGAGGTGGGAAGGGATGCAATCTGACATTCCATGATCCTTGCTATGTTGTTTTGCCTAGGAATGGGGGTATTGATGAAATAAAGTCTGCTCTTATTAAAATTCACTTTCTGTCCAGCCGCTTCTTCATACATTATGAGAATATTTTTAATCCTTCTTGCCTCAACCACGGAAGCCAAAGTCAGTAGCAATGTATCATCAACAAATTGTTGATGTGTCACCGGGGTAGTTAGCGACGTGGTCTTGATACCAAATATGAGTCCATCTACCGTTGTTGCCTTAATGGTTCTTCCCAAGGCCTCAGCTACAATGATGAACAACATAGGACTTATGGGATCTCCTTATCTTAGACCACATTTACTTTGAAAAAAACATGCAGTAGACCCATTAACCAAAACTAAAAAACAAGGCTTAGAAATACACTCTCTTATTAACTTGACCCATTTCATGTTGAAGCCAAATTTTAATAAAACTGCCTCTAGGAATTCCCAATTTATCCTGTCATAAGCTTTGTTCATTACTAACTTTAAAGCCATGACTATTTTTTTGGTCTGAGCGGTTGTATGAAGAGCCTCATGAACAGTAATAACTCCATCTAAGATTGATCTTCCTTGTACAGAACTTCCTTGACTTGGATCAATGATAACCGGTAGAATAAACATCAAGTATTTCATTTTCTATCATGGTATCAGAGCAGGCCTTCTCTGTCCTATGAGCCTAAGGAGCATTCCTCATGGGAAGATTTCCCTCATGGAAATTCCCCCCTTATTTCTTCCTCCCCATTATTATTTTTTTTTGAAATACCGAGGGAGTATGCTCTCTATATCTTTTGATGGATCAGAAACCAAATGGTTGAAAAAAAAAAAACTGTAGTTTGGGAGTTCATTTTATTTTATTTTTTTTCTGGGTTTTCAGTATTATACCGCAGATCTGGGTTTGCAAAACAATATTTTTTGCTATGAAAAAGATATATTTTTTTTTGGGTCTTGTTACTTGCTGAGTGGATCTGGTCTAGATTGGATGAGGGGACCATATTCTCCATTTTTGGTGCATCGAATAATTTCTTGTTCTATAAATGGCTGTGTCTACTCTTCCGTGTCCTCCTTGTGTGAGATCATTTTGCAAAATAGCCAGATGGAGTAGGAGCAGATCTCCTCTTGTTCCTAACATTGAAGGAGTTTGAATGTTTATTTCTCCAATCAATCCAAACAAGCTTATGATGCAAAAGAAGTTTTTTTTGCCATGCTCTACAAGGATGATGACAAGAAGTTTTATCTTTGCTCAATCGATCTGTAGTTGACTATGAATGTGGATCTAGAAAATATTATCTACAACATGACTGCGAAACCACCGACGTAATGGACTAGTTGTCCCAGGATTCGTGGGATTTGTGAGATTTACCCACTATCAATTTTTTTATTACCAGTGCACCAGAAACAAAGTTTGTTGTTAGATCATGGTTTTGGACGAGAAGAAGTTTTTAGCAGTACTTTGTAAGAGAATATTATTGATCAACATTGTGATGTTGTGCTCCAGGAGGAGATTGCGTGATTTCATCTCAAATATTTTTTTTATGCTACTGACCACCGTTGGTTGGTTACTTATGACTCAAATTTGCTTCAATTTTTCAAATGGAATCCCCCTCCCCATGCATCTATGTGTATCCAAGAAAATAGAAAGGACATCATTTTTGTTGTTGTTGCTGGAAGGAAAAAACAAAATATAAGCTGCTATCATTTTTTCTAACGCGGAGGGGACATTTATGGAAGATGCAACTATCGAGGATCAGCTTGGCAGCTTGTACATATGGGCTGGCTAACGTAGTTTCTGATCATAGAATCACCACTGGGCAAATGGAGACCCCTGAATGCATGCTAAGTATATTGTTAGTTCACTCCTTTGACAGTGGTGCGGTGAGCATTTGCGGAATGTAGTGGTTTGTTATCCCTTTTTCATCATTCAAATGTTCCCTCAAAATAAATTGAGATGCCTACGCAAAATGACCTCTTGTATCTGATGCATGCACAAAACAACAAGAAATTTGAGATCTGGTGATCTTGATGGAGATAGCATTAAAATTGCTCTACGATTGCGCATTTTCTGTAGGCACTCAAAATTTCCACATCATTGGCATGTGATGAGATGCATTTGGCTACGTCTTTGGAGGTGCAACATGAAATTACACAGAGTTGAAGGCCATGTGTTATGACGCAGAATTGATGCCATCGATGAGAGAATCCCAGTGCCGACTATCTTTGCATAGTGAAATATAATCTAATATTTGGGTGCATTACGGTAAGTTATGCGCCATGGCTTACTGTGTGTGCCTACAATAGTTTAAGTGGGATTCCAGGCTAGGAGAAATAATGACATTGAAAATAACATAGTGGGAGATAGATCCAGTGAAAATGGCACGAAATTACACCCCATTGGCATCCGAATTCAATGCGGACGTACGAGACTCGACATCAGGGTGATCAGAGTGGAGGTGTTGCACGATCTTCTCAGTGTGGACTTACCATTCATGTGTCACACAAGAAATATCGTCAAAGGCCTACTGTGGGAGAAACAAGCGATGGAACAATTTTTTGTTACATTTGGTTGGTGGGCCCCGAATAGAACCAGAGTAGAAGGCCCGACAAGTGTTAACCATGGCGTGCCAGGGCATCTCGGGTGTGTACCACTTGGAGTTGCGGTTACATTAGTAAAATATACGTGAGAAAGACCGCATAGATTTCCAGGAGTTTTGGAGGGCGGAGTTCTACAATAGCTAATGCATTTTGTTACATGATGGAGCACACATTTCTCAATTTTTTTCCAACTATCCTCTCTCCATTTTCTTCACTAGAGTTAGGGTTGAAAATGCTTCATTCTATGATATGCGGGGCTTAATTCTATGATATGCGGGGCTTCATTCTATAGATACATTGAAGGGACCTATTTGGGACTTGTTGTTCGCTGAGCAATCGCCTGACAAATTTTTTTTTGGAAGAGTAGTATTGGAGAATGCGAAGCTCAAGTATGAAAGAACCCCAAGGTATAATATCTAACAAAAAGTTTTCATGGAAGCTGCATAGGACTGTTGAGATCATCACGGTTGAAATTTTTTTATAACATGTCATCAATCGTAGGCCCCATGACTTCATCGGGAGGAGAGTAACCTCATATGCTCTTAAAACGTAATGGCACCCCCGCCAAAGGCACACATTTTTTTTGCCCATCATACTCAAGAACCAAATGCATGAGAATGCAAGTCAGTCTGTAAGTCCGCATTCTCTCTGGCAGTCATTGTTGCTCCTATTTTTTTTTGCAATCCAAAGTTCTGGTTTCAGCAATCAAGAAATATTTGGCATCTATATCGACGACATCTGTGCAGGCAGATTCTATATGTGAAGCCAACTAATTCATCACAAGTGTGTGTTGTATTACCAACATTCCATGTTGAATGATAATACCGTGGATGATGATTCTTCTATTCAAGTCGTGGAAGTTCATTAAAATATTTTGTATTTATCTGAACGGAGTTTCCCAAGAGAAGATCATGCGCATTTATTGACTATGACAAGATCGTCTGCATCTATTTTTTTAGAAGTTGTGTATGTTTTTTTTTAGATGTTGATGCCCATGAAGGGTCAAAAGCACGTAATTGTGCTGAAAGAGCTTCAATTTTGCACACCACCGAATTTTGGGCAATGATAATATTTCTCTGGTTGAAAACAAACACATGCAATGCAGTCATTTCATGGTGAATCACAGTAGCAAAAGTGGTAGATCATGCTACCTCCAGTTCATTGTGGTGCAGATAATGTGGAATGATATGTGGAGCTTCATAGAGATATTTCCAGTACAATGAACAGTATAGTATTGCCTCATGAAGTGTAAAAAGTGTGTGAAGAAGTAACAAATCATTCAAAAGCATGTGGCCTATTTCTTGCAGGAGGTAACACTTAGTGTTTGAAAGTTGGAATAGCAAGTGACCCATAAGCACAATAGCCACATTTTGTATTTAATATGTGTGAAGAGGGCATGATCAGAGCCTTGGCGGTTATATTATTTGACCGTTTATACAACGTCGATTATGAAAGCTGCATGTCGTGATGGGCGGTTTTTTTCGCCTGATGTCCTCTTCTTCACGGACATAATATTTTTTCTTGCCATGCAAGACACCTTTTTTCTATTTTTTGTTGGCACATCAGTTGCGTGGCTTAGAGTCGTTGTCAACGACAATCCTGGACTACAGTCATCCACAGTAAATCTGGATTACTCATTGAAAAAATTGCACATTGCGGTACCTCCCATCAAAGTTTGGAAAAATTTTGTGTGCAATTTTTCTTCTGAAGCATCCTCCACACTAAAATCCATTCCAATGCGTGAAATGAAATGCAACTGTTTAAGTCCACCTTGTTTTTTCTTGCTGCGTGTTCCTATACAAAGCAACTTTTTTGCTGCCTAATTACGTGCTCCCAGAAACTGTGAAGGGCAATTGTGGATAGCTTGTTCCAACTGCTGAATTTTAAGGCGCTTTGGACATCGCTTCCTGTAACTACGCATAGGGACATGATCTGCATAGATGGCGATCTATTTTACTACCTGCTGCACTATGGTGGAATTTGTTATTATTTGTGTGATTTTTGAAAGATTGTTCATGCCGAAATAAAAAAAATCTCCATCACCACAATGATCTTCATCTCCTTCATGCTCCTGAGCACTCGTTGATGTCCAACATTGTTTCAGCAGAACGTGCAAGCCTGGGGTGGACGATTCTTTTTTTGGTCACATAATTTTGCCACTGATGGTGGAAATGCACATTTGTTTTTTTTTTCCTACTATTGTTTCCATATTTTTTGTTGTGCACTTCATGGTGGTCGCACGAGTTTTCTGTGATGTGAGGCCCATAGCCACTACAAATTTAAATTAGGTATTTTGTTTGGTTGCTATAAATTGATGGCCCGAACCTATATTCAATATGACAATGTGAAAGCAGAGTTGAGGAACTGACTGATTTGATCAATGTTAGATATGTTCAATGGAGCTCGGCTGCAAGCACGCAGCGGTGGACGCCAGTATCAAAGCGATGGACGCCAGTGTATCGAGATTCTCCAACAAGCTCTCGTGCTTGGTTTCGCTACTTTGGAGCTGTCTTTTTTTTGGACCTATCGTAGTATATTAGTGGGCCCATTAAAATGTTATTTTATTAGAGAGGGGACATGCGGTTTTCTATTTACAACATAAGCAAGGGGAATTTTTTTTAATCGTAGGGCCCTTTATTGCAATGATAGTTAAACAACGAACAGAATTGCATTGCATTGATTTGTTTAAATAATGAGTTACACAGCCGGGAATAGTCACGGCTGAACGGAACTGTTACATGGTTGTAACAGTGTAACAGTTCATCTAATAAAGAAATAAAGACAAACTAATGTACGCTAACATCCCCCTTTATTACATTATTTGGGTAATGTAATAACTAATAGCTATACTAACATCCCCTTACATCATAAAGAGAGCTGCGAAACAATTCAAATTTGACACGTCCAAGTGCCTTAGTGAAAATGTCTGCAACTTGAGCATCGGTGGGAATGTGCTGAAGCTGAATTCGGTGCTTTGGAACTTCATCTCGAATGAAATGACATTGTGTGTCAATGTGCTTTGTTCTTTCATGATGGACTGGATTCTTGATGAGGTTCAGAACACCCTGATTATCGTAAAACAAGTGTATTGGAGATTTTGATGGATGGCCCATACTTGTCAGAATGCGACGTAACCATATCACTTCGCACACAGCTTCACGTGCGGCGCGATACTCGCCTCTCGTTGATGAAATAACAACCACCTGTTGCTTTTTGTTGTGCCAAGAGACAGGACCGGATCCCAGATGAAAAATGTATCCAGAAGTTGACTTGCGATCATCAAATGATCCGGCATAGTCGGAGTCCGTGTATCCTTGCAAGAAGAATTTGTTGTTCCTCTTGTATTCTAGGCCATATTCCATAGTACCACGGACATAGTGAAGAACATGTTTTGTTGCTTTCCAATGAGTGGTCTTAGGCTCCTGCATGAACCTCGAAAGATAGTTGACAACAAATACGAGATCTCGGCCTAGTATTGGTCGGATATATGAGACTCCCAATCAACTCGTCGATAGAGAGTACCATCTACCCGAGGTGAATCATCATATCGCAATAATTGAAGTCCATTCTCCATCGGAGTTGCCATTGGCTTGCAATCGGTCATGCAATATTTTTCCAAGCAATGTCTTGGCATATTTTTTCCGAGACACTTTGATGGAGTGCTCCTTCCGGCTGAATTCCAGGACCAAGACAAGTAATGGAGAAGTCCGAGATCCGTCATCTTAAAAGATTTGCACAAGTTTCTTTTGACAAGTAGAGATCATAGTTTTTGAACTCCCGGTAATGAGCAGATCATCCACATAGAGTACAAGCAACACTATCTCGAAACCCTGTTTCTTGAAATAGAGGTTTGCATCCGACGGACATCTCTTAAATCCATGCTGCATAAGGTGATTGTCCATTTTTATATACCAAGCTCGAGGAGCTTGTTTCGGACCATATAAGGATTTGACCAATTTGCAAACCTTCTCGCTCTTGGCCTTCCACTTCAAATCCTTCGAGCTGAGTCATATAGACTTCTTCTTGGAGATCACCATTTAGAAAGGCACTTTTGACATCCATCTGGTGAACTTTCCACCCATATTGTGCTGCCATAGCACACATAACCCGAATTGTGGTCATCCGAGCAGTAGGTGCAAAAGTTTCCTCGTAGTCAATGCCTTCCTTTTGAGCATAGCCCTTTGCAACAAGGCGGGTCTTATGCTTATCAATTGTTCCATCTGCCTTGTACTTGACTTTATATACCCATTTGCAGCCAATGGGTTTCTTTCCATGCGGCAAATCAACAAGCTTCCAAGTTTTATTCTTCATCAAAGACTCATACTCTGTATCCATAGCAGCCTTCCACTGAGGCTCACTAAAAGCATCTTGCACTGATGTAGGTTCAAGACCATCTATGGTAGACATGAACGCCCTATCATCATCAATATCCATATCCTCTACTTCTGTACTTGGAGTTACAGAAAGTTCCTCAAAAGATTGACAAAGATCATCAACCTCACCAGTTTCTTTGGCTTCTCTTTCCTTTTGAGCCATACTGCGTGTACGAGGTCTATCCAAATTCAAATTGGGAGGAGTGGATAAATTTGCGTCTTTGATTGTATTTGTACACCATTTAGGATTCTTCTTCGATGGAGTTGAAGAAGATGTAGAAGGACCTCCTGTCTATGTTGACGAAGGAATATTCTCTTCCTTAGATTCCACAATATCTTGGTGTACTTTAGATGTGCTCTATGATGTGAAAGCTTCATCAAAGACAACATCTCTGCTGATATGAATTTTCTTGGTCAAAGGATCTATCAAACGATATCCTTTAGAGTGCTCAGAATAACCAAGAAAAATACATCTCAGTGTTTTCTCATCTAGCTTCTTCCTTTTCTCTTTCGGTATGTGCATGAAAGCGTGACACCCGAAAATACGTAGATGAGATATGGAGGGTTTTCGACCACTCCATGCTTCTTGTGGAGTCATTCCTTTTAGGGCCTTTGTGGGTGCCCTATTCAACAGATACACTACAGTGGTGACAGCTTCTGCCCAATATTGTTGCCCAAGAGTAGCTCCTGTGAGCATACAACGAACCATTTCCATGATAGAACGGTTCCTTCTCTCAGCAACTCCATTTTGCTGAGGAGTATAGGCAGTTGTTAATTGTCTCTTGATTCCATGCTTATCTAGGAATGAAAAAAATTCATTAGAGGTAAACTCTCCCCCTCGATCTGAGCAGAGGGTTTTAATAGAAGCTCTTGACTCCTTCTCAACGGATTTCTTGAACTGTTGGAAGAATGCGAAAGCTTCAGATTTCAGTTGGAGAAAGAAAACCCACATCTTTCATGAGTAGTCATCTACGAATAACTGAAAGTACCTCTTCCCTCCACAACTGTTGGGTGTGAAAGGACCGCATAGATCGATGTGAATTAACTCCAGAGGTTTTCGTGCTCTTTTTGAGCTCTTCTCAAATGGTACTCTATGTTGCTTTCTTGCCAAGCAGTCAGAGCACACTGGAAATGTGGCAAAAAGGGAAGGAAGACCCTTTACCATCTCATACTTACTAAGCTCAAGTAAGTAGCCAGAACTAAGATGCCCATATCTCTTGTGCCATAGGGAAGTTGCCTCCTTGGTAGAGACAGTCATGGCAACATGTGGAGTAGAGATAGCATCTAGTGCAAATAAGTTGTGCTTATATGAAGCTGTTGTAATCTGCTTACCCTTCCTGGTAATAGTACAACACTTCTTGCCATTCTCAACACAAAATTTGACAACCATATTTCTATCCAGGATTTGTGTGACTGACAACAAATTGTTAGCCAATCCTGGAACATAGAGGACTTTGTCAATATGACACTTGCCATCAAGAAGAGTGACTGAAACTGTACCCTCTCCCTGAACCCTGTAGGTTTTATCATTAGCAATGGTGACAGGTTTGCCCTCTTTGGCCACAAATGATTCAAACCACGATCTGTCGCCAGTCATGTGTTTGCTAGCTCTAGAATCGACATACCAAACAGGATCCCCTGTGTGGAATCTGTGGTAGTCATGAGCACCTTATGTGCCCATTCAGAAACTGAGTCAGATTCTTCAACAACAACATTCACCTGGGGTTGCTTGTTTTTATTTTGTGGTTTGTTTTGGCCTTTCTGCTTGTTCTTATGCCAACACTCGTTGGTGTCATGGTTGTCTTTCTCACAGATCTTGCACCACCTCTTCTTCTGTTGAGGTTGTTTGCCTTTTCCTTTCGTATCTTGTTGAGAATTTTCTCCTTTCTGAAAGTTGCCTCCTTTTTTTCCATTACCTTTCTTCCTAGAACCCTGTCTGTTGGTGTATAGGGTTGTATTAGAAGAATCATCCTTGTGAAGTTGGCGTGCCTCCTGTTGTTCAAGCAGATTGACCAACTCGGTGTAGGTAATTTTTCATTGAGACACCTGGATGGAGGTTATCAACATATCAAATGAATAAGGTAAAGCTCTCATCACAAGTGAAATGAGAAGCTTTTCGTCCATAGTATCTCCCAAAGAACTCAATTTCTCTTTCAACTCAGACACTGCACAGAAAGAGTTCAACTGTTTCACCCTGTCTCAAACTCAGGTTATGAAGTTGTTGTTGAAGATGAAGAATGGTGGATTCATTCTTTCCCTCATAGATGGTTCTAAGGGCATCCCATGCCTCTTTACCACTTGCACTTCATCTAAAATAGCAAACAAAATGAGCACCTTTGCTCTACTGTCTTTCTTATCAAAAGCTATCTGATCTGCAGAAGGACCTGTGGATCCTGCTGTTGGTGAAGGCCTAGTTGCTACTCCAGTAACAATATCCCACAAATCTTCCATTTGGAGAATTGCCTTCATCTTATGTTTCCATGGTGTATAATTTGGACCTTTCAATAACTGATGCGGATCAGTCATCAACTTTGCAACAACGGCCATAGTGAAGGTTCCTTATATCACCAATTGGTCCCCCTTTCTATATACCTTTTGCTAGGCCGTTATACCGTATAAAATACCCGCCCTTACGTGAGGGAAACTATAGGTATTTAGAAAGATAAACAAAAAATCACCCACCCTTACGTGAGGGAGACTATAGGTGAGTTTTAGAGATCATACGATACGTGGAACATAAGCGGTACTGAAAGGGAATCGCCTTGTTGATGGCACCTACCATAGAAGATTCTTCTCATGCGTGGGGCGTAACTTCACCTAAACACTATGAAGAATACTTTGTCAAGATTTACGCCTAAACACAAGTGCAATAAAGGGTAGTGGATGGAGTAAAAAAATGCAAAAATGGCTAACTTATCTCTCCTCGATGATTTATATAGAACAAGCTCAGACATCGTTGTAGCAGCTATATTAGGCGGAAGATACAGTAGCCAAATCACAACAGCTTTACCTGTAAGTGCTGGCCAGAGGTATCACAAATACCGAACGCTGCAGTGCAATAAAT
Organism: Wollemia nobilis; assembly: GCA_028583015.1. Classification (NCBI taxonomy): domain Eukaryota; kingdom Viridiplantae; phylum Streptophyta; class Pinopsida; order Araucariales; family Araucariaceae; genus Wollemia; species Wollemia nobilis. The sequence goes on from JAQPPZ010001045.1 coordinate 2,496,808, forward strand.
TGCACGGATGGGTTTTAATTATTTCGGGGACTTAGGGAGTGTTTTGATTTAAATTTTTAATGTTATAGTGCAAAAATGAAATATGCAACATACAACAAAAAAAATGCCCACAAGAATAACCCACAAGGTGTCGTTCACAGCCGAAAATGTACCTTTTACAATTCGCCAAATTGCTATTTTTTAGAAAATTACTCACTATCCCCCTTTGATTTTTTGAAAAAAAATATCCCCCCTTACAAGATTCTCTTTTAACAAAGTATTTTAATAATTACTATACTTTTAAAATTAGTTTTAAAACTTATAAAAAATAAATTAAAATTAAATTTTAATTTATAAAGTTTAAAAAACTATAAAAAATAAATTAAAATTAAAAATTTTAATTAAAAAATAATAATTAAAAAAAAAAATTGCAAAAAAAAATTATACCTTGAGGGGGAGTCGGCGGGATTTGAACCCCCGACCTGCAGGCTCCCTGAGCCTTACCGCACGGCTCACGACCACGTGAGCCAGCGGGCTGATCCGAGAGGATCAATCAACCTCCTCCCTTTTCAACGCCCGAATGGTCCTCCTCCTCGGCCTCACGCACTGCTGCTCCGTCGCGCTTTTGCTTCGCCGCTTTTTTTTTTATTTAAAAAAAAAAAAATGGGGGGGGGGAGGGTGCGCGCCGCATGCATTTCGTGCTACGCACAAGGGTGGGGGGGGGGGGGGGGTTATACCCCGTTCGGCCCGGGCGGGAATTTTAAATTAAATTCCCACTCGACGGGGGGGGTTATTCTCAACCCCCGTGCGCTCTATCACGCTGCAGAGTGTCGTCGCTCTGTTGCACTCTGTTGTAGAGTGCAGAGCATTCGCATTGCAAAGCGTAGAGCGTCCGCGCTCTATCGCAGATGTCACGACGCTGTCTATGTGCGCGCTCTGCGACGTCACCTGTGCGTCGCGTCCATAGTGATGCGGACGTGCTGTCGGGCGTTCGCGCGGCTCTCCTGCACGGACCTCCTTCGCATCGCGTCACGCGACGTCCGTGGTGCTACGGGGCATTCGCGTGGACCTCCTTCGCGTTGCGTCACACGACATCCGCGATGCAGCAAACGTGCTACGGGGCGTTCGCGCGGCTCTGCGCGAGCGTTCCACCCTGCGCGTATTTTTTTTTTTTAAATTTCAGCTGCTTTCTTTCACTGTACGTCGCGCGATTGCGCGTGGCGTATAAAAAAATTTGCCTCTGCAAAAAAAAATCCGCTGCCCAGCAACCTTACCGAACTGGCTCTGATGCCAAGTTAAACAACGAACAAAATTGCATTGCATTGATTTGTTTAAATAATGAGTTACACAGCCGGGAATAGTCACGGCTGAACGGAACTGTTACATGGTTGTAACAGTGTAACAGTTCATCTAATAAAGAAATAAAGACAAACTAATGTACGCTAACAATGATAGGGGTTTCTTTAATAATAGTGGGTGAACCACTATTTTTTAAGCCACCTAATATTCCTTTCATAAGAATAAATGGCCCACATATCAATTTTAAAACAAAATATTTAAGCTAAAAGTTCTTTTGAGAATATTCTTTTATGAGGGAAAGAAGAAGACTTGTTTTTCCTGTAATGAAGAACTATTTTACACCCAATCATAGGGGTATTTATAGTTGTCAAAAAGATTTTTTTGAGACGGACGCATTAGTGATGTCCAATTTCTATTTTGAGGCACTTTAAAGTATGTTTTTTGACCTCAAAATTATTGTATCAAGGGTGCACTCTCGGTTGAAACTAACACTCCCAGCCATTTTTTAGAATGATCCTCGTATCTAGTCATCTCCTCTATATCACCTAGTGGTTGCAGCTGGTTACCCATGCATTCTAGTAGGATGAGGAGGTCACCATAAGGACATGTTTGAGAGCTACATTGGTGCCCTTTATTCCCTTGAAGTAAGTTGTTTGTCCATTTTTTTGGACCTTGTTATCAACCCATTGTGTTCATATAGGTGGAAACCACTACTTATGCTTGTGGAGTCGATTTGGACATCCCTTGCGATTCTTGTGGTTCTTCCCACACTATCTTCACAATCTTATTTTTGTGAGACACCTTGGTTTCAAGGGGTTTTTTTAGTGACCTTTTTTCATGGCTCAAAGCCTTGATCTAGGTCACAGACACCAGTCTGGGAGTATGGTTTCATTCTTTCAGCGATGAGTCTCTACTTTTTTGAGACATCAGGTAGTTTTCTTTGTAGGCTTCTTGATGGAAGTTATCCTTAAGGGGGGTTGAGAATCTTCCTTCATACTCCATTCACATCTTCCTCCTTCTTATTTCTATTCTAGTAGGTGATTTTCTCCCTTGTGGTTTTTCATCGTACATGAGTACCTTATCAGGCCTTGTTGTTGGGACTCATATCTATGGATATGCCACTTGTTTTGTTTTTTTTTCACTACCTCCTAGTATCACTTAAGGGGGGCTGTTATTATATCCTAGTATCACTTAAGGGGGGTGTTAGAATAAAATATTATATCCTAAGTGGTTACTAGGATAAGTTTGAGTGGTTGGATTAGATCCAGTTAGTTATGATCCAATGGATCAGATTGTATCCCTTTGCTATTTAAGCAAAGCCTCTCAATAGAATAAACATCAAGTATTTCATTTTCTATCAATTTATTTATTTATCTGCACTTTATTTTATTTAGTTTGGCTGAAATCAAAATGAGCAAACACCACCACCAAACTAAATAGGTACAAAGAAATTCATTCCCCACACTATAGGCATATACTATGCATGACACTTACAAGTATACGAGCTATCCTGGGTTGACAAATTAAATGGAGGCAAGAAATTGAACCATATATTAACCAATGTTTTTCCCAACAAATCCTAGTTTACATCATTGGTGAACCTGATGTGAAACACCACATCGATCTTAAACAAATTTTGGCCAGATTTTTTTACCTTAATTCAACACAAGATTTACCACACTTTTAATTCAGATGACCTAAATTTTTTAAGTAGCATAAATTATATTAATTAAAGATAATAATAATATAAAAAAGGGTTAGTCCTATTAGGGGAAGGTTAACAACCCTTTGAGTAAATCATTGTACAAACCTTAAGGGTTATCCCTCTTGGTGAGTATAAAATGGTGGGATAGTGGGAGTCATAAGGAGGGATTTTTCTATCAACACTATAGGGGGTTTTTGAAACAGCTTCTCATTATTCTTTAATCAACACTATAAACAAAAATCTAATAAAATTTACCCCTTTTTCCCAAGTATGACTGATCAACCACCTCATTATATAACTAGAAGTGTAGCTCACCAAATGGTGCATAATACTAAACCATTACCCTTAATTCATGAAAATTCTATAATATTTAAGAAAACAATATATGAGAAAGAAGAAGAACTTCTTTCATCTAGAAATTCCCCCCTAAACATAATAAAAAGGAAGAATTGGTTTTAGGATCCATGGATTACCTTGCCACTTTTTCCTATAAAAATAAATATGCCTTATTAATTATTATAAATGCAGAAAATTTAGAACATCTCATCCTACTAGTGGGACTTTATGTTTAGAACCCATTCAATTACCCCAATAAACTCATTTAGCTTTTAAATTCATGTATGTTTGTCAAGGATCCTTAAACACATAATTTACTACTCTAGGATAAAAAATTCTAATCATTAAAATAGGAGGAATATATTAACTCAAAATGTTCTACAGGACATCAAACCTCATCATCTTCTATAGAGGATTTGTTTAAAATTTCTAATCAGGTTGCCCCTTCAATCATAGAATCAATGCACCTAGAAATCCCTCCTAGTAAACCAATGCCTTAGCTAGTCTCTTCTAAGGAACCACCTTTTCCAAAGCATGAGGGAGGAACTACCTAAAATTTAACTAATTCTATAAATATATTTAACCTTAATAGTTTTGTAATAATATCCATGCTTGATTTAACAAATCCCCCAACTAACCTATTCAATTCCTCCTTAAATCCTTTCTTTTCAACCTAGAAAAATCAATGCTTTGGTTAATATTCCAAATCCTTTTACATCATCACAAAATATTTTGACTTCAATGAATTAACTTTTACTTGAAGTTCAAGCTTTGATATCACAAGTACATCAATTAAATCAACAAGTATCTTGACATCAAGGATTCTCAAAACCAATATGTGCATTTGATAAGTACAATCAACCATTAAATCCACTTGTGTCTAACTAGCCTTTTCCCCACCATTTTGAAGTTCCTAAGCTTTCTAAATATGATGGTTTAGGTGATCCTATAAACCACATAAAACTCTTCATGCTTGCTTGCATTAGCATAGCATACAATGAACTTCTATTGTTGAAGGTATTTCCACAAATTTTGGTAGGATCATTGTTAGAATGGTATTTCTAGATACCATGTCATTATCTTAAAAGCTTTAGGGAATTAGGTGAAAAGGTCATCTAATAATTTACCATAGACATAGAATAAATTGTTACCCTTGCTGACTTATATCAATTAAATAAAGGAAAAGAAGAAAGTTTGTTAAAATTCTTAAAAATGTGGAGGACATTGGTAGTAAAACTAGAATATAAATGTCATTTAAAATACCCTACTTAGTGTCCTTAAGAAGAATAACAATTAACACTTTTCCCATCCTTTAGAAATGACCATAGTACCCTCTTTTGAACATGCTATCAAATTGACCAAATAAGTATATTTTGGTCTTGTTAGAAAGGGACAATTACAATTAAAAAAGGAAGAAGAAAATTCTTCTTCTAATAAAAAGACAATATAAGAAAAAATATGCTGTAGGTGATGAAGTCACCAATTCTAGACCAAATAACAATAGTGGGGGTACTTTAGCAACCCTTCAAAAATTGTTTTAAATAAACAAGAGAGGCCTAGAAGACAACATGATAAATTATACTTACCTCTTTTTATCATCTTAAAACAAATTTAAGGAGTGAAAATAATTGAACTACCACCTATAAAACCTTTAAATTTAGAGAGGGAAAAATGTCCCAGATTTAATGTCACAGAATAATGCACTTATCATCACTTTAACAAACACTCAACCAATAGGTGCAAAATTCTTGAGGTCCTTATTCAAGATCTTATTTACCAAGGATGATTTGCCTTAGTTACTCTTAACCTTACACATATTCTAACCAATATTTGGGTATTGTGGGTCAATGCAATTATCCACATGCACAAGTCCTTATAAGCCATGCAACATTATGATTTTGCTAACATATTATGCTCAAAAAAGAGCCCACAAGCATAACTAAGAGTATAGTTTTTATACTAGGCTACTAGAGATGCAAATACATTCTTTTGTGGATAAATTTTAATGTGGATTAGTCTTTTTGGAATGGTTGATATTGCACAATAAAAATGTATATTGTCGAATAAAAATTGGCTAAGTCAAAAAAGGTCCACTAAAGCTAAAGCCTAGAATCAATTGATCCTATACTTTTAAAGTGCTAACATCACCCAAATATTTAAAAAGTGTGGGAAAGAATAAAGCTAAAACCTAGAAATCCTAATATTCTCTAATGCTTATGTCATCTTATGTTCCACAAAAATCTAGGAAAGCACAAGTCTAGAATCAAGTGATACAAGGATTTTTAAAGGATGATGTCATATAAATCACCTAAGAAGTCTGGCTCAGCCCATTAGAAGTCCAAAATTAAGCAATCCTAGGGAGTTCAAAGGATGACATCAAAAAATCTTTATAAGATCCCGACCTGATCTCTAATATCTCTAAAATGGTAAAAAAAGCCTCAACAATGAGTAAAGAGCTCCCAAACATGTAATTTTCACAATAAATCATGCATCTCAAAATCTTCAACCTTCCAATCACTCCTCATCCACTCAATCAAAATCATTAAACTGAATTTAGCATCTATTATAGGTCAATAGAATGACTATGCATAGTGGTAAATGAAATAGCTAAAGATCCATGGTATTTTTGAAGGCATGTGAATGTAAATATTGAAGAAGACATCATGACTGTCCATGTCAACACAATAGAATCCAAAAATTTTAAGCTAATTTGATTGATATAAAGCAAGATAGTGACATCCATGCCCCATAAACATGTTGGCTAGGATATCCTTGTTAGAACTATGAAAAATCTATATTGCAATGCTTAGGCTAACAAATTGGTTGTAAACTTATAAATATCTTAAGCTACCTTAGTATGGGGGTTGACTCTTTAGTAATTTGCTTGTTATATGTAATTCCCTCTACAATCAATATAAGCAAGAAGCTATTTGGTATACATTGAAGATAACATTTTATATTTTTATATGAATTTATTTTTTATTGGTCAAAGGAAGGGGTTTTGAAAGGAGAATTGAACCTTTTACAAAGTGAGAAAGCCCTCAAAGAGGGCCACCACTAAAAATAGAGGATAAAATAAACTAGAGATCCTACCTAAGGGGCCCTCAACTAAAATTGTTGCACAAAAGGATAGAGGAGCAAAGGTAACCGAGGCCCACACAACAAGCACCAAGATGAGGAAGCCCTGGACAAGCACAAAATTCAAAAATATAATTCCCACCTAAGCAAGGGAATCCCACTCAAACAATAAATTTAACTTTTTTTTTAATTTCCCCCTCCCCAAGCTCATTCATCCCATAGAAATCATGTAGGCCACTACCAATTCTTTTGCATAGCTTAAAAGAAAACTTTGATGTTCCCACTCCTCATGTCCATACAAGAAGACCCAAGAAGGGCTTGTTTAGAGCTGAAGGTAGAGAATCATGTTGAAAATAGAGGTAGAGAAGAAGACTAAAAACTAATATCTATCAATGAATCATAGAGCAAAAAATTCATTCTCCCTAGAAAAGCTTCTAAAATAATCCTCTACTTTCTTATAAAATCTAGGAAGGGCTTCTCTATATCTGAAGGTGGAGAATATCACTCCTAGTGTCAAAAATATTTCTCCTTGGTAATAGTTCAAGAAGTGTTCACAACTTTAGCAGGTTGCACACATATGGAATACAAGGGATCTGCCTAGTCCCAAGAATAATTCCCATGATACTGATACACATATATTTACATGCCCATAGGTGATGCTCTCCTAGAAAGTGACCATAAAAAATTGAAGGATAATAGAGGTCCTTCTTGGCCCCTAAAAAACCTCTTAGAAAACAAGGGTTTGAGTATGAACTTGATGACAAGGTTTGCCCTCCTGAGGTAGGAGAACAAAGACACATCCTCATTTTAAAATAGGGGGCTCTCTTGGCTCTTAGTAGAACAAAATGGGTGAAACCCATGAGGAGTTCCATAAGAAATGAAAGACACAAATAAGAAAATTGAGCACCTTAATGAAATTCCTAAAAGGACTTCATGAGAAAACCCTTTAGGATTAATAAAAATTAATGGGGGTATTTCTTGTTGAGGGTGAGGGATGGGAGAGGGCCACCAGAAGAACCATTGAATATAGTATTGCTCATCACAATAGTCCTATAAAAAACAAAGGGAGGAAATCCAACGAAGACTCTCTAAACACATGGGGAAAAGGATGTGTCAAAAGGACTCTAATTTTGGTGGGTTCCAACCCTATTGGAACACCAAAACCATAACCATAGAACCATGGCAATAAAGGGTCTCTCTAAATAGAGTAGGCCTAAAAACACCATCTCAACCTACCACTAATGCTCCTTTGCACTCCCATTGATTTTTTTATGAATTTAAATTATGTAGCTTGATATATTTTTACCTAATGCTTTATCAATATTATATTTTGTTAGGAAAATTCTATTGTAATTGGACTGTTATTTGGACTACCTTTTATAAAGTTCTTGGAATGTTAAAGATGCATAATCTAGCTTGATAAATTTTTTTTATGCTCTCTTTAATGGTTGGTCTATTAGGTTTCATCTTAATCTGAGTGTAAGGGAATTTGTCTAGTGCATTTCATTGCTATTAAGCTATATCCCAACCATATTTCAACCATCCTCTAAACCTTTATCTCCCTATTTAACCCTAGAATTTTTGTTTTTAGTCTTAAACCCTTTCTTTATTTTACTTATCATTTCATGGAACTGGTTTTCTTTTGAGGTTGACTTAGAAGAAATTATAGTCATCTAATATTGGTTGGATTCTAAGGATACACTTTCCACATTAGGAAGATTATTGACCAAGATTTTTTGGCATGCTCGGTGGGACACATCCCAGCTCCCTAATTAAAAATTATATTTGTATCTTGATTTAGTAGAGCCTTGGTGAAACTCTACTCTCTAATATCATCTAACCTTATCATCTGGTGACTCCATTAAAAATAACTTCTCAATAAAGACTCAGTTGCCTTTCAATTTAAAATATTATAATCATAAGATCAACTAAAAATATTGAAAAAATATTATGGTTTCTTGAGCTGCTAGCCTATATATCTAGATGTAAAAATTCCCTATATCCTATCCCATATTACCCTATGAAAAGCATAGATTCCTTGCAAATCTATTCTCAAGAGTTTTTCAATAATCTTGTTCAAAAGTCATGGCTAGACAAAATTTTCCTAGTTAAAATAATACTAGACCACTTGAATTAGCAGATCTCAATTAAATTCCCCAAGCTACACTCAAAGCTCTATTGACCTATGATGGTACCAAAAAATCAACCTCTGAACACTATCAATATATTGTTAGTTTTTCCACTATTCATAAGATTCATGATGATGATGTCATGGTAAGACTTGCATTATCATTAAAGGTAAAAACACTACACTAGTAATGAACTCTTGAGGATAGAAGCACCACTCATGGTATAAATTCATTGAAACATTTATTCAATAATTTAATGATTTAGTAGATCCTTTTTGACTACTCACCAAATTCATTACTATTCAAAGGTATTCTCAAGAGGCTATCACAAACTTCAATACTCAATTTAGCATAACTTGGAGGAGAATTACCCAAGAAATTAGGCCATAAAACCCTCAACCATACATTTATTACCTCCACATATTTACTCTAGAGTTAAATTTCTAGATCTTATAATCAAATGAAGTGATATTTCCACAGGTATACCAAGCTACAATAGTTGTACATAATGAATTAATCTCCATGGGAAATTCCTCCTATGGTTGTAATGTCATATTTCCTAGAAATTTTCCAATATCTACAACAAAAGGAACTTCCAATGACATCCACACATTCATTTGTCCAAATACCTACACCTAAGGCTCTACCTCTACCGCTGGTATCCACTATTCCTAAATTACCTACTCTAAAGCCAAAATAGAATTTAAAAATACAAGGAATACTAAAAATATTGAATAATTTGAGCAATGATGTAACTACCATGAAAATATGAGATGCTAAAAGAATATTTTATGGTTACCTACCCAAGAGATTGCATTATGTCATAAAATATTAAGGGGCGTCTACAAGAAATACCATGGAAAAACTAATGTTGTATACAATAATTAGAAAGGAGGGTCATATACCTCATCTAAAGAAAAATTTTGGTGCTTGGTCCATAATTACCCATACGATACAAATATATGCATGATCTATTAGCATCAAGATCAATTGGTAGCTATAGAAAAAGCTAAAAAGACACCAAAGGGTCAAGTAAAAATGTTGTGGGAACTAGACCAAATAATGATAACAAATGAGTCCTTGAAATAAGAGTTTATAATAGTTTTAACAAGGTCTAGAATGAAGCCTTTGCAAGTAGACCCATAGAAACTAGAGCTTTTCAAGGTGTTGTATCAACCATAAAAGAAGCTAGAGAAAGGGCAAACTCAACCAAAGCACAAAAAAAAACAACTAAACTTGATCAAGCAAAGGTGATCCAAGAATATCCCAAAGAACAATCCAAAACAAGATTTGATATCCCTTTGTGATAAAATGGTAAATATTAGAATCAATCCAATACTATCAAAAAAGTTTTGATGATCCTAATAAGAAGGAAAAGTAGTCAAAAATATCGATATTCAATATTATTGAAGAATTAAAATAAACTCCTATAAAAGCAAGCATGTATGACGCTTTTTTGATTCTTGGATAGATTGACCTACTAAGAGCCTCACTAAATATTGTGTCTATTGAATGTGTACCATGCCTAGATATCAATTTGGCTCAAATTCAACTTATCCTCAGAATGGGTGAGAATAGGCTATGCCTTTCTATGTTTCCTTGTGTATGTAATGATGGATCATGCATAATTGCATGGTTGACTCTAGAGAAGCAACTACTATCATACGAAAGGTAGTATGTGAAGCTATAGGAATGGAGTATACTTGGTCAAGTCTTAGAGTCTTGTAGTTGGAGGGCACCTTGGTCAAGATAGGTGGCATGATAAAAGATATACCAATTGTACTACACAAGGTTCCAGAGGTGATAATCATACAAGAAGTGGTGGTAGTTGATATTGAACCATAATTTGTTCTCTATATTTAAAGGGAATTTATAGCCAAGTTGGTTATATACTTGTCCTTTGATTATTCACATATGGTGATCCCTCACAAAGGTAGAAAAATGAAAACTTATGTAGAGATTCCAACTACCTATCACATTGAAAGAATTGAGGAGGATTAGTTCAACTTGATAAACAATGAGTTAGACTTATTGGAAACAATCACTAAAGATATAGATGATGAGATCTCCCTTAGATACTTTAATTTTATTATTAAAATTATAATAAGAACTTACTACATAACAAATCTAAAAGGACCAAAAATTCTAGCGTTGTTCAACCAAGAACTCTAGAAAATAGAAATTTGGAAACTCTACTTTGATGGAGCTAGATGCCAAAATGGAGTTGGAACTAGAATGGTGTTGATTTCCCCTTCTACAAGGATGAAATTGTTTTCATAAAATTAACATGGAGCTGCACTAATGATAACAAAACTGAATATGAAACTCTATCTTGGACTAATAAAAGTAGAGAAGATGGAAATCAAGATGTGATCAATCTTTGGCTATTCAAAATTATTATTCAATCAAGTTCACAAAAAAAATGCAATAGTAAACATCACTATTTAAAAGCCTACTATAATAAGATATGGGACCTTATAGAAATATTTGAGGCATTAAACATAAAAGCAATACCAAGAAGTCAAAATGCAATTTTTGATGCATTGGCCTCATAGGAGGAAAATTTTGATCTAGCTTTTGATTATTATAAAAAATCAAATGCAATCAAAATGATATTTAGACCATCCATCCTAGACAAATATACATTTTTGTAGATATTTGAGAGTGATCAGCAAATTGTCAATTTTCTAATTAAATAATTTTTTTGTGCATCCAAGGCAAAGGAAATGCTTTATCATTTTTATCAAGAATATGTGATACATTTAAGGAAAAACCATATTTTGAAATGGCTAATAATCCTAGAGAGTCTCTTTGATAATATGATCGAGACTATTGATTAGCATGAATTCAAAGAAGTCCAAATGGACCCCAAAACAAACTTGAAGGGTTGGAATATGCTATTCAAAGTAGGATATAGATAAGATAATATCATTATGTAAATAATATAAAGATATAATAGTATGAAGCTATGATGATATTAGGGTTTAAAATAGGAATTTTATTCAAAATTATAGAGTTATTGCCTAATGTCAGGTTGTTTAGGGAGAAGCAAAGGCTAGTAAACCTAAAGATTATATCCCTAATGAAGCAAGATCTCTTAAAGCCACTTAATGCCAAGATCATCTATCCCATTAAGCATTATACATGGGTGGTGAACGTAGTCCTAGTAAGGATAAAAAAGGGATAAATTTACCTTTGGGTTTATTTTTAGATTCTTAATAAGGCATATTTGAAAGACCACTATCCATTGTCTCAAATTGACCAAATCCTAACAACTATAGCTGAAGATAAAATATTTTATTTACTTGATGTTTTTTTTTGTTCTAATTAGATTTGGATAAGATATGAGGACTAGTATAAAATAATATTCACCACAAAATAAGACATGTTTGCATATTAAATAATTCCATTTGGCCTCTCTATTTGCTCTGACATTACCTTTATTTTATTAGGTAAATAAAGGGGTGGGTTTTTTGAACAAGGTCCCCAAAATCTATTTATAATAAAGTTTCATACGTCCACATAAAAATTACAAATTACCAATGACACTTAGGCAAAATCAAAGCATAATAATTTACATACATTTATCATATTCCAACAAAATCCCAGTGAAACCCCAACAAAACTAAAGCATACCTAGTTAGAATAGTACAAAAGAAACCCCAAAATTAGCAAATTTACATTTTTTTAAATAAGGTTCTAAAAACCACACATTGCATTATCTCTCAATAGTTGGTTTGGGTGGAAACACCTCATACTTCAAGCTTGCTACTCCCTCTATTGCTTCCCTCATGGGAGAGAAGTTGAAGCACCTTAATCATTTCACTATCCTTTCCATCCCTTGGTGGCCTACAAACTGAATAATTCTCACTAACATAGAGTTTAACAATCTGGTATACCTCTGCTTGAATTTTATCATGGTTTTGGAATATGCAATGGTTAATCTCCTTATATATATCCCAACATAGGTGTGGAGGGATAAAGGACCATAATTTGTTGAGAATTTTTCTATTTGAGTTTCTTTCCCATTGGATCAAGAGGTCTCTTAGGGAAGTAGGTGAGACCCATTGGATTCTCAAATCATTCCATAATCTGCTCCAAATTGCTCTAACAAAATTAATTTGAAGGAAGATATGATCCACATATTCCTCCTTGTTGTAGCATAAAACACATTTATTAGGCAATTGGAAACCAATTTTTCTTAGATTATCTAATGTTAAGATTCCATTATTAGAAACTATCTAAAGGAAGAAGGATATTTTTGGGATTAGTCCTTTCACCCACACCCTTTCCTAAAGGAGAGGAGATATATCCATTGGAGAATCATTCAATACTTTGAATGTATATTTTACTTTGTACTTTCCCCCCTCATCACCACTCTAAATTGAGCTATCTTAATGCTTAGAAATGGTATTTTTTTTGCTTCTCAATTATTTTCTAACTACCTCCAATTGCTTGTTAATCTAGTCAATAAGATAATTATATTTTATCTTGATGATATGATAGTCATTTATCATGATAGGGAGCAACATTTAGATTATCTCAGTATGGTTTTTCAAAATTCCAAGATCTCAAAGTTTCACTTAATCCTAAAAAATAGTGCTCACTATGCATGAAGGAAAATTAATATTTATATATTTTATCCAAGCAAGGATTAGCTATTGATATAGACCTAGTCAAAGCAATCTTGGGACTACAAATTTTGTAGAACAAAAAGGCTCTACAATACTTTTTAAGGCCAATCAACTTTGTTTAGAAGTTCATTTTTTATTTTTCTGTGGGATACCAAAATGTGTATGGGGGCACTAGCCCTAGATGTGTTCCCTTAAGGGTCATCTATACTTAGGAGAGAGAGAATTGCTATTAACTCATCATTGGGATTTCACTTTGTGCAATATTTTATATTTTGTGAGAAGATATTTAGGGTCACCAAGAGCTTATATATTTTCCTAATCTAGTTTGAATGTTTTTAATTTATTAAACATCTAGGTTTTATTCTCTCCGAATAACTAATGCACAATATGACAATGCAATGCAATATGAAGATAAAATGCATATTTCAAGATACTATATATATGTAATTTTAGTTTTGGTGAGTGTTATCTATGATATGTAAAAAAAAAAAGTTGTTAAAATCCAATGGTGCAAGGATGATGTAAACATACAACTTATCCTAATGTAAACTATATGTGATTCAAATTAAGTGCTTAAGAAAATGAAGTAAAAATACTATGTTAAAGTTATTTAAATTTTTATTTTACAAATGTTTCAAAAGATAAATCAAAAGATACACAAAAATATAATCAATAGATAACCTATTCTAATGATTGAAGACTAGAGGATCTAGGGTACCTACCTATTTTGATGCTTGGTGCAAATATGCCTCCTAATGAATATATTGATTGGAGATACTACACTTGGCGAATTTTCTAAAACCTACAAAAAAAGTAGAAAGTGAGTTCAGTTAAGATCTAGGGGGCTCAAAAACAACAAGAAGCATAGAAATTATTTATTGGCATAGTCAAACCCCTTGTTTATACTCAAAATTAAAATTGACAAACCTTGGAAATGATGCTAATATATTTATGGAAAATTCGCTACCTAGAGACCCTATGGTTGGAAAATTTATTACAATGTAGGAATATAGTTAATGGATTATTGATATTTATAGAAGGATGAAGAGAAGTGAAGATAGTTAAACTAGATACTAACTGATAGAGAGATACAAAATCTCTAAGGTAGATAGTGAATATATTGTCTGTAATAATATTAGATGGCATATTCATTTTAGAGACTAAAAAAGATAAAATGATACAAAGTAATAAAATTAGGGTTTTAGGTGCCTATAGCAAATATGCTACCTATAGTTATAGGTGGTAAATTCCTATAAAATCATAGAAATATAAAATGGAATGTTGATCAAGATTGTATATCTTTTTCCACTAGTGTTCTAGGAACCTAAAGGTGATTTCCTACCTTGTAAGTTCTTAATATGTCTATGAAATAGATAAAAAAAATTGACCATGTAAAGGGTTAGATGGAGACACAAGAAGGACAAATGCATAAAAAATAGTTAAATGATAAAAATGTTAGCCATAAATTATTATTTAAATCAGATAAAAATAAATTAGTAGCGAACATTTTCATATAGCCCTACTTCACTCCAAGCTAGATCAAAAGTAAAACTACCTAAGGCTACACTATCGAAAGGTGCTTCCTACCTTCAATCAAAATAAAAGAGCCTTAAGAAATAGTAGGTGATATAAGATTCATGTCAACTATTAGATATTTTATCTATAGCTAGAACTCCACATTAACCCGAATCCAACCAAATAAATGGTGCCAAGGCCCATAGAGTATTTATTTTTAATCTAAGGGCCCACACAATATTTTTGACCAAGGAAAGAACTAGTGAAGGAGGAAAGCTCTAATCGAATCCAAATAAAGGAATATGGTGACCAATCAAGAGCCTATGGGAGGAAAGAACCAACTCTCCAAGGAGAAGTTCTACCATTGGCCAAAGGAGGTTCCACCTTGTCTAAATACATGTAGCAATTGCATGGCAAAAGAAAATTTAAGGAGACATCTACTAATGGAAACAAAGTTTGACTTTCATGGCTAAGACTATTAGAACCAATCTCATGCTAGTCATAGTCATTGTCTACCATATGTGTGATCCCACACTTTTTACCTATACCAATCAAGGAGGACATATCTATGACATTAGTAGAGTGACACACCTTAAAGAAATGTGATAAAAGAGTTATGGTGTAACCACTCCAACATAGTAGTAGAGAGCTCATTCAATTACATCAATTATATAAGGGCTAATAAGCTTTAAGCATTTATGGCCCTATATCCAAAGACCTTGAAGCTACTATTATGCAATATGTAGAAGGATTTCTTGGTTGTAGAGACAAGAGATATCTACAATATTTATATGCAAAACTTTGTAGGGAAGGAACCCTCCTCTCGACTTATAAATAGATCCAATTTTATTGTAAAAATTGTTGGAATCTATTTAATTATGCTTGTTACCTAGTCTTGTGGGATCTTCCTTTCACATTTCTTTCCTACTATAACAAGGATAGCCTAAATCCTTATATCACGCTTAAGGAGAATTGATCCCTTCGAGTCTCATTATATTATAACCACTTAAGCTTGTTATTAGAAGTCATGACTAATTTTGTTTTGTCATCCTCTTAACCTATATTGAATTTTGGTGATGCATTTTTCTTGGTTGTGTTCATTAGAAATGGGTGATGTTTTTAATGTCCAGTTGCCTCTTGCTGTAGTTAAAAATTGGGGGTCTTTTTAATTCTTTGGTGCATCCCCTCTATAGGTTAAGACTTTAACTTTATAAAAGCATTTTTATAATTTTTTTAATTTCATTGCAATTCATTCTTTGCTACTCCTTGGCCTTGGCTCATGGAGGTCACTATGCATTAAGGAGTTAAAATCTAACAAGGATTCGACCTCGATTAAAAGTCCTAAATATTTTCTCATAGGTAGTTCTTCCCTTTTGACCAATGATGCTTCCTACCATTTCACCCTATGTAAGGTGTGGGTACATATACTCCTCTATACAAATGTGTTTAGAGATGATAATAATTTTTTTGGCATGCTTATGAAAATCTTCTAAATTTTCATCACTCAAATTGAATTTTTTTTAAATGTGACCTCTATGAAAGTCATAACATTTTTGCTTGAATAGAAACACCTAGATGATTCATCTGGAAACTCCATTTGATGATTCAAATTCAAAAGATAGAATTTGTAGACACTACACCAAAAAAGGGCTTTAATGGTGGTTGAATTAAGGTGGTTTTTTACAACGATAAAAACCACCCTAATAGACCCTAAGAGGGCAGTTTTAAACCACCCTCTTAGGACTAAGACGATGGTTATAAACTACCATCTTAGGGTGACCTAAGAGGGTGGTTTATAACCACCCTCTTAGGGATAAACCATCATCTTAAAAAAATAAAAATTAAAAGAAATAAAAGATGACAGTTATGAACCACCATCTTAAAAAAAAATAAAAATTAAAAGAAAAAATAGATTGCGGTTATAAACCATCATTGTAAAAAAATTAAAAATTAAAACAAACAGTGGTAATAATGATATTTGTAATAAAATAGTGCACGACCAATAAATTTTTTTGGTGGATGGCTTTAGCTGGGACAACCATCCTTCTCTGGTGGTAGAAACCCTAGAGCACGACTAGACAACCTTTGCTTTCACATATAATTATTTCAATAATAATGATAAAAATCATGGATATGCCCTAGGGTGGAGTCCGGAAGGAATATATGCAACTAGAAATTACATGGGATGTGATCTCAGGTTTGAAGCTCATGTATAAAATAAGGTTGAATCTAGGCTTTGCTTATTCAAAATTTATGGCCCTTCAGATGGCGTTGTCAGTGGGAGATGCAATTTGAGCACATCCCTTGAAATGACCATCATTGTTGATGAAGTGGAATCCCATAAGGTAAACACAATCAGCCTTCCCCTGTTTTATTAGCTAATAAATACCTTTTTTCAGTCCAAGTTTACCTGATGACGATGAGGGTTTTTAAATAATTATGGATTTGATAGCTTGTAAATAGAACTGTTGCTAAAAATCAATTTGGTGTGGTATTTTGTTGACCCTAGTAGGAAATTTATGCCATCGCCAAATATCTAGATGAGGTAATTTAGCTTGGTGCCTCCTCCTTCAATTTGTGTCCACATGAAGTATCTATAATAGATCACGAAGATTGAAAAAAGCACGTTATACTAGTGGCATCTCGATACCCTGCACATTGCTTTGTAGGAGGGTTTCAGATGGCTCCATGGTATATCTAAAGGTTTCTCTAGAAAATAGGCTTAATTCTAGGTTTTATCTCTCTCTTGATCTTATTACAGAGTCAAACAATCATTTTTAGTCCAAGTTTACCCAATGAGGATGAGAGTTATTGAAGAATAGTGGTATGTAAATACTTTCATGATGTTGAGTGGGATTTACCCTCAAATTTCTTGTGACACTACTACTTTACCCTTGGTTCTTCACTTTGTTGAATAAAATGGTGAGAGATGAGGGCCAAAGCAGAAGTCGAAGGCACAAAACAGGGTATGAAGATGAATTTAATATTGGAAGAGATGAGGTTAGTTAGGTTTAGTGATTTTTGCATTATTTTTTGTATTTATGGTAACTTCATTTATCGAATTATATTGGTATTTATTTAAGATAATTTAGAGTATGTAGATATGAAGGGGTAAAATAATTTACATGTAATAAAAAATATTCTAGACTAATAAATGATAGTTGCACAAAATCGTGTGTCGCAGTCAAATTCACTCCAACCAACACAATCTGGTTGTCTTCATTCATTTGGTTCTACTATGATGAGGTAAGGCCACAACCAGGATGTATCTTGTGCCACACACAAGCACAAATACTTCCCTTGGGTGTAGCCCTCATATTTAATTTTTTCTTCCTTTCTGTGTCAGGTAGCAGTGCTTCAGAAATAATCATCAAATATCACTTGGGTAACTTCTTAGCAAAATTAGTCCTCAAGAAAAAAATATTGTTGGATTTCACATCCATGTTCAAGATAAGAGGCCTTAATTAGTGATGCATGTAACTTAGCCCACGAGCTGTGCCCATGGCAATTTTATAGCATTTCTCCCACTCCAGAGTTCGTTTTGATCCTTGCACTTTATGAAGGCAATCAAACAAACTGCCATTGGACATGTACTCATATACCAATAGCTTGAAATCGACATCTTCACTTGTAATGCAACAAAGAAGCTTTAAAAAATAACCACTTAAAATCTTACTCATTTAAAAAACTCTTCATCAAGTCTCAATTATACATACATTAGCTGTCATATTAAACTTTAAATCAAAATTTTATTACACCTATATTAGCAACCACACCAGCCCCCTAAATTTAGCAATTACAAAAAAATTATCTTCAAAATTTAACATGGAGAATATTTTCAAACTTTACCTCTCTCAATATCGAGACTCAAATCACATGTACATTTACCCTCACATAAACTAGTGAAAACTTGTGAAGTGGAACTCGATACCATGATAATTTTCTTGTATTTTCACATACATTTGTAGTTACCTAAATTCCTATCTAGATTATATGTAATTTATAGGTTTACAATTACATAAATAGTAAACACAATATTTAAGTAATTAAATTAAATTAAATAGTCTTCAAAGCATAAGTTATATGTATCAAGAAGAGAACTATGTAGACCAAATGAGATGGAAGTGCTAGAGTGATATATGTGGTATAAAATTAGTGTTGTAACTAATTTAAAAATAAAATATCAGAGAACAAAACCTCTGCATACAATAGAATTGAGGGTAATTAATATATCGCTTTGGTCACCAACAGAGATTTCATCGAATACTCTGACAAATTTATTGGCTAAAAAATTAGAAAATACTTTATAAAATTATGGGGGTGTATCACATCATGACTGCCATATCATTATATCTCATCAAACCATATTATCATGTATTATAACTTATTATCGTGGGCATCTTATAATGGGGGTGTCCATCACAATTCAGAGATTTGAACTTGGGCCATTGCTTATTCGATTGCATCCCATTTATTATTGCTCCAATATGCCTTGGATATAATGTGTCCACTTTATGCATTCTTTTACTTTTACAAACTTCTAAGTTGTAAAAATTAAATAATTACTTGTCTCATGTTATTAACAACAAATTGACTAGTTGTTCAAGCAACCTGAGAATTATAAAAATTTTTATGGGCTCATTTGTTAGTAACATGTTGGTAATGTTTGGGGCCAATTCTATTTTGGTATGATAAAATTATTTTGATAGATATTTTGTATAAGGAGGAAATGTTTGTGGCATATTTTGGGGAACACATTTTTGGTAATATTTTAGAGGCTACAGGTGCTTTTTAGAGCACTATAAAATTACATATGTATTTGTAGTTTATAAGGAATACTTTTTGCAACTATTTTAAGGATGGTTAGGGAGCAATTATTTCATGGATTTTATCCCTGTGGGGACACCCCAATCATATTTCATTGGAATTTCATCTCGGTGACCTAATTTTGGATCACGAGGAGGGAGACCCCCTGTTGCTATAACCCTAGGGAGTGTGACCCCAGTTGTGCCACCCATTGTACTTCATATTACTTCAATAAAAAAATAAAATTTTATTTCATGTCATCTCAAATTTATATTGATAAATTTATAGGTGATATTTTTGCACATGAAAGATATAAAATGCAACTCTACATGATTAAAAAATACTACAGGGATTGTTTGTGATGATATTCTAAAGCCTCCAAATGATCTGGATGTTGAATCACACATTGATTTTTATGTCTCCTGGATATGCATTTTCACCATATGGATCTCACAAAGGTTTCCAATGAGATTTGGGATTTGCATAGGACTATTTTTGGTGCTAATCCATCAAGTGCCAAAATAAATTTGAAATAATAGTTTCTTGGTCCATGCATGAAGGAACTATATCTACAGAGATTAATGTTCCATTTGATGATTATGTGAAATCCATTTTTTTATGGAGTGTGAGGACACTATTTTGAATTTCAAGAAATAATCCAAATATATACTAGAAGCATAGGGGAAAACAAACAAAAACATTCAACTATATATTCATGAGTATTATGAGGATGATAAAATAGCATTCTAGGTGGTCCTAATTTTCTAGTATAGTAGTCCTCAAGTTGCAATGTCAAGTGATGTTGTTAATGTCTCTTGCATGTGTATCTTTTGTCAGTATTGTCTAGATTGATTCTATTCAGCCTCTGAAGAGTGTTAGCATTGTTCTTGGGGAATCTATCCATGTATAACTTCTATGTTGTATGCTTGGCTTAACAAGGATAATTACATGTAATATTCTATGTGTTATATATTTTATTGTAGTATTGAATGTCATGTACTATGTATTTGTGTCAATTTTATGTCAGCTTAGCTTAAATTCATGCTAAGTTGAACATGGTAAATAGATCAAACTAAACATAAATTTGGTAGTATAAGGGAATCAAATACAAAAAATAAGACAACATAATGGAAAATAGGAAAATATCAACATGCAAATCCATTATGAAAAATATGATATTTAATAGTTACAACACTCTCGAGTTAGAATTTTACTATACAATTATTTATAATCAAGGATATATTTCATAAGATCCAGTAAAGGGATAACACATAATACGAATGATATGATATGAGATCCATATAAAAAGCTATAGTTTAATGTGAGTATGAGAAATTTTAATTATAGCGCACCTAAATACATAGTGAGACATAACTACACAATGCAATAAGGAATGATGAACTACAATCCCAAAACATGTAGGAAGAACCTCTTCTTGTACTCTCAATGAGAGAATCAATATCTTTTGATAAATATAGAAAACAAGAGATGAATACAAGATAGAGTAAAACCCTTTATTTATAGTGAGGTTTGCTTGCTCCTTATACTACCTGCTATGTGTAGATTCATTGAATCTAACCACTTAAAAAAACCATGGTCATAGACACAAAGTAGCTTGTAAACATGAATATCAAAATGTTGCATATTGGTATGCAACATGCCCTACCCCTTTAAAGAGCTTCATCCTTGAAGCGTTTGATAGAATTAATCAATATGACCACCTCAAATATTCAAATAAGCCATGTGCTACATTAGGAGTAATCCATCCTAGCAATATCTTGAGTGGCACTAAGTCTCTCTTGATGTTAATCCTTGGTTGGCTCCATGATTTTCCTTTATGTGCTATGCATTTTCTCCTATTTCTTTGAACACTTGAATCAAGGCCTTCTGGATAATGTGGATGTCAATAGGGTTTCACATTTGGAGGGTTTTTCAATATTGCTTCACTTCCACTTTCTCTTCCTTATAGGCAATGGGACTTCTTGTAATTTTTTTGTTTGGACTCCAGTGGATATTTTTTTAATGTGATGGTGTTTTTGAGTTTGTATCTTTGTGGCCTCATAGACAATTTGCTTAACCTTATTTTCCTTCACCAATTTCTTGAATTTGGATACTAATACTTGATTATGATATTGAATTTGTTGAATTTCCTAATTCTTTTCTTTCATATTCTCCTTTAGTTGTTGTAGCTCCCATATTAACAAGTTTTTTTATTCCCTTTTTCTGCACCATCTGGCTAATAATATTTGTTCTGAATTTTTCTAGAAAATCCAAAGCTAGCCTTTCGAAGGTTGTTCCACCATTCCTCTGCTTCATCCTTAAGGTAAAATATTATCCTATAGTGCCAAACATTTGAATAAAAAAACCTTTTTTTGAATATAATCAACCGTTTTCTCACATCTTCCTTTCTCTAGATACTTTTTACATGTTTTTGATTACACATCATTGCTGTTTTTTCTACCAATAGGGTTTTTGATGCAAAAGATAGCAAAACATATTAGACCCTATTTTTACACCAAGACTTCAACAAATCCTATATCAAAATATTTTAAATCTAATTGTAAACAAAAAAATGACACTAATATTCAATACTTAATGGGAGTTATATGTGATTGAAGTTAGAGTGATGGTGTGGGCTGCATTTTTGCATTGATTATGTGCAGCAACTTGTAATAACAATATCTCCATTTATAGGTATCATAAATTGATAAAGTTTGACTTGTTAGATGTGGCTTGAAGTCTTATTTACAACACAACAAGTTTTGTGCAAAGAAAAATAATTATAAATGCATGGTGTATGTTAAATAATCATGCACTGTAAAGCAATAAAAAACAACTAACCATCTTCCTTCTCAACAAAATGACTGGATTCTCTCTTATTCTTCTTCTTATGTTTTTGTTGATCATGTTGCCATCTTCTGCAATATTTCTTGAGGTGTCCAAACTTATCATAGTAGAAACACTTTACCTTGAATTTGGACTTAGAATATTATAAATCTTCTTCTTTCTTGGCAGGTTGGTCTTCTGCCTTCTTCAAAAAGTTCTTCCCTTTCTACTTATACTTTGCAGCATAAGCTCCAGATGACTCACCTCCATCATTACCCTTAAACAATTGTTCATGTTGCAAAAGTGAACCTGAAATTTCATTAAAGGACATTGTGCCAATTTTTCCATAGATAGTTAGACTAGTAATAAAACTCTCTTAAGACTTGGGCTGACTCTTCAGTGTTGATGTGATCAACTCCTTGTTGGTGAAAGTTTCACCAATGATCCCAAGCTGATTTTTAATTCCTTTAATGAGTTGCATATGATTAACCATGGAATCTGATATTTTCATATTGTAAAACTGATTTCTTAGAATAAGTGCTCATGCTTCATTTTATTCTAATACAAGGTAGTAATTGATTCCCATTCTTCTTTAACAATGGTGGCATCCTGAACATTCTCAATAATATTTCCTTCAATTGATAAATTAAATAGAGCCAAAGCAATCCTACTTTTAGCATCATATTCAATTTGTGCTAAGGTATCAATTTAGGTTTGACTATAGGACTATCGATGAAGCCCCACAAATCATGCAACATGAAAATATTTTTAACCTGGTATTTCCAAGAGCCATAGTTCTCCACTCCTATCAATTTCTCAGTTAAATAAATAATAATATTATCAGATGCCATATAGATTAACTCAGAAAACAATACACCAAAAATAGGCACTTGAAAAACACAACATGGACACCCACAATGCTTATTTAAAGCAACCCACCACAACAATATTATGCTTGGTGACAACTTAGAAACTCAAATCATGTCTTCATGTAAAGTTATTTATTTTTTATCTTTGAAGATATGGAAAAGTGAAGGCAATATATGTAGAATTGATTCCCATGAAGAGAAACTTGCAAGCTAATACCTTTGAACATAGACCGTCTCTCCATCTCACCAACATGGCCTATGGTTGAGTTGGATTTAATTGTAGTTTTCTAGATTTTAGGCTATCCATTTCCATGAACTAATAGGGATAATATGCTTTGGTTGCAAATACTACAAGCTCATTTAATGCACCGATATTTAGCTTCATATATTCTCTTGGAATTAATTTCCTTAACCAGGATTCTCTTTAGGTGTTTTATCCATACTGACCCTAAACTGACCTGCTTATGTTAATTTTCAAATATTCATTTCTGAGGGGAGTGGTGAAACTTACTAGAAGTAGAAACATCTAATGATTCTTTAACATGTGGGATTGATAGAATATGGTAAAAATAACTATGCATTGTAGAGTTTTTAAAGATAAAACTTTCACGGGTAGTTTAGTCCCTGGTATACATAATAGAAGAAGCCCATGCATCATTGCATATGACATACTACTCGATATCTAGGATATAACGGGTGGTTTTGAATAATAACTAAGAAATTATAGCTCTAGTAGAAAGGAATATTTGAAATATTGGTGTTTCCCATTTATCCCTCTAAACCACTTTCTATTTTGTGCAAGTTGTGCTTGGATAGCATGATTATTGTCTTTACTTTTAACAGTTGGATCATCCTCAAGACTCAGAGAACTAAATCTACTGAAGTCAATTAAAGTCAATTGGATCAATATTTTATGTCAATCAAGTATCATGGATAAAGCTTGGATAGGATCAACCATGTATTTCAACTATGTTATCTCCATTAACGAAGAAAAGTTGTGCTTTCGATCATATGTACCCGTATAATTATACTTTCTTATTTTTGGAGGGTCTATTTGTAGAAATAATGACTATTATCTTGGGGTTGACCAATTCCTATATTTTGCAAGAAATAATTCAATGTACCCTAAAGTAACTAGATGTCCATGTTAAAAGTGCTCAAATATGGAAACTCTTGGTTTTTACAGGTTCGTGACCACTTGATTTGGCACAGGATTGACAATACATATACCGAGTTTGTTTTGCACAAAGAACAACCCTCTAGTTTTTATAAATATACATCGAGCATGTGCTCTACCACTGATGAGGGTCCATTTATTGAATATGTACAAGATGACATCATTGGAATGGTCAATGATATATACGAATTGTTCAATGATAATTGCTCAAAGAGTGAACAATAATTGCAAGATCATAATGTTGAGTTCCAATTGTCTTATAGAGCAGTTCCTACTGATGAATATCATAGGTTTCTCAAGGATGCCAAACAACTATTATACCTAGGTTGTACAAAGTACACAAATCTATTGGCAATCGCTAAATTGTGCTTTGATATTATACAATTTAGCAATTATCGATAGCTTTATGTATTTTATACAACTTGGGTATAATGGTTTTTTGGCATCTTTGAGCAACCTATGATATTCATCAGTAGGAACTACTCCATAATATGATTGTAACTCAACATCATGATCTCACAATTCTTGTCTACTCTTAGCAATTATCACTGAACAATCTATATGCATCATTGACCATTCCAATGATGTCATCTTGTACATATTCAATAATTGGATCCTCATCAGTGGTAGAGTAGGTGTTCAATCTATATTTATCAAAACTAGAGGATTTATCTCCATGAAAAATAAACTTGGTATATGCTTTTTCAATCCCATGCCAAATTATATGGTCATGAACCTTCAAAAAACTATGTTTCCATATTTGAGCACTTTTGATATGGACATCTAGTTCTTTTAGGATCTGTTGAATTATTTCTTGCAAAACCCAAGAATTGGTGAACCCCAATATAATAGTCCTCATAATAGACCCTCAAAAAAAAAAAAAAGTATAGCTATACGGGTATATCGGACAACTTTTCTTTGTTAATGGAGATAACATAGTTGAAAAACATGGTTTCTCCTATCCAAGCTTTATCCATGATACTTGGTGGACATAAAATATTGATCCAATTGACTTCACTAGATTTGGTACTTCGAGTCTTGAGGATGATCCAACTATTAAAAGTAAAGATAATAATAATGCTATCCAAGAACAACCTACACAAAATAGAAAGTGGTTCAGAGAGAGAAATGGGACACACCAAGGTTTCAAAGATTACTCTTTTATAAAGCTATAATTGCTTAGTTTTCATTCAAAACCACCTGTTCTATCCTATATATCCAGTAGTATGTCATATGCAATGATGCATAGGCTTCTTCTATTATGTATACCAGGGACTAAACTACCTGTGAAATTTTTATCTTTAAAAATTCTATAGTACGTAGTTCTCTTTACTATATTCTATCAATCCCACATGTTAAAGAGTCATTAGATGTTCCTAATTCCAATAAGTTTCACCACTCCCCTAAGAAATGAATAATTGAAAAATCACATAAGCAGGTCATTTTAGGGTCAATGTGGATAAAAAACCTAGAGAGAATCCTGGTTAAGGCAATTAATTCCAAGAAAATATATGAAGCTAAATATCAATGCATTAAATGAGCATATAGTATTTGCAACCAAAGCAGATTGTCCCTATTAGTTCATGGAAATTAATAGTCTAAACTCTATAAAACTACAATTAAATCCAACTCAACCATAGTTCATGTTGTTGAGATGAAGAGACGGTCTACGTTCAAAGGTATTAGCTTGCAAGTTTCTCTTCATGGGAATCAATTCTACATATATTGCCTTCACTTTTCCATATCTTCAAACATAAAAAATAAATAACTTTACATGAAGACATGATTTGATTTTCTAAGTTGTCACCAAGCATAATATTGTTGTGGTCGGTTGCTTTTGTTGGAAATTTTGAGTAGTTT
Organism: Wollemia nobilis; assembly: GCA_028583015.1. Taxonomy (NCBI): domain Eukaryota; kingdom Viridiplantae; phylum Streptophyta; class Pinopsida; order Araucariales; family Araucariaceae; genus Wollemia; species Wollemia nobilis. The sequence goes on from JAQPPZ010001045.1 coordinate 2,523,021, forward strand.
TGTTGTCACTGATGTCAAGAGAGTATTGTTTACATTTCATCATCATTAAGGACATCAAATGGTTTTTCCAAAAGCAATAAGGTATTGAAAAGGAATAGGATATAATATTTATTTTTAATATTATATGCCTACAAAAGGCCCAAAGGATGAAGACCCAAGGAAGGATAAGCAAGTTTAAATTAAATAATAATGTTATATTATTATAATATTTTGGGCCAAATAACAAGGTGAAGAAAAACAAGTTTCAAGTTGAAAAGACCCATGAGCAGTTTACAAAAGATTTAATTTAAATTAAAATATTTTAATCCTTGATTAAAATTTAAATTTTAATTAATAATGGGTTCAAGGTGTTAAATTTAATATTTAAAATATAATTCAAATTTTAAAGTTGAAATTGGCCAATGTGTAAAAGACAAGAAGCATGTGTATTTATATAGGAAATAATTCTCATTTCCTAAGTCCTTGATAATATACACCTTCGAATGAAAACGAAATCATGCACTACATTACTTGGAGGAAGAGAAATTCACATTTCAAAGTGTTGGAGGCAAACAAAGGAATAAGAGCAGTGATGTGGATAGAAAAATCCACCGGCAGTGGTAGTGCAAGCGAAATTTGAGAAAGTTCTAAGGATTTGTAAGGAAGGGATCACATGTTTGATCCACACGATTGACATTTTTTCTAGAGGAGAGAAGCCTTTGTTTTAGTTAGTGTGTTTTTAGAGAGGCAACATATAGAGGGGATCGTGAGCCTATGATTTCATGTGGGCACATAGCCCACTTGGTAGCCTAGATTTGGGCTAGGGTGTTGGAGAGGCTACGTCATGTGTTCAAATTTTGTCGAAGACATTTTGGTGGGTAGAATAGTTGAAAGGTATGCTATATATATTTTTATTTCTCCAAAGGTTTTAAAATTTGGAAATTGCTTAGAGGGTTTCATAAGATGGAAGCTATAAGGTTTTTGAGGGAGTTATAAGGTAAAGTAAATTAAAATATTTTATTTTGATTTTTTGGTGATTGAAATTTATTTTATAAAGTTGGAGTGATAAGGTGTATAAAGGAAATTGTTGTGTATTTTATTATCGTAAATATGTTGACTTATATTGTGTAATTTTGGAGATTATAAGGTGTACTAAGAGATTTGATATTTTTTTATGGTAAAATAACTATTGGAAAAATTATTTTGTGGAGATATTGAGATAGGTTGTGGCTACTTAACCTTAATATTGTCAAAGAAGATTTGATTGTGGTTAAGACAGGTTTTGAATATATATCTCCATAAAAATGAAAGGTATGGGCACATCTTCCTATAAGTGAAATATTGTTGGATTGAATGTTGTGAAATACAAGGTTAGAGTGAAAATGATTGTTTGATAAGCATTGTTGGAAATATTTGAGTGAGCCTTCATATGCATGATTAGGATTTGTGAAAGATCATGAGTATCATTGTTATGTGAAGTTGAGTACAATATTGAACTAGGGTTTGTGAAAGAACTTGAGTATCATTGTTATGTGAGTTTGGAATTATCTTGAGTCAAGGTTTGTAGTGTGAATTGTTGGAAGTAGTGAAACACTTGTTTAGGTTTTGTAAGCAATTTGTATTTCATTGAGTTATTGATTGAGTGGAGTTGATTGAGCATAATTTATTGAAAGTTTTAGAGTGATAGTTCAAGTTCTGTGAAACAAATTGTTCTTTATTTTTGGATTGAGTTGAAGGATAGATTGAAAGTGATTGAGAATTATTGTGAGTGTGAGCATATTGAGTCTATAACCATTCTCTATATGTTTCTATGGTAAAACAAGAGATATTGAAAGTGATTGATCATTTTTGTGAGTGTGAAGCATATTGAGTCTCTAACCATTCTTTATATGTTTCTGTGGTAAAACAAGAGAGATTTAAAGTGATTGAGCATTGTTGTGAGTGTGAAGCATATTGAGTCTCTAACCATTATCTATATATTTTTATGGTAAAACAAGAGAGATTGAAAGTTATTGAGCATTGTTATGAGTGTGAAGCATATTGAGTCTCTAACCATTCTCTATATGTTTCTATAAGTTAAACATGATTCTCTATGAAAATTGTTTGTGTGATTAAAGAGGTTTTTGTGATAGATTGAGTTGAGTTGAGTAAGATTTTTGTGGAAGCTTACAATACAGATTTGAGGAAAGTCTTGGTGAAGACTTACTAAGCAGATTAAGTTATAGTGAGAACTTGTTAAGCAAATTTGAGGTAAGTCTTGGTGAAGACTTGAGAGCAGCTTGAGAAAGTTATTGAGAGTACTTGTGGATAGATTTGAGGTAAGTCTTTGAGAAGATTTGAGAGAAAATTTGATTGATTGATTTGTTCAAGCTTTGTGTTAAGGCTTGGGGTAGATCTAGCAGAGTTTATTAGTGATTGGATCAAGATTTGTGTTAAGGCTTGAGGATAGATTTGAGGACATATTTTGGTGCAAATTTGAGGATATATTTGTGCCAGACCAGAGATAGATATTTAACATATTTGTGCTAACTGAAGGACTATGTTTAGTGCAGATTTGAGACATATATTGAGAATATTTGTGCTAGATCGAAGGATTGTTTTTAGTGCAGATCAAAGATAAATATTGAGAAAATTTATGCTAGACTAAAGGACTATGTTTGGTGCAGATTTGAGATAGATATTGAGAAGATTTGTGCTAGACTTAAGGACTATGTTTAGTGTAGATCAAAGATAGAGATTAAGAAAATTTGTGCTAGATTGAAGGACTATGTTTAGTGTAGATTTGATAGATCTAAGATCAATATTTGGCCAATGGATATAGATACATTAGCTAGAGCAGTGAGGACAGAGGTATTCTGAGTGAGGACATGAGTCTTCAGTGGAGAGAGATCCACAAGCCATTATAGTGGAGGTAGTAGTCTTCTAGAGTATCACAAGCTAGACAAGTGAGGACAAAGGTCTTTTGAGTTAGGATATGAGTCTTAAGTGGAGAGAGATCCACAAGCTATTGTAGTGGAGGTAGTAGTCTTCTAGAGGAGCACAAGCCAAAGTAGAGGAGAAGAAGTTCTCCTATGGATAGAGATCCACAAACCAGCTAAGAGGATTGGTATCTCCTATGGATAGAGATCCACAAACTTGATTAGGGTATTAGTGTCTCCTTTGGATAGAGGTCCATAAACATTGTAATAGGGAAAGATTCCCAAGATATTTGTTGAGAAAATTTTAGTGAAATATTTTCTTCATTGACATAGCCCACATTGGGTGAACCACATTAAATTAGTGTCTCTATTGTGTGGTGATTTTTGCATTGCTTTGATTACTATTATTGATATTTCCATTAATAGATTGGATAATATTGTTTGAGAAAAGAAAAGTAAAAAGTGATATTATATTGTTCAACCCCCCTCTCAGTATAAGCTTGTGTTCTTCAGCTTTAAAGCAACGTTGTGGGTGTTCATGTTGTGCTTTTTGAGTGACTATTTTTGGTGTATTATTATCTGAGTTAATATCTATGGCATTTGGTAATATTCTAAGTCCTTTAAATAATAAATTTATGGTAGTGGAGAACTATGGCTCTTGGAAGCACCAGGTTAAAAATATTTTCATGTTGCATGATTTATGGGGCTTAATCTATGTAGTCAAACCTAAATTTGACACTATAGCACATATTGAATATGATGCTAAAAGCAGGATTGCTTTGGCTCTCTTTAATTTATCAATTGAATGAAATCTCATTGATAATGTTTAGGATGCCACCACTATGAAATAAGCATGGGAATCAATTATTGCCTTGTATTAGAACAAAATGATGCATGAGCATTGATGTTAAGAAATCAATTATACAATCTAAAACTATCAAATTCCATGATTGATCATATGCAACTCATTAAAGAAATTAAAAATCATCTTGGGACCATTGGTTAAAATGTCACCAACAAGGATTTGATCACATCAACATTGAAGAGTTTGCCCAAGTCTTATGAGAGTTTTTTCACTAGCCTAAATATATTTGTAAAATTGGCACAACGTCCTTTAATGAACTTGAGGATTCACTTTTGCAACATAAACAATTGCTTGAGGGTAATGATGGAGGTGGGTCATCTAGAGCTTATGCTACAAAGTATAAGTAGAAAAGGAATAAAAACTTTCCAAAGAAGACAAAATACCAACTTGCCAAGAAATAAAAAAACTTCAAATATTCTAAGTCCAAATCCAAGCAAAAGTGTTTCTACTATGATAAGTTTGGACACCTCAATAAATATTACAGAATATGGCAGCATGATCAACAAAAATATCAAAAGAAGAATACGGGAGAATCCAGTCAGTTTACTGAGAAGTAAGATGTTCAGTTGTTTATTGCTACTTTACAGTGCAAGATTATTTGACATCCACCAAGCATTTATCATTATTTTGATTTACACAAAAATTGTTGTGTTGTAAATAAGACTTCAAGCCACATCTAACAAGTCAAAGTTTATTAATTTTTTATACCTATAAATGGAGATATTTTATTGCAAGTTGCTTCACATAATCAATGCAAAAATGCAGCCCACACCATCACTCTAACTTCAATCACATATAACTCCCACCTTAATTATCGAATCTTAGTGTCATTTTTTGGTTTAAAATTAGATTTAAAATATTTTGATATTTTAGATTATTTGGTGAAGTATTGGTGTAAAAACATGGTCTAAGCATCAAAACCCCAATAGGTAGAAAAATCAACAATGATGTGTAATAAAAAACATGTAAAAATATTCTTGATAGAGGATGATGTGAGAAAAAGGTTGATTAGATTTAGAAAAAAATTTTGTGATTCAAACGTTTGGCACTCTAGGATAATATTTTACCTTAAGGGTGAAGCATAGGAATGGTGGAAAAACCTTTGAAATTCTAGCTTTGGGTTTTTCTAGGAAAAAGTAGAACAAATATTCTTAGTTAGATGGTGCAAAGAAAAGGGAATAAGAAAACTTTTTAATATGGGAGCTACAACAACATAGGAGAATTTGAAATAAAAGAATAAGTAAATTCAACAACTTCAGGATCATAATCAAGTATTAGTATCCAAATTAAAGCAATTGAATAAGGAAAAGAAGGTTAAGAAAATTTTCTATGAGGCCACATAGATACAAACTCAAAAACATCATCACATTTAAAAATAGCCACTGGAGTCTAAACAAAATAAATTATAGGAGGTCCCATTACCTATAAGGAAGAGAAAGGGGGAGTGAAGCAAGATTGAAAACCCTCCAAAGGTGAAACCCTATTGACATCTAAATTATCCAAAAAACCTTGATTCAAGTGTTTAAATAAATAGGAGTAGGTGCATAGCACATAAAGCAAAATCATGGATCCATCCAAGGATTGACATCGAGGGAGACTTAGTGCCACTCAAGATATTTCTAGGATGGATTACTTCTAATGCATCACATGGCTTCTTTGGAGATTTGAGGCGGTCATATTGATTACTTCTATCAAATGCTTCAAGGATGAAGCTCTTTAAAGGGGTAAGGCACGTTGCATACCAATATGCAATATTTTGATATTCATGTTTATGGGTTACTTTATGTCTGTGATCATATTTATGTTTATGGGTTACTTTATGTCTGTGACCATGTCTTTTGTAAGTGGTTAGACTAAATGAATCTACACAGAACATGTAGTATAAGGAGTAAGCAAAATTCACTATAAATAAGGGTTTTACTCCATCTTGTAGTCATATCTTGTTTTCAATATTTATCAAAAGATATTGATTCTCTCATTCATAGTACAAGATGAGGTTCTTCCTACATTTTTTGGGATTGCAGTTCATCCTTCCTCATTGCATTGTGTAGATATGTCTCACTATGGTTGTAGATGCGCTATAATTACACTTTCTCATACTCTCATTAAACTATAGCTTTTTATATGGGTCTCATGTCATATCATTGGATCTTATGGAATATATCCTTAATTATAAATAATTTATAGTAAAATTTTAACTCGAGAGTGTTATTACTATTAAATATCTTATTTTTCATAATGGATTTGCATGTTTATATTTTCCTATTTTTCATTATGTTGGCTTATTTTTTGAAATTTATTCTCGTATAATACCAAATTTATGTTTAGTTTGATATATTTACCATATTCAACTTAGCATGAATTTAAGCTAAACTGACATAAAATTCACACAAATACATAGTACATGACATGCAATGCTACAATGAAATATATAACACAGAAGATTACACGTAATTGCCCCTGTTAAAACAAGCATACAACATAGAAGTTATACATGAACAGATTCCCCACTCTTAAAATGCTGAATATCATCAATCTAGACAATACTGATAAAAGATACACATGCAAGAGACCTTAACAACATCACTCGACAATGCAACTTGAGGACTACTATACTACAAAATTAGGACCACCTAGAATGCTATTTTCTCATCCTCATCAAACTCACAAATATATAGTTGATTATTTTTGTTTGTTTTCCCCTATGCTTCTAGTATATATTTGGCTAATTTCTTACAATTCCAAATAGTTTCCTCATACTCTATAACAAAATAGCTTTCACATAATCATCATCAAATGGAACATTGATCTCTACAAATCCAATTCCTTTATGCATGGATCAAGAAGCTATTATTTCAAATTTGGTTTGGCACTTGATGGATTAGCACCAAAAATAGTTCTATGCAAAACCTAAATATTGTTGGGAACATTTGTAAGATCCATACGGTGAAAATACATATCTAGGAAATAAAAAAACTCCATGTGTGATTCAACATTTAGATCATTTGCAGCCTTTAGAATATCATCACAAACAATCCTTGTACTCTTTTTTAATAATTTAGAATTGCATTTTATATCTTTCATGTGTGAAAATATCACCTGTAAATTTGTCAACAAAAATTTGATATGGCATGAAATAAATTTTCTTTTTTCATTGAAGTAATATGAAATACAATGGGTGGCACAACTAAGGCCACACTCCCTAGGGGAATAGCAACATGGGTTCTCCCTCCCCATGATTCAAAATTAGGTCAACGAGATGAAATTCCAATGACATATCATTAGGTTGTCCCCATAGGGACAGAAGCCATGAAATAATTGCTCCCTAACCATCCTTAAAATAGTTGCAAAAAGTGTTCCCTATAAATTATAAATACACATGTAATTTTACAATGCTCTAAAAAACATTTGTAGCCTCTAAAATATGATCAAAAATATGTTCTCCCAAATATGCCACAAAAGTTCCCTCTTATACAAAATATCTGTCAAAAGAACTTTACCTCCTCCCAAAATAAAATTTACCCCAAAAATTACCAATATGTTACTAACAAATGAGCCCACAAACATTTTCTATGATTCTCAGGTTGCTTGACCAACTAGTCAATTTGTTTTTAATAACATGATACAAGTTATTATTTAACTTTTACAAATTAGGAGTTTATAAAAGTAAAAGAATGCATAAAGTAGACACTTTATATCCAAGTCATATTGGAGCAACAATAAATGGGATGTAATCGAATAAGCAATGGCCCAAGTTCAAATCCTTGAATTGTGATGGACACCCCCATGATAAGATGCCCATGATAATAATATGTTTTTATAATATATTATAATGTGGTTTGATGAGGACATGGCGATCATGATGTGATACAAGTAGGGTCCATTTCAACCCCATATAACTGATTTAAAAGAAAAATAAATTGTATACTTCAGAAAAAAAAATGATGAATCATTATTTTAATCACCCACCATAATACAAATAGTTATATCCATGCAACAACACCCAAAATAAATGAAATACCCATCAACAACACTGAATGGGCTATGATGAACTAGAACCTCAGACATACCTAAATATAACCACACAAAACACTCAATATTTCAAGCAAAGTGATCCATCATCAAATACACATGCAAAACTAAAAATATTCTATGAGCTCATGATTGACACCATGTATCAACTAAATAGCATGTAACAACAAGAAACTCATTAAAAGATCCATTTTAATAACCAAGTTCATTGTTTCTAGGTCTTTGGTGAAGCACAACCATCATTATGTTTTCCCCACATGGTTACTCATGCTAATTTTTTAATTCTTGTAAGTTTTAACCAATAAAATCATGTTTTTTAGCTTCAAGAATACCTTTTATCTCTTAACAGGTAAGTGATCAATGATGAAATATCTAGTAGTTGAAGTTTTTGGTGACACTGTACCAAAATTATCCAATCCTCATATTTCAAGCCCAAGTACCCATCCCATAAGCAGAGGTTGTTGTGTTCTTGAGTAGGTTAAGGTAGGGTTACCTTATCATATATAAAGAATATAAAATGCAAATATCATTTGCAAATAAGTTCAATTTCTTATGAGTTAATGCAAATATTATAAACTTTGAAAATTATACAAGCATTTTTACTGCTCACTAATGATTCAGTGGAACAATAGTTTCTAATATTTACTGATCTTGAGTCTATTTTCATGATTAAAACTATTAGTGTTTACCAAATTTAATCACATCATGCATTCTAAATTTAAGATAGGTCCTCTTTGGCATTGATATTTATATCTTCAAGGCATATATGATGGCTTATTTAATAGGATTTTTTTTGCTATGGAAGACTTTGTGATTCTATTATGTTGGATATTCACTTGATGTTCCCTAAGTCTAGTGGCTATTGACCTACTAGTGTCACCTATGTAAGGTTTGTCATGGGAAACGGATCATAGAGATACCTTTGTATAGCTTTAGATCCACTTTGTCTTTCCCATTGTCTAATTCCTTTCTTAGGGTGTTCATAAGTGCAAAAAATGCATTCATGTCAAGCTTATTTAGTATCCTCGCTATTTTATCTAAATTTATCTAAACATAAGGGGTTGTAATCCCATAAGCCACCCTCTCTTTATATTTATTCTTCTAGTGATTGAATTTTTGAAAGACATTATTAAATTGCATCATATTTTATACATTTTTATTTAAAACATTGATAATATTTGTGAATGCAAAATCAAGCAACACCAAATATGAAATATTGAAATAAACAAGCAATATAAAATACACAAATGAATACACAAGGAAATAGATTCTTTTATTAATGTCGGTGGATATCCAATATTACAATCAAGAATACCTCAAATGTGAGGTTTACAAAGCTTGTTATTTGATACAATTATTACAATACACTAGGGTTCTCTAAAACCCTAGTTAACAAATGATTGTGGTGTCTTCACACCTAATTTGATCCCAATAGTGTGGTGAGTGGGCTTTGGTATCCTATATAGGGCAACTCCAACTTCAACAGCTACCAATGATATGATTCTTGCACCTGCAAACAATAGATAACATACAAATAGTTAATAATACCTATGAGGGCTCCACTGTGTGAGACCCTCTAAAAATATGATTACTAACCCTAGATGTTGCAGAATAATATTGAAAGCAATAATACAAGAATAAAATAAATACACACAACTATTTACCCTATATTTACTGACTTGTTGCTGCTGTCTTTGTTTTCGTTGTAGGGGATGATTACGCATATGTGCCCTAATGGCACCTAAGAGTCACAGGGTTGTAGAACTTGGATTGGAAATGCTTGCAGGCACTTCATTCTAACCAAAAATGCCTAGAGGTTCTTGGTAGGATATATAGGGTTATTTGCAAACTCTGGTGGGCACTCAGGAAGCTTTGGGGTGCATTCTATGGTTGAGAGGAAGGTCACATAACCAAATTTGGTTTACAAGATGGATGACGACAAATGCGGTGAATGTGATAGGAAGCGATGGAGGATGGGAGTGGTAAGGATGCTTGGGTGCTTGAGGACTTAGCGAACAAGAGCTCAAGGAAATGAAGACCTCAGTAAAAATGGTAGGGGTTCCAAAAAATATAATAATTTAGGGCTTGGAACTTAGGGGATTCAGGCATTGAGTCATCAAAAATGACTCCTCTTTATAATCTCTCCTTAGGTACATTAGGGTTTCAATGACATGAAATGTATGGCTAAGATCAAAACATGAGGAAGGGTGGATATTAAAATGGGATAAGTGGTATGGATTAAGATATATGGATGGCTAGGATTAAAACATGATGGATGGTTGGGATTAATTCATACATATATACATATATTTATTAAAAATATAAATATTATATATAAAATATTATTATTTAAATAATATTAAACAAATATATATAAATAATGGATAATGTAGCAAGGAACTATGTATGGATGACAAGTGGCTATATTTTGGTTTCTATAGATGCCCCTTTTTGCACCACATTGTGTGAAACACAATTTGGTGTAAAAATACGAGACACCTGGTTTTTGGCCTGCTAAAGCGCAATTTTCTCTTGTTGGAATGTAGAGATGAACTTGAATATAAAATCATTTTGATTGAGTAACTTACCTGTATCGCTCCAAATTTTTCGCATCCTTACCTTCAGGCTATAGGATCCGTGCCCGGAAGGAGGATGGGAAAAGGATGTCGCGGTACCTCGGACTGAGAGGACTTGCGAAGGTCCCGCCTCTCAAGGGAGGTGTATATTGGTGATTTTTCGACGGATGGTGGGTTCACCTGGGAAACATTTAATGGCGGTTTCCACGCCTAGGTTTGGAATGTGTTTTTATGTGTTCGTTTTTAGTCTTAAGCATTCATATCCTAGGTTTGGCCAAATGAATCTAAATTAATCTATATGCAAGTGCAGATTTAATGAATACGAGAAAGCAGATTTAAGGACAAAAAATAGAGAAATTACAGAAGATTAAAAGCGAGAATACGATCCGGATGTCGATGAAGATTCGATGTTGAAGCGATCGGGGATCGCCTCTAATTTGACAAGATCGTACGAGATCGGACAAGATCGTACGAGATCGGACGAATTCGTCGAGAGACCTGCAAACGAGAAAAACAGATGCAAAATACGAGAGAATGCAACTATGATAACGAGAGAGAAACAACACAAAACAACGGTATGAATACTAAACAATGGTTATGAATAGAAATTCAAACAAATTATGACATTCAAATGAGAAATTATGATCTTATCATGCAACTTAAGCTATATGGGTGAACTCCAAATGCAAAATAGTAAGAAATAAGGATAAAACTAATTAAAATGCGGAATAAAACAGCAAAATGAATAAGAGAAAGCGCAAACTCTGGGCATCGATTGCCCCCAATGCGGTTGCGGTCGAAATCGTCCGGAAGTAGTGAAATCGTCCCGAATTGTGACGGGGATCGTCCGAGATTTGAACGAGATCGTCTACGATGATCTGAGCATGCTTCGGCTGAAAATCAATGAGGTCCCTACAAGAAAACTTCAAAATAACAAATGCAAAATGATGCTCTAGGTATTCTAATGCACGCAAAATCAAGTCATAGAGAAATTCAGCCAAGGGTTGGGAAGGGAAGGTCCTAATGATTAAATAGGCTTAGGGGAATAGTTAGGAGGTTGGAGATCATCCCTATTTGGGAGATCTCCAATGGGGAGGGTCTCTAACGGCGCAGACACACTTTTTCTCGGATTAGAGGCCCGTTGGAACAGAAGCTAATTGTGCAAAATCAGTTTTGCGACAAGATCGTCCGGACGTCCTTGTCTAGACGAAATCGTCAGATCTGGGGCGATATCGTATGATCGGCGACGATATCGTCAAACGGTCAAAACAACCTCTAAAAATGGCACGGAAAAAGGGGAAACGGATTACCCGACGGTTAACGGGCGGTTTGGGAGGTTAAATTTTGAATTTAAATTATTTACTAAGGTGAATGTAATTATTACAATTTTATTGCGCCAATTTTAGGGTGCTACATTTTGCCCCCTCTTTAGCGAATTTTTCGAAGAAAATGCGTTAAAGATGAGTTCTTCTCGATCTACGAGAAAGCAAAAAATTATTCCCATTTTTAGGCGACGATTCTTGGTCGAATCGTACGACGACTTACTATGGTGCCCCCTTCAGTGTTTTTACCCAAATCGAACGTTTGAGGTAAAAACGCGGAAAAGCAAAATTATTTTTGAATAAAATTAAGAAAAATAGGGTAAAACCCTAATTCATTTTTCTTGTTCATTTTCTGGTTTTTAGAGCTCTGAAGCAAAAATGGTGGAGACGACGCACAGATCAACAGAGGTCCGGCGCGGTCTACGGGTAAGAGTCTAGACTTAACTAGAATGCTTTAATTTGATTTTACATGCTTTTTAGGTAGATTTTAGATGAATTTTGAGCATCGCGGCCGTTTTTGGGCCGTCGACGTCGTCGGGACGAAATCGTCCCGATTTCGTCGAAATCGTCTCAATTTCGTCAATTTCGTCCAAGGGCGAAATCGGCGAAAGGGGACGATTTCGTCAAATTAGAGACGATTTCGGCTTGCGAAATCGGAGACGATTCTGCTCAAATTTGGGACGATATCGTCCAATAGTGGGCGATATCATCAATTGCATAAAATTGAACTTTAACTTGCATTATTAATTACTTGAATTGTTTATTAATGATTGTTTGTTGTTTCGTTGTTTATGTTGCAGAGAGGTTTGCTAAAGAGCGGGGAATGGAAGTATGGAGGTTTGAGGGATGACTTGGCCGCTCTTACACGGGCGGAGCGGGATCAGGTGGCACAGGCCGGCTTGCGGCATGTGGCGAGAGATGCCACAGGTGTCTACGGATATGGGGCTCCGACGGCCCTAGCAGAGAGATGGTATCCGGGTTCCTCATGTTTTTGGCTACCGACGGGGAGATGACTCCCACTCTAGAGGATGTATGGAGGATTCTAAGAATCCCCATACAAGGACGATTGATCACTCCTATGGCCAATCAGGGCCATGCTATGGGATGATTGTGTGGTGACCCGAGCTTCACCCTGGAGAAGGGCAGAGTGAATATCGAGGCACTACGTCAGATGCCAGGGCATCTAGACTCACACGGGTTCTAGCTGGAGTGGTTGGTGGACTTTTGCTGTGCCACCGGAGTGGGTGGAGGGTGTCGTGGATCCTTGGCGGATGTGATCTACGACATGCGGGACCATGGGTACGAGGTTCTCTTGGGGCAGTTATGTACTATGCCAGTTGTACAGGATCCTGTATGGGGTCGTGTACAAGGGCGGTCGATGTCTAGTGATGACATCGCTTCTACAGGTTTGGTGTTGGGAGCACATTGTAGTGCGGAGGCCGGTAGGGCTTCCTTTGATAGGGGTTGATGGGGAGAGGCCCCGAGTCTTCTACTGGTGGCTCCGAAGAGGGTCACAGTGGTGGATCGACCTTCCTATGTCTCGGAGACTATTAGATGACCTAGTCCCAGACCAGATTACCTGGAGGCCATGGAGGGAGCATCCAGGGTGGGCCGAGGATGGACAGGAGTTGGCTCACGTCAGGCGAGTTTGTTGGCTTTGGATGGAGAGGGGAGAGGTGGAGCTCCATCGCTATGACCGAGTTTTGTGTCAGTTCGGTCTACAGCAGGGGATCCCATCTCTGAGGGATTATGAGTTTTCCTAGACTATCCGGGATAACACCATAGTTAGCGGGGCTCCAGACATGCAGCGGTTCTGGAGTCAGGACACAGACGATGCCCCCATTCAGCCAGTGGATGGGGATGACGCAAGTGTAGCCGATGGCTACGATGCCTAGTACGTAGGCATCCGCCCTCCTCGGATGACGAGGGCTCAAGGTTCGATACATGCAGTCATGCATCGGATAGGGAGGCGGTGCCAGGCGGCTATGGAGGTGGCCCAGGGTCACGGTGGGAGAGAGCCGAGGAGGCCACAGGCACAGGAGAGGCCACGGTAGAGGGAGAGGAGGGAGGCGAGACCCCCATCTCCATAGAGGGAGAGGCCACCATCGCCCGATAAGGGCAAGGGCGTTGACATGGGGGAGAGTAGCGAGACCGCTACTCTTCGAGCGGAGAGAGATCATCTCCTAGGCACAGGTGCAGACTCTACAGGATGAGGCTGCATGCCATCGAGCTGAGGTGACACAGCTTCGAGATGAGATTGCATGCCTCAGGGCACGGGGCGGAGGGGCGAGCACTGGGGAGCTGACACGGGCTATTGCCCAACTTACTTTCTACCAGACTTTGTACTATCAGCTGGTGCTAGAGGTGGATAGACTACCCCTGCCAGCCAACATCATAGATCCGATCAGGATCGGGTCGTCGAGGACCTCGTCCCGATCGAGGACTAGGACTCATAGTACTACTCAGACTGCGATGGGGCCACCTCGTCCACCTCAGGGTGGGGGAGGAGATGAGGCGGAGAGCTCGAGGGGCTCTCGAGGCTAGAGGACTGCACAACTTTGTACAGATTGACATGATAGCATTGTATTATTATTTTTTTGTTGATAGAGGATTGAGTATGCCGAGGTACAGATTGTGGCATACCAATCCAGTTTTGATGATGTATATATACTGTTGACATATATATGATATGTTTTTGATCATATGACTTGTGTTATGTGTATGTGTATGATGCTTTTATGTTTGATTGATTGATTTGATAATTGGATTGAGGATTCATGAAATTATGTCATTTTGAAAATTTATAATTTTGATGTCATGCGGTAATATTTTAAATGAAATAATCTGATGTAACAAATTGATTGTTTGTAATGTGATGTAATAAAAAATAAAAAGAGACTTCTAACAATAATTTCAAAGGACATTGTCGCTATTATAGACCATTTCATGGAGTCGTTGCTCACTCGGTCGTCAAGCTAATCCCAGTATAGAAATATTGTTAAAAGTAAAAGAGTGCTTAAGAGACTTGTCTTAAGACTTTGGTGCAATGGTGAAAATGATGGTGATGATGGTTTGTTTTTCAGATTTTCATGAAAATAGTATGCATGAAATAATGTTAAAATGATTTTTGCTAGGCATAAATTCCTAAGTGTGATAAAATTTTTGGATAATTCTTTAGGAATTATACCATCATTACAAAATTGAAGGTTGACATAATGACATGAAATAATGAAAATGTGTTTGCTTTTTAAAAGCATAATTTGTGTAACATAATGAATTAAGTCATATGGTTTTCATGATTTTTAATAAATGGGGAATAAAAATTGTTACAATGATTTGCGCTAGGCATAGAATATGTAGGTATAGACTTATACCATCATCGCGAAATAAAAAAAGAGATAGTTTTATTGCATGGTTGATTTTGTAATAAACAGAAAATATGAAGATGAGGACTTGCGCTAGGCATAAAATTCCAATTTTGGTTTTGGAACTATACCATCGTCGCGAAAGTCAACCAGATATATATGTTTTGATTGTATATTTTGAAAGAAATTTTTGATTTTTCTATTATATAGTTGTCTTTATGGTAAGCAACTGTACTTGATTTATTCCAAACAAGTTGCAAAAAGAATATTTCAAAGTATTTTGAAGACAAAAGTTAGATTTATAAGGAATCCCATGTGCATATGTGAATTCATTTCCGATCTTGATTTATCATAATGATACACAAAATCTCTCAAATACAAATGTGTGTGCAATTGCTTTGTGCATTTACCAGTTTTGAGCAAGATAATATGATACAAGTGATTTGAAGAAACCAAATAAGTGTTCATTAACCATGATGTAGATGCATATAACCATACTAGACTACTATGTAGGTCGGATTATCAAGAGCTAGCTAATCCATAAGCGAGACATAGGTCTGTACAAAAGAAGGTCGCTAATGTGACGGACATATCACCACGCTAGGAGTTACCCAAGGCCAAGCGGGTTGGGCACAAACCACCTGTTATGGGGCTTACCTCACGAGTTTTCGAATAATTGAGAATTCCAGGGATTCAAGCTCATCAACCCTTCTTTTCTTTTCAAAGGGTAGGGAAAGGGATTTTATTGCTTTCTTGCTTTTTGCTTTCTTTTGAACTTTGCTTCTTTTTCTTTTTGTATTTTTTTTTGCTTGATTTTTGAGATAGTGCTTGAAATATTTACTGTAATGATATAAAAGAACATTTTTCTTTCTCCTCTTTTCTTGAACTTTTCTTTTCTTTTTCTTTGCTAGGGATACTTGCTCGGATTAGGTTGTAGAGCAAGGGATTTTTATTACAGGTAGGGGTGAGCTTGTCCTTTTGCCAATTCTCAAAGATTCTAGACCATGTGCATGATAGGATAGCGGGGAAACTTTTCGCTCAAGAAATCACTTCTACTATGTAGCAAAACATGGAAATTACAAATATAATCATTTTATTGTGAAAAGATGTGCTTGGTTTAAGTAAATAACAAGATCAATTCTCTATGCTCAAACTTTATTTAATTGAATTTTGTGAACTTTGATATAAGAGAGATTAGTAATCATGCCAGATAAAATCAAGATATTTATTGTTGTGAGTGTGCAAGTGAGGGATTCCAAATAAATGCTAATTTATCCAAAATAATTTGAAACATATAACTGCAATAATTGTAAGAAAATATATATAAACACTTTTGAGAAGTTTTGAGAATGTTGACTCTCTCTTTCTTCTTTATATTGTTTTGGTTTCGAAAGAGTCAAGCATATTGCTGTTTTGATTTTTATTCTTTATTTTGTTTTTTTTTTTTTTTTTTTTTTAAATGTAACAAGTGCCATAAATAAATGCAACAAATAGTTTTGAAGATTTTGATGATTATGAATGTTTTTGATGTTTTTGGATTTTATAAATTTGAAAGAAATACAAGATAGTGATTTTGAACAAATATATACATGGATGAAGTGACCAAATTTATACATAGTAACGTTTAAGATGCAAAATATTCATGGGTTCTTTAAGTTCTTTACCATCTAAGGTAGATAATTTGTATGCTCCTGATTCAAATTTAGCAGTAATAATGTATGGTCCAAGCCAGTTGGGCTCAAATTTACCTTTAAGGTCCTTAGTTGCATTTGTATTTTTTTATTTTCTTTTAAAACAAGGTCGCCGATCTCAAAGGATCGATGACGAACTTTTTTAGCATATGATCTTTTAAGCTTGTTTTGGTAGGCACGGAGATGCTCCAAAGCATTGATGCATTTTTCATCTAGGAGTTCCAGCTGACTGAGTCTGCCAGCATGATATTCATCTCCTACTTCGGTATCTTGAAGTAGCAGAGCCAAAGAAGGAACTTCCAATTCAAATGGAAAAACTGCTTTAGCACCGTAAACCAAAACAAATGGTGAAGTTCCAGTGGGGGTTCGAACACTAGTTCGATAGGCCCACAAGGTTGGATATAACTTGGATGTGCCGATCACGACCAGTTTTATTGACCAATATTTTGAGAATTTTGATTAAAGTTTTGTTAGATGCTTACCTTGACCATTACCATGAGGATAATAGGGAGTGGACCGGCGATGTTGAATCTTATATTTTTGGCATAATTTTTTAACATCTTTATTTTTGAAACAAGTTCCATTGTCGGAGATGAGATTTGCAGGAATTCCGAACCTACAAATGATTTGATTAAAAATAAATTTAGAGACTTGTGTGCCGGTGCGGGAAGCTAAAGGCATAGCTTCGACCCACTTCGTGAAATACTCGGTGGCGGTTATGATGAACTTGTGTCCATCAGATGACACAGGATTGATTTTGCCAATAATATCTAAACCCCATTTAGAAAAGGGCCAAGGAGATGAAATAGCCTGCAGCTCTTGTGCGGGCGCATGGACAAGGTCAGCATGTTTTTGGCACTTGTCGCAATGGTGCACATACTCATGTGCATCCGTTTCCATGGTAGGCCAAAAGTATCCTATCCGAAGGAGCTTTTTAGCAATGACGCTACCACTAAAGTGTCCTCCACAAGATCCATCGTGGGCTTCACTCAAGGCTGATTTAGACTCTTCTAAGTTTAAACATCTTAATAGGATACCTTCAAAAGATCTCCTATATAAAGTATTGCCAATTATTACAAATCGACTTGCTCGTCGACGTAATAACCGACATTTGGTTTCTATTAGAATTGGCAGGGAAAGTCCCATTTTGGAGAAAATCAAATATGTCCGTATACCAAGGTTCGGGAGTAGTTTCATTGATTAGAAACACATCCAAAGGCTCTAAGCATGACTTATTTGAAGTGGGTTCCTGGAGTCGATGAATAATGATAGTGGCATATTCGTCATCTAACTCCAAGGGCAGGAGAGATGCAGTTGCGGCCATAGCATCAGCTGCACGGTTGCTAGTTCGAGGAATAGCTTCTAAGGTAACTTGATCAAATAGAGACATTAATTGTAAAACATAGGCCTTATATGGGCGCAGTTTATCATCTCTAGTCTGATAAACTTCATTAATTTGGTTTATAACCAGTTGAGAATCACCAAAAACTAATAGATGTTTAATTTTTAGTGCCAAGGTAGCTCGTAATCCAAGGATTAGAGCTTCATACTCAACGATATTGTTGGTGCAAGCAAATGTCAATTTGAAGGACAGAGGAATAAGATGTTTTTGCGAGGATATTAAAATAATACCCGCACCGACCCCACTCATGCATCGGGCTCCATCAAAGTATAAGGACCATTGGTCAATATGGTCTGCCTCTAATTGAAGGCATTCATCAGGAAACTCAATGATGAGGGGATGGATAGACTCTAAGGGTGCAGCGACTAATTGATATGCTATGATTTGACCCTTAACAGACTTATGTCCTATGAATGTGAGATCAAACTCGCTTAGAGCAAGAACCCACTTGGCTGTGCGACCCGATAAATAAGGTCGACTCATGAGATACCTTAAGGGATCGTATTTGGCAATGACATACGTTTTTTGACTAAGCATATAGTGTCGTAATTTTTGCGTAGCAAACACGACTGCTAGACATAGTTTTTCTAATGTTGTATAGCGGGTTTCATAAGCGATGAAGGTTCGGCTAATATAATAATTAGCACGTTCTCTCTTTTCATCATCAAGTTGAGCTAACATAGCTCCTAAGGCGAGAATCTGAAGCTGAAATATATAGGAGAAATGGGCGATCGAGGTTTAGGTGGTGAAAGCACGGGTGGATTAAGGAGGTATTGTTTGAGAAGTTCAAAAGCTTCTCTACATTCGGTGTCCCAATTAAAAGGGACATCCTTCTTAAGGAGTTTAAGAAAGGGACCAGTTTTGTCCGCCAACTTATCAATGAAGCGACGGATAGCTTGAAGTTTACCTTGTAAACTTCGTAACTCAAATATATTAGTAGGTGCGGGCATATCAGTGATGGCCGCAATCTTGAGAGGGTCGATTTCAATACCACGTAAAGAAACTAAAACCCCTAATAGTTTACCGGACTTAACTCCGAATATACATTTTTTTGGATTTAATCGAATAAGATATTCTCGTAATCGATTAAAAACTTTTCTCAAATCATCTAAATGGTTATCTTCAATAATAGAGCGAGCTATAATATCATCTACATAATCATGTAGGATATCATGCATCATATCATGAAAAATATAGGTCATAGCTCGTTGATAAGTTGCACCTGCGTTCTTTAAGCCAAATGGCATCACTTTCCAGCAAAAGGTACCCCAGGGGGTAATAAAGGTTGTTTTAGCCTGATCTTCAGGAGCTATCCTGATCTGATTATAACCGGAGAATCCATCCATTAAGGACATCATCCCACTCCCGACAGTAAAGTCAATGATTTGATCCATGTTTGGAAGAGGAAAGTCATCTTTAGGGCATGCGGCGTTAATATCTCTAAAATCTGTGCAAACCCTAACTTTGGTAGCTTCTTTCTTGGTGATTGGAACTACATTTGAGATCCATTCGAGCATAATCAATAGCTTGTATAAAGATAACATTCAGGAGTTTTTCTAACTCCCCTTTGACTAGAGAGCCACTTTGGGATGCATTTTTCTAAGTTTCTGTTTAACAGGTTTAGCATCCGGATGGACCACTAGATGATGCATGACTACGGAAGGGTCTAGACATGGCATATCTTCATATGTCCAAGCGAAGACATCTTCATACTCTTTAAGGAATGCAATGTATTGTTCTTGTTTTTCTTGACTTAATTCTGATCCAATATTGATTATGTGAGGATTATCCTCGGTTCCAATATTAATTTTAATGACGTTTTCTACCTCCATGTGTAGATCTCTTTCAAAATTAGGTGGGGCGGGTGAAACACCCAATTCTTGTAATTCTTGTAAGGTTAATTTAGATAATTCATCTTGAGGATTAGTGGCCTCAAGTTGGGCTATAGTTGGTATAGAACCATCAAAATAAAATCCATTGTGTAACATCTCTTCAACAGAGACATCATGGAAGATATCTCCTTCCAACTCTTCATCGGGGTCAGCAATCATTTTAGGGTAAGCTATGGATAGCATGTTGCATGAAAATGACTGATTTTTAAGAGGCAAATCAACATGCCTATCCAAATAATCTTGATAACATATGAGTTGATCATCATCTTCAAAAGGAAAGGGTTGACCCTTACTAGGAAATAGGCCCACACCACAGCGGGCAGGGCCACGGTTCTACCTCGAAAGGTTCTTTCATGCCATTTTGGAAAGGTCCCAAGCCTTTCCCTTTATATCCCATTTTAAGCATCATGGGTTTAGCTTTAATATAATCATTGGTAAAATAACACCGAGCGTATCCCTCATGATGAGTTTTGATATTCCGAGGGATTCTTCCCCAGTCATATCCTTTATAAATGAAGGCACAACTCCCGACTTGGTAAGTACTTCCCATAGGTTGTGGGAGGCCCAAAGTACGAGGAGATGGCGGTAAATTATTCAAAAGAATTGAATCTTGCATGAAAGCATTTGTTTTTCTGATATTAAGGTTGTGGATAAATCTGGTAAAAGTTCATCAGAAAGGGCATAAGATGTAGAAGGCTTATTACCTATATCTTGAGATGTGGAAGGTATGATTGATGTTTCTGTAGGTTTTGAATTTATAGGGATAGAACATGAAGGATTGGTTGTAGATTTAAGATCTTTTTGAGGTTCTAGAGTGATTTGTTTAGAGGGTTGTTGATCTATATAGGAGGATGAAATTATTGGAGGGGAATAGGTGAAGTTATGGGTGTGTGTTTCAGAGTTTTAGATGAAAAATAAGAACTAGGATGTGTGGATGACAGAGCAGGGCAAAATTGCACTCCAACGGGTTCTACCAAAGCACACATATCAAAAGGTCTAGGGTCACCATGGATAGTGACCAACTGATTTTTAAACTCAAATTTAACACATTGGTGTAAGGTTGATGGGACCGCTCGCATGGCATTGATCCAAGGGTGACCCAAAAGTATATTGTACGATTTTGGGCAATGTACAATAAACACGGTTGTTTCTAGGGTTCTAGGACCAACTTGCAATGGGAGGGTAATAACTCCACACGTTTCTTGTGTTTCGTCATTAAAAGCTTTGATAATCATATCAGTTTTCTTCATTTCATCACTTCTAAAGCCAAATCGTTGGTAGAAGTCAAAAGTGCAAATGTTTAGAGATGAGCCATTATCAATCAAGACTCGTTTGATGGCTACATCCCCAATTAGAGCAGTAATGTATAAGGGATTATCCTTATGTAAAGCTGTGTTGTGGGATATCTTTATCCCGAAAGTCAATACAATCAATCTCTCGAGTGATGATAGTATTGGCCATAGCTTCAGGTTGAATGTTTTGAGGTACCATCATTTGGCTTAATGTAAGCATCAACTCATCCCTATGGGTGGGAGAGGATCTTAATAAATCCAAAAGGGAAATTCTAGCCGTAGTATTGGACAATTGCTCATTAATATTGTAAGGGGTTTAGGTTGAACATTAGGAGCATGATTCCCTTTATTGGGGTTTTTCAGAATGAATGGAGCTGATCCATCATTCTGGTTTGGTTCTTGTTGGGAATTTTGAGCTTGTTGTCGGGTGACGACTCCAATGGTACCTACAATGTTATAATGAGGACGTTGAACTGGTCTCGGTCTAGCATTGATGGCTTGTTCATTAGAAAGGAATATATTAGAAGAAGGTCGAGTAGTAACTCTTCTAGGAAATGGTTCTTTTGGAACCATAGCATCTGTGATGGGTTGAATAGGATCTGATTCATTTTTAGAACTATTCGATTGGTTTGAAGTAATGTCTACTTCACTTTCAGTATCCGATTCTATATCACTAGAATCAGAAGTTTGAAAATTATGTAAGGGCCTGGTCGTAACCAAGGATAAGGTTGTGTCAAATATTTGAGGATCCTGAACAGGTAATTGTCCGCTAATGGTTCCTACATATCGGGTAGGAGGGGGAACATTATGATGTTCGATTTGATTGGCTACCTCTTTACCATGTCTTGGTAAAGGGTGTTGAAATATGTCTAATGTTTGATTAGCATTTTGATTTTGATTTTGGGGAACGGTCTTTTGAGTATTATTAGGAGGGTTTTGTTTAGGTTGGAAGGCTTGCACTTCCATTTCATTATTATCAATCAAATCTTGTATTTTATGTTTCAACCTTTTACAAGCGTTGGTAGAATGTCCAGGTCCTCTATGGAAATCACAGTGTAAGTCGGCTCTGTATCCGGGTATAGTTGGATCAGGTTCCCGGATAGCTGGTAATTGGATCAAACCTCTTTCGAGTAATTGAGGTAAAATAGTTGATAAGGGTTGATTTAATCTAGTGAATTCTCGAGGAGGCTTATCGGGAGGTTTCAATATAAATTTTTTTGTTGTCTTCGTTGCATTGATATTAGCAACATTTATGTTGTCAGTGACTCCATCACCAACAACTTGTTTGTTTTTATATTGATTTCTGGATGTTTTCTCATCATCCTTCTTCCTAAGTTGGCCTCTCCTAATGAGGGCATCTTCTACTCTTCGAGCTAAATCTATAGCTTGATCGAAGGTAGTTAAGGTAGCAATTGATAGCTCATAAGATATTTGTTCTTGCAAATTATTGATAAAAATGTCCAACATTTCCCTATAAGGTAGCACAAAGTGCGGTTTTCCTATCAATTGCCTCCATCTAGCTAAGAAATCGGCAAAACATTCATCTTTGTCTTGTTTTAAATTGTATAAATCTTTAATAGTTACATGCCTCTTGATGTAGGCACTAAATTGATGGACAAATGATTCAGATTTTTCTTCGAAGTTTCTCAAAGAATGAGTGGGCAATTGATAGTACCACTCTAATGCCATTCCACCTAAACTTTTTGGGAACATTTTTAATAATAGCAAGTCATCATGTGATATGTCATGACATGCTATCCTAAACATGCGAAGATGCTCTATGGGATCTTCGGTTCCTTTATATATAGGCGGGATGGGCATGGGAAAATGCTTAGGGTATGGTTGAGCTACAACTATGGGATCCAAAGGTTGACTACATATCTCTCGATAATTATACGAGGGACGGTAGGGATCTATCTGGTCCATACGTGAAGCTAACTGTTTCACCATGGCTTCCAGATTACTAGTTTGCCCACCATATTGGTTTGGTAGGGCATTGACATGGGTTTTATGGGCATATGATGGAGGAACATGAAGATTAGATGCCATGTTACTATTGTGTAAATTATTGGTAGGAAAAGTATTATGAAGGAATTTTGAAGTTGTATTATGATGTATTTCAGATTGTTGAAAATTGGTATTTGGCTTCGTTTTAGGTTTTTGTTTACTTGAAGCATATTGCTCAATAGTTTGGCGGAATAAAGTAGTGAAGGAAGGTTTCTTTTGTGTGGGAATGATTTTAGGTTGAATAACAGGTTCCTTAGGAGGTTGGATAGCCTATTGTTTTGACATGTTTTGAATCATAGTGACCATGTCTGTATTGGATGGTCCAGCCTTATCACTTTCTTGATCAATGAAAGACAAGGGATTAGTGCGTACATCAAACACATGTTCCAAGGCTGCTTGAGTGTTACTAATTTGCCCTTTATCAATACGAACTGCCACATTAAGGGCATCAATATTATCATTAAGAAAGTTCTTGAAATGATCTATGTTGTCAAAAGCAATAGTTCCATCTGGAGCTACTCTAGGGGATGAGGATCCATCCTCTTTAACACTTCCTTCTTGTTCATTATCTTCACCTAGGTCATGTTATGATTGATCTAGAGTTTTTCCTTTCGAAGTTGGATCTTCGGGGAAGGACATTTGGGTCTCTAGTTGTATCTTGTAACCAATCTTCTTCTTCTCCTAAAGTTTCTTTACCATTCCTAAGTTTAGGCATGGTGCTAAATTTTGATTTCAGCAAATATATATATATATATATATATATATATATAATATAAAATATATATATATATATATATATATGCAACAAAATTAAGAGGTATATATTTACTATATACCTACTACAATATTTGAAATGAAATGTTTAAGTTTTTGCTATGTTTTTTAGTTTTTTAGTTTTTAATTTTTAGTTTTTCTTTGTTTTTGAAATAATATTGTAAAGACAATCAACACAATAAATGCAAGAAATAAGACTGAAAGTAATAATCTAGTTTTCTATAAACAATTTATAAATATCATTAATAGGCTCGAGTTGTTTAGGAGTCATGAAGTGTTCTTCAAATTGAAAGTTTTCTTTTAAAAATTTGATGAAAAGAGCTATAGTGATATTATCTGTCTCAGATCTTTGGTTGATAGAAGTAAAGCTCGTGGCAATACTCTCGATATAACACGGCTCGCAGAACTCTATTCCATCTTTCCCTATTTGTAAGAACAACCTCTTGGTCTTCTACACAACCTAGGAGGCTGGTGTACAATGGCTGCGTTCTCGAGGTATTCCTCGAAGGTGAACAATTCTGAAGATACTAGAGCTCTCCTATAAGCTAACCATCTATGGCAGGCTCTCTGAAGTTCATGATAAAAGACAAGTTGATGAGGATCCAGGATTCTATCTAGGACTAGCCTCTTGATCTGTTTAAGTTCTGTTGACCTAGATGAAATGACACTAAGTCTCCTATCAAGTTCGTTCCACAAGAATTGATTTCTATTTGTTTCAGGCACATTAAGCATAGAGTTGATTTCTATGGCTGCCAATTGGTTTTCTACATTTATAGTAACTTGCTAATATTTTCTTAGGAGCTACCATCTAAACATGATATTAAACTTAAATGATTTAAAATGCATCTATGTTTTAGTTGTTCTATTTTTTTTGTTTTTGTTTTTTTTTTTTGTTTTCAAAAGGTTATGATGCATTCACGTCGGGTTCACCAAAATGTATCGCTCCAAATTTTTCGCATCCTTACCTTCAGGCTATAGGATCCATGCCCGGAAGGAGGATGGGAAAAGGATGTCGCGGTACCTCGGACTGAGAGGACTTGCGAAGGTCCCGCCTCTCAAGGGAGGTGTATATTGGTGATTTTTCGACGGATGGTGGGTTCACCGGGGAAACATTTAATGGCAGTTTCCACGCCTAGGTTTGGAATGTGTTTTTATGTGTTCGTTTTTAGTCTTAAGCATTCATATCCTAGGTTTGGCCAAATGAATCTAAATTAATCTATATGCAAGTGCAGATTTAATGAATACAGAAAGCAGAATTAAGGACAAAAAATAGAGAAATTATAGAAGATTAAAAGCAGAATACCTGATCCGGATGTCTGATGAAGATTTTGATGTTGAAGCAGTCAGGATCGCCTCTAATTTGACAAGATCGTCTGAGATCAGACAAGATCGTCTGAGATCTGACGAATTCGTCGGAGACCTGCAAACAGAAAAATAGATGCAAAATACCAGAGAATGCAACTATGATAACAGAGGGAAACAACACAAAATAATAGTATGAATACTAAACAATGGTTATGAATAGAAATTCAAACAAATTATGACATTCAAATGAGAAATTATGATCTTATCATGCAACTTAAGCTATATGGGTGAACTCCAAATGCAAAATAGTAAGAAATAAGGATAAAACTAATTAAAATGCAGAATAAAACAGCAAAATGAATAAGAGAAAGCGCAAACTCTGGGCACTGATTGCCCCCAATGCAGATTGCAGTCGAAATCATCTGGAAGTAGTGAAATCATCCCGAATTGTGACAGGATCGTCCGAGATTTGAACGAGATCGTCTACGACGATCTGAGCATGCTCCGGCTGAAAATCAATGAGGTCCCTACAAGAAAACTTCAAAATAACAAATGCAAAATGATGCTCTGGGTATTCTAATGCACGCAAAATCAAGTCATAGAGAAATTCAGCCAGGGGTTGGGAAGGGAAGGTCCTAATGATTAAATAGGCTTAGGGGAATAGTTAGGAGGTTGGAGATCATCCCTATTTGGGAGATCTCCAATGGGGAGAGTCTCTAACGGCGTAGACACGCTTCTGCCCGGATTAGAGGCCCGTTGGAACAGAAGCTAATTGTGCAAAATTAGTTTTGCGACAAGATCGTCTGGACGTCCTTGTCCAGACGAAATCGTCAGATCTGGGGCGATATCGTCTGATCGGCGACGATATCGTCAAACGGTCAAAACAACCTCTAAAAATGGCGCGGAAAAGGGGGAAACGGATTACCCGACGGTTAACGGGCGGTTTGGGAGGTTAAATTTTGAATTTAAATTATTTACTAAGGTGAATGTAATTATTACAATTTTACTGCGCCAATTTTAGGGTGCTACATTACCCCCTTAATTGGTTAATGAGTGATGGATGCATATCACGAGCCAATTGATATATTTGTGTAAATGAGTATGTGGAATGCATGGTGCAATTATGAACGATATAAATTATGTAAATGTGATGCCATTTTTACCCCAACGATGGAAGGAAATTTTTGAAAAATGCAAGTGATTGATTCTATTTTTTCCTCAACAAAGAAAAGGGGTTTGTGCCAAGTGTAGATGCCATGATCATGTAAGATGTATCCCATTGTGGGAAAATAAAATTCAAATGTGGTTGCCCCAAGTTTGGGGTGATTCCATGCTATTGAAGAAATTATCATTTGGCATCATTGAAATGCAAAGTGATGAAGATGCAACAAGAAAAAGAGTCAACTTTGAAAGGCCAGCTAGTGACTATCAGCAAATTCCTACAATTGGAACCAATCAACCTAGCTTGGGACAGTCACCATGATGATTGTCAATGTAAAAAGGAATGATGATATATGATTTTGTCTATGTTTTAGGCCCCATGAACAAGGCCATCAATGATAGCTATTGAGAAAATATTTCTTGGCATAGTTTCACTCAAAAGGTGAAGTACCAAAATTGATTTTATTTTTGATCAATGAGATATTGGATGAAAAATGGCCAAGTGTCCTTATGGTTATTTATTCATCATACTGAATTGTATGGATGCAAATCACTCCAATAGCCAAGGAGAGAAAAAACCACTAGATACGAGGTTCACTTTAAATTGTATATGAACTTTGAAAATTTGCAAATGAAATGATTGGATAATGATGTGTTAATGAAAATGTGATGATGGGAAATGCATTGATGATCGGATTGAGCAATTTTATGAAATTTTGTATTGATTGTTTTTTTTGAAAAAATTGAAAAAACTTGTATTAAAACAAATAACAGTTACAAGTGGGAGAAAAAACATCCCAGCCGAAAGCAAAGAAGCCAGAAAACAATAGGGCACAAAAATGCAACATGTCATGAAAACGCGACATGTCGCAAAATCGCGACACCAAACCTAACCACGGCCGTGCCACGGCAACAAGTCACAAAATTGCGACATGTCGCGAAGTCGTGGCAGACAGCCGTCGAGGCTGCAAAGCACAAAAAGTGTCACGAAATTGTGACGGCAAAACACCAAAGCACCCAGTCACCAAAAGCATCTCGAAATCGCAACGAGAAAGCCAGAAGACACATGTTCACCAGAAGTGTCGCGATATCGCGACGAGTTCTCCCCTTAGCGCCAAAATTGCAAAAGTGTCGCGATATCACGATGTATTTTCCCCATAGCTCCAGTTGTCAAAAAGTGTCACGATTTCGTGACGAGTTTTCCCCTGGGCGGCCCTTTAGCAAAAGTGTCACGAAATCACGACGTGTTTTCCCCTTGGCGCCCTTTCCTCAAACGTGTCGCGATATCGCGATGATTTTCCCCCATGAAGCTTGTTCTCCAAAACTATCATGAAATCGTGACGAGTTTTCCCCTTAGCACCCTTTCCTCAAAAATTTCATGAAATCACGACGAGTTTTCTCCTTGGTGCCCGATCTTCAAAAGTGTCGTGATATCGCGACGACTTTTCCCCTTGGTGCCATTGCTACAAAAATGTCACGATATCACGACGATTTTCCCCCTGGGTGCCCATTCTTCAGAAGTGTCACGAAATCATGATGATTTTTCCCTTGGGCCGCTATTCACCAAAAATGTCACGATATCATGACAATTTTCCCCCTTAGCGCACTTTTTCCAAAATTGTCACGATATCGTGACAGCTTCCAACCAACGGCTACGATGGCGAAACAGGTCACGAAATTGTGACAACTTCCCACCAAATGTTGCGACAGCGCAAAAGGTCACAAAATCACAACAGCTTCCCTCCAAATGCCGCGATAGTGAAACAGGTAGCGAAATCATGACATCTTTCCAGCAAAGGCCGCGACGACGCAACATGTCACGAAATCATGACAGCTTTCCATCAAAGGCCGCGACAGTGCAACAGGTAGTGAAATTGCTACACCTTCTCATCGAAGGCCATGACGATGCAGCAAGTAACGAAATTGCTACAACTTCTCTCCAAAGGCCGTGACAGCACAACATGTCACGAAATCATGACAGCTTTTCAGCAAAGGCCGCGATGGTGTAACAGGTCATGAAATCATGACAAAAACCACCCTTAGCTTTTTTACTCATTATCGCAAGGATCATTCTAGACCTTGCCTAATCACTTCATCTATCAGAGGCATGTCACTATGCAACTGCACCCCTACCTCTTTCTCAGAACCCATCTTCGCAAGGAATTCGACCACCTTGTTCAAATTTTGACTCACATAGACAGGGATCACGTCATCTAACTCCCTCCATAAATCCTTGATTTGGGAGATCATAATTCGTAACCTCCAAGCTTTCGAAGAGAAGTTTCGCATGCAATCAAGAGCGCCAATCAAGACTTGAGAATCGGATTCGAGAATTATCCTCCTGTGATCCTGCTTCACAGCCCAGATAGAAGCAGATTTGATAGCAATGGCTTCGGCTTCATTGTTTGTGGCTTTGCCCAAGCCTTGCAGTTCCCAATAAAGCACTAAACCAGCATGATCCTGGCAAACTACACCAATACTCGCACTGCCCGGATTGCCTTTTGTAGCTCCATCAGTATTGATTTTGATCCAACCTTCTGGGGGAGGTTTCCAGCTAACTCTGTCTTGTCTCTCTTGCCCCTCAACCCCCTCTTCTAGATGCCCAAGACCAACCTTATTTTCCTCTACAGCATAGATGGCAACAGTTTATGTGACTTTGCTCCAGATGACCTGCCAAATGTCGTCTATCGAGGAGAAAGTTTCTCTAAAAATCCAAGCATTTCTCTCCAGCCATACTTGCCACCAAATGAAAAGGAAGCCAAGCTCCCAACCAATACGGAGAGCTGTAGATTTAAATCTACCCCTTTTCCATTTTTCCCAAATATTGGCTCGATTTAGATCACCATTAGCCTGGATTTTATACTGAGAGAACCAGCGCTTCCAAATTTGATACGTAAAAGAGCACTCGAACATCAGGTGATCAGCTGTTTCCTCATGCTTGTGGCATAAAGCACATTGAGAAGGACCGATGATTCCTCTACTTCTGAGATTGTCAAAGGTGAGAATTCCATTGTGCATAAGCTTCCAGGCAAAGAAATTTACTTTCGGCCAGCCCTTGGAATGCCAAATCCTTCTCCAATCCTAAAACGGAAAAGAGTGCGGGGGAGGCTTAGGGAGGATCTTTTCGTAACCATCCTTTACTAAATAAACCCCAAGGCTCCCATAGACCCAAGCTAATTCGTCCTCCTCATCCCTCCCTGTGAGGAACCTTTCTGACAAGATTTTGTTCAAGATGGGTGCCAGCTCCTGAGGGATTGTAATTGGCCACTCCTCCCACCTCTTAAACTTTTTAAACTTATACTCCCCCAGTTGGCTGGTGTTAAAATAGCTTTCAATTTGAATCTAGCCCTGGGCTTCTATGGTAGACTTGATTGGTTGTAATTTGGGAAATGTAGCAATGATGGGTGGATACTGGTCCCAAGAATCAGTCCAAAAATGTGCCTTATCCCCTCTCCCCACTTTCCAAAATAATTGGTCTTTGATAACCTGAGATCCAAGCTTGAGAGTCTGCCACACTAAGGATCCAGTACCATCCAGGGGGAAGCGGCCCACCTCATTGGGGTGGACATGACCCAAATATTTACTGGATAGGATTCTACTGAATAGGGAGGTTAGCTAGGAAATCCACCTCCAATACAGTTTTCCAGCCAAGGCTTTGTTATTAAGCTTGGATCTTCTCAGGCCCAGCCCTCCTTTATCCTTAGGCTGGGTAACTTTATCCAACCCAACCAAAGCCCATATTTTCTCCCCTTTTGCACCTTCCCATAAAAATCTTCTTTCCATTTTGTCCATATCTTTCCAAATGGAATGAGGGGCAGCCAGGATAGAGAATTTATAGATTGGCATAGCCTGAATAACTGACTGCAATAAGGTTAATCGACCCCCATAGCTTAACCATTTATGGGACCAGTGATTCATTCTATCTTTGATACCTTCCAATAGATCCTTCCAGATATCTATTTTTAATTTTTTGAAATGCAGGGGAACTCCCAAGTAAACTATTGGAAGAGAAGTCTTTGTGAATCCCAGGATCTCAATAACTCTATCCTATAGCCTTTGGTCAAGATTGAAAAAGACCACTTTGGAATTCCTATCATTGAGGGCCTGGTTTGAAGCCCTAAGGAAGACATTAAGAGTATCTTTGATTCCTATAGCTTCCCTGAGACTGGCCACACCAACCAATCCAGTATCGTCCACAAACTGCAAGTGAGTCAAAGTTTCCTCCCCTACCTTGATACCTGTTAGCAGGCCTTGTTGCCTTCTCTTCAAGAAAAGTATGCCTAATCCTTCAGCCAAAATGAGGAAAAGATAAGGAGAGCAAGGGTCTCCTTGGCGAAGACCACGAGTGGCTCCAAAAGGATGCGAGGGAAGACCCTTGATAAGAACAGAATAAGAGGGCGTAGAAACATAGCTCATGACCCAATCAATCCAGTCCTGGGAGAAGCCAAAGGCTGCCATCATTTGAGACAAGAAGCTCCACTCCACCCGATCATAAACCTTGGACATATCCAGTTTAATGAACATTCCTTTATTACCCAATTTTTGCATTGTATGGATAGCCTCCTGAGCAAGAACCACCCCATCCAAGATTTGTCTTCCCTCAACGAAACCCCCTTGTTCTGAAGAAATGATGTTATGAAGGAGAGGTTTGAGCCGCTCGACCATTATCTTAGTGATTATTTTATAAATCACGTTGCATAAAGCAATAGGTCTGAAATCAAAGATATGAGTCCCCTCCTCCCCTTTTGGAATTAAAGAGATGAAGGTGTGATTAATTGCCCTGAGCATTCTTTTATTAGTTCTGGATTCCTCTGTGACAGCCAATGTTGAGCAAGGTGCAGAGAAAGCAATGCAAAAGTATTGTAATTGTTGTCAACACAGATAGATTGATGCAGTTGATGCAGTTCAGAGGTCAGTCAGATCAAGTGCAAAAAATTTCAAGAAAAACAGAGGGGACCCAGATCCAAAAATTTGCAAAAAAATACAAGGAAGAAAACTGTCGCGATATCGCGACATGTTTTCTGTCGCGATTTCGCGACATGGCTGAGGAGAGAGAAGGCGCAAGCAAAATTGTCGCGATTTCGCGACAAAAAGGATGAGAGAGAAAGTGCATGAGAAAGTGTCGCGATATCGCGACATGTTTCGGAAGAAAAGCACTAAGGGCGCAAAGTGTCGCGATTTCGCGACAAAAAGGATGAGAGAGAAAGTGCATGAGAAAGTGTCGCGATATCGCGACAGTTTCGGAAGAAAAGCACTAAGGGCGCAAAGTGTCGCGACATCGCGACAAAAAGGAGGAGAGAGAAAGTTCATAAAAACTGTCGCGATTTCGCGACATGTTGGAGGCAAAGCAGCAAAGTGAAGAAAGCGTAGCGATTTCGCTACATGTTGCAATTTCGCTGGCTAAAGCAAAGAAAAAGTGATAAGTCAAGAAGGTGTAGCGATTTCGCTACAAGTCCAAAATACAAAATGCAAGAGTGTAGCGATTTCGCTACAGGTTCGAAATGCAAGGCAAAAAGTGTAGCGATTTCGCTACAGGTTTGAAATAAAAGGTGCAAAGGGGCAGCGACTTTGACACAAGTTTGAAAAGCAAGGGGCATAGGTGTAGCGATTTTGCTACAAGTGCAAAACTCAAAACACAATGGGGTAGCGATTGCGCTACAAGTCTTGAGATCAGCAAGTCGAAGCAAGAGGAAACACCAAGCCAACAAAGTTAGATTTTCGGAAGATGCAACAAAGAAAAATGTTAAGTCAAAAAGGTGTAGCGATTTCGCTACGAGTAAGGTTTTCGCAGCTGCATGAAGAAAGAATTGTACGGAGGCCAGAAGCGTCGCGATTTCACGACAAGTTCAAAGAAAAGCCGCAGGATGCCGAAAGTGTCGCGATTTCACGACAACCTTGAAGATGACGTCAGCAAGTCTAAAAATGTCGCGATATCGCGACAAGTCACCAGAAAAGCCGTTGTAAGTCGGAAGCGTCACGATTTCACGACATCTTTGAAGATGACGTCAGCAAGTCTAAAAATGTCACGATATCGCGACAAGTTACCAGAAAAGCCGTTGTAAGTCGGAAGCGTCACGATTTCGTGACATCTTTGAAGATGACGTCAGCAAGTCTAAAAATGTCGCGATATCGCGACAAGTTTCCAGAGAAGCCTCAAGGAAGCCGTAAATGTCGCGATTTCGCGACAACATGGAGGATGACGTCAAAAAAAGCGAAATGTGTCACGATTTTGCGACATGTATCATTTTCACGGAGGTAAGCAAAGGAAAGTGCAGGAAAGCAGAAAACGTCGCGATATCGCGACAGGTAATGGTTTTGGCGAGAAAAAGTTAAATATGCATGCACAGTGACAGGTGTCGACCAAGCATGCTGCCAGTTACAGTAAAGTTAACTGGAGTCAAATGTGCAGTTCCCAGTGACAGGTGTTAGCATAAGATTAGAGAATACACTGCAAGAGTCGACTGGAGTTTCAAGTGTTAGTTTCAAAGCAATGCATTTAAGAGAAAAATGGCTGTTGCAGGGCCGTAACACAGCTTGACTGGAAAAGGTGACAGCTTCATAGGGGAGCTACGGAACACAGCATTAAAGACAGAACAGAACACCGGACGGTTGTATCGAGAACTGATTGCAGAAGCATTGTTCTGTTGCGTATATCAAAAGTCATAGTTGATCGTAGAAGATAAAGGATACACAGTTTTCAAAAGATCAGAAAGAAGAACATCAATGATCCGAGATACGCAGAAAGACTGTCAGGATACCAGTCAGAATGTGCAGAGAAAAAGGCTGTCAGAATGTCAGAGTGAGTCAGAAAGAAAGCGGCTAAAAGGCAGAACTTGTCAGAAAGGATCGACACGTTGTTTACAGCCAAGAATGCATGAGAAATTGGAGGGAAACTTTGAGCCGTTTGAAATTGATCCGTTCGAGAAAAACAAATAAATGGACTCGAATGAGTGCAGAAGAGAGTAACTGCACTGTGCATTATTGAATACATAAAAAGGGCGTAGTGTGGTAAATAGTGCTGGATTAACAACAACAAGAGAACAAAAAAAACCTGCATATTTATTGTAAAAATAACGAGAGAGGTTTTTGAATTGATCAGAAGATATTGAGTCTCTAACAAGTCTCTTTATGCTTCTATAAGATAGATTGTTTGAGCCTTAGACCAGTTGAGGGTCTTGTAAAAGAGAAGGCATTTTTATGTCATTATTTTGTTAAAAATTTGAAATCCAAGTGGGTGCTTGGTAAAAAGGGTTGGTGCTCCTTTCTCGCAGCAGAAAAAAAATCAGGGGTTGGTGCTCCTTCCAGTGGGTGCTGGAGAATTATTTGTAAAGAGAGAATCCTTGCAAAGACTGGATTTGGATTGAAGTCCAAACAATCATTACTTGAGGAGTAGCCACATCGGTGAACCTCGTAAAATCCTGTGTTGTGTGATGCTCTTGTGTGATACTTGCATTATCTATTTTTAAGCTTGCACTATTAGTTTTAAAAGTTGCAGATTTAAGTTTTTAAATAGTTACACTGATTCACCCCCCCTCTCAGTGTCATTGTAAGAATATCAATTGGTATCGTAGCAAGGCACCTGCACAAGCTTAATCAGCTAAGGTGTTCTTGGGAGATATACAATGGCCGGTGGTGAAGGTTTTTCTTCTAACAAAGCTCCTCTGTTCGATGGAACAAACTATTCTTTCTGGAGGCTCGGGATGCAGACCTATCTATGTGCATTGGGTTATGACATTTGGGAATCTGTTGAAAATGGATACACCACTCCCACTGCTCCTCCAACAGATGCGGCTGAGAAGAAAAAGTTTGAGAACAACTCGAAAGCCAAGAATGCTATTATGTGTGGATTGGTCGACAATGAGTTGATACGAATCATGAACTGCAAATCTGCTAAAGACATATGGGACAAACTGCAAAGCATTCATGAAGGAGATAACAAAATCAAGGAAGCTAAGCTGCAAACACATCGTGCCCAATTTGAAGCATTAAAGATGACCGATGATGAGAACATTGAAGCCTATCTGCTGAGAGTAAATGGAATCATCAATGCAATAAGAGGACTCGGGGAAGAAATGGAAGATGCAATTGTTGTAAAGAAGGTACTAAGAACCCTCAATAAAAGGTTTGATGCAAAGGTTTCTGCCATAGAAGAAGCAAAAGATTTAAATTTTTTTAGTATGGATGAAATGCATGGTTCTCTAACAGCATATGAAATGAGGATTGGTCAAACTAAGCCCTCAGATAGAGAAGCAGCTTTCCAAGCACATAAAATTATAAAATCTAAACAAGAATCTAAGGAAGAAGAATCTACAGATGAGACTGAAGTAAACTTTGTTAGGAAGTTAGTAAAGGGAAAAGGAAAGTACAGAGGTAAGTCGCCGTTCAAATGTTTTAATCGTGGAGGCATCGGGCACTTTGCAAAGCAAAATGCCCAATGAAGGAGAAAAATAAAAATGATGAAGGAACACATCCGTAAAGAAATGTCCTGGAAAAAGAAACCACATTTTAGAAAAAGGAACTTCAAGAAGAAAAGTTTCATTTCTCGTAACATTGATTCTTCTCAAGACAAGCCCAGTGAGGACTCGAAGAAGAAACCGGTGAAGCCTTGTTCATGGCCTTCGAAGAACAAAGAACCGAAGAAACCTAGGAGTGTGAAGAAAAATTAGACGATGAGGCCGAGGTAGATCTCGGAAGGTGAGTTGGTGGTCGCTCTTGAAGAGTTAAGTGCGTAAAGGAAAAGAAATAAAAATATTACAAGAAAATTTGAGGAGGCCCAGCAATTTAATAATCAGTTTGAAAGTACAAACCGAAGAGCATAAGAAAAAGTCTGAAGATTTTGAAGCACAACTAATCATGAAAATAAATGAGTGCAACAAGCTAGAAGAAG
The DNA here is from genome assembly GCA_028583015.1 of Wollemia nobilis. Lineage (NCBI taxonomy): Eukaryota > Viridiplantae > Streptophyta > Pinopsida > Araucariales > Araucariaceae > Wollemia > Wollemia nobilis. Next base: position 2,558,489 of record JAQPPZ010001045.1, read on the forward strand.
ATATAGTTGGATTAAGGTTGCAGCTAGAAGGGATGAATCGAAACCGAGTTGTCATCAAAAATTTGAAGACAGTTCTGAGAAACTGAATAAAATGTTGAATAATCAAAGGCCCACAGGTATCAAGTTTGGTTTGGGCTTTGATGAAGGAGAAACCTCAGAGAACTCAAAGGTTGTAACTGTAGAACCAATAAAGATTAAAGACAAGATTAAAGTTGACCAAGATAAGCCGTATCATGCAAAAGAAAACAACAAGTCCAAGCTTGAAAGGAGTGCTGCAAATGATAGATTCATCAAAGTCACTCATCAAAGAAGAAGAAGACCCAGTGGCTCCTACCTCCACCTGGCAACAACCACTTCCCATGTACACTCGTTCCTTTTCTCGGTTATTGTTTTAAGTGCAATGCATATGGTCATAAAATTTCAAGTCAGTAGATATAATGTAGAACAAAGAAATTTTACTAGTAGAAATATTTTTTTCTCCCTTGATAGATTATGTCGTAGAATGTTATAACCGCCATAACTTCGGTCATATTGCAAGGAATTGTCATAGCTCTTTTGCAGGAAATAAATACCAGGAAAGAAAATATCACTCAACTGGATCAAAACAGTACATAAAATTTCCCAAAAAACTGTCACAAGCCAATGAAAGGGAGAAAGTAAAACAAGTGACCAGATCTCGCTATTAAATCTCAATGGAAAGAAAAGGAACAACCAATGAAAGACAAGGAATCTCTCGATTGTTCAAACAGCTCTCAAAGCACAGAATAAATCTGCTCCTTGGATTCTCGGGACGATGGATGCTCCAACCACATGACAGGAGACAAACAGAAGTTTGACAAGCTACAGACATACGAAGGTGGTTCTGTAAAATTCGGAAACAATGATGGAGCAAAAATAGTGGGTAAAGGATCTCGTTAAGTTAAGTGACGGTAAAATCAACTCTAAGGAAGTTCTTTTTGTGGTAGGATCGAAGCACAACTTACCGAGTGTAAGTCAGATTTGTGACAGAGGTCATGAAGTAATTTTCAAGAAGGAGGGTCGTGAAGTAAGAAAGACAAGAAATGGAAAGTTAATAGCCACCGGATCGAGAACTTCTGGAAATTTGTACACTCTCTCCGAGACTTCGAAGGAGCCTCGCTTGGTTGGTCAAGAAGAAGAAAACCGGTCGTGGCACAAAAGACTCGGTCACATAAGCTTTGATAATCTGATAAAAATCAGCTCGAAAAGAGCAGTAAGAGACATACCCACTATTGGTAAACCATCAAATAGTATATGTGAGTCATGCCAAAAAGGGAAGCAAACCAGATCTACTTTCAAAGCAAAAGAATATTTCTCTAGCAAGCCATTAGAACTAATTCACACTGATTTGTGTGGACCCATGAGGACAGAAAGCATAAATGGATACAAATATTTTATGTCGTGTATAGATGATTTTTCCATAATGACATGGGTACTCTTTCTGAAACAAAAATCAAAAGCCTTTGAGATGTTTAAAACTTTCAAAAATCTTGTTGAGAATCAATCTGGAAAAAGAATTAAATGTTTGAGATCAGATAGAGGAGGAGAGTTTATTTCAAATGAGTTTGCTGAATTCTCGTGAAAAACATGGAATAAGAAGACAGCTTCTCAGCAAGCAAGAACACCTCAGCAGAATGGAGTAGTTGAAAGAAAGAACATAATCTAGACAGAAATGGCAAGGACCATGTTAACAGAGAGCAAAATTGCCGACAGTGTTCTGGAAAGAGGCAGTCCATACCGCAGTCTATATTCGAATAGGTGTATGTTAAGGCCGCATGAAAGCAAAACACCTTATGAACTGTGGTTTGGCAAAAGGGCTACAACAAAATACTTCAAAGTGTTCGGCAAGCAAGTGTTACATTAAACGGATTGAAGCCAATCTTGGCAAATTCGAAGATAGAGTTGATGAAGGTATCTTTCTTGGTTACTCAACAAAAAGTAAAGCTTACACATGCTACAACAAAAGACTAAAGAAAATTGTGGAGAGTGCGGATGTGAAGGTTGATGAAGGCAGGAAACAAGAAATCAGCAATAATGAAAACTACCCAACCTATGAAGAATTTATTGAAGAAGATGAAGATCAAGAAAAGGAAGAGAGACAGAAATCAGATTCAGATGATTTGGAAAGAGAAGAAAATAGGAAATTTAGAACAGGCAGCTGGCAGAAAAATCATCCCAAAGAGCAGATTATTGGGGACCCTACAATTGGCATTCAGACAAGAAGAAGAGTAGTAAATAACTATTCTCTGTTATCCAGCATTGAGCCCAAAAATATTATTGAAGCAAGCACGGATGAAAGCCGGATGGAAGCAAGAAATGAAGAACTAGATCAAATTGAGAAAAACAAAACCTGGGAATTAGTACCAAGGCCTGAAAATAAAAACATAATTGGTACTAAATGGATATTTAGAAACAAACTGAATGAAGATGGACAAGTTGTAAGGAATAAAGCAAGATTAGTCTGTAAGGGATATGCCCAAGTTGAGGGGATTGATTTTGAAGAGACTTTTGCACCCGTGGCCGGACTTGAAGCAATAAGACTATTTTTGGCTTTAGCTGTTCATAAGAATTTCAAGGTTTATCGGATGGATGTAAAATCAGCATTTCTGAATGGAAATCTTGAAGAAGAAGTATATATTGAACAACTTCGATGGTTTTCAACTTTGTGATAATCCTAACTTTGTTTGCAAGTTGAAGAAAGCATTGTATGGCTTGAAACAAGCACCTAGAGCTTGGTATGCAAGACTGGACAACTATCTCACTAAGCAAGGATTCAAGAAAGGTATGGTGGATAGCAATTTATATGTGAAAACTAAAAATGGCAATTTCATTGTTCTAGTTGTTTATGTAGATGATATAATTTTTGGGAGTAGCAATGATGAATCATGCAAAGACATAGCAAACAAAATGCAGAAAGAGTTTGAAATGTCTATGATAGGTGAACTTTCTTATTTCCTTGGATTACAAGTTAATCAAACTGAAAAGGGGATCTTTATTTCTCAAATTAAATATGTGAAAGAAATGCTGAAAAAGTTCACTATGGAAGATAGTAAGCCAGTGAGCACCCCTATGACAACAAGCTGCAAGTTGAGCAAGGATGATAAATCTCCGGATGTTGATCAAACAATGTACAGATCAATGATTGGGAGCTTGCTGTATTTGACAAAGAACCAGACCGGATATCTTACAAGTCGTTTGCATGGTTGCAAGATTTCAGAGCTAGTCCAAAAGAGACTCATGTAACAACTGTGAAAAGGATCTTTAGGTACCTCAAGGGTACTATGGAGTATGGGCTGTGGTATCCAAAAGGAAAAGACTTCACTCTCTTTGCATATTCTCGATGCAGATTGGGCCGGATGCATTGATGACAGAAAAAGTACAAGTGGAGGAGCATTTTTCCTTGGAGATAAATTGGTAGCATGGCACAAGAAGAAGCAAGAATCAGCTCTCTATCCACAATCGAGGCAGAATACATTGCAGCAACAACATGCCGCACACAAATACTATGGATGAGACAAACATTGAAAGATCTAGGAATTCACTTCAATGAGCCCATTTCGACCAAATGTGACAACACTAGTGCAATCAACATTTCAAAGAATCCGGTAATGCATTCCCGCACCAAACATATTGCAATCCGGTATCACTTCTTGAAGGATAAGGTTGCATAAGGAGAGGTCAGATTGGAGTTTGTTCCCACTACAGAGCAAGTAGCAGTACATATTCACCAAACCTTTACCAAAGGAAGTATTTGAATACCTTCGAAAGAAGTTGGGAGTAGTCACACTTCCCAAGCACTGACTAGCTATGGGAAATACATTCTCAGGGGGAGCATTCAAGTTATTTATGCCTGAGAATGTTGTGCATAGACTCAGGGGGAGTCTGCAGCAGCCCTTTGGCATTATTGGCAAAGGGGGAGAAGAATTTGAGCAAGGTTACAGTATGTTGCCAACAATTCCAAAGGGGGAGATTGTTGAGCAAGGTGCAGAGAAAGCAAAGCAAAAGTATTGTAATTGTTGTCAACAAAGACAGATTGATGCAGTTGATGCAGTTCAGAGGTCGACCGGATCAAGTGCAAAAAATTTCAAGAAAAACAGAGGGGACCCGGATCCGTAAATTTGCAAAAAAATACAAGGAAGAAAACCGCTCGCGATATCGCGACATGTTTTCTGTCGCGATTTCGCGACATGGCTGAGGAGAGAGAAGGCGCAAGCAAAATTGTCGCGATTTCACGACAAAAAGGATGAGAGAGAAAGTGCATGAGAAAGTGTCGCGATATCGTGACAGTTTTGGAAGAAAAGCACTAAGGGCGCAAAGTGTCGCGATTTCGCGACAAAAAGGATGAGAGAGAAAGTGCATGAGAAAGTGTCGCGATATCGCGACAGTTTCGGAAGAAAAGCACTAAGGGCACAAAGTGTCGCGACATCGCGACAAAAAGGAGGAGAGAGAAAGTTCATAAAAATTGTCGCGATTTCGCGACATGTTGGAGGCAAAGCAGGAAAGTGAAGAAAGCGTAGCGATTTCGCTACATGTTGCAATTTCACTGGCTAAAGCAAAGAAAAAGTGATAAGTCAAGAAGGTGTAGCGATTTCGCTACAAGTCCAAAATACAAAATGCAAGAGTGTAGCGATTTCGCTACAGACTTCGAAATGCAAGGCAGAAAAGTGTAGCGATTTCGCTACAGGTTTGAAATAAAAGGTGCAAAGGGGCAGCGACTTTGACACAAGTTTGAAAAGCAAGGGGCATAGGTGTAGCGATTTCGCTACAAGTGCAAAACTCAAAACACAATGGGGTAGCGATTGCGCTACAAGTCTTGAGATCAGCAAGTCGAAGCAAGAGGAAACACCAAGCCAACAAAGTTAGATTTTCGGAAGATGCAACAAAGAAAAATGTTAAGTCAGAAAGGTGTAGCGATTTCGCTACAGGTAAGGTTTTCGTGGCTGCATGAAGAAAGAATTGTACGGAGGCCAGAAGCGTCGCGATTTCGCGACAAGTTCAAAGAAAAGCCGCAGGATGCCGAAAGTGTCGCGATTTCGCGACAACCTTGAAGATGACGTCAGCAAGTCTAAAAATGTCGCGATATCGCGACAAGTTACCAGAAAAGCCGTTGTAAGTCGGAAGCGTCGCGATTTCGCGACATCTTTGAAGATGACGTCAGCAAGTCTAAAAATGTCGCGATATCGCGACAAGTTACCAGAAAAGTCGTTGTAAGTCGGAAGCGTCGCGATTTCGCGACATCTTTGAAGATGACATCAGCAAGTCTAAAAATGTCGCGATATCGCGACAAGTTTCCAGAGAAGCCTCAGCAAGCCGAAAATGTCACGATTTCGCGACAACATGGAGGATGACGTCAGCAAAAGCAGAATGTGTCACGATTTCGTGACATGTATCATTTTCACGGAGGTAAGCAAAGGAAAGTGCAAGAAAGCAAAAAACGTCGCGATATCGCGACAGGTAATGGTTTTGGCGGGAAAAAGTTAAATATGCATGCACAGTGACAGGTGTCGACCAAGCATGCTGCCAGTTACAATAAAGTTAACTGGAGTCAAATGTGCAGTTCCCAGTGACAGGTGTTAGCATAAGATTAGAGAATACACTGCAAGAGTCGACTGGAGTTTCAAGTGTTAGTTTCAAAGCAATGCATTTAAGAGAAAAACGGCTGTTGCAGGGCCGTAACACAGCTTGACTGGAAAAGGTGACAGCTTCACAGGGGAGCTACGAAACACAACATTAAAGACAGAACAGAACAGCTGGACGGTTGTATCGAGAACTGATTGCAGAAGCATTGTTCTGTTGCGTATATCAAAAGTCATAGTTGATCGTAGAAGATAAAGGATACACAGTTTTCAAAAGATCAGAAAGAAGAACATCAGTGATCCGAGATACGCAGAAAGACTGTCAGGATACCAGTCAGAATGTGCAGAGAAAAAGGCTGTCAGAATGTCAGAGTGAGTCAGAAAGAAAGCGGCTAAAAGGTAGAACTTGTCAGAAAGGATCGACACGTTGTTTACAGCCAAGAATGCATGAGAAATTGGAGGGAAACTTTGAGCCGTTTGAAATTGATCCGTTCGAGAAAAACAAATAAATGGACTCGAATGAGTGCAGTAGAGTGTAACTGCACTGTGCATTATTGAATACATAAAAAGGGCGTAGTGTGGTAAATAGTGCTGGATTAACAACAGCAAGAGAACAAAAAAACCCGCATATTTATTGTAAAAATAACAGAGAGGTTTTTGAATTGATCAGAAGATATTGAGTCTCTAACAAGTCTCTTTATGCTTCTGTAAGATAGATTGTTTGAGCCTTAGACCAGTGAGGGTCTTGTAAAAGAGAAGGCATTTTTATGTCATTATTTTGTTAAAAAATTTGAAATCCAAGTGGGTGCCTGGTAAAAGGGGTTGGTGCTCCTTTCTGTTGCAGCAGAAAAAAAAAATCAGGGGTTGGTGCTCCTTCCAGTGGGTGCTGGAGAATTATTTGTAAAGAGAGAATCCTTGCAAAGACTGGATTTGGATTGAAGTCCAAACAGTCATTACTTGAGGAGTAGCCACATCGGTGAACCTCGTAAAATCTTGTGTTGTGTGATGCTCTTGTGTGATACTTGCATTATCTATTTTTAAGCTTGCACTATTAGTTTTAAAAGTTGCAGATTTAAGTTTTTAAATAGTTACACTGATTCACCCCCCCCTCTCAGTTTCATTGTAAGAATATCAGCCAAAACATCCTCCTCCAAAGTATCCCAAAAGGCCTAAAAAAACTCAATAGGAAAGCCATCTGGACCAGGAGATTTGCCAGTACTCATTCCAAAGACCACATTTTTCAATTCATCTCTATCAATGTGTCTAAGCAGGGCCTTATTTTCTTCTTCAGAGATAATAGAAGGTATGACATTAAGAACTTTGTTCTGAGCCTCAGCATCTTGCTCGATACTTTCCTTAAAAAGTTTAGAAAAGTAATCGATTGAGTGGTAGTGCATACCAGGAAGAGTATCGAAGGAATGTCCATTCTCATCTTTAAGGGCTTCCATGTTATTCATCTGTCTCCTAGCACAAGCTGTCCGATGAAAGAATTTTGTATTTATGTCCCCTTCTAATAACCAAGTATTTATTGCCCTCTGTTTCCAGTATATCTCATCTTGGTTATCAATGGCCTTAATCGCTTTGCGCAAGGCATCATCCTCGGATTTGAGTTGCTCAGTAATTGTTCCTTCCCTAAAGAGTTTCTGAACCTCCTCCCATCTGGGCACCAAGGGGGCCCTTTGGAACTGGAAATCTGACTTATTTTCTTTCCTCCATTGTTTCAGTTGAAGTTTGACAAAATGAAGCTGTTTATGAAATTTGAACATTGTTTTCCCAAAAGGTGGACGGCCTTCTTCCCACCATTGTGGAATTTTCTGTCGAAGGTCCTCCTTTTGTAACCAAAAATTATCAAATTTAAAAGGCCTGTGATGCTGTCCTATCATAGTCCCTCCCTCCAAAAAAATGGGAAAGTGATCTAAAACAGGGCCCTCCAAAATCTAGAACTTAGAATTCCACTTTACAAAAGCCTCCTCCGAGACCAGAAAACGATCTAACTTGACCTTCCTGTTGTGTGGATCCTTCCTCTTGTTAGTCCAAGTAAAGTAGGTTCTAGGGCCTTGAACATCCACTAATTGAAAGGTTTGGACTTGGGCAATCAGAAGTTGATCCCCTGGATCCAAAATTGGGGTGCCACCTTCCTGATCACGAGTAGATAATTTTGCATTAAAATCCCCTGCAATAATCCAGTCTAAGTATTCCCTGGAGGACCTCATGTTGTGGACAGCTTTCCATTGGATCCGCTGGCCATCAAGGTCTTGGGCCCCATAAAAATTAGTGATTAAGACATGTTCTGCTATGAAATTATTCCTAAAATGAGATGTGAGAACACCCCTCCAAGCTATATGTTCTAAAGTAGTCCAATCCAGAGGGTTCCAGAGAGTAACAATCCCCCCTGAAGCACCTTGGGCAGCCACATCCATATGACTAGCACCCCGCCAGATTCTATTAACTGTTTTACTCATAAGATCTAAAGACATTTTTGTCTCCTGAATAAGCAAAAAGTCTGTTTTACATTTTCCTAAGAGTCTTTGAATAGCAAATTGATGGGTTCTACTGTTTAAACCCCTAACATTCCAAGATTTAATAATCATTGAAAACCTTGAGAGCAGTAAGAATCAATTGTCCTCACTGATCCTCTATTGATCAGCTTATCTCCTTGAGTTGCAATCAGGTCCTTATTTGACTTTCTACCCGCTCCTTGAGTGTTGCTATTTTTGGATCTCTTTTCTACCTGAGATATACCCAGGGCTGGCCTTTCTCTATTTTTTTCTAGAATTCCCATGCTGACATCCTTAATTACTGGTGGCGCTTGGGAGTGCACTATCAGTGCCCCTACATTTTCTGGCGGCAATACCTTAGTGGGCTCAAGCACCTGTTCTAAGACAGGAGGAGATGAAGGAGAAACATGAGTGTGGATGTTATGGGCCTCAATATTCCCATCCACACCTTCCATATCCTGGTCCTCCTGATCCACTAATGTCTTAAAAATTTCATATCTGTTGGCTGGCTTGGATTGTAATTGCTCCTTACCGTTTTTCTTCTGCTTTCTCCTTATTTTGGCCTGTTCAAAGCCATCTTTTTGACCCTCATTACCCTGGGGAGTATTGGATGTTTCTTTGGCAGAAATAGATTTACCTTCTCTGGGGTGATTTGGCATACCATGCTGGGCTTCTGTTTTGGTGTTCAGAAGATTTGGACAAAACCGGGCCAAATGCCCATGTTTATGGCAGACTCTACATCTGAAAGGCAGAGCCTCATAGTCTAACTATTGGATCTAGGATACACCTGCCAGTTCTAGTTCCACCTCTGCAGGTAGAGGTTGGCTAATATCCATCTCCACACAGATTCTAGCATAGACACCAGAGTTACCTTCTATGGTGTCCTTGGAGACGCCCAGGTGTCTACCCAGGGAGTTACCGATCATTTCTAGGACCTGCTCCCCCCAAAACTCCATTGGAAGAGTGTACAGCCGGATCCAGATCGGGACAGTCGTGGGTTCGATGCGAGGATCGAATCCCACTCTCCAAGGTTGGACAAATAACCCTACTGGGCCGTGGTTTCTCTTCTCTAACTCAAACGCTCTGTTTCTATCAGCTAAAGAAGAAAAGCTAACGATGAAATACCCGTTGCTAATAAACCACAGGGAGTACTCACCATGGGGCTCCCAGTTCTGTCTGACCCAAGTGTGCAAGAAATTTAGGGTAGGTCGGATACCCATGAATTTGCAAATCAAATCATGATTGGCTTTGTATAGGATTGTGTCTTCGACCAGCTTTGGTTCAATTACAATCTTAGGTCTTGAAGCGGATTGTGGGAGACATCCGTTGACACGATGCACTGCGAAACTCTTGCCAGTGTTCTTGAGCATCATATTCAGAGTATTTCTCTGAGCTTCGTCGTTAGAAGATGAAGGATTGTCTTTGAGCATTTTAGCATAAGAGCTCTTTCTCCTAGAGAGAGGGTCTGGAGGAGACCCCATTGGGCCCTCCCTGAAGCTGCAAGCGATCCTTCAGATCCACAAAAACAAAACAACACGAGAAACCACCTGATGTCCTGGATTATCCTTCACTCCACAAACCCTAGAACATCGCCTGTCGCCTGCACAGAGAATTTCCCGCCAAATCGCCAGAGCTCCTTCTTGGGCTTGTTGTTGGATGGCGATAATTCAGACCCAATTTTGTATTGATTGTTAGGAGGAGAAACTAAAGGGATTAATTATTGATAAAATGGGTTACAATATATAGGCATAAGCCTATATGAAATGCATGACACTTGTCAAGAGAAACTGACAAGTGTCAAGGTGAAGGCATAGTGCACTTTAACTCTAACATTCCCCCTTAAAGTGCATTATCCTAACTAAAGAAGAAACAAAACAAGTCAACATTAGGTAACATTCCCCCTTAATGTTGAATTCTGAAAAACAACCTATCATCCTCTCTTATTGTTGATTGGGTCTAGGCTCGTGCTCTATGCTGTTGGTCCATGAAATTCCTATGCATAGGTAAATTGAAAGACAATTTTTATGTCGCCAGAGTGCGATGCCAGGAATATGATATTCCTAAGGTTTATTTTGTTGTCTTAGATAGCCATTATGGTTTTTTCACATGATGCAGGCCCCTTTCATGGTGGAATATAGGGGTATTTATAGTCGTTGGAAACGTTTTTCCATGACGAACACAATGGTGGTGTCATAATGTAATTTTGAGGCTGTTTCAATTCAGTTTTTTAGCCTCAAAATTTTTCTCCCTTGGAGTGCACTCTCGATTGTACCCGACACTCCCAAGGTAATTTTATCTGTGATCCTTGTACCTAGTGATCTTTTCTATACACTTGGCGAATGCAGCGGCTAGTTACCCATGCATTTCGGTGGGATGACATGGTCACCATAAGGACACTTATACTAGGGACTACAGACAGAGACACCTTAGACTCTATCTGAGGTTTTTTTGGATCTACTTCTGAAGACTACAGATGAAGACACTTCAAAAGATTCTCTTCTTTTCTTCTTCTCTCCTCCTATTTTCATCTATGGCTCATTTTATTGTATTGAGTGCATTTTGGCAGAACCAACACTCTTATATGGCTTGTTTTTCCTTTGTATTAGGTGCATTTTCGGTAGAGACCGACACCTTCTAGATTGAGTTCACCATAAAGAGAGATTTGATATTTATGGTGAATCTAGTCAGTGACCTACGAGAGGCAACATCCTCTAAGGATGACCTGCAGAGGCAACAAACCCAGAAGTGGCTGACCCTGAGGCACCCATGATGACCCTGAGGCACTTAGATGGCTAACCCAGTGGCAACAGACCGGTGGAAGTGGTTGACCCTAAGGCAACAGACCGAGATTTATACACAGTGAATCTAGCATTATTCACAATTGGAGAGCCAAGTGCAAAGAGCACGATCCTAGACCAAATCAGCAATAACCGAGGATGATAGGTTGTTTTAGAGAAGTCAACATTAAGGGGTAATGTTACCTAATGTTGACTTGTTTTTTTCTTTAGTTAGGATAGTGCACATTAAGGGGGAATGTTAGAATTAATGTAATGTGCACTATGCCAATTTGACACTTGTCAGTTTATACTAACACTTGTCAGTTTATCATATAGGCCTTCTGCCTATATATGTAACTCATGTTTATCAATAATATAATCCCTTCAGCTTTAGTCCCAACAAGACTCTTCCCAGCCAAATTTAGAGAGAACACAAGCTTACAATAGTAGTTGAAGATTTTCAATGGAGCCAAATCTCCTGAACCATAAACTAGCTAGCAGGGGGTCGGCATGGATAGTTGATGCAGCTTGTCATGAAATCATGACACTATTCTTCTCCTTAGGCCGCAAACATGCAACATGTCACGATATCGCGACACCTTTCCCCTTTGGCCGTGAAAAAGCAACATGTCACGATATCACGACATTTTCCTCCTTTGGCCATGAAAATTCAACAAGTCGTGATATCGCGACACTTTTCTCCTTTGGGCACGAAAGTGCAACATGTCGCGATATCGCGACACTTTTTCACTCTCAGCCGCGATGAAAAAGCAACATGTCACGAAATCATGACACCATTTCTCCTTTGGTCACAAAAATGCAACATGTCGCAAAATTGCGACACCTTTTCTCCTCTGGCTGTGAAAATGCAACATGTCATGATTTCGTGACACATTTTCTCCTTTGGCCACGAAAAAGCAACATGTCGCGATATCGCGACACCTTTTCTCCTTTGGCCGCGAAAAAGCAACATGTCGCGATATCGCGACACCTTTTCTCCCATGGTCATGAAAAAGCAACATGTTGCGAAATCGCGACACCTTTTCTAATAGATATTTAATGATGTTATTTTTAGCATTTATCTAAAAAAATGTAAAATGTACAAAAAATAGAGGTTAGGGTTTTGAGGTAGACTTACAGATAAGCCTACATATTTTTCTTCCTCTCTGTGAAATGTCTCTAGGTGCTTTTGAAATGCACCAGGGCACAATTTTAACTCTAGAGGGCGCCCCTTATGTGCTACAAGGCATCTATGTAACTTTTGCAACTTTTGTAATTATTAAAAAACCCTAATTTTGTGAAATTTGTGTGATCCATTTTTCTAAAAACCTGTAAAACAAAAATAGAAAACCACAAGTCAGTGACAAGATAATTTAAAATTTAGAACCCTTTGTGGGTCCCACCGTGATCGCCATTTGTGAATGCAAAATCAAGCAACATAAAATATGAATTATCGAAATAAACAAGCAATATAAAATACACAAATGATTGCACAAGAAAATATATTCTTTTATTAATGCCAGTTTATCTTCAATATTACAATCAAGAATACCTTATATGTGAGGTTTACAAATCTTGTTATTTGATACAATTATTACAATACACTAGGTTTTTTTGAAACCCTAGTTAACAAATTATTGTGGTGTCTTCATGCTTGATTTGATACCAATAGTGTGGTAAGTGGGCTTTGGTATCCTATATAGGTCCACTCTAGCTTCAAGAGCTACCAATGATATAATATTTGCACTTGCAAACAATAAAAAATATAGAAATAGTTAATAATACCTGTGAGATCTCCACTACGTGAGACCCTCTAAAAATATGATTACTAACCCTAGATGTTGTAGAATAATATTAAAAGCAATAATACAGGAATGAAATAAATGTACACAATTGTTTACCTTGTCTTTGTTGAATTATCATTTTTATCTTCATTGTAATTGCAGGGGATGATTATGTAGATGTTCCCTAATCACACCTTAGGGATGTAGGGCTATAGAAATTGGACTAGAAACATCCATGGGTGCTTTATGTTGATAAAAAACATCCAAAGGTTTTTGGTAGGCTCTGGAGGGTACTTTTTAGACTCCTATGGAAAATCAAGAAGCTTTGGGGGGTGTTCAGCGGTTGTGGAGGTCAGAAAACTAGATCTGTTTCACAAGATGGATGGTGGTAAATGTGGAAAATGTGAAAGGAAGCGATGGAGTATGGGAGTGGTGAGGATGATTGGGTGCTTAAGGACTTAGGGTACAAGGGCTTAGGGAACTCAAGACCTTAGGGAAAATGGTAGGGACTCCAAAAAATCTAGGAATTTAGGCTTTCAAACTTAGGGGATTTAGGTGTTGAGTTGTCAAAATGACTCCTCTTTATAATATCTCCTTAGGCACATTAGGGTTTCAACGACACAAAATGTGTGGCTAAGATCAAAACATGAGGAAGGGTGGAGATTAAAGCGGGGTAAGTGGCATGGATTAAGGTGGATGGATGGCTGGTATTAATTCATACATATATACATATATTTATTAAATATATATAAATATAATATATAAAATATTATTATTTAAATATATATTAAACAAATATATATAAATATATAAATAATGGATAATGTGACGGGAAACTATGGATGGATGACAAGTGGCTAGATTTTGGTGTCTACATATACACTTCCTCATCATTCAAGTGATTTTCATGTGAAAATCTAAGTGCTCATGTGGCCAAGGTATTTATCATTTTTTATTTTTGGGAGGGATGGTTATGGGAATCCACCTTTAGGTAAATATTAGTACATGCCTTTTTTCAATAAACTCCATGCATCATGCTTCCATTGATTTTTTTAATCAAAACATCCAAAAATGGCATGTGATCATCCACCTCCACATCCATAACTGTATATATTTTGAAATGTTATTCAAATGTGTGAGGTATATATCAAGTTCACATTTTCCATGTGGAAAATTTGAAAATATATCATTTATAAATCTATCCCACCAATCTAGCTTTAATGGATAAGATTGTAGAGCTTCATTCTTAAAATATTCCATATATAGGTTTTGCTATGATGGCTATTGATACCATAGCCACACCCTCAATTTGTTCATATATAACCCTTTTGAAGCTAAAAATAGGTTGATTGAAGCCATAATTCCATCAGTTTCATAGTTTTTCTATCAGAGATCTTGTTTAAAACCTTTATTTGCACCATCCATTGGAATTTCAATGAATAAAGGGACTACATCAAAGCTTGCTAAAATGTCATCCACTTTTACTCTCCTTTTCTTAGCTTTCTATACTAAGTACTCTAAGTCTTTGACATATGAAGATTTTTTCCTTACCAGAGGTTTTAATTTTTTAGCCAAGAACTTTTCTAGAATATTTGATGAAATTTTTGTTGTTGATCAAAGCGATCTCTTAATGATACTCAATTATATTGTATGCAGAGGTTTTGCTCTCTGGTATTTTATTTTTAAATCAGTTACAAAATTGATTTTATACCACATATATTGCTCTAGGACCTTCATATCATTTGGTTTGCACAATTCTCTTCTTGATACATATAACTTATTCAACTTTGAAGACTAATTAATTTATTTTAATTTCTTAAAGATTGTGTTTACTATTTATGTAATTGTAAGCCTGTTAGTAACATAGAATCTATATAGGAATTTAGGTAACTGCAAATGTATGTGTAAATGCGAGCAAATGATTGTGGCATCGAGTTCCACTTCACAGGTTTTCACAGGTTTATGTGAGGGTAAATGTACATGTGATTTGAGTCTCGATATTGAGAGAGATAAATTTTGATAATATTCTCCATGTAAAGTTTGAATATAAAGTTCTTGTAGCTACTAAAATTAGGGGGTTGGTGTGGTTGCTAATATAGGTGTAGTAAAATTTTTATTTACAGTTTAATATGATAGCTAATGTATGTATAATTTAGGTTTGATAAAGAGTTTTTTTATAAATGAGTAAGGTTTTAAATTGGTTATTTTTTATAGCTTCTTTGTTCCATTACAAGTGAAGATGTTGATTTCAAGCTATTGGTGTATGATTAAATGTCCAATGGTAGTTTTTTTTATTGCCTTCATAAAGTGCAAGGATAAAAATGAGCTCTAGAGTGGGAGAAACACTATAAAAATACCATAGGAATAGCTCATGGAATAAGTTACATGCATCACTATTGTAGCCCTCCTATCTTGCATAGGGATGTGAAATCCAACATTATTTATGTTGGAAATATGAGCAAGACTTGTTATTATTGATGTCAAAAGTCAGTGAGCAGTGCAAAAGGAAGGATGTCAAGAGTCAGTTTCAGTAATCATTACAAGAGAAAGATTGCTTCTAGGCCTAAGGGAAATAATATTATAATATCTTTTTTTATAATATTAAAGGTGGTTAGATAAGGTCTACAAGAGTAATAGGAAGGCCCAAGAAAAATAATATTGTAACATTTTATTATAATATTAAAATTCTAATGTTGAGAGCCCAAGAAGAATAATATTATAATATTGTATTATAATATTAAAGGTCTAAAGTAAAGACCTAAAGTAATTAAATTAATTATAATAATTTTATTATAAATTAATTTATAATTTAATTTAATTAACTAACCCTAAGGTTAGGGTTACAAGGGCAAGCGATTTAATTTAATGGTGTCGATGTCGATTATATTATCCATCCACCGACATGCTAAAGGAGATAGCACAATGGTATAAATACCATGTGCCTTGGTAAATCTAAACTTACCTTTGATCAAATCATTTGTGTGTGCATGTGAAATTACTATGATCCATGTGAAAGAAGAGAATAAGTTTCTACTTATGTGATGGCCATCGAAGGAATAAGAGAGAGGTTTGGAACCTCATCACCAACCATGGTGGTTGGGCTAGCAGCAATCGGCTGTGTTTAGGGTGCTAACAAGCGAGAGGTCCCACGATCAAACCCTAGCGACAACATTTTGTTGGCGATTCACGTTTTGGTTTTGGCACCAAGGCATATGCAATAAAGTGCATGAGGTACTTATTCTTACTAAGTTGAGTGCCTAGCTCACGTGGCAAGTGGGCCACGGATAGGGCACTATGGAAGTGCAAGCGGGAGTTAGAATCCCATCGAGGGCAAAGGTATTTAATTTTTCACTATTAAATTTTTTCCTAAGGTTTAATGTGGCATGATTATTTTTTCTATGAGGGAGATATAAGGTTTTTGAAAGTCAAATATTTTATTTTGGATATGATAAACTGAATTGATATACGAGTTATAAGGTTGGAAAAAGAAATTATATTTATTTTGAGATAAGCTATGATGTAATAATTATTTTGAGAAAAGATATAAGGTGTTTAAAAGAATATTATTGTGGTTATTTTCTTTAAACAAATTGTTGGCTTATATTTTGAAGTGTGGATATTATAAGGTGTAATTGAGATTTGATGTTTTGTATGGTGAAATATTTTGAGGGATTATTTGAATAAAAGTTTTGAAGAGGTTTTTGTTGTCTAACCTTTGATATTGGCAAAGAGGGTATTTGTGATTGAGACAGGTTTTAAGGTCAATTCTTCATCAAACAAAAGGTATGGGCACATATTCCTTGTGAGTGATTGTTATGCTAATTTGGAGTGAAAATGTTTATTTAATAAGCAATGTTGAAAATAATTGAGTGAGTGTTCATATAATTGAACTGGGGTTTGTGAAATATCATGAGTATCATTGTTATGTGAACTTGGAATCATCTTGAGTCAAGGTTTGAGCTCCATAGTGAGAGTTGTTGGAAGCATTGTGAAACACTAGTTTAGGGTTTGTAAGCAAGTTGTGTTTCATTGAGTGATTGATTGGTTGAGTTGATTAAGCATAGTTGATTGGAAAGTGTTGGAGTGATAGTTCAAGTTCTGTGAAACAAATTTTTCTATATTCTAATTTGATTTGAAAGAGATATTGAAAGTGATTAAGTGTTTTGTGAGTGTGAAACATATTGAGTATCTAACCATTATCTATATGTTTTTGTGGTTAAGCAAGATATTTTGAGAGTGATTGAGTATTGTTATGAGTGTGAAGCATATTGAGTCTCTAACCATTCTCTATATGTTTATATGAGATTCAAACAAGATTTTGTGTGAAACTTGTTTGTGTGATTGAAGAGGTTTTCTATGATAGATTGAATTGATTTGAATAAGCTTTTGTGAAAGTGATATAGAGCTACACACAACACACAAGCAAGAATGTAGAAATCAACAATGCACCGGCAAAATTATAGCAAGCTTCATTAAAAAAATAGAGGTCTCTCCTCGAATACACAGCTATCCCCAAAAATAAATGGCCAAGAGTCCCTCAATACAATGCATGCGCGCATTTTATCCTCGGCCGCCACCTCCTTCTCCATCATTACGCAAAGTGCGGGCCTTTTTTTTTTATCCCCAGGCCCGACTCTCTTTGGACCATCATTACCTTGAATGCGAGACTCCCCATACCGCCCGCACGAATGCTCTGTCCCACTTGCATGATGCTGCCAGGTGCATCAAAAAAAAATCATGGCCTGTAGTGGCGGCATGCCCTGCGGCCGCCTGTCAATCCTCTGCCAAGTCATTATTCATAAGAATGCGCCATGGCCGCTTGCAGTTGATGCCACGTGTCCCTCTTGTCATGCTCCCTGTAACCGCTTCATACTCTCGAGCCACCTGTAACTTCACGCCACGTGTCCCTCTACACTGGTCTCTGTAATCGTCGGTTGGTCAACGTCGTGAGAGCTCTGGTCGCGATATCACGATGTTTTTGCTCCAGTACTTTCTCTCTCCTCTTTGGTCGCGATATCGCGACGTTTTGGCGTTAGGCTTCTCTCTCCTCCTTGGGGCCGCGATTCCGCTACACGTCACGAAATCGTGACGTCTAGGCTTTTCTTACTCGCCTTCCTCCCTTGGGCCGCGAAACCGTGACATGTCACGATTTCGTGACATCTTTGTGTTCCGTACTTGCTGCCTCGTTTCGGGCCGCGAAACCGTGACATGTCGCGATTTCGCGACATCTTTGCATTGTGGAACCTTTCCTCTGGATATGTCACGATTTCGCGACATCTTTGCATTGTGGAACCTTTCCTCCGGATATGTCACGATTTCGTGACATCTTTGAGCTCTGCCTTCGAAGGTGTTGCGATGTCTTTATGCTTCCAAGTCTTGCCTCCCAGAAGTGTCACGATTTCGCGACGTCTTTTAAACTTTATCTTTGAAGGTGTCGCGATTTCGCGACGTCCTTTAAGCTTGCCTTCGAAGGTGTCACGATTTCGCGACCATTCTTGTGCCTTAGAACCTTTTTGCCAAAGATGTCCCTGTGCTTTCAAATCCTGCTTCCGAAAGTGTCACGATTTCGTGACCATTTTGCGTCCAGACCACGTTGCTACAGAAATGTCACGATTTCGCGACAGTTTGGCGTCCCGACTGCGCTGCTTTAGAAATGTCACGATTTCACGACAGTTTGGCGTCCCGACTGCGCTGCTTTAGAAATGTCATGATTTCGCGATAGTTTGGCGTCCCGACCGTGCTTTTTCAAAAAAACGTCGCGATATCGCGACAGATTGGCCCGCTGGTGCCCTTCTTCAAAAAGCGTCGCGATATCGCGACAGTTTTAGTACTTAAGAAAAAAAACACATTTTGGGTGATGCAAGATTGCAACTTCGCCACCGGATGCTCCTGCATCAGACACCCGGGGTGAGTTTGAGAAGTGACCTCACTTCTGATCTTTTCGAGGTAGACCCAGGCGATCAACCTCAGCCTTTGACAACCAAGTCGCGTCTTCAATGGGTCGGCCCTTCCATTTGACCAAGTACTCCGAGTAACTCCTGTTCCTAGTACTTCGGCCCTCACGCATATCCAGAACTTCTTCTATCTCGTCCACAACTGGGATGGCTACTGGAATGCTCCACAGATATGGACTGGGTATCTCACTGCTTTCTCCTTCATGATACTCGACCAAATCCGAGATGTTAAACACGGGGGAGATGTTGAGTTCGCTTGGTAACTCCACCTCGTACGCATTGCCCGAATCTCGTTTGCCAATGATCTTACATGGTCCAAATTTCTTCATTTTCAGTTTGTTGTAGGTCTTGGCGAGGAAACCGTTCCTTCCGCGAGATGGACCATGACCGAATCTCCTACTTGGAACTCCTTAGCTCTGCGTTTTTGATCCGCCCTTGTCTTGTCTTGAGCATTCATCTTGGCAATGTGTTTTGTCACTTCCTCATGCACTCCCTTCAGGTGTTCGACAAAGTCTTCTGCTTCAGCACTGCATTTCTCCCTTGTATCTAGCCTTCTTAACTCCGAAGCGTTCCTTGGGCTGCTCCCATAGATAATCTGGAATGGTGACTTGTTGGTACTCCGATTGACCGAACTGTTATACGCAAACTCAGCTTGCGGTAGAATTAGATCCCATCCCTTGGGCTTGTCCCCTACCAAGCATCGCAGTAGGTTGCCCAAACTCCTATTAACCACCTCTGTTTGTCCATCTGTTTGGGGGTGGTATGCAGAACTGAACTTTAACTCCGTCCTCAGCTTCTTCCACGGGGTCTTCCAAAAATAACCTACAAACTTGGTATCCCTGTCCGACACAATGCTTCTTGGCAGCCCATGAAGGCGTACCACTTCCTTAAAGAACAAACCAGCTACATGGACCGCATCGCTAGTTTTCGGCACGGGATAAAGTGTGCCATTTTCGAAAATCTGTCCACTACCACAAATATGGAATCGTGCCCCCTCTGCGTCCTAGGCAAACCAAGCACAAAATCCATACTAATATCTTCCCACGGCCTTTCGGGTATAGGTAGCGGTTGATACAAACCAGTAGGCTACCTCATACCCTTTGCCATCCGGCAAATCCTGCAACTCTGCACAAACTTTGCCACATCCTGCTGCAATTGTGGCCAGCAATAGTTTTCACTAACCAGTGAGATGGTCTTGTCACGACCAAAGTGTCCAGCTAAACCCCCACTGTGCTTTTCTTTAATGAGGTTCTCTCTCATTGAGCTCCTCGAAATGCACAATTGATTCCCCCTAAACAACATTCCATCTTGAATCAGGTAATCCAACCATCTAGTCCTGTCCAACGCAACAGGCGCAGTGCAGGCTTTCCAAGCTTCTACGAAATCGAGGTCTACAGGGTATAAGTTCTTGAGCTCAGCAAACCCTACAACCTCCACTCTCATTTCTGTCATCAGACATTGCCTCCTACTCAATGCATCTGCCACCCTATTGGATCTTCCACTCCGATGCTTCGAGTACAAAGGTATAGCTCTGCAGGAACTCTACCCATTTCAGGTGCCTCTGATTCAATTTTCCCTGACTGTTAATATACTTGCAGCGCTTGATGGTCGGTATAGAGAACAAACTCCTTGGGCAACAAATAGTGCCTCCATTTCTTGAGTGCTTGAACTATGGCGTAGAACTCTTGATCATATACCGAATACTTTCTCCTGGCATCATTGAGCTTCTCGCTGAAATAAGCTACAGGCCTACCTTCTTGGCTCAATACGGCTCCTATCGCATTGCCACTCGCATCGCAGTCCACTTGAAACACCTTATTGAAATCTGGAAGTGCTAAGACGGGTTGCTCAGTGACCTTCTTCTTCAGCAGATCAAAGCTTTTGTCTGCTCCAACTGTCCACTGGAATTCCTTCTTGTTCCCCTTCATTGTCTCTGTAAGAGATCCACAAATACTACTGAAGTTTCTGATAAATTTTCTGTAGAAACTGGCCAGACCATGAAATGATCTAACCTCGGTCACACTTCTTGGGACAGACCATTCTAGGATAGCCCTCACCTTTTCGGGGTCCATCTTGAGACCATTTGCTGATATGACAAATCCCAGGTATACCAGCTCCTTCTTCACGAAGTTGCACTTCTTCAGATTGATCAGTAACTGTTCCTCCCGCAGTTTCTCAAAAACCTTCTTGATGTGCATCAGGTGCTCCTCTAAGGTTCTGCTAAAAATCAGTATATCATCCAAGTAAACAATAACAAATTTGCCCAAAAATTCCTTTAGAACCTCATTCATTAACCTCATAAAGGTACTAGGTGCATTGGTTAATCCAAATGGCATAACCAACCACTCATACGACCCCTCTCTGGTTTTAAAGGTTGTCTTCCATTCATCCCCTTCTCTAATGCGGATCTGATGGTATCCACTTTTCAAATCAATTTTTGTGAAGTACTCGGCTCCACCCAAGCGATCCATGATATCATCCATCCTTGGCGGTGGGAACCTATATTTAATGGTGATCTTGTTGATTGCCCGAGAGTCGGTGCACATCCTCCATTCTCCATCCTTCTTGGGTGCTAATACTGCTGGTACAGCACATGGACTAAGACTCTCTCTAATCAGTCCCTTCTTCAACAGATCCTGAACTTGCCGATTTAGTTCCTCAGTCTCCACAGGCGTCATTCGATGTGCAGCCTTGTTTGGCAAGCTCGATCCAGGCACCAAATCTATGTGGTGACTGATCTTCCTAACAGGCGGTAAACCTTCAGGAACATTATCTGAAATGATATCTGGGAATTCTTCTAACAGTCCCATGACTTCCATTGGAATCTCCTTGCATCCTTCTTCCCTAACCCTGGGGATTATAGCATAGCACATATGATCCGGCTTCAGGCCTTCCAAGAATCTTCTGCCATCAACTAGACAGAACTCGTGCCTCTGCTGCATACTTTCTCATCCGCCTCCTTCAGGGGTTTTAACTTATGGCGAACTCCATTCTTTGACAGAGAATATGTGTTGGCTCGACCATCATGGACAACACTTCGGTCAAACTGCCATGGCCTCCCAAGCAGCAGGTGACATGCATCCATAGGCAAGATGTCACATAAAATCTCATCTCGGTAAGTTCCAATATTGAACTTCACCAGGCATTGTTCACTTACTAACACCCGATGGTCCTTTTGCAACCATGCAATTCGATAAGGGCGTGGGTGTTTTCTTCTCTCCAAGCTGCAGCTTGGCAACCATTTCCTCAGAAACCAAATTGTCAGTGCTTCCATTATCTATGATGATGTTACATACCTTGCCTGCACACTTGCATCTTGTTCGAAATAGGCTGTTCCTCTGGTCTGTCTTTTCTTCTTCATTTAACAGGACTCTTCTGATGACCATTGCTTCTCCTCTTTTTGCCTCCTCTGAGTGCTCAGATTCTACACCTTCATCTGCTACAGCAGCTCGGGCCTGACCCTCAGGTCTTCGATTTGGCCTCTCTTGATGCTGCGGGCAGTTGTATGCCCTGTGTCCTTCCTCTCCGTAGTTGAAGCAGGTTCCTCGAAAGACACCTCTTCCAAACCCTCGCCTAGACCTACCTCTTCCTCTTGGGTAGTTGTTGTTCTGATTGCGTGGGCGTTGGTCATCCTCCTCTTTCACCTCTTTCTATTTTTGGCTACTGCTAGCTTCACCAGTTTTCCCAAAATCTTTGTATCTTCCACCACTGCCTCTTCCACCAGCTCTTCCACCCCTGTCCTTCCCTCTCTGCTTACCATCAAACCTCCTATTCAGTTTCTCCTCCACTTTTAATGCAAATTGATATGCATCCTCTACTGTGCTCATTCTAACCAGCCCCGGCTCTTCTTGAATGCTGGTTCGCAATCCATTGATGTAACGTGCGACCTTCTCCTTATTCGCCTTCGAATGGCCGGTTCTGATTGAGATTTGATAGAACTCTTCAGTATATTCCTTGACAGTCTTACTAGCTTGTCGAAGACTCTGCATTTTCTTTAACAAGTCCAGCTCATAATCTGCAGGGATGAACTGCCTCTTTAGTTTCTCTACCATCCTATCCCACCTGGTGATCCTTTCCTTTCCCCTCCTGTTCCTTTCCAACTGCACTCCTTTCCACCAGATGCTAGCATGTCCTTTCAGCTTGGTTTTCGTGAACCTGATCCGATTTGGATCTGATATCTCTTCATATTCAAAATACTCCTCCATGTCGTTGATCTAGTCTATCAACTCCTCAGGGTTGAGGTTCCCAGAGTAAGTGGAGACGTCAAATTTTGGCTTCTTCCCGATCTGGGAGATAGCCCGATACAGCCTAGCTTCTGCTGGATCCAAGGCCTCTTCCTCATCAGATGGAACCTCTTCTTCCCACACTTCATCTTCGCTGGGTTCTTCCCTTCTCGGCTCGACTCCTCTTCTAATTTCCTCTTGCAGGGCCTCAACTTGCCTCTGCAGGGCTCTTAGATCGACCTCCTCCCTTCTTGCTCGCCTGTGTCTTATACCACCACGGGCTCTACGCGGAGGCATCTTGCTTCTTCTTCACAACCCCACAACCACGGTCCTGGCACAAACTGCCTCTCTGTTCGGCGATCGGTTTGCACTCTCAGAACCAACCTGCTCTGATACCACTTGATATAGAGCTACACACAACACACAGCAAGAATGCAGAAATCAACAATGCACCGACAAAATTCCAGCAAGCTTCATTAAAAAAAATAGAGGTCTCTCCTCGAATACACAGCTATCCCCAAAAATAAATGGCCAAGAGTCCCTCAATACAATGCATGCGCGCATTTTATCCTCGGCCGCCACCTCCTTCTCCATCATTACGCAAAGTGCGGGCCTTTTTTTATCCCCAGGCCCGACTCTCTTTGGACCATCATTACCTTGAATGCGAGACTCCCCATACCGCCCGCACGAATGCTCTGTCCCGCCTGCATGATGCTGCCAGGTGCATCAAAAAAAAATCATGGCCTGTAGTGGCGGCATGCCCTGCAGCCGCCTGTCAATCCTCCGCCAAGTCATCATTCATAAGAATGCGCCATGGCCGCTTGCAGTTGATGCCACGTGTCCTACTGTCATGCTCCCTGTAACCGCTTCATACTCTCGAGCCACCTGTAACTTCACGCCACGTGTCCCTCTGCACTGGTCTCTGTAATCGTCGGTTGGTCAACGTCGTGAGAGCTCTGGTCGCGATATCGCGACATTTTTGCTCCAGTACTTTCTCTCTCCTCTTTGGTCGCGATATCGCGACGTTTTGGCGTTAGGCTTCTCTCTCCTCCTTGGGGCCGCGATTCCGCTACACGTCACGAAATCGCGACGTCTAGGCTTTTCTTACTCGCCTTCCTCCCTTGGGCCGCGAAACCGTGACATGTCACGATTTCGTGACATCTTTGTGTTCCGTACTTGCTGCCTCGTTTCGGGCCGTGAAACCGTGACATGTCGCGATTTCGCGACATCTTTGCATTGTGGAACCTTTCCTCCGGATATGTCACGATTTCGCGACATCTTTGCATTGTGGAACCTTTCCTCCGGATATGTCACGATTTCGTGACATCTTTGAGCTCTGCCTTCGAAGGTGTTGCGATGTCTTTATGCTTCCAAGTCTTGCCTCCCAGAAGTGTCACGATTTCGCGACGTCTTTTAAACTTTATCTTTGAAGGTGTCGCGATTTCGCGACGTCCTTTAAGCTTGCCTTCGAAGGTGTCACGATTTCGCGACCATTCTTGTGCCTTAGAACCTTTTTGCCAAAGATGTCCCTGTGCTTTCAAATCCTGCTTCCGGAAGTGTCACGATTTCGCGACCATTTTGCGTCCAGACCACGTTGCTACAGAAATGTCGCGATTTCATGACAGTTTGGCGTCCCGACTGCGCTGCTTTAGAAATGTCACGATTTCGCGACAGTTTGGCGTCCCGACTACGCTGCTTTAGAAATGTCATGATTTCGCGACAGTTTGGCGTCCCGACCGTGCTTTTTCAAAAAAATGTCGCGATATCGCGACAGATTGGCCCGTTGGTGCCCTTCTTCAAAAAGCGTCGCGATATCGCGACAGTTTTAGTACTTAAGAAAAAAAACACATTTTGGGTGATGCAAGATTGCAACTTCGCCACCGGATGCTCCTGCATCAGAAAGTTTGTGATCATATTTAAGTAAGTTCTAGAGTGGACTTAAGGACTGAGTTGAGTAAAATTTTATGGAATTTTAAAAGCAGGTTTAAAACAAGTCTTGGTGAAGACTTATGGACATATTTGGGACAAGTCTTAGAGAAGACTTGTTGTGCAGATTTGAGATAGATATTGAGCATATTTGTGCTAGACTTATGGATAGTGTTTAGATTTGAGATAGAGATTGAGAAGATTTGTGCAAGGTAGAGTACAGTATTCAGTATATATCTGAGATAGAGATAAAATAGAGTAAGATAAGAATTTTAATATGATAGAGCAAGGGACAGTAGTCTTCAGTGGATAGAGATACATTAGCCATGGTAGTGAGGATAGAGGTATTTTGAGTGAGGATAAGGGTCTTAAATGGAAAGAGATCCACAAGCCAGTGTAGTGGAGGGAGTAGTCTTCTAAGAGGATCACTGACCAGAGCAAAGGAGAAAGGGTTCTCCTGTGGATAGAGATCCACAAACTTGATTAGGGGATTGGTGTCTCCTTTGGATAAAGGTCCATAAACATTGTAATAGGGAAAGGATTCCCAAGAGAATTTTTTGAGAAATTATTATAACGAATATTTTCTTCGTGGAGTAGTCCATATTGGGTGAACCACATTAAATCATGTCTCTCATGTGTGTGATTATTTGTGTAATATTACTACTTTAATATTGTTGATGTTATCATATGGATTGAAAAGCAAAAAGTTTTATCTTATATTGTTCACCCCTCTCTCAGTATAAGCACATGTTCTTCAACTGGTATTAGGGTGGGTCTCTCTATGAAAAGACTAATAGGTTGGATAAATATCCATCAAAAATACACATGACTTTAGAAAATGAAGAAGAGACCATGTTTTACATAAAAGAAGAATTCTTCATTGCTCTCAGGAATTTGGAAAATATTAGAAAGAAAAACTTAATCATGAAGGAACAAATTCAAGAGTATGAAGAAGCAAATATGGAACTTCTACAGGGCCTCATAGAACTCAAGATAAAGGTAAAATAAAGAAAGAAAATTGAACATGATAGATCTATTAAGGACAAGGAAAATAGAGTGTGAAATATTGGAAGCAAAAATTGTTGCTCTAAGGCATGAAGTTGAAAAAACCAAGCTATGACAAGATATAAAGTTATGGAAAAAGAAAGAGGAATACATATTTCAAGAAATGGAGACATAAAACAAATATAAGCTCATGACTCATACCCCAAAATAAAAATAAGAAAGCAAATAAGAACCATGGACGATAGTTAATCACAATAACAACAAAAGGAGAAGCACTTGATCGTATCTTCAAAGACATCTAAACAGGTTACATACTTTCTTCCATGGCTATTGTTTTTCATGTAATAAATATGGTCATAGAGCTGTACATTGCACTAGTCATGTGAAAAATGATGTCATTATAAATTTCAACTCTTTTGCACCTCTTATGAATGATGATATCATATGTTACAAATGCAATATTTTTGGGCATAAGTCTAGATGGTGTAAAATGGTACTTCTTGAGTCAAGTAAAAATAATCCAACTTCAACAACTAGGAAATATAAAAAGGGGCATGAGAAAGCTAGATCAATGCTAGTTCAAATAGCTCTTCATATTGAGGATAAGAAAAAACAATGGTTTCTTGATAGTGGTTGTTCTAGTCACATGATAGGAGACAAAGATAAATTTCTTGTACTCAAAGAAACTAATAGAGGATCAGTAAGTTTTGGTGATAATGGATTAGAAAAAATTTGTGGAAAAGGAACTATAAGTTTAGATAATGGTAAAAAAAGAACAGAAAATGTACTATATGTCAAGGGATTGAGACACAATATACTAAGTGTAAGTCAACTTTGTGACCAAGGTCATATGGTGAAATTTCATCCAAATAGATGTGAGATAATAAAATCTAAAATTGGAAAAGTCATTGCAAATGCAAGTAGAACTTCAAACAAACTCTATGTGCTTAGTGAGATTAAATTAGAAAAGTGTTTTCTATCACAATAATATAAGAGTTTTTTGTGGCATAGAAGAAAGGGTCATTTAAATTTTGACAACATAGTGACCATAAGCAATAAACAAGCTTCCATAGATCTACCCAAATTAAAAAGGCCACAAAACACAATATGTGCACCTTGTCAGCATGGAAAGCAAACTAGAAAAAGTTTCAAATCAAAGGGATATATGTCATCTAAGCCATTGAAACTAATACATACTGATCTATGTGGTCATACCAGAACACAAAGTATTCAAGGTGAAATTTACTTCATATTTTTTATAGATAATTACTCTTGAATTATTTGGGTAGCCTTACTGAAAGATAATTCAGAAGCATTTAGTAAATTCAAGGCATTTAAAAGAACGAGTTAAAAATGAAATAGGTAAGAGGATTAAGTATTTGAGATTATATAGAGGAGGAGAGTTTACCTCAAATGAATTTGTAGATTTCTATGAACAACATGGAATCAAGAGAGAATACTCAACTACAAGAACTCCTCAACAAAATGGAGTAGTTGAGAGGAAGAATAGGACTATTGAGAATATGGCTAGAGCTATGTTAAATGAATCCAAGCTTTCATATGGCTTTTGGAGGGATGCAGTTGACACAACAATTTATATCATCAATAGAGCTCAAATAAGAGTAAACCATCACAAGAATCCATATGAGCTTTGGAAGGGAAGACCAGCCACTATGAAACACTTCGATTTTTCAAAAGTAAGTGTTACATAATATGGGAAGAGAAAAACTTGGGAAAGTTTGATCCAATATGTGATGAGGGTATTTTTCTTGGTTATTCTACTAAGAGCAAAGCCTATATATGCTACAACAAAAGAACACCCACTATTGTAGAAAGTATAAATGTAATGATTGATGAGAAGATAGGATTAAAATAAATAGTTAAAGAAATTATGTATCAGGAAGATGGAAGTTATCAAGAAGAGTTTCGTGAGGAATCAGAAGAAGAAGAGGAAGAAACACAAAGACTTCTTACTAATACTCCATCCATATATGTATAGAAACACCATCCAAGTGAGCTAATCATTGGGAATATATATGAGAGAGACAAAGAGAAGGGTAATAACATCAACTTAACAACTAAATTTTTCTTTATTATCTAAAATTGAGCCAAAAGACTTCAATGAGGCAAGTGAAGATAAGTTTTGGATTAAGTAAATGGATGAGGAATTAGATTATATACAAAAAAATAAGACTTGGGAATTTTTTCCACAACCAAAAGACAAAAATATGATTGGCACTAAATGGGTATTCAGAAACAAGTTAAATGAAGATGGTCAGGTAGTCAGAAATAAAGCAAGGTTAGTGTGCAAGGATTATGCACATGTTGAGGGAATTGGCTTTGATAAGATATTTACTCCAGTTGCATGAATTGAAGCTATACGAATGTTCTTAGCCTTCTCAAGTTTTAAAAATTTCAAAGTATATCATATGGATGTTAAGTCAGCATTCCTAAATGGTGTTCTGGAAGAAGAATTTTATATTGAATATCCAGAGGGATTCATATTAACAGATAAATGAGACTATATATGCAGATTGAACAAGATACTGTATGGTCTAAAATAGGCTCCTAGAGCGTGGTACTCTAGATTTAATAAGTGCCTTCAAGAATAGGGGTTCAGGAAAGGAATAGTGGATAGTAAATTATACATAAAAAATGAAGGGAATGATCTACTAATTATGGTTGTCTATGTAGATCACATCATTTTTGGAGGGAACAATGATAAGATGTGTCAAAAATTTCCAAATAAAATGCATAATGAATTTGAGATGTCTATGCTTGGTGAGTTGTCCTTCTTTCTTGGACTTTAGATTTCACAATAAGATAAAGGGATGTTCCTTTCACAAACCAAGTATATAAAAGTATGCTAAATAAGTTCAAGTTATAATATTACAAACCAGTAAGTACTCCCATGGTTACAAGATGTAAGTTAAGTAAATATGATGAATATTTAGAGGCAAATCAGAAATTATACAAATCTATGATTGGCAGCCTATTGTACGTCACAACTACTAGACCAGATATCATAAAAGTAGTGGGATTTGTGTCAAGGTTTCAGGTAGCACCCAAAGAAACACATGTAGTAGAAGTAAAGAGGATTATCAGGTATCTAAAAGGGACTCTGGATTTTGGGCTCTGGTATACCAAAAGTGACAATTTCACTCTCACAACTTATACAGATGCATATTGGGTTAGTAGAATTGATGACAAAAAAGCACAAGTGATGGAGCATTATTTCTTGTATACTGTTTAGTCTCTTGGATAAGTAAGAAATAAGCTTTAGTATCCTTATCCACGGTTGAGGCAGAGTATATTGTAGTAGTTGCTTGTTGTACATAGGTATTATGGATGAAACGAACTCTAGAGGACTTAAATATTAAGAATGATCATCATATTCCCATGATGTGTGATAATACAAGTGCTATAAGTATCTCAAAGAATCTGATGATGCATTCTAGGACCAAGAACATTCTAATAAAATATCATGTTCTGAGAGAGCAGGTGACAAATAAGCAGGTCAGGTTGGAATATGTTACTACAAAGGAGCATATTGTGGACATATTTACTAAACCACTTTCGAGAGAGACTTTTGAGTATATTCAAATAAAATTGGGAGTAGTCTTACTCCCACCCCAGAATTAACCACCTCAAGAGAAAATGTGGGGGAGGGGCTAAGCTAAGAAGCCCCAAACCACAAAGGTGACCCTTTACCATTGATTTCAAAAGGGGAGATATTTGAGTTAGGGGGAGATGATTTAGTTAGGGGGAGAAGAATAGGAAAAGGTAAAGGAAATGGTAAAAGGTAAATGGTTTGCCATCAATGGAAAAGGGGGATATTGTTGGAAATATGAGCAAGATTTGTTGTCATTGATGTCAAGAGTCAATTTCAGTGAGCAATGCAAAAGGAAGGATGTCAAGAGTTAGTTTTACTAATCAGTGCAAGATAAATATTGCTTCTAGGTCTAAGGGAAATAATATTATAATATCTCTTATTATAATATTCAAGGTGGTTAGATAAGGTCTAAAGGAGCAATAGGAAGGCCCAAGAAAAATAATATTATAATATTAAAAGTCTAATGTTGAGAGCCCAAGAAGAATAATATTATAATATTGTATTATAATATTAAAGGTCTAAAGTAAATACCTAAAGTAATTAAATTAATTATAAATTAATTATAATAATTTTATTATAAATTAATTTATAAATTAATTTAATTAACTAACCCTAAGGTTAGGGTTACAAGGGCAAGCGATTTAATTTAATGGCACCGACGTTGATTATATTCTCCATCCACCGACGTGCTAAAGGAGATAGTACAATGTTATAAATACCGCGTGCCTTGGTAAATCCAAACTTACCTTTGATCGAATCATTTGTGTGTGCATGTGAAATTACTATGATCCATGTAAAAGAAGAGAATAAGTTTTTGCTTACATGGCGGTCATCAAAGGAATAAGAGGAGAGAAGCTTGGAGCGTTATCACCAATCGTGGCGGTTGGTCTAGCGACAAGCGGATATGTGTTTAGGGTGCTAACGAGCGGAAGGTCCCACGATCAATCCCAATGACAACGTTTTGTTGATGATTCATGTTTTGGTTTTGGTACCAAGGCATACGCAATAAAGCACATGAGGTGCTTCTTCTTACTAAGGTGAGCATCTAGATCACATGGCAAGTGGGCAATGGCTAGGGCACTATGGAAGTGCAAGCGGGATTTCAAATCCCATCCAGGGCAAAAGGTATTTAATTTTTCAAAATTAAATTTGCTTCTAAGGTTTTGTTAGGAGTGAAAATTGTAGGGGATATATTATTCATGAAATGAGTTACAATATATAGGCATAAGCCTATATGAAATGCATGACACTTGTCAAGTGAAACTGACAAGTGTCAAGGCATAGTGCACATTACATTAACTCTAACATGCCGTCTAAGTGCCTCGGGGTCATCATGGGTGCCTCAGGGTCAGCCACTTTTGGTTCTGTTGCCTCTGCAGGTCATCCTCAGAGGATGTTGCATCTCGTAGGTCACTGACTAGATTCACCATGAGTATGAAATCCCTCCTTATGGTGAACTCAATCTAGAAGGTGTCGGTCTCTGCCGAAAATGCACCTAATTAAAGGAAAAACGAGCCATATAAGAGTGCCGGTCTCTGTCGAAAATGCACTCAATACAATAAAATGAGCCATATATCAAAATAGGAGGAGAGAAGAAGAAGAGAAGAGAATCTTCTGAAGTGTCTTTGTCTGTAGTCTTCAGAAGTAGATCCGGAAACAACCTCGGATAGAGTCTAGGGTGTCTTTGTCTGTAGTCCCTAGTATAAGTGTCTTGATCGTGACCATTTCATCCCACAAAAATGCATGGGTAACCAGCCACTGCATTCGCAAAGTGTATAGAAAAGATCACTAGGTACAAGGATCACATATGAAATTACCTTTGGAGTGTCGGGTACAACCGAGAGTGCACTCCAAGGTAAAAAATTTGAGGCTAAAAAAAAATAAATTGAAACAACCTCAAAATTACAATATGACACCACCATTGTGTCCGTCATGGAAAAACGTTTCCGACGACTATAAATACCCCTATACTTGTTGCAAAATAAATAGGGGTCATGTGAGCAACATCTTCTCAAAAAATACAATAAGAAGCCATGAGGGCCTTCTTCCACTTCCACTCTGTACCCCACTTAACCTAGATTAAGTGTCCATTAAAGTTGTCCCCTCCACTAAAAACAAAAGATGCCCTCTTCTTTAAATATTATTATCCCAACATTTAATAATAATTTACCTTCTCATAAAAAACTTAAGCTCATTAAAAATAAGTAGTCCATCATTATCCCAACTGCCCCTTTCTTCTTCCATGTGTTACTACTCTCCGAGGAGCCATGCACCATGCCATTTGTCGCAATCGGTGACTGACTCCCTCCATCGTAAATCTTGCTGCTCTCGACGATCGTGGTCTCCGTCACGAGGTGGACGACGGCTTTGGCGTTTTCGTGCCGACACGCTACCCGGAAGAAATAGCGCAGGAGGTTCTTTTGAGAGGTCCAAGTCATCTTCAAAATATAACTCAGCATCTTCATCGACTTCAGAATTTGTGCCCTTGATTGACATGGCAAGATACAGACTTATATGTGCTAAATGGACTTCGCGAAGCAAAGGAATCGAACCCGCGCCTCGTGTGGGCATTTGGTGCAAACTATCTAATGACTGGGCAACTGCATGTCACAAGATCGATAGCCTTAATTACATCTTCGCCGATGGCAACCTCAATCAACTAAATCCTTCTCCATTCGATGCACAACAGTATTCCCAAAGCCACCAGTGTCAAATCCAGCAGATGCAGAAGGTTGCGTGTTCAATTTCGCTATAGGGCCCGCTATTCTGCCTATAAAGGTGCTCAAGAAGGCCCAGGCCGAGTTCTACAACTGGAGTGGATCTAGCATGAGCATAATTGAGATGTCCCAAAGAGGTAAAGAATTCCTTTCTATCATCATCAGCGCAGTGCTTGAAGGAGATGGTGTCGGCCATCGCTACCACTGCCACTGCCAGCTCTGGGCGTCGAGATCTCGTGCAGCAATCTTCTTCCTTATCTCTCATTTTTGACGTCTCTGAGGTGCCCATCGACAAATCACAGAAGTAAACACACCTCCTCCTCTCGTACCTTGAATTTCTCAACACGTAAACCAAATATCCTCTTTGCTCAGTCTCCCCTTGTCGTTGGTGATGGTGATCTTGTTTCATCACTCTCGCGGTCTTATCCTCCGTAAAGACGTTCAGAATCCTATTCGTGTCAATGTCAAATGTGACATTGATCTACGAAACTCCACGAGGGGTAGGTGGGATGCCATTCAGTTCGAATTTGCCCAGTAAATTATTGTCCTTCGTTCTAGCACGCTCTCCTTCATAAACTTGAATTAAGATGCCTAAATGATTGTTTGTGTATGTAGAAAATATCTGCTATTTCTTGTAGGGGATAGTGGTGTTACGCAGGGTTAGGACCGTCATTACCCCTCCAACGGTTTCTAGCCCAAGACTAAGAGGAGTGACATCCAATAGTAACAAATCTTGCACCTTCTGGTCGCCCTCTCCGCTCAAGATCGCCACCTGAATCGCCGCTCCGTAAGCCACCGCTTCATCGGGGTTAATGCTCTTGCATAGCTTCTTCTCGGCGATAATGGCCGACATATTTGACCCAATTGACCTGACCATATTTGTAGGGGCCGACCTCTTCAACAGCTAGGAAAAAAATAAATAAACATTTGGTGGCCTCGTGGAAAGTGGAAATTCACAGGTCTGTGATGCACTCTGGCATATCAGAATGACAATGAGAGAGCCCTAGTTGTGGATCTCAGAGGACACATCGCACTTCTGCCTATAACAATGTCTACATGCAGCAAATTTGATGCACTACATCTTGCGCTAGTGCTCCCCGTAGACTATGAACATCATTCTTTACTTGTCGCTCAGAGATAAGGCCAAAGAATAAATAAAAAAAAACTTTAGAAGGTCATTGAAGCCGCCAAAGCGCAGATTGAAGACATGAATAAGATGAAGAAAAAGAGTGTGCAAGGGCTAGAGACTTCAAGGGATAAAAAAATTTGGGGCAGCCATTAATTTCCAAAAATTTGGTTTCTGATTCATCCATCAAGGATGAAGAGCATACTCCCTATTTTGAAAAAAAATGGGGGGAAAAAATAAGGGGGAGAGGGAGGATTTCCATGAGGGAAATCCCCCCTCAAGGGTTTTCACAAGGCAGGGAAATCCTGCTCTGATACCAAATGTTAGGAGTGAAACTTGTAGGGGATATATTATTCATGAAATGAGTTACAATATATAGGCATAAGCCTATATGAAATGCATGACACTTGTCAAGTGAAACTGACAAGTGTCAAGGAAGGCATAGTGCACATTACATTAACTCTAACAGGTTTAATGTGGCATGATTATTTTTACGAGGAGGGAGTTATAAGGTTGGAAAAAGAAATTTTATTTTATTTTGAGATAAGCTATGATGTATTAATTATTTTTAGAAAATATATAAGGTGTTTAAAAGAATATTATTGTGGTTATTTTCTTAAAAAAAATTGTTTTCTTATATTTTGAAGTGTGGAGATTATAAGGTGTAATTGAAAGTTGATGTTTTGTATGGTGAAATATTTTGAGGGATTATTTGAATGAGAGTTTTGAAGAGGTTTTAGCTATCTAACATTTGATATTGTCAAAGAGGGTAATTATGATTGAGACAGGTTTTAAGGTCAATTCTTTATCAAATAAAAGGTATGTGTACATCTTCCTTGCGAGTGATTATTGGATGTTGTGAATGCTAAGTTGGAGTGAAAAGGTTTGTTTGATAAGATTTATTGGAAATAATTGAGTGAGTGTTCATATGCTTGAACTAGGGTTTGTGAAATATCATGAGTATCATTGTTATGTGAACTTGGAATCATCTTGAGTCAAGTTTTCAGCTCCATAGTGAGAGTTGTTGGAAGAATTGTGAAAAACTTGTTTAGGGTTTGTAAGCAAGTTATGTTTTATTGAGTGATTGATTGGTTGAGTTGACTAAGAATAGTTGACTGAAAAGTGTTGGAGTGATAGTTTAAGTTTTATGAAACAAATTGTTATATATTATGATTTGATTAGAAAGAGAGATTGAAAGTGATTGAGTGTTTTGTGAGTGTGAAACATATTGAGTATATAACCATTATCTATATGTTTATATGGTTAATTAAGAGATTTTGAGAGTGATTGAGTATTTTTATGAGTGTGAAGCATGTTGAGTCTCTAACCATTCTCTATATGTTTCTGTGAGATTCGAACAAGATTATGTGTGAAACTTTTTTTTTGGTAGATAAGATACTATAACATTAATACCGAGTTTTACAGGTTGATCCAAAACCTTTTACAAAAATTAGCCTAGGGCTGTTGATGAACATGTCCTTACTAAGGATCCTATATATGTAAAATCTACATGTCGCCAAAGCCATTACATTTGGTAAGGCACATAGTATGTTATCAAAAAGAAATTTCCCATACAACATTTTGGGTATACCCCAAGAAAACACACCTACATCATAATTACAAAAAAATAAACAAACACAGATCCCTTCCTTGAAACAATGGAGAAACAAAAAGTTGTAGACACACATAGCAGAGTACTAAAAAAACTCCCACAAGCTCTGTATTGACAGTTACTCTTAATACTTCTTTGGTAATTGCTTTCTTCCGTATATGACATGATTTGGGACCACATACCATCTTGGCCAATCAGCCTTGGAGAAGTGAATCTGCTAGCTATATTTATGGTGGTGGCTATTTGGTGGTCCACGTGGCTCTAGTTTGAAGTCTTATATTGTCATTTCTTTCTTGCCCTATGATTATCAACCAACCTCAAATTACTAAGATGACTAGGAGCCATGTTATCTGACATGTGACTGTCCCCATTAGTCTTTGTGGTATTTCCAAGCAGCATCCACCAAGACTGACAACTCGGATAATTTTTATTGTGAGTCCATTTCAAAAAAGATATGGTAATACTCATAGCCTTCAAACTTACAATGCCTTCCCTATTGGTAAATTCGACTATCATTCTTGGAATTATTGTTGAATAAGCTCCTCTACTTCACTCGGGACACCATGTTCCCATTTGAAAATTTCATCACCATCAACACCCAAATTGGCTAGCTTATCAGCAACTTTGTTAGCTTCCCGAAAGACATATTAGGTTTTTCTATCTTGTCTTCCCTGGAAAAGGATCCTAGCCTCTTAAACAATTGTTTTAATCCTCCAAGGAGGTGTTTTCCAATTATTTATGAGATTTATAACATGCATAGAGTCTCCTTCTACGATACAATTTCCTTCTAAGTCTTGATTCATTTGAAAGCCTCTCCAGATAGCTCTAGCTTCAGCTTCGTTGTTCATCCAGTTTTTTGTGATAGATTGAATTGAGTTGAATAAGCTTTTGTGAAAGTTTGTGAGTAGATTTAAGTAAGTCCTGGAGTGGAATTAAGGACTGATTTGAGTAAGCTTTTGTGTAATTTTAGAAGTAGGTTTAAGACAAGTCTTGGTGAAGAATTATGGATAGATTTGGGACAAGTCTTGATGAAGACTTGTTGTGCAGATTTGAGATAGAGATTGAGTAGATTTGTGCTAGATCGATGGATGATTAGATTTGTGTAGGGAAGAGGATAGTGTTTAGTACAAATATGAGACAAAGAAAAAATAAAGTAAGAGCAGAATTTGGAGGTGATAGAACTGAGGATAGTATTCTCCAGTGGATAGAGATCCATTAGCCAAGGTAGTGAGGATAGAGGTATTTTGAGTGAGGACAAGGGTCTTCAGTGGAGAGAGATCCACAAGCTAGTGCAATTGAGGTAGTAGTCTTCTAATAGGATCACCAACCAAAGCAGAGGAGAAAGAGTTATCCTATGGATAGATATCCATAAACTTGATTAGGGGATTGGTGTCTCTTTTGGATAGAGGTCCATAAACATTGTAATAGGGAAAGGATTCCCAAGAGGATTTATTGAGAAAATTTTATAAGGAATATTTTCTCCGTGGAGTAGCCCACATTGGGTGAACCATGTTAAATCATGTCTCTCATGTGTGTGATGCTTTGTGTAATGTTTATTTCTTTAATATTTTTGATGTTATCATATGGATTGAAAAACAAAAAGTTTTATCTTATACTGTTCACTCCCCCTCTTAGTATAAGCACATGTTCTTCAATTTTGTAATTGAGGACTACTTCTTCTAAGAAGTTACCCGAGTGGTATTTGAGGACTATTTTTGAAGCATGACTACCTGAAACATAAGGGAAGCTAAAATAAAATATGAGGGAGACACCCAAGGGAAATGTTTGTGCTTGTACGTGGAATAGGATACATCCTAGTTGTGGTCTTCTTGCATCATACTGGAACAAAATTAATGAAGATAGCCAAATTGTGTTGGTTGGGAGTGAATTTGACTGTGACACACAGTTTTGTGCAAATATCATTTATTAGTCTAGAATATCTATTATTACAGTAAAT
Source organism: Wollemia nobilis (assembly GCA_028583015.1). Taxonomy (NCBI): domain Eukaryota; kingdom Viridiplantae; phylum Streptophyta; class Pinopsida; order Araucariales; family Araucariaceae; genus Wollemia; species Wollemia nobilis. The sequence goes on from JAQPPZ010001045.1 coordinate 2,595,275, forward strand.
TATTTTACCCCTATATGCTGGCATACACTAAATTATCTTAAATAAATGCTAATACAATTTGATAAATGAAGTTACAACAAATATGATAAATAATACAAAATTCACTAAACCTAACTAACCTCATATCTTCCAATATTATTCATATTCATACCCCATTCTATGCCTTTGAATTCTACTTCATACCTCATATCTCACCATTTTATTGAAAAAAGTGAAGAACCAAGGGTAAAGTAGCAATACCATAGGATATTTCAAGGCAAACCCCAACCAACAGGATGAAAGTCTTTACATACCACTATTTTTTGAAAACCCTCATTCTCATCGGGTAAAATTGGACTAAAAAAAGGATTGTGTAGCTTCGTAATAACATCAAGAGAGAGTTGATGCTTGGAATTAAGCCTCCTATTTAGAGAAACCTTAAAATATACCATAGAGACATCTAAAAACCTTCTAGAAAGCAACGTGCAGGGCACTGAGCTTCCACTGGTATAACATGTTATTTTTTATCTTCATGATCTACTATAAATCCTTTATGTGGACACCAGTCAAAGGAGGAGGCACTAGGCTAAATCACCTAATCCATATATTTGGTGATTACATTAGAGTTTAACTACAAGGGTCAAAAAAGTTCCATACCAAATTGAATTCAACCATAGATCTATTTACAGGCTATCAAATATTGAAAACCCCTCATCCTCATCGGGTAAACTTGGACTAAAAAAGGTATTTATCAACTAATTGACCAAGGAAAGGCTGATTGTGTTTACCTTATGATATTACACTTCATCAACAATAATAATCATTTTAAGGGATGTGCTCAAAACTCATCTCCCACTGGCAACGCCATCTGAAGGGCCATAAATTTTGAATAGGTGGAACCTGGATTCAACCTTATTTTCTAAATGAGCTTCAAAACTAAGATCACCTCCCCTATAATTTATAGCTATGTTTGTTCCTTCTAGCCTCCATGCCAGGGTAGATCCATGATTTTTATCATTACTATTGAAATTATTATATGTGAAAGCAAAGGTTTTCCAACCATGCTCTAGGGTTTCTACCACCAGAGAATGATGGTTATCTCAACTGAAGCCATCTGTCAAAAAATTGTACTAGTCATGCACTATTTTATTACAAATATCATTATTACCACTATTATTTATTTATTTATTATGACGGTGGTTTATAACCGCCATCTATTTTTCTTTTAATTCTTAATATTTTTAAGATGGTGGTTCATAACCACCATCTTTTATTTCTTTTAATTTTTTATTTTTTAAGATCACGGTTCATAACCATTATCTTTTATTTCTTTTAATTTTATTTTTTTAAGATGGAAATTTATCCCTAAGAGAGTAGTTATAAACTGCCCTCTTAGGTCACCCTAATATGGCAGTTTATAATTGTCATCTTAGTCCTAAGAGGGTGGTTTAAAACCGCCCTCTTAGGTCTATTAGGGCAATTTTTTACAATTGTAAAAAATGCCTTAATTCAACCATCATTAAAGCATTTTTTTGGTGTAGTGAATGACCTTGTAATGATTTTGTGCAACCCTAATGGTGTTCACTTAACCATACCAACACTTCTTTGATGATGAAACTCTTCCTCAGATGTGTTCTTGTTTGTATGATGATGCAACTTTAGGTAACATTATTTGATAAATGAGGTGGCTCCTCTACGTTGACCTAGTGGTTCTTCCACTTCTTTTTTCTTGGTTGAATGGTGGTGGTACACTAGATATCCTTCCTTGATAATGGTGGTGTCTCCTCTATGTTAGCAATAATTGATATCCTTCTTGATGGCACTCTTACCTCTTTGTTTGGAAGTTGACTTGCTTGGCACTTTGCTACATAAATGATGCTACTCTTAAGTGCTTAACATGAATAGAAAAAACCACTTCCAAGTTTGAATCCTCCTTACTATCTTCCTTAAACATTCCCATCCAAGATTTCATGCCCTCCATCCTTCCCAAGGTTAGACTTAACACCAAGTGGATCCCTCCTTTGATAGGCTGGATGAAGTTGAACTTTGATGGTGCAACCAAAGGTAACCCAAGAAGAGTGAGGGCAGGAGGTATCTTTAGAGACCACAAAGGGGATGTCATTTTGGCCTACACTGAATGTCTTGGATTTCAATCCAATCATTTCATTAAGGCTAGAGCCCTATGGAGAGGGTTGTCTTTAATCAAGCCAAATCCCAACAAGTTGATTATCGAAGGCGATTCTCTTAAAATCATCAATTACTTGAGGAACAATAAAAATCCCTCATAGAATGTTAAAATATGCATCGAATAAGCTAGGAAAATCATCTTTCATTAGTAGGAACCCATTATTCAACATGCTTTCAGAGAAGCAAATAATATGGAAGATGATGTGTTGGCAAATCATGGGACCAATATCAATGGTTTAATCACTTGGTCTGATTCCTTTCCCCAACATATATCTGACATGGTTAATATGGACAAAGCTTCCATTCATCAAAGCTCTAGTGGCCAATACTATCATTATGTTCAACGTTGCAATGTCCAATTATAGTTTTTTAAGTTTATACCCCAAGACCATGTTGGACTTACCTTGTTATCCATGCAACCTTGTCAGTGCCTTCACTCTCTCCTCTTGTGATGACTCAGATTGCATTAGTTTCCTTTTATGTGACCTGTATTCTATAATCCTCCCCATTATTTCCTTTTTCCAAGGCCACCTCCCATCACATCCCACACATTACCATTTTCCACATGGCTTTGTCCACACATTCTCCTTAAGGACCATTTACACCTACTGAATATTCCTGATTCTCATCATTTTATTTCCATGAACCATTACCGATCACCTACCTCCTATTTCGCTTCCCAAAGGTTACTTACATCTAAGTTGCTTGCTCGCTATTGGAGGGATTTCCCACACGTATTCTGGAATCACATGTAGCACCAACATTTCAGAGTGTGTTAAGATTACTAGAATCCCTGAGAACTCCTTCGATTTCATTTTTCCTCCTGAGGATGGATTTTCAAATCTAGGCCTTGATCCTCGAAGCATATGCTTCCCAACGCATAAGCACCATGTTCCTATATGGGCTCTACCAAATACACCCAATTCCAAATATCTATTTCAGTTAATCCATCCCCTTGCTTTCTAGCTTTGACTCTGGTTTCTTCACTGCATCATCATGTACTACGTCAAGCTAGACACTCTGGATCTGGATGTGCTCATCGATTCCATCCTTAATGAGAGGATATATCTCCCTATCTTGAGGATTTTTTTTGGAAATAACTATGATACTACCCTCACCTTCCTTTGTAGCTAATATGGGAGTCATCTAATTATCCGGGGTAAGTATTACATTGTTGACACTCAGCTACTTGCAAATATCATTGGACTACCTCTGATTGGAAGATCTATGAGGAGGGAGAAGCATAACTGGGAGGTGGAGCTCAAGGAGTTCCCTAAAAAATATAGAATGTTCAAGCTAGCCAAAACATGTATGCATAGGTCAGACTTACCATCTCCTTGGAATAGGGTCATGATGCCCATCATGCAATACATAACTATCGATGATCCTAACAAAACCCTATGTAGCTTCCACCTTTAAATTAATAAAAATTTTGATTATTTGGAATAGCTTAGGTTACAACTTATATAGTCTAGGAAAACTTAGATTAACAACTATGCAGAAAATAGGGAGAAGAATTAGGGAGAGAGAAGAAATAGGGGAGGAACAAAATTAAAACAAAAATTCTTCACCGCCTGCCATCCTATTCCTTGTCGACCACACCTCACCGACCACACCTTGCCGACCACCTAGGGTAAAGGTTAAATTCTAACATTCTCCCCCTTAAAGTTGAGAGGGCTGACAAGACAGTCTCTCAGCTTTATATATTGAGCTTTAGCCATGCCTTTGGTGAAGATGTCCGCCATGTTGTCCAAAGTGCTGCAATGTTTAAGCTCAACTACCTGGTTCTCCACCATGTCTCGGATGAAGTGATACTTCATATCAAAGTGTTTTGATCTGCTATGGTGGATAGGATTATATGCCAATTGAATGGCACTCATGTTGTCACAGTACAATCTGGTAGGACCACTTTGTCATTCTCCAATCTCTTCAAGGACTTTTCTCAACCATAGAGCTTGAGTACTAGCATATGTGATTGCTATATACTCAGCCTCAGTAGATGACAATGCTACAACAGTCTGCTTTTTGGAACTCCATGTAATTAGTCCTGATCCTAGACTAAAACAGTTCCCTGATGTAGATTTTCTATCATCTATATTGCTGCCCCAATCACTATCACTGAAGCCAACTAACTTTACAGAATTACATTTGTGGTAATGGATCCCAAAATCCAATGTACCCTTTACATATCTCAGAATTCTTTTAGTTGCTTGAAAATGCAGCTCGGATGGATCAGCCATAAACCTTGAAACAAGAGAAACAACATACTGAATATCAGGTCTTGTGTTGGTGAGAAACATCAAACTCCCAACCATGCTCCTGTAAGTGGTCATGTCAACCTTCGGTGCTCCATCATCTTTGCTCAATTGGATCCCATGACCCGTTGGAGTTGCAACTGATTTGCATTGCTCCATGGCAAATTTCTTGATCATATCTTGAGCATATTTGTGTTGACATATGAAGATCCCTCTATCTATTTGATGAACTTCCATGCCTAGGAAGTAATGCATTAAGCCTAGATCTTTCATCTCAAATTGTTTCATCATGGAGTGTTTGAACTCCATATTCATCTTATCATTACTACCCATAAATATGAGATCATCCACATATAAACAAACTATGAGAATATCTTTACCTTGCTTTAGGTAGTAGAGAGTAGGTTCACTTTTGCTTCGAGTGAATCCATACTCCTTGAAATAGCCATCAATGCGAGAGTACCATGCTCTTGGTGCTTGCTTGAGGCCATATAGGGCTTTTTTCAGTTTGTAAACAAGGTTCTCCTTACCTTGTTCTTTAAAGCCTTGAGGTTGTTGAACATAAACCTCCTCAGTCAAGTACCCATTGAGAAAGGCACTTTTTACATCCATGTGCTGAATTTTCCACCCTTTGTGGGCAGCCAAGGAAAGTACTGATCTGATAGTTTCCTGTCTAGAAATAGGAGCAAAGGTCTCCTCATAGTCAATGCCATATTTCTGAGTAAATCCTTTTGCTACAAGTCTTGCCTTGTGTCTTTCAATGCTTCCATCAGCATTGAATTTGGTCTTGTAGACCCATTTACATCCAACACATTTTTTTCCCTTTGGAAGCTTCACTAGCTCCCAAGTATCATTCTTTTTTATAGAGGTGATTTCCTCTTCCATGGCTTGCTGCCATACATTATGAGTGCATGCTTTCTCATAGCTAGATGGCTCTAGCTGTGCACTAGACATTAAAGCATAATTAACTACATCTCCTTTAGGATCATTGGAGTCATCATCTCCATACATATGCAGATTTTCAAGTTTTTGTAAAACTGCATTCATTTCACTAGCCTGACTTCTAGTGTATCTTTTCTGGAAATTCTTATCCAACATTTGAAAATATGGATGATGTTGTAGTGTTCTTTTACCTCTTGATGGAGAATCAATATCCATAGGTGAAGAACTTACTGATCTTTGTGGAGAAGGACTTGGAGTAGTTGTTGATGTACTCGAAGTAGTACTCATACTTGGGCTTGGAGGAGTTCCTTTGCTATTTTTAGGCAGCACTTGCTGTACTTGAGAAGAACTTGCATCATGAGATTCATCATCAACAAAAACTTTTTTATGACCCCATTCTCCCCCTTCATCAAAAATCACATCCCTGGAAAGTACAATTTTATGCGTTTTTGGATTGTAGAGCCTATATGCTTTGGTAGACTCACAATATCCTACAAAAATACATGCTTGACTCTTGGGGTCAAGTTTCTTTCTTTTTTCATCAGGAATGTGTGCGTATGCTAAAGAACCAAAAACCTTGAAATGTTTTACATTCGGCTTTTTGCCATACCACCCTTCGTAAGGAGTGATCCCATCCAAACTAGAAGTAGGACTCCTATTTAGAATGTAAACACTGGTTCTAACAACATCGGCCCAATACATGTTACTGAGATGCTTAGTTTGAAGCATCGATCTGGCCATTTCTACTATGGTGCGGTTCTTTCTTTCCACCACACCATTCTGTTGTGGTGTATAGGCAGTGGTGAATTGCCTTTTTATCCCACATTCTTTACAATATTTTAGAAATGCCTTTGAAGAGTACTCTCCTCCTCGATCTGTCCTTAGACATTTTACAATGAACTCACTTTGTTTCTCTACATTATTCTTGAAATCTATGAAGCAATCAAAAGCTTCATCTTTGGTTTTCAAGAAATAGATCCAACACATCCTAGAGAAATCATCTATAAAAGTGAGAAAATAGGAATTATTACCTATGCTTTTTGTCTGCATTGGACCACAAATGTCCGAATGCACCAATTGAAGTGGATGGATGGCCCTCCATGCTTGTCCTTTTGGGAACTTGGATCTTGAGTGCTTTCCCAAAGCACATCCTTCACAGACCTCCTTGTGTTCAGCAATTTTGGGAAGTCCACATACCATAGCTTGAGAAGTTAACAATTTCAAGCTAGCAGAATTTAGGTGACCATATCTCAAGTGCCAAAGCACACTTGGATTTTCTATAGCAATACTAGCAAGTTGAGCTCCCCCTGGTTCCCCAAAATTAAGGGGAAACAACCTATTCTTGGTCATAGGTACTTGTGTAATGACTCTATTACAATTGTTCTTATCAAAAATTACACATTTGCCTTCATCAAAAACAAGTCTATAATTTTTCTCCATCATTTGTCCAACACTAAGCAAATTATGTTGGAGTTTGGGGGTGTAGTAGATGTCATTTACCTTTTTGATGCCTTCTTTTGTTGGAACCTCCATGGCTCCAATGCCTTCAACTTGCAAAGCTTTATCATCTCCCAACTTGATTCGAGATTTATAGGTGGAATCCATTGTAGCAAAGAGCTCTTCTTTGCCACTCATGTGATTGGAACAACCAGTATCCAAAATCCAAGTGTCATTCAGATTTTGATCTGATTTTCCATAAGAAAGAAATAGATTTGATGTTCCTTCTTCTTCACCATAGTTGCCATATTGACCGCTGCCTCCTTGAGAAGTCTTGGACCAACAGTCTCGAGCAAAATGACCGGGCTTGCCACAATTGAAACAAGCTTTCTTTTTGTCACCTCCTCTTCCTTGATTGCCATTTCGACCTTGATTTCCACCTCTGCCTTGATTGCTACCTCTATTTTGATTGCCACCTCTGCTTGGATTTCCTCCTCTTGGGCTGCTTCTGCCTCTTCCTCTTCTTTGTCCTCTGCCTTGGCCTCTTCCTTGTCCTCTTCCTGCACCCTCATTGGATGAGAAGGCTTTATCATCACCTCCATAGCTTGTTGAAGGAGATCCCTGTAATCTCTCTTCATGAGACATTAATGAACCGATTAATGCATCAAAAGTTAGAGTGGAAAGGTCTTTTGATTCTTCAATGATGATAGCAATGTGATTCCATTTTTGAAGAAGTGTTCTCAACACTTTCTTCACAACCGCTTCAGGTTTGACTTCTTCACCAAGAGTTTGCATCTTGTTGACAACTGCTTTGACTCTTACGCAGTAGTCTCCAACTTTCTCATCTTCATTCATTTTGAGATTCTCAAAATCTCATTTCAGGGTCTGAAGCCTTACTTGCTTCACCTGATCGCTTCCTTGGAAACCTTCTTTCAAGGCTTTCCATGCATCTTGGGCAGTTAAACAAGAGGTAATTCTCGGGAAGATACTTTTCTCCAATGCTGCTTGGAGATGATAGAGAGCAGAGGAATTGCTCTTTTGTGCTTCTTTCTTTGTCTTCTTATCGGTTGCACTCAATGTAGTCCAATCTGTAGGTTCTATGTAACCTTCTTCTACTATGTCCCATAGTCCCTTGCCTATGAGTAAGGTCCTCATCTTGATGGACCAATACTCATAATCGAACCCATTAAATTTTGGAATGGGTAGATTATTATTGGATGCCATAGCTATTGGAAATAAACTAGAAACACACTTTTATTTCTCAATTACAATCAAAGCACTATGCTTTTCAAAGAAAAAAGTTACAGATTTAAATCAAATCTAACTTGATCTACTCTCTCGTAGATATCCTGTTCTACCTACAGAGGTTCTCCTATCACTGGATTGACAAAGTTGTCAGCAACTGAATCACCGTCGTCACTGATAAGAATGATTTCGGGTGAATACGGTTCTGGCTCCAGTATTTCAACTGAGTCACTATCACTGAGATGAGTATTCTCTGGCTCCTGTGGTGCAACTCCTACAGATTCTGACTCCTCAAATCTACTACCAAAGGAATTGTCTTCTGAATCAGCGTCATATCCTGCATCTGGTGCTCTTTGATGGGCTATTACAACATTTTGTAGTTGATTGAATACAATATTCAATCCATACATTCAAACTTTTTCATCAAAGGATTCGGGGTTTTCTCTTACTAAAAGAGAACAAAGGGCATGATAGCATCCGATTGACCTTATCATGAATGATTACAAAAATATTTCTCATAGATGCAAAAATATCCCCCCTTAAAGCCTCTTAGGCTATTACAAAAAAATCTCCTTTTTAAAGCCTCTCAGGCTTATTACAATAATTTCCTCTTAGGAAATGTCTTTTTCCCTCCTTATTTTAAATGGTGCAAAATAATAAAAATAATAATTTATAATATTAATTAATAATAAAATTAAATATTAATTAAAAAACATTAACAAATAATTTTTTTAATTAATATTCTAATTAAATTATTAACTATATTAAAAAATATTTATACTTTGCAAATAAAAAAAATTATCAACTTCGGAGGGTTTCGAACCTGTGATGTCCCTTTGCATAGAACTTATCTCGTGGCTACTCACCAGCCATGATAGCTCACATTTTTGTGAGCTAAGGGGAAGGCGCTCCCCTTATACCTTAGGCCTCAACTTAGCAAAAAAAAATTAAAATTTTGCCCTTTTTACCTCGTTGTGGCTCGACCTCGTGACCGAGCGGAGGGCAATGTCCTTCGTGTTGGCTCCTCAAGCAAGACGAGCTACAACGCCCGACGTAGAGGAGAGAGGACTATATCCTCTTTAAAGCTGCGTGCTCCAACTTAAAAGCAAAAAAAAATGATTTCTTTGTCCCACATTTACCCTGAAACGAGCGAGGAAGTGGTTTATAAACTTGAAGATGCGCTATAGAATTCGATTGCCTTCGGGAAATCACGTGCCTCCTTTTGTCGAGTACCCATCCAATGAAACCTTGCCATGTTGCCTCGTTAGCTTTGTCCCACATCAGCCTGCACCCAGTTAGTGTCTCCTATCATCGTCTGCCACTTGTCCTCCTTTGGACCTACGCCTAGTCAACTTGCTTGATCCGTGTCTCCTATCATTGTCTGCCATGTGTCCTCCTCTGGGTCTGTGGCTTGTCGCCATATGTCCTTCAAGGTAGCTCTGTTGTTCGCCACCTCAACTACCTCAAGATTCATGTCCCTGTCAGCTGTCTCCTTGGTCAGTGTCCGTTCGCCACGTCAGGTCCTCGATCTACGTGTAGGCCTAGGGCTTCTGCTCCTCAGTGCTACATGTCTCCTCGAGATGTGTGCCTGGGTTCTTCTCTACAGGCCCCTCCTTAGGATGTGTTCCTATGGGGTTGCTCCTCATCCTCAGGATGCATGCCTATGGGCCCTCCTGGCCAATTGGATGCTCACTCAGCTCTGATACCAAATAAAGTAAATGAAAATTTTGATTATATGGAATAGCTTAGGTTACAACTTATATAGTCTAGGATTAACAACTATGTAGAAAATAGGGAGAAGAATGAGGGGGAGAGAAGAAATAGGGGAGGAACAAAATTAAAACAAAAATTCTTCACCACCTGCCATCCTATTCCTTGTCGACCACATCTCACCAACCACACCTTGCCGACTACCTAGGGTAAAGGTTAAATTCTAAAAACCTTACATTTGTTAACCACTTTATGAATATTAATGTCATAAATTTTCTTTATTTCCTATTCTTATCCATGAGTTATTCCATATAAACCTATAGGAAAAATAAGAATTCCATGTTTTCATCCCACTAAGGTTGATTCAAGATCATATATAGTCATTTCATGATTCACTGTCTTAAAGGTTCCTTGGCCGAACCTTCTCCTCTTGAGGAACCTCCTCAAGGTAACTCTATTCCTTACAAGGTCATCCCTTAGGATGATGTATCCATGATCCCTTTGTCAATCCATTTTTCTAGGAAGAGGATGTCACTGGGATCTTACAGGGATGTTGAGGTTTCCATGGGAAATAAGTTCAAGGTTGAAGAACCGACAAGTGCTAACAAATCATCTCCTTGCTTTAGAATAAAGAAATATCAAAGCCAAAAAAGATTCATTAAATTATTTATGATGATTAGAATGATGACCATACATCCATGGTGATTCAAAAACTTGTTATCAAGATGATCTCTACAGTAATTTCCCAGTGTGAGGATTTTCTATCCACCCTAAAGGAGATGCGAAATACCCTAAACCTATTTTTTTCTATGAAGCTTTCTCTGGCATAATCATAGATGACCCTAATGTTTCTAATGAACCTAATGTGGCTATGGAAGTGGTGAAGGAAGTGATGAAGGAAGTAGAAAATTATGGAAGCAAGGATGTCATGTAGGTTTTGTTTATTGGGATGCTTCTGAGGATGTGGCTACGAGAGGTCTCTAGACTACATTTTTTGGGGCCTGTTTATTTGTGTTTGGTTGGCTGGTCTTATTTTGTGTATTTTTTCTTATAGGTAGGATGCCTCTTTGATTTACATTTTCCTCTTCATAGCATTCCATAATTTTATTTTTGTAACAACGTTTTGGGATTCCTTTCAAAAATTGCATTAATACAATTTTTACTTATAAAAAACATGAACAAAAATTGATGCTTCCTTTATTGTAACATATTGCCAACTATTATATGTAGATTTATATAGATAATAGTTATTGCTTAACCCCTTGTACTTTTAGTTACACTATCTTTATTGAAATGGTGGCTTTCTTATCCAATATGGTGGCACCTCTTCTCTTTTCCAAGACTTGGTAATGATGGTTTTCCTTCCATGGTAGATTCTCCTTGTTGGCTACTCTTCCATAATGACTCCTATGCTTGGAAGTTTCTTTGGTGACTCCAAGCTTCCAATTTGTGCCAAACCCTGTGTCTTTCAAATAGAATAATACTTCTATTTTCTGTTGCAACTTATTTACTTTCCAAGAGATAATAAGGATTTGATTTCTTTCCTTATTTTAATTCTAAATTCTCCTTTATTTGTTGTAGGTTTTAATCCCTTGGGAATTCTATCTTCTCCCACCTTGAAGATATAAACTTGATACCTTTAATTTGCAACTTTAAAAACTTAAATGTGGTACTTTTAGAGACTTAATAATAAGCTGATATGAATGTTAAAATAATGAGTTTTTTGCACCAATATTGCATATCTTTAGGTCTTCTTTTGTAGCTCAAGTTCTTGGTTATTTTGTTCACCTATTTGCTATATCGAGTTTGTAAAACTTGTTGGTCCAATTCTTATTACTTTGTAGCCCTAAACTTGTTAATATAGTAACTCTTCTAGATATCCAAGACAACTTATAAAATCCTTCAATTCACATCTATGTAACTCCTTTAACTTTGTTGTTCAAGAGTGTGTATTTTTGGAGCTATAACGTTGTCTTTAATTTCTAAAATTTACAGCAATTTTCCTTGACCAAATATTGTCCAATCCTTCTTGCAAATCTGCTCTGAGTTTCTCCAAATCACAACTATCTTTTCTCCTTCTAATGCTACCCAATATTGCAGTCCAAATTTCTTGATTTGTTGCTCTCAAAACTCTAATTTCTTTACTTTTATATTGATGTCCAAAAACAAAAATAAACTCCTTCAAGTCACTCTCTTTTGACTCTTCAACTCTTTCTATGAAAATCTGTGATCTTCGCCTTCACAAATCAGCCTTCAAGCCTTTAATGTCAATATTCAATTCTTAAATTGGTGGCCTCTTCTACCTTATTTCTCCTCCTTAGCCCTTGTCGAATTCTAACTTCAAATTTGGCCTATTTAGCTTACCTCTTTCTCAAGAATATGAATGTCTTGAGATCTTCAAGAATCCCTTTTAAAATTTGGCAAGCTTCTTGCTAAATCCTTCTTCCTTTTGGGTTTGTTGTTATATAGCAATAATTATCCCAATTTCTTATTTTTAGGGGCTACTCCTTACAATATTCTATCTTAAGCTATCTTCAAATCCTCTCTAACCTTCTTCTTCTTTATTTTTCCAAATTTTCTTAAGACCTCTTCTCTTGGATCTTTAATTTTTGCAGCTTCTCAAATCTTCAATAAGAATTTTTCCTAGTCCTCTATATTCAGTCTTCAATCTTCCAAATCTAGAAGTTCTTCAACAAGACCTTTCTCTTGGGTCTCCTTCTAGATATGATTTCTTATTTCTTCACTCTAAAGTATTTAATCTTCAATAGGAACCTCCTTCTTGGGTCTCCTTAATATCCAGTCTTCAATTGGAATTATTTTCTTGAGTATCTTATTTCTTTAATCTCTCTTTTTATTCAAAAAAGAACTAAACCCTGTACAAGGAAATCACATAGAATTTCATACAATCGAAGATGAAATTATTATCTATCCATTGTATGAAGCTTCCCAACTTCTAAGAACTAATATTCTATAGCAAAAAAAACAATATAGTAGGAAGCAATTCCATGTAAATCTCTAGATCTCTATAAATAAATAAACTTCACTAGTTATCCGTGAATCTAGTGGAAAGAGATCTATGTTGAGTTCTAATATTCATGATTTTTCTTGCAACCCTGAGGAAAGACTCTAGCCAAATAGAAATTTTAGAAATTCTAAAAATGAATCTCCCTATCTCCTCTCAATATTTTTGTGGCTCTCTTTTTCCTATCAATCTACCTTGTGATCTGATACCACTATTAGATTTTGATACTATATACTTAAGGAAATGCAACCACAAGGTATAAAATTAACATGCAATATTAACTATATGATAATGGTAATATCTTAAGCATGTAAATATCATGATAAAATTTTGAAAATATTCATAAAATAGTCATTAATGAAAGCTCACAAAAATGAGATCTTCATACAAAATATGGAGACCTCAAGTGATCCATTCTTCATTCATGATCTACATTGTATCTAACTTGAGCACTACTCTACTCTATTGTGCTCTTGCACTCTCTCTTACTTTATCCCCCTACTAAAAAGGTCAATATATAATGGAGTATGACTCTTGGTATTCCATATTCTTATAACTCACTATATTCCTATTATAGACTCATGTACATGTGGACAACATGCACATTTACATAATTGCACATTCTCATATAACTTGTGTATTTATTACATTTCATTAAGTAAATACACAAACCCTAATATAAGACACTATCATAATATAGATATGTACCCAAGATGGTACATTAGCAAGTACCAAATAATTTAATATATTCCAACATTAAGGACCATAATCTACCTCAAAGAAGCCAACAAGCATCAAAATAGAATATCGAGACTTATAAGAGAGATACCAACCCTAAAAGGAAATACACAAAAAAGAGGCTTATATAATCTGATTGAGAGGATAAATCTATAAAATAAATGGAAGGGGGATCATCACCTCATACCCTAATAAGGGCACAAAGCAAACCTATTACCCCTAATGAGTAAGAAAAGATAACTTGAGACTCTTGTAGTGACAACATGGAGGGATTATTAGAGGAGGTTTCTCCTAAGTATAAAAATACCTATGCCATAAGGTGATGATGACCACTAGTGACAAAATATAAGTGTAAAACCTTCTCAATGGTATCAAAGTGAACCCCTATCCTACAATAATACACTAATTTTTTTGTGATATCAAAAGTGGATTCACTATTAGGTAGGATATAACCTACTTGACACCTCTATATCCCCCATCTAATCAAGAGTATGTATTAGAGAGTTACACCACCTCTCCAATTATTGGGTTTAAAAGAGATATGTATCTTAGAGTTGTTGCAAAGGAAAACCTAAGTGACATAATCAATGTGAAAAACTTGAAAACTGCAAGAGAAGGCAAGGGGAAGGATGTTATAGTAGGTTTTTTACCTTAGCTCATGTTCACCTAGGTAATTTATTTTCTTTAATTTAGTTATTCCATGTAATTTTCCCACCAACTTACGTGTGGATATTTCATTTATATTATTTAGATATTATGGTGATATTTTTAGGTTTGACTATTCATAGTCGTTATGGGGATGTTTTTAGGTATATTTGGAGGGTTGAGATTCTTTCTCTCCATAGCGGTTACAAATCTATGGACCATATCACATATTATTTTTGTATGGTGGATATTTGTCCTTAGCTTGATCCTACAACTATGGTTGATTATCCTTACCTATATAATAAAGTCACCTTCATTGTATTCGTAGTTCATTTTTTAGATATAATATATGATATTCATGCTTCTTGTTTTACATATCTATTTGTAAGATTATGCTATCAATTTGCTTTTAGATTATTATTTTTGGTTTAATGTGATGTTTTATTAACACCTAAGATACTTGTATCTTGGAATTATCTAATTATCATTCCTTTCATGGCATTAGAGAAATAGGTGTTGTAGCCATCCATTAGTGAGTGTTGTGCAATTGTTTTTCTTGTAGGTTTGAAGATTCATGTGGAAGCTTTGGTTTTTGTGATTGGATCCTTGATGGAGTTTTTTTCTAGTTTTCTATCTCTTCTTCCATTGTCAAATCATCATAAACCTCTTGAAATCCCTTCTTCCCATACAAAAATAGCCTCATCCCCTTGGATCTATCATAAGCAATTTTTTCAAAGTATTTCTGCTTTTTGACAAGGTCACCAACACAACCCATTTGTTATTTTGAATATATCTTATTATATAATAAAAAAAATTCAATAAAAAATTGTACAATTCTGTAGATGCATTATTATGATCTATACCCAAAATTTTAGACCATTTGGATAAGTATTCTTCAAGTTCAGATTTTATGGAAACCTATCCATATTTAGTAATCTACATATATATTCATCAAAGCTTTAGATTTTTTAAATATATCTTTTATAGAATTTGTAAAATCAGCTGATAGACCTACACATAAAACTTTAGAACATTTGGATTTGTATTCAAAGCATTACAATTATTTTACTATTTTTATTAAACTTGTTCTTTCGGGTAAATTATTTGGAGTTGATTTATGAATTTCATTATAGGACTATAAAAACATGTTTTTTATGTGTTTTTAAAATTTTAGATCATTTGGATCTATATTTAGAAAATTATTATGATTTTATGATGCACTCTCATTATATTGCATTGTAAAAAAAAAAGGATTTTTTTTGCACTTGAACCTTGTATATAGACTATTGGTATAGTGTCTCATATTCTAAATTCTTGTGAAGCTAATCAAATAATATTTGGGGGGCCATCTCAATGCTGATTTGTGCATACTATTTGCATTCTTTTGCTCTTTGGTGATTTTTGTAGCATGGCTTCTTCATCTTCTTTTGCATTAGATCAATGTGAGCCATTAACAAAACATAATTACCACACATGAAGACCAAGAATGAAAACAATCATTAACCAAAAAGGATTATGGATTTTATTGATTTAAGAACAACCAATGTTCACTAGATAATATGAAAAATATCAACATCTGTGCAAATTAGATGTTTGTATGGGTTTGATAAGAACTTATGTAAGTGATAGTATTTTATTTCATTTGGAAGGATGTAATTCTCCTTTAAAATTTTGGGAGAAATTGAAAGGCTTATTTGGTACTGTGTATGATGAGTGTCGTTATTATCATCATTTAATTTTATGTTTGTCAAATCCAGGGCGGTGTCCAAGGCTATATACGATAGAAGGTTCAAGCAGATTGTAAATCAATCATTCAGATAATAGGCTTTATTGGTGAAACTGATGTTTTTGGGGGTTTTTTTGAGGTCACTTAAATCCTAATGTGCATGAATTGAAACTAATTTAATTGCAATAATTGAAAACTACTTCTAAGACTTGAAGTTGAAAAGCTACAATTGTAGAAAAGGAAATTGTAGAATGGAAATCTTGCTGAATTGAAACCTATATTACATTTGTAGAATTGAAATAACTAAAATGGAAAATATGCTTGAAATGGAAAAATTCTAGTATAATTCATGCTAAAGGAAAGTTGCACATAGATGTCAGTCCACTACTACAGAAGGTTGTCATAATTTTGTTGTAGGAACTGATAAGAAATAAAGTTGCTAAATTTGACAGATAGTAGAAAATATAAAATAAGAGAATTCAAATCTACAACTAATATCAGCTGACCAAGCACACTTTGCATAAAATCTCACTTGAAAGCATTAAAAACATCACATGAACTAAAATAGGGGTTAGTCTAATTAGCAATAAACAACAAATTAACAAGAAATATGGCAATAAATTGCTGCAACAAAAGTTGTCAAAAAACCTATTTAAATAGCCCCTGCCTCCAGGTCTGAGAGTGGCCCTTGCTCTCCAATATAGAAGAGGGTGAAAAACACCTCCTAGCTACTAAAACTAATCACTCAACTCACAAGACAAATATAAAAATACTGCACTTTATTTGACTGTCAAGTCATACTAAACTGGTTACAGGAAACACTTTTCAACGTCCTCTATTCTATTGGCTACTTTTCACTAAGTCAACTCCTACTAGCTCAACCAATGAGGGAGATACCTATTTATACTAATTATTACAAATGTGCCTTGTTTACATCTTCAACTAACTATTGTTTGCTCGTGATTGCTTCCTAGGCTGTAGTAGACTCAGTCTAATTTAGGACAGAATATGTTGTAGTAGCTGTCCATTGGCCACTTGATACCTCCAAACTGGTGGGAATGAGTTGGGAATGGTTGGGAGATGCTTCTTACACCTATCCTTATCTCCATGCACCTTCCTCCACATGAATTGGATGCAACTGTGCCTATTTTGGCTGAAACAACTTAGTCTCCCATGTCATTCCAGAGATCTTTAGAATATTAGTTAGAAGAAATGTGATTCGTGCACAATTGACATCAAAACATCTGAAAAATTTATTCCAAGTGGTTAGGACACCTTTCCTATTCCTCCTCAACCATTTCCAATCATTACTTTTTTTTGTTGACAAATTCCAGGCCATCCTTTATAATGACAGGTGGTTGGAATTTGTATGGACTACAGCTGAGTTGTCCAGTTTTCTGCACAAACTTTGAAATTTGGTGCTATTTCTTCTTTCCATTCATTTCCAAGGTGGGAAAATATTCAAACATCATAATGCAAACATGAACTATAGCACTCATTATTACTACTAAATTAAATATGCATTATGTTCACTAATTAACCATGCAAAAATAGTGCAATAGTGTTGAAAAATAGTCAGAACAGGGCATAATGCTTCTATACAAATTAAACATGCAAACATTAGTAAATAATGCACTTAAACCAAATAATTAACATAAAATAACATCATATTAGGTTATATGGCATTGTTCTTGATGTCCAAAATATGTTAAAAATGAGGTAATTTCTTGCCTCATCATTCCCCCAACCTGACCTAATGCATGCCCTCATGCATTTTGGTGGGCTATAGAGGCACACAAATCCATATCCTTGTACCAGCTTCCTCAAAATAACACATCTTCGATGTAGTACCCTCTGCTTTGTTTTAGTTGTGTTATCTAGTTCTGAAATTGCTCATCTGGTTGAGGGTCAATGTCAAAGAAAAATGGTACAAGAGTTATAATGGTAGGTGGCCTAAACCTTAAACCTATCCATTGATGTTTAAGTACTAGGATGGTTTGTATTACTACCTCTACTCTCCTTCTTGACCATAGAAAATTGGTGGGTGACATTGGTTCTCTCTTCTATAGAGAAATTGGTAAATCTGCCCATCTCAGTTTACAAGCTGTCAAGGCATTTGTGAAGTTTCCTGCATAGAAATTCTGAAAACAAGTCATACTCTCCTTAAGATTGTTTAGATAGGTAAACCTGATTTCTGGCTTGTTCATCATATTGAAATGCTGACTTGTTGGGACCTTATGATTTGGTTGAATATGTCTCAACAAGAGTTCAACTTTCAATTCAACTTCCTTGTTCTGCCTTTTTTCCTGGTCCTAGTATAAATGATTTTGCAAAGTAGATACAAAGGACCTAAGTTGTACATCCCCTATGAAAATGTGAGGTAGGAATTCCACATCCTCTACCATGAAAAACTTATGCAAGAACAATTCACATAACATATTTTTCTGTTCCTCAGGGTTGTGTAGATAAGCATCTAAAAATTCTTCTACAGTATTTAAATTGTAGGAAAGACTAGAGCAAATGTGCATTACCTGCCACCAGAGGTATTTCTCTTTTAGAAGTAGGTTGTATAATCTAGTTGGCCTTCTACATTGTACTAAATATTCTACAACTTGACACAAATACTACACTTTTTCCTGCAATTTAGTAATCTCTGCAGCCTGTACCTCAATCTATTTTTCCAATGGTTTTAATGTTGCAATCTGAGATTCTAAATTTTGACAATGCAACACCCATTTTGCAATATCTTCATTGTATTTTACCAATGGAACTATCTGTGGTGGTCATACTATTGGTGGGTTCCTAGGCAGCAGATCAACTTGAACTCCTATTTCTACTATCTAAACTTTATGAGAAATTGATGGAAAATTTTGTTCAGGAGCCTAGTGCAGGATTGTACTTACTTGTAGTGTAGCTAATTGAATATCTATGGCTTCCATCTTTGGTGATTTATGCTCTTCCTACTATTTTGGAGTGTCATATGGGCATTCTAGTGGATTTCCTAGTCATTCCAGAGCTTCTTCAAAATAAGACTATTTATATCTAGAATGTTCTGGAGCTTCATAAAATTGCTTTGGAGCTTCATCATCATGCTCAGAAACATCTTCAATCTCCAAAGTCTCCTAAAAAATTTGGTGTTGATCCATTTCTAAAGTATCTTTGCCCTACTGAGAGCTCTGATTTACATCCATTGTCTCCTCACCTACCCTTATTGCTAGTGGTTCTACCCATTCTCAGGTTCTATCAGAATAAAATCTACCATAGGTATAGTAACTTCAGGTCTCTATTTTGGGTTAGGCTCTTCAATTCTAGGAGGGGGCTATGGATTATTTTCCTATTTTGCTTCCTCCTTACTTTGTTCTGACAATTGTAGCAATATTTCTACAATGTCATCACCAGTATCAGATGTTGCAGGTAGTGTCTCATAATGTGCTAATCTTCTTTTTAAATCTTCTACCTCCTACTACAACTTAGTAATTTGTTCATCTTTTTATTTTATGGTGGCCTCTCCTTTCTCAATCCAAGTCATATAGGTTTTAATGACACTCCTTGCAGCTCTCACCTGGTCAGATACAAATTCTTCATCTTCCTTAGATTCAGAGGAATAAGTGGGTAAATCATCCACAAATGGTGAACTAGGCTCTCCCATTTCTACAATTATTTCTCCTTCTTAGTTCAGTGGGTCCTGAGCCATAGTATCCTATGAAATTTCCTCAATTTTCTTAGTCTCATCCTCTAGAGGTATCACTTCCTTCTGTTTGCTTTCAACAGAGGATTTAGGTCTATTTTCATCTATTACAGTTGAATCTTATTTCTTTTTCCTTTGGCTTCTCCTAAGAGGAGGTGGTGAGGGTGGTTGTGTTTCATTCCCTATTTGCTCTTCCTCAACCACTTCTTCTTCAACCATATGCCTCTGCAATCTTGAAGACCTCCTCAAATTTTGTACAAATTTCTTTCCTTTGTCCTACCCTTGATGCAGGTTTTGATAGATCAAAATTAAATTCTACCTCTGATGATAGTGGCATAGCCTCATCCTAAATTTCATCTTTTGTAGCATTTGAAGATGTTGTCTTTGTAGAAGTTTGGGCTGGTATTTTAATTACCTCCTCAAAGAAAGTCACTCTCCTAGTTTTATTTTTGTCTCCAGGGTTATCTACAACTTTTCTTTTTCTCTGTGTCCTAGTTCGAGTAGGTGGTGGACCCTACGGAGATGAAGGGGCTTCTGATTCTGGAGTATCTCCTTCATAAGTGCTATCTCCAGGGACTTCATTCCCTTCTACAACATTTTCTTCCTCTACTTCCATTGTAATCTACTCATTCCAAGGGGCAAATAATCTTTTAAAACTTTGAGGATTCCCCCTAAAATGATGCTTACAGATGAGCTTTATAAGCCCATGATGCCTAGGGGTTCCTTTACCTTCTTGGTATCGTTTAGCCATATTCTACAGTTCCTGATGCAGGTAAAGGGGAATATTTACCTTGACCCCTGGGTTTTGTCTGCCATGCCTCAAATGATTGAGGATTCTGATATGGGGTCCTGATAACACCGCATACTATCCCTCACAAGTTAAAAATCTAACTACCCAGACTGCAACTTCATCCCAGGGTCTTTGTAAACTAGCCCTCTTCATTCCCTTACAAACATTATTATTCATCTGCATGATTGGTTTTACATCTCCCTCCTCTAAAAATTTCTTAACTACTTCAAGGAGTACATTCTTGTCAGTTCTTGTAATTATTAAACCTTGAAGAGGTAATTCAGTGATTTGGCTTAAAGTAGCAGGGGTTACCTCTATTCACATACCATTTATATTGGCTCTATTATTTTTGAAGGTATGGGTGAATTCTGTTACAAGTCCTTTTGAATAACTGTCAAACTTGTCTAGAAACAACATTAATCCCCCTTCTTGGAAAATTTACACTATTTTTGGATAGGTCTAATGGGCGTCTGCATTCTCAGGTTCAACTTTGTTCTTGCACCCCATATTATTCAACTTTCTCCATTCACACCTGCGTCTACTACAAAACTCCTTTGTAATTCCTACACTGCAAATTTTTTTTTGGTTTGAACGCTCCTTATCTACACCTACAATCTTTGTTCCAACGATGGTTTATCATTCTTGTTGAATATGCAGTGATTACAAAGCAAGGCATGGAGTATTAGCGATGCAAGAATCAGCTCCAAAAGGTGGTGCAGAATATGAGAGATTTTTTGCATGTCCCAATCGGATGCGTGTCAAATGGTAATTTGCTGCATTTCTATATTTTCAATATCAAACATGCTTTTCGGGTGATGGGCCATTTTGAGCATTGATTACCTACCATTCGGTTATATCTCAGCTGAGTTGGAGGGTAGCCATTAGTGCTGACTCAACGTTTTCCATGGAAAATGGATGCAAATCTTCCTCGTTTAGTGTATCCTCATTTGTCAAGGCACCTTGATCACATGGGCTAGAGATTGATAATGAAACCGAGGTACACGTTTCTGCATTGAAACCCATTTTGACATCACCCATTTTAATGTAGCCATGTCACTTTAGAAACTTGTGCTTGAATTTGCGGGTGCTTCGGGTGATGCGTCGCATAAACAACCATTTTCTTGATTACCCTATACACGCATGCCAGGTGGAATTTTCCAATTTTAAACTTTATTGTGTAATTTGAATTTTAAATCTATCAAATCCTCATTCTGGAGCTCAACCTCATTTTGAAGCTTCATGTTTTTCTATCGTATTTACAACAGTTTTCTCATTCTAGAGCTCTCATCATTTTGGAGCTCTCTACTTCTCTATTATAGTACAAACAGAGCAATTTTTCTCATTTTGGAGCTCTGTGTCATTTCAGAGCTCTGTACTTTTCCTATATAGATATGTCATCAAAACTATATCTGATTCCAAAATACTGTATTTTTTTCTCTTCTTACGAGACCTGCAACTCAAAACAGTAGGGAATACTTCTTGCCCCTTTGGAAAGGATGTATATTTTGGATTTTACAAACCTTATAGATGTATATATGCTAACTACTGATCTCTGTACACTATATACTAAATGCCTACTATGATCAAAATGCAAGAAACACATACCTGGCTGCTCTGAAAAGTTATCATACACCTTACAGATTGTTGCTTTTGTTGATCATTAGCTGATTTGTTTCTTCTCTGAAAATGAAAACAATACATGTGCAGTTGGTGAGTTTTTTTACAATGGTGGAATAGTTATGGGTAGGTCAATCAAGGCAAACATGTTGGAAAACCAATTTTCATGTAAGCCTTAATTCAACAGTGCCTCCGAGAAGGTTTTCACTATTGAATTATTCATTTTTCTCTCTCTTTTTTTCATTTCTCTTTTTTTTTCATTTCTCTCTCTTTTTCAAATTTTCTTGTCTTGGTTGTGCCCATGAAGGAATTTCACAATTTCCCAAAATTGTGCCCGTGAAGGAAGTTCACAATCAAGATTATTCTTCTTTTTGTTTTTTTTGTTTTCTTGTTTTTTTTGTTTTTTTCTTCTTTTCTGTTTTTGTTTTCAAACCCTCTATCAATTTTTTGAATTTGTTGAATTTGTGATGGAAGAGGGAATCCCTTCCATCATATGTATCTCCAATTTCTCAATTTGTTGCAAGAACTCTTCTTTAGTTAATGGTGCATGGTATACCCGAAGGTGATGTCCATTCACCACTAACTTCCTCCATGAATCATCAATGGGAGAAAGATGAACTACCCCATTTTTGAACACTTCTTCAATCAAATAAGGTCCAAGCCACCTAGTTTGCAGCTTCCTAAGAAAATCCTCATAGTGAGAATCGAACAATAAAGCCCAATCCCCTTGCTAAAATTTTTGTTGCTGAATATGACTGTCATGCCACAACTTTTGTTGCTCTTGAATCACTTCAGTTTGATGCAATGCATCCAACCGAAGTTCATCCAATGCATTCAGCTATAGAATCTTATCTATTTGTGCCTGTGACAAGTCAATACCAACTTCCAAAGATGTACGAAGTGTTAGTAGCTCAAACTCAATAGGCAAAAGAGGTTTCTTACCATAAACCAGTTCATAAGGTGTGAAACCCGTAGTGGATTTCCATGTAGTATTGTATGCCCAAACTGCTTCTGGTAGTTTATCTAACCAATTTCTCCTATGTGAGGCTACTATTTTGGTCAGAATTCTTTCTAATTCCCTATTTGTTACCTCAACTTGACCATTTTCTTGTGGGTGATAAGGTGATGATTTTCTATGCTTAATTTCATAGAGTTCAAAAAAAGTTGCAATTACCTTTGACGCAAATTGGGGTCCATGATCAGTGGTGATAGATCTTGGAGCTCCAAATCTTTAAAAAATTTGAGTGTACAGGAAATCAACAACCTTCTCTTCATGAGCATGCTTAAAGGCACGCACCTCAACCCACTTTGTCACATAATCAGTGCATACCAAGATATGCACCTTCCCTTGAGATGGTGGGTCAATGGGTCCCACAAAGTCTAATCCCCATTTTTCAAATGGTTCTAAAACCACTTGAGGCTGTAGAGGTATTTCATTTGTGTGTGTGGGTTTCCCCATTCACTGACATGCATCACAATAGTGAATATACCTTTTCACATCTTTATGAAGTGATGGCCAATAATAACCTGCACCTAAAATCTTGTGAATTGTACCTTTTACTGAATAATGTCCTCCTGATGGTTCATCATGACAAGCATGGAGGATATCATACACCTCATCCTTTCGAATGCATCTACGTAAAACATGGTCAGGACCACACTTGAAAAGTAGACCTTTTATCCATTGAAAAGATGAACTTTGCCTTACCAATTGCTTCTTTTGTTTGGCAGTGAAATGTGAAGGAATTTTCCCTGTTACCAAAAAGTTAGTTGTATCCACAAACCAAGGTGATTGTACTGATATAGAAAATAGTTTCTCATCTGGAAAAGTATCCTCAACTAACTCCTCTACCCCTATATTATCCAGCCTTGATAGGAAATCAACTACTACATTTGCTTTCCCTAGTTTATTCACTATGGTAATGTCAAATTCCTGCAATAGCAATAACCAACGAATAATCCTTGCACTAACCATGGGTTTATTCATCAAGTACTTAATAGTTGAATGGTCTGTATGAATGAATACTTGATAACCAATGATATAGTGTCTGAATTTGTTAATGGCATACACTACTGCTAAAAATTCCTTTTCAGTAGTAGTGTAATTCTTTTCTACTCCTATCAGATTTTTGCTTATGTAGTAAATGGCATAATGTTCTCCATTTTCAATCTACCCTAATGCTACTCCAATTGCAGTATTGGAAGCATCAGTTTGGATATGAAATGGAAGCTTCCAGTTAGGACCTCGTAACATAGGTGGAGTAGTCAGTTTTTCTTTCAAGGCATCAAAAGACTCTTGGCATTTCTCAGTCCAGTTAAATTCAGAATCTTTGGTCAATAATGCAAACATGGGATTTGCTATTGTACTAAAATTTGGAATGAATCTACGATAAAAGCCAATGTGTCCTAAAAAACTCCTGACATCGATTTGGGTTTTGGGAGGAGGAAGGTTCTTGATGATTTCAACCTTCTTAGGATCAACCTTGATCCCATTAGAAGATATATGGTGACCAAGGACAATCCCTTCCTCCATCATCATAAAGCATTTATCAGGATTCAAGGATAAATGGTAAGTTTCATAGCGAGTTAGAACCTTATCAAGACATTCTAAAGTAACATCAAAGGTTTCTCCACAAACTATGAAATCATCCATGTAAATTTCTACATTTTCTATGGTTAAATCAGAAAAAATGGCCAAAATAGCTCGTTGGAAAGTTGTTGGGGCATTACACAGTCCAAAGGGCAAAACCCTATAAGAAAATGTTCCCCATGGGCAAGTAAAGGTGGTTTTCTCTTGGTCTTCGGGTGCAACCTGTATATGGTTATACCCACTGAAACCATCAAGAAAACAGAAATGTTTCTTCCCTACGAGTGTATCTAACACCTGATCTATGAATGGCAATGGAAAATGGTCTCTGTGTGTGACTTTGTTTAGCTCTCGGTAGTCTACACATACTCTCAGTTTTCCATTCTTCTTTGGTACAATAACCAATGGAGAGACCCATTGGCTATCTAAAATTGGGTATATGAATCCTACTTCCAAAAGTTTTTCTATTTCTTCCTTAACAATGTCTCTTAGAGCAGGATTCAAACATCTTTGGGGCTGTCTCATAGGCTTGACATCTTCAGTGTATATCCTATGAGTGCATACATCAGGATGAATTCTTGATATATCCTTATAGTCCCAAGCAAAGGCTCGAACATGTTGTTTTAAGACAACAAACAATTTTGCTTCTTGTTCATTAGTCAACCAACTATTAATGTTCAAAAATTTTCTTGGTTGTACTTCAATTTGTTTTATCCCTGGGTGGACAGAATTTACTCCTTCATATTTGCTTACTAAGGAGTTCAATGGACAATGGTGTGGCTGAAGAGAGTGAAAGACTCTTGTCTCCTTATTGAGAGTAATTCTTGAAGGAATCAAATCTTGCATAGGACAGTGGAAAGAGGAAAGGAGATGATGATGCCATCCATGTGGTAATGTAAAGGAACTTTCCTGTAATGGAATAGGTGATAGATTTTTAGATGTTTGATCCTCATCATTCCATAACAAGCGATGAACAACAATTGATTCATCTTCAAGTCCTTGCTCCTGCAGAGCATTTACTAGGATAGTTTCATCCTCAAAAATATCTCTTTCTTGTGAGTCTATCTCTTCTATGTGTTCTTTCACTACTAAAGTAGCTAGTGTGGAAATGGTTTCTTCCTGCTCCTCATCAGAATCAAGAAACCATAATTGGCCTAAAAATTTGGTTGAAGGCTTGGTAGGAGGGTAAAGAGAAATATTTTTCAGATCAATGCCATTAGAGATTGTCATCTCCCCTGACCTACAGTCTATGAAGGTAGCTATAGTAGCAAGCCAAGGTCTTCCCAAAATAATGGGGTAGCCATTTGCTGAATTTCTAGGCTGCAATACTAGAAAATCTACAGGATACTCCCAAGAAGAGACTTCTATGGGAATATCTTCTATAATCCCTTCTAGTTTTGCAACTGACCTATCAACCATTTCTAGAACTGTAGATGTAGGGTTCAGATTGTTTAGCTACAATTTTTGCATTGTGTCTTTGGTCATGACATTAATTGTTGCTCCTAAATCAACCAAGATATTAGAAATTTACATTGATCCAATAGTGATGGTGACAACTGGACTCCTTGGGTCACTATACTTTGGTGGGACAAGCTTCCCATATAGTAGGTCAACCAATTTTCCTTCTACTTGCACAATTTTAGGAAAATATTTCTTCTTTCTGCCTAGTTTTTTTATGCATAAATCCTGAATAGTTTTGTTGATCAGAGGCACATCCTTAATTGCTTGCAACAAAGGAAGTGAAATGGTCAACCATTTAAGTTCTTTAACCAAATATGGTTTAGAGATATTTGCAAAATTTTAAACCTCTCAGGATATGGTATTGTTTCTAAGGAAGGTGCATCTTATTTTTGTAGATTTTCTATTTTTTCTTGTGTTTCATCAATTTTTATTTCTTCAATGGTGGGTGGAACAGGCTCAGGTAATGTTTTCCCTGAGTGCAATTGGATGTTACTACAATCAAGAACATTAACTACAACATTCTCGTCAGATTCAACTACATAGATAGGGGTTGCCTACCTTGTATTATTTGGGTTTGCCATAGGTTGGGCTAGAAGTGGAGGTTGTTTGACCTATTGTTGTTGTTGTTGGTGTTGGGATCTTCCTTGGAAAATTTTTGGATAGGAGAAGGCAACAAGTTTTGAGTTTATCCTTGATACCTTTGTTGCCCTTGATAAGATGGATACTGTTATCCCCAGCTTTGTCCATGAGATTGATTTTGCATCCAAGGTGGATTGACCTGATTCCATGATGGATTACTCCATCCATATTGTGACCAATCTTGAGGAGATGTCCAAGGAGGGTGATTCCAAGATTGTTGGGGTGGTTCTGAATAACCCCATGGCATATTCCAGGGATTTTATCCCCAATTTGTGGGAAAA
The DNA here is from genome assembly GCA_028583015.1 of Wollemia nobilis. Taxonomy (NCBI): domain Eukaryota; kingdom Viridiplantae; phylum Streptophyta; class Pinopsida; order Araucariales; family Araucariaceae; genus Wollemia; species Wollemia nobilis. The sequence continues at coordinate 2,622,224 of JAQPPZ010001045.1, forward strand.
CGAGGGGCATTTTGATATTGTGAAAAGTTTCCCCCTATTTTTGCCCAATAAAATTGAGTTCTTCAGTTTGTGTTTCCAAAACATTTCTGAGTTGTGGAAGTAGATGGTATTTATCAGTAATGTGTTCCTTTGAACATATGCTACAAATAGCTGAAATGGAAGTTTTGTTCAAGGGATAGTCTTGCAAAGCATGCTTATTTCTGCATCTTGGGCAGTAAATAGCTAGGGGTTCTGTAGATTTTGATTTTGCATTCATTTCCCCTAAAGTTGTATTTAAATGCACAAGAATGTCAGTTTTCATGTTTGCAAATTCTTCCATTAGATCTTTCACATCATTACCATTAGTACTCCACTTTCGTCTTCTTTGCCTAGTGTGGGAGTAATTTCTGCATAAGTCCAAAATTTCATCAATGTCAAGGGTATTTACATCCCCTTTACCCATTAAGTCCAATACTTCCCTAGAATCATCTTGTAATCCTCTCAAAAATATAGCCTTACACATTTCTGGCTCTATAGGTCCACATATTCTTTGAATAAAGGTAAACCTATCAAGATAATCCTCTAAGGTCTCATCCTCTTCTTGTTTAATTCAAAATAATTCATCTTTTCTATTTCTTACCCTGCAATATTCTTGGTATTTATCCAAGAATACACTCTCCATTTGTTCCCAAGTTCGGATAGATTCTGGTTCTAGACTCATAAACCAACATAGAGCTGCATCTTTGAGTGTAGAAGGGAATACTTTAAGCTTTTGGTTGTCGTTTATGTAATCATACGTTTGACACACAACCTTAAATTCAAACAAGAATTGATCAGGATCTTCAGATACAACCCCCCTAAAGGTTGGAAGTACTGAAGGTGAGATTATTTTCATGGGAGAATTTTATGTAGGATTTAATCAAATGGGGTATTCGAAAGTCCTAGAAGGAGGAGGATTATCTACTCGATTATGGATATTACTATCCCTATCTGGATTTTCTTGCAAATCTACCATAATATTGTTCCAAACCCTGGTGTAGATATGTCTAAATTGCCTCGATGGTATGGATTCAAAAGGAGTAGGTGGAGGAGTACTAGCAGATGGTTCCTCTAAAATTTCTTGTTCAGGAGATCCTACACTTCCTGATGATGAAGATGATGGTTCTTGTTTAAGTCTATCAAGAATTTCAAACATAGGCAATTCACCTCTTGAGCGTGAAGATCACCTTCCTATGGTAGGAAAAGGGTTAGTTTTGATAAATCTTCCTTTTTCATCCCTTAACCTATTCATTCATGCTTGTTTTCTAAATGGACTGAAATGCAATTTATCAACAACTATTACTTATGCCAGTTATTACATTCAGATTTCACTCTAAAGTTCACAACTTAGCACACTAACAATTATTGGATTGCTTTCCTCTTCTAACAACACCTATTCCCTGGAAAAAACGGTGCCAAAAATGATGAGTGTCATTATTATCATCATTTAATTTTATGTTTGTCAAATCCAGGGTGGTGTCCAAGGCTATATACGATAGAAGGTTCAAGCAGATTGTAAATCAGTTCATTCAGATAATAGGCTTTATTGGTGAAACCGATGTTGTTGGGGTGTTTTTGAGGTCACTTAAATCCTAATGTGCATGAATTGAAACTACTTTAATTGCAAGAATTGAAAACTGCTTCTAAGACTTGAAGTTGAAAGCTACAATTACAGTTGTAGGAAAGGAAATTACAAAATGGAAATCTTGTTGAATTGAAACCTATATTACATTTGCAGAATTGAAATAACTGAATGGAAAAGATGCTTGAAATGGAAACATTCTAGTCTAATTCATGTTGAAAGGAAGTTGCACACAAATGTCAGTCCACTACTGTAGAAGGTTGTTAGATTTCTATTGCAGTAACTGACAAGAAATAAAGTTGCTAAAATTTAACAATTTACAAAAATAGAGGAATTCAAATCTACAACTAATGTCAGCTGACCAAACACACTTTGCATAAAATCTCACTTGAAAGCATTAAAAATATCACATGAACTAAAATAGGGGTTAGTCTAATTAGCAACAAACAACAAATTAACAAGAAATATGGCAATAAATTGTTGTAGCAAAAGTTATCAGAAAACCTATTTAAATAGCCCTTACCTCCAGGTTTGAGAGTGGCCCTTGCTCTCCAATATGGAAGAGGGTGAAAAAAACCTCCTAGCTACTAAAACTAATCACTCAACTCACAAGAAAAATATGAAAAATACTACACTTTATTTGACTATCAAGTCATACTGAACGGTTACAGAAAACACTTTTCAACGTCCACTATTCTATTGGCTACTTTTCACTAAGTCAACTCCTATTAGCTCAACCAATGAGGGAGCTACTTATTTATACTAATTATTACAAATATGCCTTGTTTACATCTTCAACTGACTATTGTTTGCTCATGATTGCTTCCTAGGCTGCAATAGACTCAATCTAATTTAGGATAGAATTTGTTGTAGTAGTTGTCCATTGGCCACTTGATGCCTCCAAATCGGTGGGAACAAGCTGGAAATGGCTGGGATATGCTTCATACACCTGTATTCCATATCTCCCATGCACCTTCCTCCACATGAATTGGATGCAACTATACCTAATTTTGTTTAAATGGCTTATTCTCCCCTGTCATTCCGAAGATCTCTGAAATATCAGTTGGTAGAAATGTGATTCATGCACATCTGACACCGAAACATGTGATAAAGTCATTCCAAGTGGATAGGACATCTTTCCTATTCCTCCTCAACTATTTCCAATCATTTCTTCTTGTTTGTGTTGACAAATTCCATGCCATCCTTTATAATGATAGGTGGCTGGAATTTGTATGGATTGTAGCTGAGTTGTCCAATTTTTTGCACAAACTTTGAAATTTGGTGCTATTTCTTCTTTCCATTAATTTTTAAGGTGGGATAACATTCAAAAATCATAATTAAAACATGAAATATAGCACTCATAATTACTACTAAATTAATTATGCATTATGTTCACTAATTAACCATGCAAAAAACAGTGCAATAGTGTTAAAAAATAGTCAAAACAGGGCATAATGCTTCTATACAAATTAAACATGCAAAAATTAGTAAATAATGCACTTAAACCAAATAATTAACATAAAATAACATCATATTAGGTTATATGGCATTGTTCTTGATGTCCAAAATATGTCAAAAATGAGGCAATTTCTTGCCTCGTTAGTGGATCACATAAGAGCCATGCAATATGAAGTTGAGATCACTTCTCTCAATCCTAAATATTTTCCATCTATTGTAGACTATCTTCCTAAGTTCAAGCACTTGTTGACACAATTAAAGGGGATTGGAAGAGATAAGAAATATGAAGAGTGTGTTTATTTGATTCTATACAAGTTGAAAGGTCCATTCCAATATTTGCTTCTACCTTTTTCTCTAGCATGGATGCCTTAGGTACCACATTCAAAATGCTTTATTTGGAGTTGTTTTTTGAAAGACTTACTAAGGAAGAATCCAAATTGTCTAACCTTGAGTCTTCCACCTTTCATATGGCATTAGTAGCATCTATTTTTAAGGTTAAGAGAAAATCAAAAGGTAAACCTAATTCCACTCCTTCTCCATCTCAAAGTGCCCCTAAACCCAAAGAATATAACTCTAAATCTAAAAAGTCTTCTAAATACAATAATAAATCTAGCCTTTCATGCTGCTTTTGTAGGGGAAATAATCATGTAGAAACTAGGTTTTGGAATAGAATACAAGATTTAAAGGATGTAATTAGAAAATTAAATATCTCTATCTCCACTCCACCTCCATCCAGTGAGCATGGAAAATTACGTAATGTTGTTGGGAGATCTCGGTCAACTGTTGCAGATAGTTGGGTTATATATTCTTGTGCTTCTTAGCACATGGCTTCTTCTAAGGAGTCATTTTTATCTCTTGGTTTGAGTTATACTTCCATAATTGAGGTTGGATATTATTCCTTTATTTCTATTAAGATAAAATGTGACATACAACTTGATGGTATTTGTATCAATAATGCACTATATGTTCCTAAAATCACTACAAATCTACTTTTTGTTTATCAAATTTTTCATTATGTATAGTGAAAAACAATGACTTTCACACAATAAGGAGCTAAAGTTAGAAACTTTTTGAAGCCCCATTCACTTGTTGCACAAGGTTTTGTTGATCATAGTTCTAGATTATATCACTTTTAGGGTTTTTATGACACTTATTCTATAGGGACATGCTTTGTTGCTCATGCATATTCAGATAGTAAGCTTTAGCATGAGAAATTTGGACATCTTAATTACATATATTTTAAGGAGTTGAGAACTCATGGTATGGTTGATGGTTTGCCTAGAGTTTCTTGTATGGATTTTTCCCTAGATTTGCATTAGGGAAACAACACCAAGATCCATTTCCTAAGGTTAAGTCAAAGAGAGATTATTCACCACTTAAGCTTGTGCATAGTGACTTGATGATTTTTCCTATTCCTTTAAAAGGAGCTAAGTATGTTCTTACGTTTATTGATGATTGATTAAGGTGTTCTTGGGTTTATTTTCTCAAGTACAAGATTGATGTCTTTTCACACTTCAAAGTCTTTAAGGATTTTTTTGAGAATCAATCTTCTAGTTGCATAAAGAAGATTTGCACTGATAATGGAGGGAGTACTTCAGTAGAGAGTTTTCTTATTTTTTGGTAGCTCATGGTATTGTTCACCAACATTCTGTTCCTCATACTCCATAGAAAAATGGCTTAGCAAAAAGGAATAACAAAAATTTGAAGGAGATGGCTAACTACATGATGCATTATAGGGATTTACCTCTAGTATACTAGGTATAAGTAGTTAATTATGTGAACTACATTCAAAATAACATACCATACAAAGAACTTGAGCATTTGACTCCAGATGAGGCTTGGTATGGGACTAAGATTGATGTCTCATTTTTTAGAGTTTTTGGAAGCCATGCTTGGGTCTTTATGTTAAAGAAGCAAATAAAAGTATTGGATGAGAAGAGAAAACCCTTGATTTTTGTTGGGTATTGCAAGGATATAAGAGCTTATCAATTTTTGGATCCTGATGCTCATGATGTTCTTTTCAAAAATCATGTCTAGTTTGATGACCGTTTCTATTATCATGATTCTTTATATTATTTCTCTTCTTCTTTACTTCCATCCATTGATGATTCTTCACTTCATCTCGAGGATCCATTATTTGAGGAATAAGTTTAGGAGGTAGATGAGGAGTTTATGAATATAGATTTGGATGAGGATCCTATTCCTACTGATGTTGTCACTATGCCTAGGTGGGCTTGTACCATAGTTTCTAAGGTGACACCTTTCATATAGGATATTCCACCCACTAGACATCATCATGCACATTCTATAGATTCTAAACTTTTATATCAGGTAGTTTTTGGGTATCCACATTCTTTCTCACAAGCTCATGGGATATAGAAGTGGGATGATGTGATGACATATGAGTATTATTATTTGATAAATAATCATACTTGGGATTTAGTATCTCTTCCTAAGTGAAGAAATTTGGTTAGGTGTAAGTGTCTATGTCGAACCAAATATGTATCTAATGGGTCTATTGAAAAGTATAAGGTCCATATTGTCATGAAGGGTTTCTCGCAAGTCGAAGGTATTGATTACTCTAAGAATTTTGCACTTATTTACAAGATGGATTATGTGTACCTTGTACTTTCAATTGTTGCATCATAGGGTTGTCCAGTGTACCATATAGATGTGAAGAGTGCATTCTTGCATGAATATTTATAGGAGGAAATTTATATGGAGCATCTTGTTGGGTTTTTCATGAATCTTCTCTTGTTTGCATACTATGAAGGTCTCTCTATAGTTTCAAATAATCCCCTCAATCCTCGTATGAGAATATGGATTCTTTTCTTCTATATACTAGTTTTATTCATTGTCACTCAAATCCTACATTATATATACAACATGTTATAGAGGATATTGTTATACTTGTCTTCTTACCATATTTAAATTGTTCAAAGGGATATCTCGACGTAGTTTGATATGATAAATATAGGTCATTTACACTTTTTCCTTAGTTTGTATATTTCTTAGTCAGATTCAAGGATTCATTTGAGTCAGCAAAAGTACACCCATGATCTTATTTAGCATTTTGGTATGGTTTATTGTAATCCATGTCCCTCTCCTTTCAAGTCTAGGGTATCTCTTACTTCCACTTGCACCACTCCTCTTTGTGATACAACCTTGTATAGGTAGTTGATTGGAAGTTTGATGTACTTGACCCATAATTGCCTCGATATTTATTTTGTAGTTGATCTTATGTCTTAGTTTGCACATACCCCTCATAATAGTCATTGGCAAGCTACCAATAGGATTTTGTGATATCTATAAGGCACTTCACACTTTGGGTTGTACTACACCCAATATTCTACTCAGTTGGTTGGATATACTAATTCATATTGGGTAGGTTCTATTGATGATAGGAATTCCACTTCTAGCTACATTTTTTTTCTTGGATCTTCTCTAGTTGCTTGGGCATGCAAGAAGCAATAGGCTATTACACTTTCATCTATAGAGGCAGAGTATAGGGTAGCAATCATAGCAAGTCAAGAGGTTCTTTGGTGATGACATTTATTAATAGAGTTTGGCTTCCTACAAGATTCACCAATTGTACATTGGTGTGATAACCAAAGTGCAATTCACACTTCTTGCAACCTTGTTTAGCACGAGTGGACCAAGAATATTGAGATTCACATGCACTTCATTTAGAAACACATTCAAAATGGAGTTATTTTCTTGGAGTGAATTCCAACTCAACAACAAGTTGCCAATATATTTATGAAGCTTTTTGCATCACCTCACTACCTTGAGTTGTGTGGCATGCTCGGGGTTTCAAAAGTTGTCCTTGGAGGGTATTTGTAAGGATATATTACTTCTTCTTTCTCTCTATTTATAGAGGATGGTATTTTTCCCATATGGTTTTTCCTTCTTCTAGTTTGATATTTCTTCATGGATATATTGTACATGAGTACCTGATCAGGCCTTGTTTCCAAGACTCATACTATGGATATGCAACTTTGTTTTTTTATCCCTAGCTTCACTTGAGGGGGGTGTTAGAGTAGGTTTTTTTACCTTAGCTCATGTTCAACTAGGTAATTTATTTTATTTTATTTAGTTATTCCATGTATTTTCCCCACCCACTTATGTGTGGATATTTCATTTATCTTAGTTAGATATTATGAGATACTATGGGGATATTTTTTGGTATATTTGAAGGGTTGAGATTATTTCTTCCCATAGTGGTTACATATATATGGACCATATCACATATTCCATTTGTATGGTGGATATTTATCCTTAACTTGATCATATGGCTATGGTTTATCATCCTTACCGATATAAGCAAAGAACCTTCATTGTACTCATAGTTCAGTTTTAGATATAATATATGATATTGTTGCTCCTTGTTTTGCATATCTATTTGTAAGCTTATGCTATCAATTTGCTTTTATATTCTTATTTTTTTGTTGAATATGGTGTTATGTTAACACTTGATATCCTTACAACTTGGAATGATCTGATTATCATTCCTTTTAAGGAACTTGATCCATAAGGGAAAGAATGAGCGTATCGATTAAGACTCATTCAACCATAGAGAAATAGTCCCTCCAAGAAATGATGATATGGGTATGAGGGAAGGAATATTCCATGATAGCCACTCTAACACATCAAGGTAGGACCACCTCAAAAAGAGAGAATAATATAGTGTAATATCCTCTACACAATAACGATCCAAGGCAACACTCACCCAGGGAACTCTAGATCCTAGGTGATGGTCTTCTCTCACTTCATTTTTTTCTAATTTTCTTAGTTTCATGCTATTTTACTTATAGATTCAAATTTTTGACCTTATGCCCAATGGACAAGTCAAGAAGGCTTGGGTTCACTACTTTAGTAGGTTAAGGAGCCCTGCGAGCTACCAAAACTATAGGAAACCTTTTCCTACAACCTCACTTCACTCCAAGTTAGATTAGTTAGAAGTGATATCATCCAAGGCTATGTTGTTGAAAGGTGCTTCCTTCCTTCAATTAAAATAAAATATATTTAGGAAAGTGTGAGTGAGATAAGAGCTACACCAGTCATTAGATCTTCAATCTATGGCTAACACTCCACATCTACCTAAATATAGAAAAATTAAGAGCACCAAGGCTTGCAAACTATTTATTTTTAATACAATAGCCTAGGTGGTCCTTTTAACTAAGGAAAGCATCAATGAAGGAGGAAATATCCAACCAAATCCAAAGCAAGGCATGTGGGAACTAGTTGGTATTCATATGGAGGAAAGAACCAATGCTCTATGAAGGTATATCATTGACTAAAGGAGATTCCACCTTGTCCAAAGATACATGGTAGTCATGCATGCAAAATAAGAGTAGAAAAAATATCATTTAATGAAACATTTTCTAGTGGCTACAAAGCTTAACTTTCATGGTCAAGCCTATCAAATCCAATCACATGTCAACCATGGACATTTCCTACCATATACATGATCCTACCCTATCCACCTACACCAGTTATGGATTCCATATCTATTGCATTAGTAGAGCGATGCACCCTAAAAGAGACATGACAAAATATTTATGGTACAGCCACCCTGACATAACAATAGAGAGCCCAGTTAGTCACATTGATTATTCAAAGGCCTTAAATCTTCCAATATTTATGGCCCCAAATCCAAATACCTTTAAGTTATTGTTGTGAAAAATTCAAAGGATTTCTTGGCTACAGAGATAGGATATATCTATAGGTCTTCTATGCAAAAATTTGAAGGGAAGGCACCCTTTTTTTAGCCTATAAATGTGCCCCTTTTATAATAAAATGTATTGGAAGCTAATTGCTTGTAACTGGTACCTAGCCTTGTGGGCTCTTCCTTTCAACCTTATTTCCTATTGTAACAAGAGAAACCAAATCTTCTCTCATGCCTAGGAAGCATTGAGCCCTTCAGGCTTCACTATCTTGTAATAACTTAAGCATGTTAATGGAAACCTTTACTAACTTTATTCTATCCTCCTCTCATCTTGTATTGATTATTGGTGGTGTGTTTTGTTTGTTTATGTTCACTAGTCCTAGGTGATATTTTTTGTGTTCAATTTCCACTTGTTGTAGTAAACAATTGGGGGTATTTTTAATTCTTCAACACATTACTTCCATAGCCTAGGATTTTTAATTTTTTTCAAGTACTATTTATTCATTTTTTACTTTCATTATAATTTATTATTTGTTACCCCCAGCCTCAACTTATAAATTTTACTGTGCATCAAGGAGTTAAAATCTGATGAGGAGCCATCCTCAATTAAAAATATTAAAGGTTACCCTATAGGTAGTTATTCCCTTTTGATCCATGATTCTTACTACTATTTTGATCTACATGAGACATGGGTCATTTGATCCCCTAGGTGGGTGCATTCAGAGATGACAATAGATATCACCAAAACTCCTTCAAAGATACAAAGGTACGCCCTTATTTGAATATGTTTTTGTGGCTAAATTTTAACAACACTTTGGTATATAATTTTGATAGAGTTTTAGTGCATAGTAATTTTATGATAAGTACCACCCCAATGGGTCAATTTATAGAAATTGAACCTCTAAGAGGTTTCCCAAAAGGGAGGGGTGAGGTGGCTTGTTTGGTGGCTAATTAGGTTGTTGTTAGGACTAAATGGTTGACAATATTACCTGAAATTTTCTAACCCCTTGATTGGGGCTGATTTGGGTAGGTGGGGGAAGATGAAGGAATGTTAGCCACCTCTTCCCTACTTTTTGATTTCCTATAGTGAAAAAGGGATAGGTATGAGTTATTTTTTCTCTAACTAGTTGTTGTAGGTGAGATTAAATTTTTTGCATATCAAATGTGAATATGTTGCCTATACAAAAATACCACCAGTGTTTTTTCTAACTTAGCACATTCATGAATTTAACTGTTAGAGGTCAAATATGGTAGGGAGCTATAGAATTTGCATTGGTTGCAAATATGTCAGCTAGAAAGTGTATTTTCTCTAAGATAATGAATACACTATTACTAGGTTTTGACTATAAAATTTGAAGTTGAAATAAGTTGTTATGATTGAGTTGATTTTTTTGTGGGTTTACATTAAGAATTAGTGTAAGTTAGATGCTCCACTTTTATGTGTCTACATTTTCTCCCTTTTGATGCATTTAAAATTAACAAATGCATCAAACATAGCTATAGATACCTTAAATTTTTAGAGAAACATGATCACTAGGTTTTGATTGATCGATGTAGGGAAAAACATACTAAAAGATTATTTCTATAAAAAGCAAAATTTTTGGGGGGTTTAATTGGTTAATTTTGTTGTCAATATTTTTAAAATAAGAGTGCAGACTAGTTTTTTACCGCAACCTAAGTTGCCCCTTGAGTTTTTGAGGGACAAAATGGGGTCCCAAAATAACTCAGATAGGCTAGGTAAGAAGTTAGTGATGGAATATTTATACCTAAATAAAGTAAATTAGGGAAATGAAGCATGGGAAGAAGTCATTTTAACCACACACAAGGGGATAAAGAGGCTCTAGAAAAAACTTAGGGTTTTGTAAAAGGGCACATCAAAGATGTCCTATGCATAGACTAGACCTAGTATGTGATGGGATAGACCCAAGTGGGGCCTAGGTACAAGTATGGGATTTTTCCAATAGTAATTATTTATATTTTTTCTATATTTATAGGATCATCATACCATAACCATTGTATTTTATCTACATGGCATGAATACACCATCTTGAATTTGATAAAGAAGCAGTGTATTCATTATTTTTGGTGGGATGATGAATTTACTTTTGAATAATAAATTGGATACTCGTTGAATTCACTTTGACCTAGTAAATTCATGAGAAGATAAGAATATACAAATTAAATGATTTTTATAGAGAAATATAACTTTTTTTCTTTGGATATGTCTATAGGTACTTGATATTTTAGAGTGTCAAGATCGATTCTCATGTACCCTATAATAAATATAATATATGATGATTCCAATAGACTAATATATTTTGGATGAAGTGAGATGGGGTATCTAGTAATATAACTCAGTATTAAATTGGATTATGCATTTTTGAGGGATTTGGTAGAGAGGTGGTACTCACAATATGCCACCTTCCTTTTGTTGATAAGGGAGATGTCAATGACATTTGAGGATTTCTGAAGGATACTTTGAGTACCTATTAAAGGTACTCAAATATAGATGAACCAAGGCTAGACACAAGCCATCCAGAGATTAACTTATGACCTATAGTTCCAAATGAGATGGTATGATATTGATATCAATGTTGTATATCAATATAGGTTACTAGATCAACTTTTAGCACTACTATGTATTGTAGTCTTAGGATTGTTAGTTGGAAAAATCAATAAGATATTATTGCACTAGAGATGGTTCAAGCTCATTGCTTGCATGAGATATGAGTAGGTGTAGTTTGTGCAGGGTCCATTAATATTACATAGATTGTACCAAACTCTACATTTGGTTGTCTATAAGGATGGAAATAATTTGGTTTGTTACACTCTCTTACAGGTTTGGGTATGGGAGTATTTGGTCATTGGATGACTAATTGGACTACCCAAGGACCCAATTGATGTATAGACTCTAGTGGGGTCTAGGTGAGACCATACAAATGATATTTGTAGGAGGGATTTTTGGGGCGTCATGATGGTAGGATGACATGTCATTGATGACCTACAACCAAATTAGATGATATGGTGCTCATGGAGAGGGCACCTAGGATGGATTTTAGTTGGTCTATGTGTAGAGGATTATGTGGTTATAAGGAGATCATGAAGAATTGATATCTATCACTTGGATATAATTTTGAAGTAGTTGGCCTTATTCAGGGGATCCCAACAATGGGAGAGTTTTAGTTTTAGCATGTGAATCAAGAGATATGGAGAGGATTTGGTGACCTTCTATATCCTAAGAGTTTGGTTGAGGAGTATGTATGTTAGAGTTAGAGTATATTACATCATTTGGATCATGTAAATGTACCACCTTAGGTACATAGGATATGATAGAAGATTACTTTAGAGGGAATTTATCTAGTTATTTCAAGCAATGTAATAAATGCACAAGTGGCAATGTGTATGTTGTAATGTGCAAGGTGTCCTCTTGTATAGCTAGGTAGATTTTTGGCCAAGAAATCTATCTTCCTATATAAGGGTCTCATAGTGGTAGATTAGATATCAAGATCATAGTAAGTTCATGTCAAGTTCTTGGTAGTAGTACTCTTGTATGGAGTACAATGTAGTTATTTAGCTCATATTAATGGAGTGACCATTTCCTCCATATTGCATTGTATTTTCATAATTTCTATTTATAGTATATTTCAATCATATTGCAATCTCACTTTATTTCATATTTATTGCATTTTATTAGGACCTGTGTTAGATATCTCCACTGCATATATTATAAAAATCTAATAGTGGTATTAGAGCCATGGTGAATCGAGATAGGAGGACCTACATCCATCATAAGATAACTCTAGTAGGTAAATAAGAATAGAAATAATTATCATTACTACTATTGACCTGCATCTTTGCAAACTAGATCTACCATTGTGCACCATTGCATGTGAAAGTTACCATTAGGAATCGATTGATAGAAATAGCCATAATAGTCAACATGATTAGAAAAGTGAGGACTAAAATAAATCTCGGTTGTAGAAATACTAATATTATATTTGGCTCGAGTCTTTCCATAGAGTTGCAAAAAAAACTTGTGAAGACTAGGACTTAACATTCAAGCCACTAGATTGAAAAATTAACTAGTAAATATTATTATCTCAGGAATTACAAATTCTTCAATTCCATTTTCTAACAACTTGTTGCAGGTAAAGAAGATTCAATAAAAATTTGGAAAGCTTGCTACAATAGAGTTCATAATAATATCTTCTTAGAATCATTCCAATGCTTGCAGCAATAAGGAATAAGACTAAAGATTTCAAATATTTTTAAGAAGATCCCATTACAAGAGCTGCAATCCTGTAAAGTATAGAAGTAAAAAAAGGCCCTAGTAACATTATAGAAAATCAAGAAATAAGAGACTCCAAAAGTTAGTTCAAGGAGATGGGATATTGATGATCTCCATTCAATATTAATACCTATAGATTGCACAAGAAAAAAGGCCATAGAACCCTTGATCAAGAAGAAGGTCATAGAAGCCTTAATACTGAAGAAAACTTTAGAGAAGAATTCCTTATTCAGAATAATAATTCTTGATTTAGAAGAATACTCCAAATAATATTTCCTAAGGAAAAATTCAAAAAAGAATTCCTCACTCTGAAGAATACTCCAAATAAGAGTTCTTGAAGAAAACTTCAAAAAAATAATTCTTGATTCAGAAGACAAATTCCTAATTTAGAAGAAGACTCCAAAGAAGATATATGTAAATAAAATTTCAAAAGAAAAGTTTTTGATTTAGAAGAAAACTCCAGAAAGGAGTTCATGAAGAAGACTCTAGAAAAGAGTCCAAGAAATAGGATATTGGTGATCTCACTTATTGATTAAATATTTCCTTCAAAAGTAATAGAATTAAAGATATAAGAAATAATATCTCAACACCAACACTTCCATAAGTAGAAGGTTGAAGAAAAGGTCTCAGTTGGAAGACTAGAGAAGTTGCAATATAGAAGACCTTGGAGAGGTCTCAAGGAGTTAATATAATAAGTCTTGGAGAGCCTTGTTGCAAAGCTCATAGAAGCATCATCAAAAGAGTTACTAGGAGAACTCATTGGAGAAATCCACTACCAAGGAGAAAAATCTTGATAGTGAAGGACTTGGGATAATTATCGCCATCCAACAACAAGACCAAGAGAAAATAATCTGACAAGGAGTGACAAATACTAGACAAAGAATCTAGTGAGGACCTCAAAACAATTATAATCTTGAGAAGAAGAAGATCATGTTTGAAGTTAGAATTTTACAAGAATATTTAAATAGAAGAAGTCTACCAAATCCAATATATTTGGAGATTGCATCTCACAACAAGAAGACATAGTTTAGAGAAAGGAGTTCTATGAATCTACAATAGAAAGTAGAAGATCACTAGAAGGATCAAACCACAAAATCCAAGGCTCAATATAGAAATTTTGAAGCTATAGTTTGGTGAAGCAATAAGTTGTTCTGGATAGCCAATAAGAAAGTTGTAAATTCATCCATATACTACAAGGCAACAACTTGGTAAATCAAAAATACCAATATTATCATCTACAAAAGCCTTAAAAAAGGTAAGCAAAATTGGGTTCAATTAGGTTCACTAATTAAACCTTAAATTAGATTAATATCAAATTCCATTAAGGCACTATATTTAGATTAAAATTTGCAGAAGAATAGATTTCATTATAGTATTCAAGAAAGTGCAAAATGGGATATTTCAATTTAAGGATTATTTGCACATTATAAAGGATTTGGATATTTTCAAAAGAAAGAAAATTATCTTCTACCTATTTTCTATCTAGAAAGCAAGAAGACTATATCCTACAATATTAATTGTAGAGAAAATTTTTAGAATACTTATTAAGGGTTTGTTACATATTACTATTAAAAGTTGTAGAGAACATTAAGTGCATATAAAATTATTTTGAGAGTTTATTTACAGTAGCAATAATGTGAGATTATTTTTACTATTTGAGTGCATTATTAATCCATTAGCACTATACTAGTTGTTATTAACTAGTTACTCTCAAAAAGGTTAGTTTGTGTTTGTTGATTGTTAAGGATCAAGAGCACAAAAACCAATAGATTAATCAATGTGTCTATAAACACTATTTGGTACACAGAACCTGCAATATTACAGCAACAGTATTGTCATTGTTTTCAACACAGTCAAAATAGATCTGTTGATGCAGTGGACAGGAAGTTCAAAAGCGAGTCAGATGCAAAATACAGGAGTTCAAAGGTTACTCAGAGTATGTACAGTGATTTTCCAAGAATACCAAAGTGGACCACTTGCAAAAGATCAAAGAAAAAGACAAGTAAGAAAAGTGTCGCGATATCACGACATATTCAGCAGGCAAGAAAAACTGTCACGATTTTGCGACATGTTGGAAGAGAGAGAAAAAGAAAGAAAAACTGTCGCGATTTCGTGACATGTTGGAGGAGAGAGAAGAAGAAAGAAAAACTGTCGCGATATCGCGACATGTTGAGAAGAAAGAAAAACTGTCACAATTTTGCGACATGTTGGAAGAGAGAAGAAGAAAGAAAAACTATCGCGATATCACGACATGTTGAGAAGAAAGAAAAACTATCGCGATTTCACATGTTCGAAGAGAAAGCGCAAGCAAGAAAAACTATCGCGATTTCGTGACATGTTGAAAGAGAAAAAAGCAAGTAGAAAAAGTGTCGTGATTTCGCGACATGTTGGAAGAGAAAAAGGCAAGTAGAAAAAGTGTCACGATTTCACGACATGTTGAAAGAGAAAAAGGCAAGTAGAAAAAGTGTCACGATTTCGCGACATGTTGGAAGAGAAAAAGGCAAGTAGAAAAAGTGTCACAATTTTGTGACATATTGTAGGAGAGAGATTCCGAAAGAAAAAGTGTCGTGATTTCACGACATATTGCAAGAGAGATTGTACGGAAGAAAAAGTGTCATGATTTCGTGACATTGCAGGAAAGAGAGTCCAAAAGAAAAAGTGTCGCGATTTCGCGACATATTGCAAGAGAGATTGTACGAAAGAAAAAGTGTCATGATTTTGTGACATATTGCAGGAGAGAGAGTCTGAAAGAAAAAGTGTCACGATATCACGACATGTCGGGTTTTCATGACCCGAAGGCAAGAAAAAGCACTAAGGAGAAAAAGTGTTGCGATATCGCGACATGTCGCGTTTTTGTGACCCGAAGGCAAGAGAAAGCGCTAAGGAGAAAAAGTGTCACGATATCGCGACATGTTGCATTTTTGCGACTTGAAAAGTGCAGGAAGGTAAAGAAGGAAAAGTTTCATGATTTCACGACATGTCGCATTTTCACGACTTGAAGAAAGCAGGAAGGCAGAGAAAGAAAAGTGTCGCGATTTCGCAACATGTCGCATTTTCGCGACAAAAGCAAAGAAGCTAAGTATGGAAGTAGAAGTTTCATGATTTTGCGACAAAAGCAAAGAAGCTAAGTACGGAAGCAGAAGTGTCGCGATATCATGACAAAAGCAGAGACGAAGTGTCGGAGGTGAAAGTGTCGCGATATCGTGACATGTAGCATTTTTGCGGTCTGATACAAGGAGAAAGAGGAGAGAGAAAATAGTGTCACGATTTCACATGTATTTTTATGGGCCAAAGCAAAGAGAAAGAGAAGAGAGAAAATAGTGTCACGATATAGCGACATGTATTTTCACGGGCCAAAGCAAAGAGAAATAGGAGAGAGAAAATAGTGTCGCGATATCGCGACATGTATTTTTACGGGCCAAAGCAAAGAGAAATAGGAGAGAGAAAATAGTGTCACGATATCACGACATGTATTTTCACTGGTAAAAGCTAAGAGAAAGCGTACGGAGGAAAAAGTGTTGCGATATCGCGACATGTTGTATTCTCGCGGGCCAAAGCTAAGAGAAAGCATATGAAGGTGAAAGTGTCACGATATCGCGACATGTTGTGTTTTTGCGGAAACAACAACAAAAGAGTTACAAGGGCAGTTGAAGCCGACGAAGACCGATGTAAGCCGATGAATATTAGGGTTTGCAGCCAACAAAGATTAGGGTTTACAGTCGACTAAGATTAGGGTTTATAGTCGACTAAGATTGGTTTTTTCATCATGAAAATACTATTATAAAAGGAGGGTTGTTTGGAGAATTTTGGGAAGTGATGAATGCATCGTCGAATGCATGTCAAAGTGTGAAATGTGGCCGTAAGAGCGCAGAAAGGGAAGAAGCGACGTGATGATGGCGAACTGCGCAAAGTGAGCGAAGAGTGGTATCAAATTGTCTTAAGTGCGACTGTGATTGTGTATAGAAATAAGAAGGCGTAGAGTGCACGAAAGAGAAGATAATTGTAAAGTTTGACTATGTCGGAGTAGAGTGTGCGAAGTGATTGCGTAGAGAGTGCAGAGTGTGCAGAGAATGCAAAGGTGAAGTAGACCAGTCAGGGTCTTGTAAAAGCGAAGGTATCTTACTATCAATCTTCTAGTTTTAGAATTGAAGTCTAAGTTGGTGCTTGGCATCAGGGGTTGGTGCTCCTTCCAGTAGGTGCTGGTAAATCAGGGGTTGGTGCTCTTTTCTATTGGTGCAGATAAATCAAGGGTTGGTGCTCCTTCCAGTGGGTGCTGGTAAATTGTTTGTAAAGTTATTTCTTTGCAAAGGTTGGATTTGGATGGTAGTCCAAGCAATCATTCTTGAGGAGTAGCCAAATTGGTGAACCTCGTTAAATCTTGTGTTGTGTGATGTTCTCTTGTGATACTTGCTTTATCTGGTTTTAAGGTTTCATTATTTAAGTTTTAAGAGCTGTGAATTTAAGATTAAAATTCTACACTGATTCACCCCCCCTCTCAGTGCCATTGTAATACTAATATATTTTGTGGCCCAAAGAAGCCACCAAAATCAGACCAAATTCCTCCAAGAAGTGGAGAAGAAAGCCACCATTAAAATCAGTAATAAAAGCTTCAAATCGAGACTTCGTGAGTCTCAAGATTCAAAGTGCACTAAAGGCTATTTAAAAAAATGGAGGTGCAAAAATTACTTCTACAAAAATAAGCTTCTATACACGTGGTTACAATATTGGGTTCATTAGAAAAATATCCAAGCAAAAGCAAAGAGGTGTCTGATCAAGGAGATAACCTCAAAATATTCCATTAACTACAAGAAAGTTGTCATAAAATAAAAAATAAAATTAGATTGCAAAAAGGAGGTGCAAAAAATATATTTTAGATACAAATATTTTTACATTTCTAATCTACCATACACAAGAAAAAGGGTAAGGTTTTAAGTACCTCAAAGGTACAATTTTCTTAGGGTAAAAAAACCCAAGGAAATTGTATAAAATCACACTCCATGCAAGGGAATAGAGCCTCTCAAAAGGCTCATATATCCTATGATTTGGACATATGAACCTGCAAGTAAATAAAGTACAATACAAATAAAGGAGGATCATTATATTTAAGGGTAACATTATATAAAAAGGATTTCATAATAGGTTGAAAACGAAGGTACAAAACATTACATTGGATGTACATCCAAAGAGCATCGTTGGAGTACTTCAAAATATCCCATAGAATTTCTCTATGCCTTCAAGATCATTATCAAATATTAGCTCCAATACTCCAAATATGCTCCTCTCTACTCCAGTTGGAATCATCTCATTCCAAGCACTATCAAAAAAAAGAAAGTGCTAGCAGTATTGCGTTGATAATAAGGGCATTGCAAAGATACATTGAAAAAAATGTTACATAGAAAGCTCATGCACAAAGGAGGGTGACACTTGTCACCTAGAAGAAAACATTAACATTTCCCACACAAATACCTATATGTTGCAAGACTAACCAAGAAAGCATTATAGGAAATAAGGTTGGTGTCATCAAGAAGGTATGAGCGCTCATCCAAGACTGTAATGTTCATTTGGCAAAAAATTACAAGTGGCATTAAGCATTTTCTCATCTCTCAAGCACTCAAAGACAATCGCCATGAAACTTGTCACACATATCAAGATTCTCCTTCTATTAAAGGTGCCAAAGACCAAGGAGATCATAAATACATAGAGCACATTCGTAGTGATATGAGTTGCAACATGGAAGAAAAGTGAAGATAATTAAAATATTTGGTCAAGATATTCAAAGGAGGTCAAAATTCTAGTGTTGAAGCTCCACCATCCAAATGTCCAAGCCAAGGGAGAATCAACATACACCATAAGCTATAGTGCCCAAGGAAAATGTATTAAAGAGGATTGTCATATATGTTCAAAATCTGGGATGAATACGTAGGGAGTACAACACTAAAGGTAAGGTTTTTACTTTATCAAATTTTCTTTCATTAATAGGGAGTCATAAGAAATACTACATCAAAGTAGGTAATTGGATATTAGAAAAATTAAACATTAAACTATTAAAGGCTATAAAAGGAGGTTTATTAAGGAAAATAAATATTTAGAAATTAATTGGTATACTTGTATCAAAACACATAAAAGGGACAAAAGAAATCCAACTATTAAAACATCATCAAATTATAAAGTGCTTAAGTTCAATAGGAGTAATAAGGTGTAAAAGAAGTTGATTTTTGCTATTCACAAAACTTTACAAAATCAACTCAAAATTGAACTATTATTATCAAAAGCACTTTATCTGTCATATAACATTTCCAAAAGCACTAGGGAGACAAGGCATTCTACAAAACTTGATAATAATAGCACTCATCAAATATTATCAAGTACTTAATCCATTTAGGATTCATAAGGACATCTACAAGATAATTCTTCAAGAATTAAATCAAACTAGGGAGATATAAGGAAGCCTACAAAACCTATGCTTTATAAAGGTTCTATCAAATCAAATCCTCATACTCTAAACTAGGGAGTCATAAGGTAGACTACTTCAAAAATTCAAATTAGGGTATTCAAAGGACTTCTATCAAATCCATATATACAATTCTAAGGAATATCAAGAAACACTCAAGAAGGAATATGGATGAAATAATAAAAAATACCTTTATTAATAAAGAATTATTTCATGAAATGGAGTTATATTCTCAAAACTTGATAGATACCCTTGAAGGATATGAAAAACTATCAACCAGTGATAAGGAGAGATTCTCCTTATTTCTTATGGAAGCAAAAGAGGGTAAATTTGAAGCATTAATTGGTTATCTTCATGAAAATCTCTTCAAGGCATGGTGGAATTCACAAAAGATAGTTATATTCACATCCGAGGAATGTTTAATGATTTACCTATCATTTTTCATTTGTACTCACTCAACACATGAAGAAAGTTAGCAATACAAATAAATATTATTGTGATGATAGGATAACTCCTCATGAAGTAGAAATTCTACAAGTATCAATGTAGATTTGCAGGAGAAGGAGGGAAAAAAATAAATGATGTGCTAAAGGCATCATAAAAACTAAACCAGATAGGCATCTTCAAAAGACAGAGGAATCCACAACTACAACTCTCTTTGCATCATATGAAGACACTAACTACTTACTTGATCAAAGTACAATAAGCAATGAAGGAGAATACAAGCTCCAGTTCTAAAGAATAAGATGGTCCAAATAAAGGAGGACTCCAAAGAAAAAAAAACATCAATTGATCAAATCAAAAAGCATTCTCAAGAAGAAGATCTATATTGAAAATTTAAATCTTCAATACCCAAATAATGTAATACAGGGGGGTGTTATAGTTAGAGTATATTACATCATTTGGGTTATCTAAATGTACCACTTTAGGTACATAGTTAGGAAAATATAGGATATTCCTTTAGGGGGAAGTTATATAGTTACTTAAAGCAATGTAATAAATGCACAAGTGAAAATGTGCATGTTGTAATGTGCAAGGTGTCCCCTTGTAAATCTAGGTAGAGTGTTGGCCAATGAATCTATCTTCCTATAAAAAGGACCTCATAGTGGTATATTAGATATCAAGTTCATATCAAGGTCATAGTAAGTTCATGTCAAGCTCTTGGTAGTAGTACTCCTGTATGGAGTACAATGTAGCTCTTTAGATCATATTAATGGAGTGACCATTTCCTCTATATTGCATTGTATTTTTGTCATTTCTATTTATAGTATATTTTAGTCATATTGCAGTCTCACTTTCTTTCATATTTACTATATTTTATTAGGACCTGTGTTAGATCTCTCCACTGCATATATCCTCAAAATCTAACAGTGGTATTAGATCCTTGGTGAATCAAGATAGGAGGACCTACAACCATAATAAGAGAACTCTAGTAGGTCAAGAGGAATAGGAAGAATTACAATTACTACTGTTGGTCTGCATATTTACAAACTGGATCTACCATTATGCACCATTGAATGCAAAAGTTACCATTAGGGATCAATTTAAAGAAATAGCCACAGTAGTCAAAAGGATTAGAAAAGTGAGGACTGAAATAAATCTCAGTTGTAGAAATCCTAAGATTATATTTGGCTTGAGTATTTCCTCATAATTGTAAAAAAAAAACTCATGAAGGCTAGAACTTAACATTCAAGCTACTAGATTGACAAATTAACTAGTGAAGATTATTATCTCATGAATTACAAATTATTCAATTCCAGTTTCTAAAAACTTTCTGCAGGTAAATTTTTCTACAGGTAAAGGAGATTTAAGAAAAAATTGGGAATATTCCTACAAGAGAGTTAGGAATAATATCTGCTTAGAATCATTCTAGCACTTACATAAAAAGGAAGAAGATTGAAGATTTCAAACACCTTGAATAAGGTCCCATTACAAGATTTGTAATCCTACAAAGTGTAGAAGTAAATAAAAGGCCATAGTAGCCTTATAGTAGACTCAAGGAAGAAGAGACTTCAAAAGTTGAGTCAAATAGGAGATAGGAGATTGCTGATATCCATTCAAGATTAATACCTGCATTTTTTAGAAGTAGAAAAGGCCATAGAATTCGTGATAAAGAAGAAGGCCATAAAAGCCTTAATACTGAAGAAAATTTTAGAGAAGAATTCCTTATTCAGAAGAATAATTCTTGATTTATAAGAATAGTCCAAATAATATTCCTTGAAGAAAACTTCAAAAAATAATTCATGACTCAAAAGAATACTCTAAAGAAGAGTTCTTGAAGAAAAATTTAGAAAAACAATTCTTGATTCAGAAGATAAATTCCTAATTTATAAGAAGACTCTAAAGAAGAGATCTTTGAAGAAAATTCTATAAGAAAAGTTCCCGATTCAGAATAAAACTCTAGAAAGGATTTCTTGAAGAAGACTCCAAAAAATATTCCACGAAATAGGATATTGATGATCTCCTTTATTGAATAAATATTTCCTTCATAAGCAGTAAAATTAGAGATCTAAGGAAGAAGATCTCAACACCAACACTTCTAGAAGAAGAAGGTTGAAGAAAAGAAAACTTTAGAAAAACAATTCTTGATTTAGAAGATAAATTCCTAATTTATAAGAAGACTCTAAAGAAGATATCTTTGAAGAAAATTCTAGAAGAAAAGTTCCTGATTCAAAAGAAAACTCTAGAAAGGATTTCTTGAATAAGACTCTAGAAAAGAGTCCAATAAATAGGATATTGGTGATCTTGTTTATTGAATAAATATTTCCTTCATAAGCAGTAAAATTAGAGATCTAAGAAAGAAGATCTCAACACCAACACTTCTAGAAGCAGAAGGTTGAAGAAAAGGTCTCAGTTGGAAGACCAGAGAAGCTTCAAGATAGAATACCTTGGAGAGATCTCAAGAAATTAAAATAAGAAGGCTTGGAGAGCCTTGTTGTAGATCTCGTAGAAGCATCATCAAAATAGTTCCTAGAAGAATTCATTGGAGAAATCCACTACCAAGGAGAAAGCTCCCAATAGTGAAGGACTTGGGATAATTGTCACCATATGACAACAAACCCAAGAGAAGAAGAATTTGACAAAGAGTTCCAAATCCTAGAAGACTAATCTAGTGAAGACCTTTGAGAAGAAAAATATCATGTTTGAATTCAGAATTCAATAATATTGAAAGAAGATTCATATAGAAGAAGCCTACCAAATCCAGGATATTTGGAGATTGCCTCTCACAACAAGAAGGTACAATTTAGATAAAGGAGTTATCTGAATCTACAATAGAAAGTAGAAGATCACTGGAAGGATCAAGCCACCAAATCCAATGCTCAAGATAAAATTTTTGAATCTACAGTTTGGTGAAGCAATAAGCTGTTTTGGATAGCCAACAAGAAAATTGCAAATTCATCCATCTACTACAAGGTAGAAACTTGGTGAATCAAAAACTAAAGGAATGTTTGATGATTTAACTATCATTAATTGTATTTGTACTCACTCAAAACATGAAGAAAGCTAGCAATACAAGTCAATATTATTGTGATGATAAGGAAAATCCTCATGAAGTAAAAAATTCTACAAGTATCAATGCAGAATTGTAGGATAAGGAGGAAAATAAAAAAAGATATGCTAAAGGTATCATAAAATTGAACCAGACACACATCTTCAAAAGATAGAGGAATCCACAAGTACAACTCTCTTTACATCATATGAAGACACTAACTACTTACATGTACAGTAAGCAATGAAGGATAATACAAGCTCCAAATCTAAAGAAGAAGATGGTCCAGATAAAGGAGGACTCCAAAGAAAAAAAAATCAATTGATCAAATCAAAGAGCATTCTCAAGAAGAAGATCCATATTGAAGATTAAAATTTTCAATACCCAAATAATGTAATACAAGGGGTGTTAGAGTTAGAGTATATTACATCATTTGGGTCATGTGAATGTACCACCTTAGGTACATAGTTAGGATAGGATAGGAGATTACTTTAGGGGGAGTTATTTAGTTACTTCAAGCAATGTAATAAATGCACAAGTGGCAATTTGCATGTTGTAATGTGCAAGGTGTCCCCTTGTACAACTAGGTAGAGTGTTGGCCAAGGAATCTATCTTCCTATATAAAGGGCCTCATAGTGGTAGATTAGATATCAAGCTCATATCAAGATCATAGTAAGTTCATGTCAAGCTCTTGGTAGTAGTACTCTTGTATGGAGTACAATGTAGCTCTTTAGCTCATATTAATGGAGTGACCATTTCCTCCATATTGCATTGTATTTTCATCATTTATATTTATATTATATTTTATTCATATTGCAGTCTCACTTTCTTTCATATTTACTATATTTTATTAGGACTTGTGTTAGATTTTTCCACTACATATATCCTCAAAAGCTAACAATGGTATCAGAGCCATGGTGAATAGATATAGGAGGACCTACATCCATAATAAGATAAGTCTAGTAGATCTATAGGAATAGGGAGAGTTACCATTATTACTATTGACTTGTATCTTCAAAAACCATATCTGCCATTATGCATCGTTGCATGCAAAAGTTACCATTAGGTATCAATTGATATAAATAGCCGCAATAGTCAACAAGATTAAAAAAGTGAGGATTGAAATAAATTATAGTTGTAGAAATCCTTAGACTATATTTGGCTTGAGTCTTTCCATAGAGTTGTAAAAAAATCTCATGAAGACTAGGACTCAACATTCAAGCCACTAGATGAACAAATCAACTAGTGAAGATTATTATATCCATAATTAAATATTATTCAATTCCATTTACTAACAACTTTTGTAGGTAAATGAGATTCAATAAAATGTTGTGAAGTTTCCTACAAGAGTGTTAGAAAGAATATATTTTTATAATCATTCAAGTGCTTTAAGCAACAAGGAAGAATACTGAATATTTCAATGACCTCAGAGAAGGTCCCATCACAAGAGTTACAATATTGAAAAGTACAAAAGTAAAGAAAAAGCCATAGTAGCCTTATAGAAGACTCAAGGAAGAAGAGATTCAAAAATTTAATTTAAGGAGGAGATAGAATATGGTGATATCCATTCAAGATTAATACCTACAGATTATACAAGTAGAAAAGGCCATAGAAACCTTTATCAAGAAGAAGGCCATAGAAGCATTAATACTGAAGAAAAATTTATAGAAGAATTTATTATTTAGTAGAAAAATTCCTGATTCAGAAGAATACTCCAAAGATGAGTTTTGAAGAAAACTTTATAAAAGAATTCCTGAATCAGAAGAATACTCCAAAGAAGAGTTTGTGAATAAAACTTCCAAGAAAGAATTCTTGATTTAGAAGATAAATTCCTGAGTTAGAAGAAGACTCCAAAGAAGAGATCTCTGAAGAAAAATCTAGAGAAAACTTCTTGATTTAGAGGAAAAGTTCTTGATCTAGAAGAAAACTCCAGAAAGAAGTTCCTGAAGAAGACTCCAAAAAAGAGTCCTAGAAATAGGATATTGGTGATATCCTTTACTGATTAAATATTTCCTTCAAAAGCAACAAAATCAGAGTTTCGAGAAATAAGATTTCAACACCAAAACTTTGTTGGAAATTTTGAGTGATAAGTTGTCATTGATGTCAAGAGTGAGTCGTCATTGATTTCAGACCTTCAGCACCAATCAGTGGCAGTTTCAATTGGCAACATCTATTTCAGTTTCAGTTTCAAGATTCAGCTCCAAGAAGTCAGATAAGGTCCAAAGTGTGAGAAAAAGCCCAAATAAATAATATTATAATATCATTTTATAATATTATGCAAAGGAAGTTTAAAATTAATTATTAATTAATTTAAGCTAAGGTTAAATAACCCTAAGGTGGGTTATTAAAATTAAAATTCAAAATTTGTTTTTGAATAACAAGCACTGACATGCAGAGAAATCAAAACGTGTATATAAGGGGGGAACTCCTACCCTACCAAACCTTACCATGCCTTCGATGATTAATTGTGAGCTTTAAGAAATCATGAGCCTTACGAATTGCACTGCATCCAAAGCAAAGGAGGAGTGTGTAGGTTTCGTGAGATATTGATGACGAGTGAAGGCATAAGGGCAACATGTTATACCTTCCTTCATGTGGGCATTCGTAGTCCACGCCGTGGGCTCCCAAGCGCTAAGGTTCTTAGGCTAGAAGATATGGCAAATCGAATCTCGTTGAATCCCATTTTGTGGAAAGTATAAGGTATGCTTAGAAATTGGTCGCCAAAAATTTAGGGGATATAGTTTGGGCATTTAAAAATTAATTTTTGCATATTTAAATTGGTTCTAAGGTTGCTAAAGGAGTTATAAGGGTTTTTACAAAATTAAAATTTTAATGGTGTTTTCTCAAATGTTTTGAAAGGATTGTAAGGTGTTTGGTTGATATTTTTATGGTGTTGGATATTATTTTAAGTTGGAGTTTATAAGGTGTATCAAGGAAATTATCTTTTTGTATGATATGATGAGTGTTATGTTTAAAAGGGAGAAATAAGGCATAAGTTGAGTTGTGATTGTTTTATGTCCAAAGAATATTTTGGAAAGTGATGAAGTAATATTGTTGTGTCTAACCATTGTATTGGAAAGAAGAAAGTTGTGATTAAGACAGGTTTTCTAAAGGCACTACTACATCCAACAAAAGGTATGGGCATATTCTTCCTAATGAGTGATTGTTGAAAATTGTGAATGGAAATTTGGAGTGAAAAGGATTGTTTGGTTTGCATTGTTGAGAGTGTTTTGAAATAATGCTTCATTTTTTTTTTGGAATTAAGAGTTGTTAATAAAGCCTTGTTTTATAAGCATTGTTGTTGAAGTGAGTTTTTGAGTGAAGAACTTGAACTAGGGTTTGGAAATAACATGAGTATAATTGTTATGTGAAGATTATCTTATAAGCATTTTTGTTGAAGTGAGTTGTTGAGTTAAGAACTTGAACTAGGGTTTGGAAAGAACATGAGTATCATTGTTATGTAATATTGGTTGATAAAGCATTGTTGGAAATATTTGAGTGAGTATTCATATGCTTGGACAAGGTTTGTGAGCAAGGATTATTTCATTGAGTGATTGATTGAGTAGAGTTGGTTGAGCTTAGTCAAGTGAATGTGTGAAGTGATTGTTCAAGTTATGTGAAATAAATTATTCTATATTCTGAATTGATTTGAGAAAGAGGTTGAGTATTTATGAGTGTGAAACATATTGAGTCTCTAACAATTCTCTATATGTTTCTATGATAAAATAGAGATTGGAAGTGATTGAGAGTTTTTAAATGTGAAGCATATTGAGTCTCTAACAATTCTCTATATGTTTCTAAAAGAGTGATTGAAAGTAATTGAGCATTGTCATGAATGTGAAGCATATTGAGTCTCTAACAATTCTCTTTATGTTTCTATGAGATTGGACAAGTTCTAGTGTGGACTTGTTGAACAGATTTGAGGCAAGTATTTGAGAAGACTTGTGGACAAATTTGGGTAAGCTTTTGTGAAATCTTACAATACATATTGAGAGAAGATTTGGATAAGTTCTAGCGAGGACTTATTGAGCAGATTTGGATAAGTTCTAGTGAGGACTTATTGAGCATATTTGGACAAGTTCTAGAGAGGACTTGTGGACAGATTAGTGTGAGATTTTGTGGAAGCTTACAAGGTAGATTTGAGACAAGTATTTGAGAAGGCTTGTATGCAGAGTTGATTGATTGATTTATTCAAACCTTGAGTTAAGGTTTGAGGCAGATCCAGTAGAATTGATTTGAGATTGAGTCAAGCTTTGTGTTAAGGCTTGAGGATAGATTTATGCTAGAACGAAGGACTATGTTTAGTATAAATTTAAGATATAGCTTTGAAGGTGATAGAGTATAGAGGACGATAGTATCCAGTGGATAGAGATCCAATAGCCAAGGTAGTGAGGATAGGTGTCTTCAATGGATAGAGATACATTAGCCATAGTAGTGGGGGCAATAATTCTTCTAGAATATCACCAATCAGAGCTTAGGAGAAAGGAGTTCTCCTATGGATAGATATCCACAAAATTTATTAAGAGATTGGTGTCTCCTTTGGACAGAGGTCCATAAACATTGTAATAGAGAAAGGATTCCCAAGAGATTGATTGAGAAAATTTTAGTGAAATATTTTCTCCGTGGAGTAGCCCACATTGGGTGAACCACATAAAATTGGTGTCTCTATTGTGTGTGGTGATTTTTGCATTGCTTTTATTACTGCTATTGATATTTCTATATATACATTGCATAATATTGATTGGAAAATAAAAGTAAAAAGTTTCTTATACTTTTCACCCCCCTCTTAGTTTATGTTTGTGTTCTTCAATTGGTATCAGAGCGGGTTTATTCGAAAGAGTTTAACAGCTTGAAGAAAAAGCTTTCAAGAACACAATGGATTCTAAGAATGTGTCCTTAGATAATCCTACACCAATTTTTGATGGAAGTGATTAAATATATTGGAGTATGAGAATGAAGATTCACTTCATGGCACTTGGAAATGAAATTTGGGAAGCAGTGGAAAATGGATAAATACCCCCAATTTATCCACCTACAGATAAGGAAGGTAAGCCTCTACAACATTACAATTGAAAATCAATGAATGCAATTTTGAGAGGTTTGCATAGAATGGAGTCCATAAAAGTTATGCACTATAAATATGCAAAAGGAATTTGGGATAAGTTGCAAAGTATATATGAAAGAGATAAAGGTGTCAAGAAAGCAAAGGTACGAAATCTCAAAGGACAATTTGAAGAGTTAATAATGAACGATGAGGAAAACATTAGTACTTATCTACTTTGAGTTGATGAATTTGTTAATGCTATGCAAGGACTTGGACTTAAGGTAGAAGAATCGGATGTTTGTGATAAGGTCTTAAGATCTCTTCCAAAAACATTTAGTGAAAATATTTATGCTATAGAATATTGCTTGGTATTCTTACAACTTTTGAGTTAAGAACAAAAGAACCTAATCCCCATAAGGAAGCAACCTTCAAAGAAATTAAGAATACAAAGGGTAAGAAGTCAGAATCAATAAATGAGTCATACAGTGATGAAGAAGCAAATTATGGTAGAAGGAATAAGGATTCAATAATATTTAAAGATATAAAATCTGTTATATGTTTCAATTATGAAAAGTATGGTCACTATGCAACTGATTTTCAAGAAGCTAAAAATAACAATGATGAAGAAAAATAGGATCACAAGAACATGGAATTAGAAAGATACAGACACCAATTGAAAGGCAATGATGTTATAAATATTGAGGAACAAGTATGAAGTGAATATCAAATAGTTATTGATTATTTCATGGGATCAAATTTGTATAAATAGAAAATTTGATTAATATGAGTCATTGGATTACAACAACTCAACAAATCTAATCTAGTCTAAACTGAGAGTTCTCCTGACTCAAGGAAGATTGGTCACTCAAGTAAGACTATTCTAGTAGAACGTAAGAGAAAAAATATGTATTCTAACACCCCCCGTTAAGCGATACTAGGGGTGAATGAAATATCAAGAGATGAGTCCCAATAATAATGCCTAATGAGGTACTCATGTACAATGAACTAACATTTATAAGAATAATAAGAAGAGGGATATTTTCGGATGTCAAATATTGTCCTCTATTGAACACCAAAAAAAAATGAGTCCTAGCAACAAGGCCTGATGAGGTACTCATGTACAATTTACTTATATATAGGACAAATGGTGAAAAAACCACATGGAGAAAAACCATATTCTAAGAAAAAAAAGAATAATAAGAAGAAGAGAGAGGTAAAGAACCTCTGTGCTTCTTTCTAATGCAACTTCCTAACCCCAAGTTTCTCTTACAACTGAATGTAACACAGATAAGGAAAGGATTTGGTGAAGATGTCTGCAATTTTATTTTCTATGGGAATGTACTCCAAGTTTAGATCCCCTTGCTAAATATGCTGTTGAATAAAGTGCATGTGAATCTCAATGTGTTTGGTGCATTGATGCTAAATTGGATTATCGGAAATATGAATTGTGCTCTAATTTTCACACCAAAGGGTAATGGTTTGGTCATGGAAAAAACCAAATTCCCTTATAATTTGACAAAGCCAAAGATCTTCTTGATTGGTCAAAACTACTAATATGTATTCTGCTTCTATAGATGATAATACTACTGCTTGTTTTTTGCATGACCAAGAAATAGGTGAAGAACCAAGAAAAAAAACATAGCCAGAAGTGGAACATTTGTCTTCAACTAAATCTGCCTAATCATAATCTGTGTAACCAATGATATTCATGGATCCTCCCTCATGTAAGAGCCCAAAGTGAGTAGTTCCTTGAAAGTAACAGAGGATTATTTTTTTTGCTTGCCAATGGATGAAATGAGGTTGATGTGAGAATCTAGATATTAAGCCAACATCATATGAAATATTTGGGTGAGTATGAGTGATGTATAATAGAATTCCCATAAGTTGTCTATAGAGAGTAGCATCACATAGAGGGGATTTGCAGGAAGTACTTAGAGTGACCCAGACTAAAAATGTCTGGAAGAAGACTTACAACCAGTCATCTTAAATATTTGAAGAAGGTCTAGAGTATATTTTTGTTGACACAATGAAATTCCTGCATCTGTTTGAGTGATCTGAAATCCAATGAAGTAATGAGCTAATCCTAGATCAACCATATCAAATTTCTCAAAAAGGGATTTTTTAACAGTCTAGATGTGAGAAATGGCACTACCAATGAGTAGTAGATCATCAACATAGAGAAAAAGTATGGTGATTTGTTCTTCATCCCTCCAAATGTATACTATCACATCAGACTCACAATGAGAAAACCCCGAGGAAAGAAGGAAAAAGTATGTCTGGAAGAAGACTTACAACCAGTCATCTTAAATATTTGAAGAAGGTCTAGAGTATATTTTTGTTGACACAATGAAATTCCTGCATCTGTTTGAGTGATCTGAAATCCAATGAAGTAATGAGCTAATCCTAGATCAACCATATCAAATTTCTCAAAAAGGGATTTTTTAACAGTCTAGATGTGAGAAATGGCACTACCAGTGAGTAGTAGATCATCAACATAGAGAAAAAGTATGGTGATTTGTTCTTCATCCCTCCAAATGTATACTATCACATCAGACTCACAATGAGAAAACCCCGAGGAAAGAAGGAAGGGATCCATATTTTCATACCAATATCTAGGAGCTTGTTTGAGACCATAGAGAGATTTCCTTAGTCTACAAACAAGGGAGGAGTCTTGAATAAATCCAGTAGGTTGTTCCATAAATATTTCTTCTTTTAAGTCACCATGCAAGAAAACACTTTTAACATCCATCTGAAAAATTGGCTATTTTTGGGAGGCAACAAGTGCAAGTACCAGCCTTACAGAATCCATTTTTGCAACTAGTGCAAAGGTTTCAGAATAATTAATGCCTTCTATTTGTGAAAAACCTTTAGCTACCAAGCGAGCTTTGTGTTTGTCAATTTATCCACCAAGTCCATACTTAGTTCTGTAAATCCATTTATAGCGAACCGATTTCCTTACTTTAGGTAGAGGGACTAGATCCCAAATTTTATTTTTATTAAGGAAGAAAATTCATTCTCCATGGCATCATCCCATCCTTTTATACTAGTTGCTTCCTTGAAGGATTGAGGATCTGTGGAAATGGATTGACAAACAAGACCAGAACCGATGGAGTTGCTTATTATGGATGATGGAATATTTTGGATGTAAGGAGTGGCCTCTTGAACTATGGTGTGGGCCCATTTTGGCATTGTGGAAGGGGTAATGGGTGTGGTAGGACTTTGAGTTGGAGTTTGAAGTATAGGGTCCTCATATTGGGCATCTATCTCAAGGATGGGATCTTCATTATATTGAGGCTCAAATATTGGTGATGGCTCAAGAGAATTAATGTTGGAAGATGAAGATTGAGGGTCTTTATGAGGAAATGTTTCATCAAATTAAAAAAATTTGTCAAAAAATACCTCATGAGCTATGGGATCAAGGAGCCTGTAGGCTTTCATTTCCTCACAATAACCAACAAATATGAGTTGCTTGCTCTTTTTTTCTAGAGCCTTCATATTTTTATTTGGGATATGTGCCCAAGTAGTACACCCAATTTTTTTGAAAAAAGAGACGTCATGTTTTGAGCCAGTCCATGTTTCTTCTGGATTCAAGTCGACAAGAGCTTTATGAGGTGTGTGGTTTTAAATATAGTTTACATAATTAATTGCCTAAGCCCAAAAAACTACTAGAAGATCTCTTGAGTGGAGCATACAATTTTCCATTTCTTTTAAGGTTATATTTTTCCTTTCTGCAATGCTATTTTTCTATGGATTATGGGATACTAAATGTTGACGAATTATGCTATGAGTTAATAAAAATATGGAGAAATCATTACTGAAGTATTTTCCCCCATTATCTGTATAAATTTTCTTGATTTTGTAAGTGGCTTGATTTTCAACTAAGGCCTCGAATATTTTGAAGTGGGATAGAACATCACTTTTGTATTTTAGAAAGTAGACCCAAGTTCTTCTTGAAAAATCATTAATGAAGGTTAAGGTATATTTTGCTTCTTTGAAAGAAGGTTGTGGGAATACCATCAAGTCACTATGGATTAACTCTAGAGGGGATGAGGCTCTTTAAGAACCACTTGGATGAAAAGGATCTTGATTTTGTTTTCCAAGAGCACATCTAGGACATAATCCATTAATAGAAGATATTTTTGGCAATCCTGTTACCATATCATTAGTATTCAATTCTTTTAGATAGCTATAACCGAGATGTCCAAATATTTCATACCAAATTTTGCTTTAAATATCCCCATGTGCAACAAAATAGGAGGCCCCATATAAATTTTGGAATCCCTTGAAGTGAAAAATATGAGTATTGTAATCAATATCTCATTTTTCTATGAGAGAGTGTGGTTCTTGAAGGTCTCTTATCTCAACTCCTGTTGGTGAAAATGGAACTGTTTTGCCCTTTGCAAAAGTACAAATCTAATAGATGGAGAGGATATTTGTAGCTATATTTGAGACATAGAGAACATTATTGATATAACCACCATCAATGGATATGCCACCTTTTCCTTTGACTGAGATAAAGGATGAGTCACCAACTTCTATGCTAGAAGTTGAGCTTGAGGAGATTGAAGTGAATGACTCATGTAAATAAGTCATATGATGAGTTACCCCTGAATATAGAACCTAGTATTTTGATGGAGTTTTTATTGGTTTTCTTTGAATATTTAAGGATTTTTCTATTTGCTTCTTAATATCTATTTTGTGATCCTTCATTGTTGCCTCTAGTTTTTGTAGTCTTTTCCACAATTTGTTCACAGAATGACCATTATTTTTGCAACGTGTACAAGTTATAGGGTCTCTTTATTTCTTTTAGTATTTTTATTTAGTGGAGGTGGATGCTTCTAATGATTTTTAGAAAGAGGGAGAGATCTCATATTTTGCAAGTTTTGTTTCCTCTCTAGTTAGTCTTTCACAAAATTCCTCTAAAGAATGCATTTTAAAGCTTGTACCAAGTGCATACTTTGTAGACAAAAATGTGGTTGCAAAAATTTGAAATACTCCATTTAACTTAGAAAGAATAAGATAGATGCATTATTCTTATTATTTGTTCTTGCCACTGCCTTTTAATTATGTGAGGGCTTCTTTAAATTTGGTGAGGAAGTCAACAATATTGCTAAAGTCTTCAGGAGATAATGTTGTTAACTCTACTTCTAGCTGCATTGACCTTATTTGATCCACTTTACCAAAAAAATTCTTTAGTTTTTTCCAAATATCAAATGGATTTTTACATTATGAAATGTGAAACCATAAGCTTTCATTTACATTTGTTCTTATAATACCCATTGTTTTATACATCTTCCCTTTATGAACAAATATTTCATATTCCTTTTCAAATTCAGGTTGCTCCTCTTCTAGCAAGTGTGTGAGACATTTTTGATAAATGAGATTTAATATTTTTGCTTTCCATGTGTGATAGTTATGAGGGGTGAGTGGGTCAATTGTATTCATTTTCTCAAAAAAAAATTGCAGTGAACCAATATCCCCCCTTAACTGCAAGTAGCTTGAAGATGAGGGGAAGTATACCAAAACCAGCATGATGAAAAAACATATCATTTAGAAATGAACCATAAAAGGTTAAAACATATTCAATATACATGTTTATTGAGCATTCAAGTGATTAGGTATAATATCTAGATCATATAAAAAATTTAGAATGGATTGTCTTCAAAAAAGCTTGAAAAAGTAAGCACAATTGAAAGATTTGAAGACAATAGAGGTGTTTTTTTTTTTTAAATGAAAGAACAACTTTCCAAAAAATAGTAAAACACCAATATAATGTGGAAATATGGTCAAGTGATAACCACCAAAGTGAGCAAAATTTCTCTATCAAATGAATTAGAAAAAAACTTCAAAAAAGAACTTGAATGCTTGCAAAGAACTATCCTAGCTCTGGTACCATGTTAGAAATATTAAGGAATAATATTCTATTAGAAGAAATAGCTATGTAAATACATCATAAGTATGAAGTGAATCAAAGAATTATTTATTATTCAATGGGATCAACTTTGTATAAATAGCAAAGTTGATCAATGTGAGTCGTTGGATTACAACAACTCAACAAATTTGATCTAGTCTAAATTGAGAGTTCTCTTGACTCATGGAAGAGAGGTCACTCAAGTAAGAATATCCTAGTAGAAATTAAGAGAACAAATATTTATTCTAACAAAGTATGGACAAGGCAGACAAGGAAAGAAGTTCTTTCAAAGACAAAATAGGAGCTACTATGTAGACAAGGTAAGTAAGTACTCAAGTGATAGTAATGCTAGTTTTTCAGATAATGATAGAGATGAAGTCTTATTTATGGTTTAAGAAAAATAAGTCAAGAAAAGGTAACCAATAATTCTCAAGTGTTTTAGATGTGGTAACTTTGGACATCTTGAAGATAGTTGTACAAGGAATGGTTATAGTTTCAGTGATTATGACTATGAGGATGCACTTGAAGGACTAGAAGAAAATCTTCTAATGGCACTAGAAGAATAAGAAGGTGATCCTATATAAGACAAGTCAAAAGAAAATGAATATGTAGACAAAGGAAAACAAATATAGGAGGAATCAGATAAATAAGGCTATGATCTTAAGGTAGAACTTATTTATGCTCTTGACACAGTAAAGAAGGTAAGAAATAAAAATTCTAAACTTGAGTTTCAGTTTCAAGAATGTGATGAAGAGAGAAGAAATCATATAGAGGATCTAAACAAGACAATGGCTAAGACAAAGAAGTTTAAGGATAATTTAGAAGCAAAGGTCTTAGAATTTTAAAGGTTAGAACAAGAAGTAGCCCTACTAAAGGAATATGTAGAAAAATCCAAGGATAAGTTATACAAGCTTGGAAAGAGTTCAAAAATTATGGATAAGATGATCAAGGTACAAATAAAGTCAACAAACAAAACAGGTCTTGGTTTTGAACAGGCTCAAAAGAAACAAGAAGAAGAGTCAACCTCAAGTTATGAAGAAGAAGAAACTTTAGAAGAAGATAGTGTAAGAAAGTGAGACATCTAAGGATGAGTTGGACAACAAAAATTTCAACAAGGAAAGGAACAATACACAAAGAATAAATAGATGGAACAACAATCAGAATAATTTTAGAGACATTAAGATACCAATGAGGTCAAGACCAAGAAATTTCAATGGAATATGTTTCTTATGTCACATATTTGGGCACATGTCTTCACAGTGTAGGACACATGAAAGACAAGAAAATGGTAATTTCATAAATAGGTAAATTTTCCATGGGTATTGCTACTCATGTAATCAGTTTTGTCACAAGACAATGGATTATAGGGTTCGTGATAGAAAAGGATATGGATTCACTAGGAGAAATCCTAAGATATTTGCACCTCCAAGGAATAATAAAATTAAGTGTTATAAGTGCAATAATTATGGACATAAATCAAAATGTTGTAGATTAGACATTCCAAAATCAAGCATGAACAGGAACAGGAATAGGAATATGGGCATGGACAGGAACAAGAACAGGAATATGGATATGAACATGAACAAAAATAGTAATAGAAATATGGATATGGATATAAACATGATCAGAATGTGGACATGAATAGGAACAAGAACATGAACAATTAAAGAAATTAGAAGGATCAGATGAGAGGAAAAAAGGATAAAGGTAAATATCAGTGCTTGTTGGGAGTAGAAATACTCCCACCTCATAATTAACAATACTTCCACCTTAGAATTGATCACCTCAAGAGGAGGTGGGGGAAGGGCTAAGCTAAGAGATCCATTCTTAGCCCTGAGCCCAAAGGTGACCCTTTGCCATTGATGTCAAAGGGGGAGATATTTGATTAAGAGGAAGATATTTGGTTTAAGGAGAAAGCATTGAGTCAGGGGGAATAGTTTCCTAGGGGGAGCAGAATAGGAAAAGGTCAAATATTTGGTAAAAATAATTTGGGTTGGCATCAATGACAAAGGGGGATATTGTTGGACATTTTGAGTGATAATTTGTCATTTATGTCAAGAGTGAGTGGTCATTGATGTCATACCTTCAACACCAGTCAGTGGTAGTTTCAATTGGCAGCATCCATTTCAGTTTCAGTTTAAAGATCTAGCTCGAAAAAGTCAGATAAGGTCCAAAGTGTGATAAAAAGCCCAAATAAATAATATTATAATATTATTTTATAATATTATGCAAAGGAAGTTTAAAATTAATTATAAATTAATTTAAGCTAAGGTTAAATAACCCTAAGGTGGGTTATCAAAATTAAAATTCAAAATTTGTTTTCGAATAACAAGCATGAATGTGAGGAGAAATAAAAATGTGTATATAAGGGGGGAACTCCCACCCTACCAAACATTACCATGCATTCGATGATTAATTGCAAGCTTTAAGAAATCATGAGCCTTATGAATTACACCGTGTCCAAAGCAAAGGAGGAGTGTGAATGTTTCATGGGATATTGACGGTGAGTAAAGGCATAATGGGAATGTGCTATACCTTCCTTCATGTGGGAATTTGTAGCCCACGCGGTGGGCTCCCAAGTTTTAAGGTGCTTAGGCTAGAAGAGACGGCGGATCAAATCTCGTCGAATCCCCTTTTGTGGGAAGTATAAGGTATGCTTGGAAATTGGTCATCGAAAATTTAGGCGATATAGTTTGGGCATTTAAAAATTATTTTTTGCATATTTAAATTGGTTCTAAGGTTGCTGAAGGAGTTATAAGGGTTTTTGCAAAATTAAATTTTTGATGTTGTTTGCTCAAACATTTTGAAAGGCTTGTAAGGTGTTTCTTTGATATTTTTATGGTGTTGGATATTATTTTAAGTTGGAGTTTATAAGGTGTATCAGGAAAACTATCTTTATGTATGATATGATGAGTGTTATGTTTAAAATGGGAAATAACGCATAAGTTGAGTTGTGATTGTTTTATGTCCAACGAATATTTTGGAAAGTGATGAAGTAATATTGTTGTGTCTAACCATTGTATTGGAAAGAAGAAATTTGTGATTAAGACATGTTTTCTAAAGGCACTACTATATCCAACAAAAGGTATGGGCATATTCTTCCTAATGAGTTATTGTTGAAAATTGTGAATGGAAAGTTGGAGTGAAAATGATTGTTTGATTTGCATTGTTGAGAGTGTTTTGAATTAATGCTTCAAGGTTTTTTGGAATTAAGAGTTGTTGATAAAACCTTGTTTTATAAGCATTGTTTTTGAAGTGAGTTGTTGAGTGAAGAACTTGAACTAGGGTTTGGAAAGAACATGAGTATCATTGTTATGTGAATATTGTCTTATAAGCATTATTGTTGATGTGAGTTGTTGAACGAAGAACTTGAACTAGGGTTTTAAAAGAACATGAGTATCGTTGTTATGTAAGATTGGTTGATAAAGCATTGTTGGAAATATTTGAGTGAGTATTCATATGCTTGGACTAGGGTTTGTGAGCAAGTATTATTTCATTGAGTGATTGATTGAGTAGAGTTGGTTGAGCCTAGTCGAATTAATGTGTGAAGTGATTGTTCAAGTTCTATGAAATAAATTATTCTATATTCTAAATTGATTTGAAAAAGAGGTTGAGTATTTATGAGTGTGAAACATATTGAGTCTCTAACAATTCTCTATATGTTTATGTGATAAAAGAGAGATTGGAAGTGATTGAGAGTTTGTGAATATGAAGCATATTGAGTCTCTAACAATTCTCTATATGTTTCTAAAAGAGTTATTGAAAATAATTGAGAATTGTGGTGAATGTGAAGCATATTGAGTCTCTAACAATTCTCTTTATGTTTCTATGAGATTGGACAAGTTCTAGTGTGGACTTGTTGAGTTGAGTTGAGGCAATTCTTTGAGAAGACTTGTGGATATATTTGGGTAAGCTTTTGTGAAATATTATAATACAGATTGAGATTAGATTTGGATAAGTTATAGTAAGGACTTATTGAACATATTTGGATAAGTTCTAGTGAGGACTTATTGAGCAGATTTGGACAAGTTCTAGAGAGGACTTTTGGACAGATTAGTGTGAGTTTTTGTGGAAGCTTCCAAGGCATATTTGAGATAAGTCTTTGATAAGGCTCGTATGCATAGTTGATTGATTGATTTTTTCAAACCTTGAGTTAAGGTTTGGGGCAGATCCTGCAGAGTTGATTTGAGATTGAGTCAAGATTTGTGTTAAGGCTCAAGGACAAAGATTGAGGATAGATTTGTTCTAGACCAAAGGACTATGTTTAGTACATATTTGAGACAAATATTTGAAGGTGATAGAGTATAGAGGATGATAGTCTCTAGTGGATAGATATCCATTAGCCAGGGTAATGAGGACAGGTGTTTTCAGTGGATAGAGATCCATTGGCCAGAGTAGTGGGGGTAACAATTCTTCTAGAAGGTCACCAGTCAGAGCTTAGGAGAAAGGAGTTCTCCTATGGATAGACATCCATGAACTTTATTAAGGGATTTGTGTCTCCTTTGGACAAAGGTCCATAAACATTGTAATAGGGAAAGGATTCCCAAGAGATTTATTGAGAAAATTTTAGTGAAATATTTTCTTCGTGGAGTAGCCCACATTGGGTGAACCACGTAAAATTGGTGTCTCTATTGTGTGTGGTTATTTGTGCATTACTTTGATTACTATTGTTGATATTGTTATCTATGCATTGCATAATATTTATTGGGAAAGAAAAGTAAAAAGTATCTTATAATGTTCACCCCCCCTCTTAGTATAAGCTTGTGTTCTTCAAACTTCTAAAAGTAGAAGGTTGAAGAAAATGTCTCAGTTGGAAGACCAAAGAAGCTACAATATAGAAGAACTTGAAGAGGTCTCAAGGATTTAAAATAAGAAGGCTTGGAGAGCCTTGTTGCAGAGCTCACAAAAGTATCGTCAAAGGAGTTCCTAGGATAACTTATTGGAGAAATCCACTACCAAGGAGAAAACTCCTGATAGTGAAGGACTTGGGATAATTATCGCCATCCAACAAGCCCAAGAGAAGAAGAAATTGGCAGGGAGTACCAAATACTAGAAGAAGAATCTAGTGAAGACCTCAAAAAATTAGAATCTTGAGAAGAAGATCATGTTTGAAGTTAGAATTTGAAAATAATATTGAAAGAAGATTCAAATATAAGAAGTCTACCAAATCCAAGAAATTTAGATATTTCATCTCACAACAAGAAGGCAAATTTTAGAGAAAGAAGTTCTATAAATCTACAATAGAAAGTAGAAGATCACTAGAAGGATCAAATCACCAAATCCAAGGCTCAAGATAGAAAGTTCGAAGCTACAATTTGGTGAAGTAGGAAGTTGTTCTAGATAACCAACAAGAAAGTTGTAAATTCATCCATCTACTACAAGGCAACAACTTGGTGAATCAAAAACACCAAGATCATCATCTACAAAAGCCATCAAAAATGTAAGCAACTTGGGTGCAATTAGGTTCATTGATTAAACCTCAAATTATATTATTATCAAATTCCATTAAGGCACCATATTTAGATTTAAAGTTACATAAGAATAGATTGCATTATAGTTTTCAAGAAAGTGCAAAAATGGAGAATTCATTTTAAGGATTATTTACACATTAAATAGGAGTTGGATATTTTTTAAAGAAATAAAATTATCATCTACCTATTTGGTATCTAGAAAGCAAGAAGACTATATCCTACAATATTGATTGTAGTGAAAATTTGTATAATACTTATTAAGGGTTCATTACAGATCACTCTTAAAATTTGTAGAGAATATTAAGTGCATCTAAAATTATTTTGAGAGTTTATTTATAGTAGCATTAAGGTGATATTATTGTTACTATTAAGTGCATTATTTATCTATTAGCACTATACTAGTTATTCTTAACTACTTACTCTCAAAAATGTTAGTTTGTGTTTGTTGATTGTTAAGGATCAAGAGCACAAAAACTAGAATATTAATCAAAGCTTCTAGAGACACTATTTAATGCACATAACCTATAGTATTTTGTGGCCCAAAGAAGCCACCAAAATTAGATGATATTCCTCCAATGAGTAGAGAATAAAGACACCATTAAAATCAACAATAGAAGCTTCAAATCAAGACTTGGTGAGTCTCAAAATTCAAAGTGCACTAAAGGCTATATAAAAAAGGGACGTGCAAAAATTACTTCTATAAAAAGAAGATTATATCTACATGGTTACAATATTGGTTTCATTATAAAAATATCCAAGCAAAAGTAGAGAGGTGTATAATCAAGGAGACAACCTCAAAATCTGCTATTACATACAAGGAAGCTTTCATAAAACCAAAAAAAATAGATTACAAAAAGGATGTGCAAAAAAGGTATTTTATATACAAAGTTTTTTACATTTCTAATTTACCATACACAGGAAAAATAGAAAGGTTTTAAGTACCTCAAAGGTACAATATTTTAAATGTAAAACAATCCAAGGCAGCTATATAATAACAAACTCCATGCAAGGGAATATAGCCTCTCAAAAGGCTCATATCTTCTACGATTTGGATAGCTAAACCTACAAGTAAATAGAGCACAATATAAATAAATGAGGAGCATTATATTCAAGGAAAACATTATCTAAAAAATTATTTCATAATAGGTTGAAAAATAAGGCACAAAAGATTACATTGGATGTATGTCCAAGGAGCATTGTTGGAGTACTTCAAACTCTCCCATAGCATTGATTGAAGCCTTCAATATTATTCTCAAATCCTATATCTAAGAATCCAAAGGTGTTGCTCTCTACTCCATCTAGAACCATCTCATTCCAAGCGTTGTCGAACAAATAAATAGCTAGTAGTATTGCAATGATAATAAGGGCATTACAAAGATACATTGAAAAAATATGTTACATAGAAAGCTCATGCACAAAGGAAGGTGACACTTGTCACCTAGAAGGAAACATTAATGTTTCCCACATGAATGCCCATCCATTGCAAGTCTGACCAAGAAAGTGTTACAAGAAATAAGGTTGGTGTCATCAAGAAGGTATGAGCACTCATCCAAGACTATAATGTCTATTCGATAAAAAATTACAAGTGGCATTAAGCATTTTGCCATCTCTCAAGCACTCAAAGATAACCGTTGTGGCACTTGTTACACATATCAAGATTTTTCTTCTGTTAAATGTGCCAAATACTAAGGATTTCATAAATATAGAGCACATTCATAGCTATTTGAGTTGTAACATGGAAGAGAAGTGAAGAGCATTAAAAGCTCTGGTCAAGATATTCAAAGGAGGTCAAAATTCTAGGGTTGAAGCTTCATCATCCAAACATCCAAGACAAGGGATAATCAACGTGCATCATAAGCTATAGTGCCCAAGGAAAATATTTTAAAGAGGACTATCATATACATCCAAAATATGGGTTGAATACGTAGGGAGTACAACACTAAAGGTAAGGTTTTTACTTTATCAAATTTGCTTTCATTAATAGGGAGTCATAAGGTATAATATAAGGTTGAAACATTAAGAGAAATCAACCATATTTGAAAGCAATATCTAAATGAAATATATATAGCCTAATATTTGCAATATTAAAACATAGGAGAAATAAGGGTTTCTACTTGAAAAGTTAGAATTGCAAATATTATTGTTTTCTAATATTCCATATTAGGGAGTC
The DNA here is from genome assembly GCA_028583015.1 of Wollemia nobilis. Taxonomy (NCBI): domain Eukaryota; kingdom Viridiplantae; phylum Streptophyta; class Pinopsida; order Araucariales; family Araucariaceae; genus Wollemia; species Wollemia nobilis. The sequence continues at coordinate 2,663,775 of JAQPPZ010001045.1, forward strand.
ATAAGGAATAATACATCAATATTTGGAAATTAATTGGTATACTTGTCTCAAAAAACATAAAAGGGATGAAATAAATCCAACTATTAAAATCTCATCAAATTAGAAAGTGCTTAAGTTCAATAGGAGTAATAAGGTATAAAAGAAGTTAATTTTTGCTATTCACAAAACCTTACAAAATCAACTCAAAATTGAACTATTATTCTCAAAAGCACTTTATCTATCATATAGCATTTCCAAAATCACTAGGGAGACATAAGGCATTCTACAAAACTTGATAATAATAACATTCATCAAATATTATCAAGTACTTAATCCATATAGGAGTCATAAGGACATCTACAAGATAATTCTTCAAGAATTAAATCAAACTAGGGAGATATAAGAAATCCTACAAAACCTATGATTTATAAAGGTTTCATCAAATCAAATCCTCATACTCTAAACTAGGGAGTCATAAGGTAGAATACTTCAAAAAATAAAATTAGGGTATTCAAAGGACTTCTATCAAATCCATATATACAATTCTAAGGAATATCAAGAAACACTCAAGAAGGAATATGGATGAAATAATAAAAAATGCCTTTATTAATAAAGAATTATTTCATGAAATGGAGTTATATTTTTAAAACTTGATAGATACCCTTGAAAGATATGAAAAACTATCAACCAGTGATAAGGAGAGATTCTATTTATTTCTTATGGAAGCAAAAGAGGGTAAATTTGAAGCATTAATTGGTTATCTTCATGAAAATATCTTCAAGGCATGGTGGAATTCACAAAAGATAGTTATATTCACATCCAAGGAATGTTTGATGATTTACCTATCATTAATTGTATTTGTACTCACTCAACACATGAAGAAAGCTAGCAATACAAGTCAATATTATTGTGATGATAGGCTAACTCCTCATGAAGCAAAAATTCCACAAGTATCAATGCAAAATTGTACGAGAAGGAGGAAAATAAAGAAAATACATGCTAAAGGCATCATAAAAATTGAACTAGACAGGCATCTTCAAAAGATATATGAATCCATAGTTACAACTCTCTTTGCATTATATGAAGACACTAACTACTTACATGATCAGAGTATAATAAGAAATGAAGGAAAATACATGCTCCAGTTCTAAAGAAGAATATGGTCCAGATAAAGGAATACTCCAAAGCAAAAAAAAATCAATTGATCAAATAAAAGCGCATTCTCAAGAAAAAGATCCATATTGAATATTAAAATATTCAATACCCATATAATGTAATACAAGTGGGTGTTAAAGTTAGAGTATATTACATAATTTGGGTCATGTAAATGTACCACCTTGGGTACATAGTTAGTATAAGATAGGATATTGCTTTTGGTAAAATTTATCTAGTTACTTCAAGCAATGTAATAAATATACAAGTGGCAATGTGAATGTTATAATATGCAAGGTTTCCCCTTGTAGATCTAGGTATATTTTTGGCCAAGGTATCTATCTTCCTATATAAAGGGTCTCATAGTGGTAGATTATAGATATCAAGCTCATATCAAGATCATAGTAAGTTCATGTCAAGCTCTTGACAGTAATACTCCTATATGAAGTACAATATAGATCTTTAGCTAATATTAATGGAGTGTCCATTTCCTCCATATTGCATTGTATTTATTTTTTTGGTAAGTTAAATTTCATTAAAAATTGTTTTGAAAGGGCCCCAAACCCTTATTATAATAGATCACCATACCAAATACAAGGTCCCAGGATAGGCCGAAGGAAATGTCAAAGGAAAGGTCAAAGGAAATGCCAAAGGATAGGCCCAAGGATAGGCCAAAGGAAAGGCCAAAGGATAGGCCCAAGGATAGGCCAAAGGAAAGGCCAAAGGATAACTTGTAAAATCCTGCCCAACATAAAAATTGAAAATCCTACCCAACAAGAAATATGAAAAATCCCACCCAATAGGAAATTTGAAAATTGAAAATCCGCCCAGCTGGAAATTTGAAAATTGAAAATCTCACCCAGTGGAAAATTTGAAAAATCCTGCCATAGCAAGAATAATAAGATTTTGAAAACCCTGCACAAGGGAGAAACCAAAAACCAATATTCCACCAAGGAAATACTGTAAAACCAAAATTACCATACATAGAACCACCTTTAATAGTAGTATGGAGTAGAGGGACTACCAAGAAGGAACATCCTACCCAGGAAGGTTGGGATACATGCAAGGATGCAATAAAAAAGACTAGAAAAAAATCCTACATAGGTCTGGAAATGGATCAACAATCTGAGGATATCCACAAGCCACAAAATCCCCTTGCAATAAGGTAGAGCTACGCAAAGACAAAAGGAAGCAGAGGAAGTAGTAGAGGAAAAATTGCTAGCCATGGGAAAGGGATGGGGAGGTCCCAAGGAACCAAAACAGAAGGAGACACATGATTAAAAAGTTGTAGGTATTAAGTCCAAAACCAAAAAATACAGCAAGAAACCCTAGAAAACCTCCAACACCACAAAAAATAGCTTCAAGAATCTAGAAAAGGAAGATCAATGGGATCTCAGTAACAAGCACAACAGAGGCCCATCCAAGCCATGAAAAAACATTGATAGCCCACAGAGAAGACCACATCTAGGAACCCAAAGAGTAGATCCATAGAAATAAGCACGCGATCCCTCCCAAACCAAAAAAAACTATGAAAAATTGCTCAAGAAGCAACTCTCCCAGAGCCATAATGCACCACACCTAAATAACCTCTGAAAATTGGCTCCAAGTAGAAACCTACAAAAAACCTACAACAGATTTGAGAGCACTAGGAAGAAAAATTCTTGAAGCAACACATAAATACTAGGGAAGGTCCCAAGGACATCTCAGAATAGTGGCACACAAAATAACCCCTCAAATAGGTATGCAAAGAGGTAGACAAAAGGAAAAGTTACCTCCCATCCCAAGGAGATTGTCTGCAACATCAACTAGCCAAGGAGGAAGGGCCAAGGAAGTACCAGGGAACTAGAATGGGACCAGGTAAGGAGGACGCAGGGAAGCAAAATAGGACTTTCCAAGGAAGTCCTCTGCAATCCCCCCAGGGAAGTCTACCTCATAAATATTATATTGCATTGTATTTTTATCATTTCTATTTATAGTATATTTCAGTCATATTGTAGTCTCACTTTCTTTCATATTTACTATATTTTATTAGGACCTATGTTAAATATCTCCACTACATATATTCTCAAAATCTAACAATGTAGATGATCCTCCTATTGCTAAAATTAGGATAGATGACATGGGGGTTTCTCTAGGCTATATTTATTGGTGCAAGTAGATTTTTCTACCCTAGGTCACACTAGTGATGAGGTAGGCATAGATGGGGTCGATATTGAGCAATATGACTCATCATCATATCTAGGTAGCATAGGATATATTGATACAAATACCTAAATATGGGTCCATACCATCATAGGTATTGGCTATATTCCATATTGCTAGAGGTCATGATAAGATGATAGGGATAAATAATATGATAGAGGACTAACAAGAGAGGGATGCCATGAGGAGAACGATAGAGCTCCTCTAGGAAAAACTAGATCAAAAAATTGAAGATTGTAACACTACCTTCTTGGAAGGGACTAGACCATAGCTAAGAGAGATTGCATCAATACTAATATATATTAGTTGATTATTGAGAGATATTAGATAAAAAAAATAAGAGGGATTTTATTATAGCAGGGATTGGGGGTAGTGACATGGTTGTTAGAGGTTTATTTGATCATATAGCCTCTCTCCAAGATTAGTATGCTATGGAGGTCACATGGAGCATTATTTATAGATAAATTTACTATATAATAATTATTTTGGACTAAGGACAACCTTCTCCTTCATGGACTCCATATTGTTCATTCTCTAGGAAAATATCAAGATACAATCCTCCCAATATTTAGTTCAATTTCTTATCCAGCTAGCTGATGGCAAGTCAAATATCTATAGTCAATTTCTTACTTAGTATATATTTTTAGTTGTTGTGAGTGGCACAAGAGCACCCTTTTTTTATGAGGAGCCCCATCTAGATGACATGGTATAAGTGCACCAATTTTAATTGATTGTGGTGCACTAGGATGATGTATGATTGGAAGATGCATATATATACATACATCAATTATTTATTAACACATGGTTGTGTTATACTGTGTGTTGAGTTGATGTGATGTGAAATTTGTATTAATTTATTGGATGAATAGATATATATTGAGATGTGTTAATTATATTGTATGATATATATTATAGACATAAATGAGTAGATTTTTGGTTTTGGAGTTGATTTAGAATTTTTAGCAAATTAATTTTAATTTGAAACATAGGTATAATTTATTGAATGGAAGTTAATGAATAAATCTATAATTGATTTAGAAAATGGTAGAAATGTTAAACATAATTAAAAAAAAATGATTAGTTGTGTTGGAACTTAAAGAATACATCAAAGATAACTGCACCCCTTTTTCAAAAATTTACTATCTTACATTTTTTATAGGTCTAGGTTGATAAGGTAGAGTATAATTGGTTTTATTTTTGCAAAAAAAATCCTTAATAGCCATATTGGCTCATTCAAATTCCACTATAAACCTCTCGATCAATGGAAATGCAACATGAAAAATCCCTAGATTCTTTGGTCTGTCAGATTCTTCATGTGCCTACTATTTTGACTTGTCCAAGTGCAACCATGCATATGTGTCAATAAATTTCTCTCATCATCAACAGTCTACAATGACCCTCGTATCATTAGTTTATCTAAGCCATCAATATATTTTCATTAAGCATGAACCCACATGATAGAATCAATGGCCTAGAATCATCAATGAACATTCAATGCACCCAATTCAATCCATTGTCATGTAGCTAATCCACCAAAATATTTCCTATGAAAATATAAATGGTCTATAATGATTAGAAGAGATGCATCAATGGTCTAAATTTTACCAAAGTCAAAGCAACTCACACACTCCATCAATTAACTACCATAACATTGATGATTTGGATCTTTGCATCACACGACATAGATGATTGAGAATAGATTGATGGATTGGTATGGATTGTCAAGATCAAATTACCTCAAGGGAACCTCTTATAGTATATCCAATGGATAAGATTTAACTTACTAGAATCCAATATACTAAAGAAGTCCAAGTTAAAGAAAGTTAAGAAATGCCCACCGTATTACCAACACACCTCAGTGGTTTAGATCTAATACCAAAACATGATAGATGGCTGATATTTGGTTATAAAATATTAAAAGTTGACCACAAGTGGAGCTTCAATATGCCATAATAGATTAACCCAATCCAACAAATGAGTCCTCAAAAGCCAAAATTTTATCCTCGAAATAGATTTGACAGTTAGGATTCAAATATGCCATGACATTTTTCACAAATAAGAAAATAAAATTAATCTTGAGGCATCAATGGCTAGGATCAAATCTTATGTATATACCAATGATCATGATTAATCCAAAAAGGTTGCAACTGAGCCAATAATAAAAAGAGCACTTGAATGGCCAAGATTAAATTTTGAAATAATGTAGATAGTTAGGATTAAGCAACAAAAAGGATAAAAAATTTTAGCAACAACTAAGATTTATCTATGGCTAGGATTTAATTTCAATATCTCTCTAATGGATATGATTAATCCAAGTAGATAACAACAAATTCACCAAGGTGCTTCAATGATCAAGATTGCTTCAACAATAAGTAGCACCATTTTAAAACCTTACAAGTTCAATGACCAAGATTCATACCTTTGAATAGTCTCAACATATGAGATTAAATCTTCCAAAATCATGAAAAATATAAAGGAAATACAAGTGCCAACTTTAACACCAGAGATTAAATCACTGAGAAACATTAGTAATTTAGATTCTTTTTCCTTACCTAATAATGCATGAAAACAAACTTTTAGCTTACCATCCAAGAATTTTTAACCATAAAAATAAAAATGTGGTGACTAAAAGGTGGCATATATGAAGAGGATGTCAATGTAATTTGGTGGTATTTATGGCCAAAGAATTTAGCCATCCCAACTTGATTATTATGAATTAACTCTTAGTGGATGAGTTAACACCATCCACCTCCAAGTTGAAGAAGAGCCTTCATAGAGAAGAAACTACTTAAAGAGTATTTTGTGAAGTTATAGATGAAAACTAGGTAGCTTACCACACTAGTTTAACACACACCATAGAGAATTCACCATGGCCTCATCAAGTGAAAGTGGAACCATGGCTAACATTAAGAAACTTGTAGAAGTCAAGCCTTATGGACAGTACCTAGGAAACTAATCACTAGGGATGTGGTTAAATTATCAAAGAAGTTTGAGGTGGATAAAAGTCTCACCATAGAGAAATAGGATGAGCTAGATATTTTTAGATATAGAAGAACCAAGGAGACTCAAGAAATAAGAGACTCCAAAATTTGAGTCAAGGAGGTGATAGGAGATTGGTGATCTCCATTAAATATTAATACTTGTAGATTGCAAAAGTAAAAGGTCATAGAAGCCTTAATACTAAAGAAAAATTTAGACAATAATTCCTTATTTAGAAGAAGAATTCCTGATTCAGAAGAATATTCCAAAGAAGATTTTTTGAAGAAAACTTAAAAAAAATTCCTGACTCAGAAAATACTCCAAAGAAGAGTTCCTGAAGAAAACTTTAGAAAAAAAAATCCTAATACAAAAGATAAATTCTTGATTCAAAATAAGACTCCAAAGAAGAGATCATTGAAGAAAATTCTGGAAGAAAATTTCTTGATTCAGAAGAAAACTTCATAAAAGAGTCCAATAAATAGGATATTGGTGATATCCTTTATTGATTAAATATTTTATTCAAAAGTAGTAGAATCACATTTTTGAGAAAGAATATCTCAACACCAACACTTCCAGAAGTAGAAGGTTGAAGAAAATATCTCATTTGGAAGACAAGATAAGTTGTAAGATAGAAGACCTTTGAGAGGTCTAGTGGAGTTAAAATAAGAGGGCTTGGAGATCCTTGTTGTAGAGCTCGTAGAAGCATCATCAAAAGAGTTCCTAGGGTAACTCATTGGAGAAATCCACTACCAAGTAGAAAGCTCCTAATAGCGAACTTGGGACAATTGTCATCATTCGACAACAAGCCCAAGAGAAGAATAATTTTTTAAGGAGTGCCAAATCTCAGAAGAAGAATCCAGTGAAGACCTCAAAAAAATCAGAATCTTGAGAAGAAAAAGATCTTGTTTGAAGTTAGAATTTGACAAGAAGATTGAAGGAAGATTCAAATAGAAGAAGCCTACCAAATATAGGATATTTGGAGATTACCTCTCACAACAATAAGGCATAATTTAGAGAAAGGAGTTCTATGAATCTACAATAGAAAGTAGAAGATCACTGGAAGGATCAAGCCACCAAATCCAAGGCTCAAGATAGAAATTTCGAAGCTATAGTTTGGTGAAGTAGGAAGTTTTTCTAGACAACCAACAAGAAAGCTGCAATTTTATATATCTACTAGAAGGAAACAACTTGGTGAATCATAAACACAAATGTCATTATCTACAGAAGCCTTCAAAAAGGTAAGCAACTTGGGTGCAATAAGGTTCACTGATTAAACCTCAAATTATATTATTATCAAATTCCATTAAGGCACCATATTCAAATTAAAAGTTGCAGAAGAATAGATTGCATTATAGTCTTCAAGAAAGTGCAAAAAGGAAGAATTCATTTTAAGGATTATTTGCACATTAAATAGGATTTGGATATTTTCGAAAGAAATAAAATTATCATATACCTATTTGCTATCTAGAAAGCAAGAAGACTATATCCTACAATATTGATTATAGTGAAAATTTGCAAAATACTTATTAAGGGTTCAGTGCAGATTACTCTTAAAAGTTGTAGAGAATATCAAGTGCATCTAAAATTATTTTGAGAGTTTATTTACAAGAGCAATAAGGTGAGATTATTGTTACTATTAAGTGCATTATTAATCCATTAGCACTATACTAGTTATTCTTAAATAGTTACTCTCAAAAATGTTAGTTTGTGTTTGTTTAATGTTAAGGATCAAGAGCACAAAAACTGGTAGATTAATCAAAGAGTCTAGAGACACTATTTATTGCATAGAACCTGTAGTATTTCGTGGCCCAAATAAGCCACCAAAATGAGATTAGATTCCTCCAATGAGTGGATAAGAAATCCACCATTAAAATCTATAATAGAATCTTCAAGTCTAGACTTAGTGAGTCTCAAGATTCAAAGTGCACTAAAGGCTATTTAAAAAAAGGGAGGTGTAAAAATTACTTGTACTAAAAGAAGCTTCTATATACGTGGTTACAAGCTTGGGTTCATTAGAAAAATATCCAAGCAAAAGCATAGAGGTGTCTAATCAAGGAGACAACCTCAAAATCTACCATTACCTACAAGGAAGTTGTCATAAAATTAAAAAAAAAGCAGACTGTAAAAAGGAGGTGCAAAAAAGGTATTTTATATACAAACTTTTTACATTTCTAATGTTCCATGCATAGGAAAAAGGATAAGGTTTCAAGTTCCTAAAAGGTACAATCTTCTTAGGATAAAACAGCCCAAGGCTGTCAAATAATAGCACACTCCATGCAAGGGAATAGAGCCTCTCAAAAGGCTCATATCTTCTACGATTTGGACAACCGAACCTGCAAGTAAACAAAGCACAATATAAAGAAAGGAGGAGCATTATATTCAAGGGAAATGTTATCTAAAAAAGGATTTCATAGCAGGTTAAAAAATAAGGCACAAAATATTACATTGGACGTACGACCAAGGAGCATCATTAGAGTTCTTCAAAATCCCCCATAGCATTGCTCGAAGCCTTCAAGATCATTGTCAAATCCTAGATCCAAGACTCCTGTTGACCTTTAATTTTTGTGTTTGGGTGTTTTCATTTTGTTTTGTTGGGCTAATATGTTGCTTAGTTCTTGTTATTTGGTTGCCATTTTTATCAACGACTTTTATCGTCAATTTTTTTTCGATGACTTTTGTCGTCAATTTTCTGTCAACGACATTAGTCATAATTTTTCTGTCAGCAACTGCTTATCATCACCTTTTTCTATCGACGACTTCTTGTCATCATTTTTGTGTTCGACAAATTTTTGTCGTCATTTTTTGTTGTTTAGCAAGTTTATTATCAAGTGTTGGTGTCTCTTGTCATGGGTGTTTCAAATAATACATAAAATGAATATATATATATATATATATATATATATATATATATATATATATATATATATATAAAGAAAAGATAAAAATCAAATAAAATTAAACTTTTATATTTACACATAAAAGTTTAAAATGAAAAAAATCAAAAACAAAAAATAAAATAATAATAAATATAAATATTTATATATGTATAATATGCTAATTTGTTATATATATAAATAAATAAATAATAATAAAAATAAAAGAAATAAAAAATTTGTATATAAATAAGATGTAATATATCTTATTATATTATATATATAATATTTATTATATATATATATATATATATATATATATATTAATATTTCCTATATAAGAATCATTTGACATATAAGTTGAACTTCCATGAATACATTGATATTACGACTAATGAATTTCTGTTTATGTTGCAGGGAGAACGACGACATCGCATGAGGGTGACTTGTACTGAGGAAGCTGCCAGGTGGAGTAACCAGCTACGTGGACCCACCGTTTAAGCTAGATGACACAGCATTGCAGTCGGAGGTAGCCGCCAAATACAACAATGTGGAGGTGCTAGTGTTTCAAGGTTGCCAACACGGACACCGAATGATACGTCATCGTTCGACGACGTCATTCGAGTAAACTAACATGGGACATATCATGATGACAGAGAATAGCCACACCATGGTGAACGACATGAATGAGAGGTAATGTTGTGGCCACAAGTTTTTGTATGCAGGTGAGAACAACGACATGGACCTGACAATCGATTTATTTAATGAATAAGAGGTGATGGGGACTTTACCATTATATCGAGGAATGTAAACATGGACCTAAAAATCGATTTATTGAAGAGCACGATGAGTGAAGAAGTATAGACATGGCATAGATGGCTTCCAATATGGCATCTGAGGGGTTTAGATAGCGTAGACACTCACATAGACCAACAAGAAATCGATGGTAGTAGTCGATTAGGTAATGTGTAGTGGTGATAGATATACCACGACGTGTACTCCAACAACATGAACAAAATTCAATGTAGCAGGCATACCAAATACATATAACACCTACACAAGCGATTGGTAGACAGAGCCATTTTTTTTTAGGTAATAACTCTACGAAGGAATGTTGCCATATTGTTGATATTTTATGGCAGCGAGAGGTGTGAATGTCTAAACAGAGCTCGCCTGTAGACTGCTAGTATATGGATACGACCAGCTCATGATTTTTTTTAGAGAAGTTATTGAGGCCAGTTATGTCGGCAAATAATGGACCGAGGCATTTTCGTAGACACCGTGTCAGGACTACCGGAGGGGCGTTGGCCATAGTCGAATTAAAAATATATATATATGATTGATTTCCATTGCCAAAATAGTGCCACGAATCATGGTAGAATACCACGTGCTATGGTTTGTTGGGAAACAAAAAGAGACAAGGGTCATGTTTTAATTTAGGCTATGACCATTTATCATGGTATGAGGGCAGTATGAACAAAGTTGCTCTTAGAAAAACATTACCGCCCGATGTAAATAATGCAAAAGGGTAGTTACAAAGAGGATGGTAACGTCCAAATGGTCAGAAAGTGGATTGAACGCCATTTTGTTGTTAAGGTACATTCGAAAATTAAATAGTTGTGGAAAATGATTTGAAATAATGCGACAGTTTTATGAAACAAACAGTCCAACGAAAGGAAAATGAAACAAACCAGAACAGGAAATGAAAGGGCAGTTTTTGAAAGCTTTAAAAGCACAGTGAATGGAGAGAGAAGGGGCTAGACCTTTTAGGAGGCCACATGTTGCTGGAAAGTGATGTAATACAGAGATGTTTTTAATACAAAATAGGCCAGAAATTTGCATTTAATGTGCAAGAAAGGAGGAGTTTTATTTTGCATGTCTGTTATACCTGTTTATTTTTCCCCTTTTCATGTTTAGGCTTATAGAGGGTGTTGAATGCATTTGTGGGTTGCACCATTGAAGGTTTAAACATGAAATTTATATGTTTCTTTTTTTCTTAGAAGCTCTCACCTAGGTTATTTGAAGTTGTGCAAATGCAGATTCGGGTAAACTAGGTTGCATGCAAGAATTTCTCACATCTTCAATTTTGCAGAAATTGGGTGGCAAAATACTGGCGGTATTTTGCATGTCTATGTTTAAGTTTTCTATCACATTTTCTAGATTTTATTTTTATTTTTTCTAACTTTTATTTCACAGATTTTTTTTATATTTTCAGACATTAAAATAAAAATAAAAATAAATAAATAAAATGATAAAAATAATTACATGGGTGTGAAGAATGATATATAATCTATCATCTGAAACAAATTCGAAGTCATTCCGAAGTCAGGTTGATTTTATAAAAATTGTTGAAAATGACTATTTTATGCAGATTTTTATAATTTCGGAATTTTAATTTTTTTTCATTTTAGAGGTAAATTAGATTTGTATGCTTTTTTTTTCATTCATAAGCATAAGATGACCTTATCTTCATAAAAAATCTAATTTCATTGAAGGGGTGTTAATTTCATGGCATTTCATAAGCCATCATTTTAGGAGTAATAAATGCACCTTTCTTTAGGAAAATTCAGATTTTATCAAAGAGAGGTAATTTATCATTACCTCAAAAATCTTGGTTTTCAAGCATGAAATTATTTCTTCTTAATGAAAATTAATTTCATTAAAGATGCATTATTCATCATGACGTTATGAGACTATTATTTTCAAGCAATAAGTTGGTATCTCTTTATGAAAATTAATTTCATCAAAGAGGAACAATTTATTAATCATATCAAAGGCTATCTTTATCTTCATGATAGAAGCTACATTTAGTGGATCCTTTCATCATTTTAGATTCACATTCATAGATAGATTTAATATTCTATTTCATTCTTAAGGTAGGATTTAATGCAAGATAAAAACTTGTTTAAAATCTACTTAATAAAGGAAGATAAAATCTACCTTAAAACATTTCAAGATAAAAAGAATTAAGGCACTACATCGTGGTCATATGAGGGTCAATTCACATTTTCTTTTTGTTAATTTTTATGAACAATAATTAACATAGCATGGTAAAATGAACCAACACATGCCCCTTGTTAACAATTACTTGCAATCACTAAGGTGTTCCTAGCATGAAATCGATATATATTTATTGAGATTACTAATACACATGTGAAAAGGCTAAAATAGCGGAGACCTTGGAGAAGTTGTTTTGTTTTAACTTCTTTGCAAGAGAGGGTTTTGTAACCAAAATTCTAAGGAGAGTGTGATTTTGCAATAGGGTAAAATTACCACTCAACATTTTGGCGCTAGAAGGAGGGCATGAAGTGGTTTATTTTATTGTGATTCTAAATGCTATATATTGTTCATTATTACTTAAGGGATTTTAATTGCTTAATGTTTCATGTCCTTTGACTATTATATTCGAACTCCTTTAGCACTCAACATTTTGGCACTAGAAGGAGGACCTGAATTGGTATTCATTGATCTAACTCTTTTGGATTATTCATACAGGAAAGAATGTGATTTGGTTTAATCATAATATTGTGAATTGTTAAATATTTCAAGTTCATTTTATTAGCATATTTGGACTCTTTAGAACTTAATACTTTGGGAGCTAAGAGAACTTGAATTGATTTATTCTATTACTACTTAGATGCTAAGTTGTTCATGTTACTTGAAAGATTTATCCAAAGACATTGGTCTTGAATAGTGAGATTTTATTGATAATTTTCATTGATTCTAACATTCTCTATTTGATGATGTGTTTTATACTAACCTTTTGGCAAATTTGAAAATATTCTTTCATATCATGGTTTAATGGATGCATATCTTGTTATTGATACTAATATGATGATATTTGTGGTTTACTCATTTAAAGTTTGTTAGTCATTTCATGCTTAGTTGTAAGATATTTTTATTTGACTAACAAAATTGGTGCTAAAGTTATATCTCGTTGATTATTGCAAAATTTACTCCAATGATGAAAGGTAGTCCTTTAAACATACCTAGGCCTTCACATGAGGTGCCTATGGACCTAGTGCCTTATCTACTTCATTTTGGGTAGGAGGGATCCAGGTCAGATGAAGGACACATTCATGCATTCAAATACTATATGAGTTTATGGCAAATAATACATGAAGATGTTGGATGTGAATTGTTTTCATACACATTGGATAATATTGCACATAACTAGTTTATCAATATTCCTGTAGCTTCCATCACTTCATGGGCTCAATTAGAAGCAATGTTTCTTAACCATGTGGAAAAACAAGTTGACCCAATTGTTGTAATAAATTTGTTTGACTCTATTTGAAAAGAACCTAATGAATCCATGATTCAATTCAATGAGAGGTTCCATGAGTTGCACGCTCAAGTGGGGGAACATTACAACATAACATAAGAAGAAGCAATTAAAGTATACATGGGAGTCATACACCCCAAACTTGATACATATTTAAGGGAAATTTTTGATGAGCCATCTTTAGCCACAATCTATAAGATCGTAGTAATGACAGAATAATGATGTGTTTTAGAAATGGAAGAATACGCACAACATGTTCCCATGAGAGATTGTTCTTATGGATTTAGTGATGCCAACCTACACCAACAATCAAATATAGCACTTTCCACTCCAATGATACCTAAGGTGAATGATCAAGGATATGAATTTGAATGTCCAAATGTTACAACCACCTTAGATATAGTGCAAGATGAGGTGCAAGTTGCCAAGCCAACATCCACAAATTAGGGTTGTGTAGAGATGGTTTCATTTCTATAAATGCATGAGTATTCAGATAATGGAGGTGTCCTAAATCAAACTATATTTGAGATATATGATAGGATGAAACCTTCCACAGAATTGAATGAAATGGTTTAAAGTGAAATTTAAAGAGAATCAACAAATGAATTCGAAGACATAATAGAATTTCACCTCTTGTTCTTAGAAGATGCTTTAGATGAGATTGTTGAAACTAAGGGTCAAGAAGACCCACACCTTCCAAATTATGATGAAATTGAATCATGGGTTACAAGTGTGGATTGTGATAGTCTTTTAAACTTGAATACAAAGAGTAACCCACTTTTGGAAATCATTGAACCATCTAAGGAAGGTGAAGATGAATTTTATGAGAAACATGTCGATGAATTGGAAGATGTTGAAGAAGTAATTGAGCGTCACCACTTGATTTTGGAATATGATTACTATGATTCTTGGAAGAAGTGGAAAGAATACACTCACTTCAAACATTCTAATGAAATTTTTGTGCCAATTGATATGTAGGTTGATACAATCAATTTCTCATATGAGGATATTACAAAATATGTACAATTTGAGAATGTTTTGGAATAAGAATTGGAATCTCATAAAGTGTTGGAGAATGATAATGATTCTAATACCGAGGAAAAAGAAGAAAATAAATTGATAGATGAATTGAAATATCATGTCACAAATGCAATAGAGTTTCATCCCACAAATTTAGATGATAATTTTTACAATGGTTGGGGAAGATATGAAGATGTGTTATTTTCTCACACTCCTATTGATGAAACACCTATTTCTATTGACATGAAGGATGCTAAAATCACCATTTCACATGAGGACATTGCATTTGCAAGAATAGAGAAAGTTACCAAATTAGATCATGGTGAATATGACTTTCATTCAAAATATTGTTGAAGTAGAAAGGGAAGAAATGGTAAAATTTTCTTATAACTCATTTATTTTGTATGAGAAGAGGTAAAATCTGATCTTTCATTTCAGGATATTAAAAATTTGGATACAAATTCACATGATTATTTTGAGGATTAAAATGAAGAGATACCATGGATAGTGAACAAGGAATCAGAACCAAATGATGGCCAAGAGGTTGATCTATTTGAAGCAACTCAAGTGATTGATTATGATGATGGGTTATTTGACAAACACTTTGACAAACAAGATGTAATGTTTGAAAAGGATGGGCATATTTTTAATTGGGTGCCTAAATTTGGTATTTTTGAACAGGTGTTCGATGAAGAAGATAAAGACCATGAGGTAAAAGAGGGAATTGCAAATCCTCACCAAGTGTTGGTAAACTAAAATGTGCAAAAGGTAATAATTAACATTTTGTGTCCAAGCATCCAAACTTTAGGTGAAAATTTGTATAACCATTTATCGAATTTGAATTATGTTTATGATGAAATGTCATTGAATGTGAATGAAGAAGAAATATTAATTACTACTCACACATTTAATAGGGTTATTTTGGTGAATGATAGAAGTTGATGTGTTTCAATTGCTAGATCAAATTCATCAACAATTAATAATGGAATATAGAATAAAAAATCATAATGATTCGCATTTAGTAGATATCCAAGATGCTTGCAAATTTTTGCATAAATTTGATTGGCCTACAAAAATGAAAAATGAATTGGCTTTAAAATTTGTAGAAATAGGCTATTGTTTGAAAAACTTCATTTTGGATAAGGATAACCTAATTCTAAATCATAAATTGAGTGGTGAAATTGAATTTTTAAAGAATTGACAAGAAAGAATTGAAAAACAAAGTTTGCCTAATCAATTTAATGACTTGATGCCCACCTATGGGGTTATTAATAAAATTAAAGCAAATTGGTGGGGTGAGTGAGGCAAGATGAAGATTGTTGTATTGTTTGGCATAATCTTGTCTTTGTTGGATTTCTATAAATCTTGGCTTGCATATCATGTTATTTGTATTTTAAAATGTGCTAGTCATGTTTGGGATCCAGGGAAGTGATAGTTCAAGCTTTGCACCATCTTGTACCATATTGTATATTTGTATATAGTTTTGGTTTGTGTTTTGAGTTTTGTGTTTTGGGTTGTTCCCTTGTTTTGAGGTGATGTTTTGTGGTCATTAACTTATGGTATCTAGCTCACTTTTTAAGCTCCTTTATTTAGTAGGTTAGAGTACCTGATCTAAAAATTGATGAACTTGAGAGAAGGGGGATGAGTTATTTGGTGATCATGCTCAAATTTTAGGACCAAAATGGTGGAAAATGGAACAATAAAATATTTTGCCAGAGCTCCACATATAACTCACACACACTAAATTGTGTTTCTAGAATTAGGAAGGATGAAGTTATCTTGATTTGCAACCCTAGGCAAAAATCTAAAACACTTCACTTGTAGGTTGTCTTACCCCAGTGATGGTTGAATCTTTGCAAGGTTTATATTTTGAAAATAAAAATAAATGTTATATATATATATAACAAAAAAAAAAGAGAATGAGCATCAAAAATCTTGATCAAATTAGTCACAATATCTAGATAAACTCTATCAGGGCTATGGACGCCTGACTGGTAGTAGGGCTCTGTATAGATATAGCTTGGGTTAAAGGAAAGGCTTTGCAAAGTGTTGAACAAACACAAGGGTGATTTAGATAAACCTCACTAGGGCTATAGATGCTTGACTGGTAGTGGGGTTCTTTCTATAGCCATTTCTTTATGAGTGATACTTCATAGCCTAATGCAAAAAGGGATGATGGAATCTGGAGGATTTTTAGAAATGTAGGAATAAATCATGTTTGCACACACTTAGCAAAAGCAGATGGATTAGTTTTTTCATGCAAAGCTATTTACCCCTATCTTCTTGGGACATTGCTAAATAATATGTGTTTCACTGATCTTATGTGTTCTCATTTTAGGTTGGGTTCTTCACTCGAAATGCTCAAGTAGAGTCACCATTTGTTATGGCTGCTCCACAACCTGCCCCAAAATTGGGGACCACCTTTAATTTTTGTGTTTGGGTATTTTCATTTTTTTTTTTGGCTAATATGTTGCTTAGTTCTTGTTATTTGGATGGCAGTTTTGTCAATGACTTTTATCATCAATTTTTTGTCGATGACTTTTGTCGTCATTTTTCTATCGACAACTTTTTGTCATCACCTTTTTTTGTCGATGACTTCTTGTCATCATTTTTGTGGTTGACAACTTTTTATCATCATTTTTTGTTGTTTAGCAAGTTTATTGTCAAGTGTTGGTGTCTCTTGTCATAGGTGTTTCAAATAATACATAAAATGAGTATATATATATATATATATATATATATATATATATATATATATATATATATATATATAAGAGAGAGAGAGAGAGAGAGAAAATATAAAAATTAAATAAAATTAAACTTTTATACTTACACATAAAATTTTGAAATGAAAAAAAAAATAAAAATAATAATAAATACAATTATTTTTATATATACTTTGTTAATATGTTATAAATATATCAATAAAAAAATAATAATAAAAACAAAATAAATAAAAATTTTGTATATAAATAAGATATATTCTATTACATTATATTATATATATAATATTTATTATTTATAATATAATCTTTCTTATATAAGAATAATTTGACATATAAGTTTAACTTCCATGAATATATTGATATTACGACTAATGAATTTATGTTTGTGTTGCAGGGAGAACGATGGCAACGCATGAGGGTTACTTTTACCGAGGAAGCTGCCAGGTGGAGTAACCATCTACGTGGACCCACCATATGACTTGGATGACACAACATTACAGTTGAAGGTAGCCACCAAAGACAACAATTTGGAGATGCTAGTGTTTCAAGATTACCAACATGACGTCGGATGAACGTCATCGTTCAATGATATCATTGCACAAGGCTAAATAAGATGGTTCATTGATGGGTGGTGACTGATGCAGGTGTGGTGTTGATGGCATACCAAGTAGCACAAGGCTGAGAGTAGATTTGTATGCCGAGAGAAGTTATTGTAGGAGAATCATTGATGATGCAAGAACTACTTATATTTTATGGCAACGAGAGGTGTGAAGATCCAAACAGAGCTCACTTGTAGACTGCCAACATATGGATATAACCAGTGCATGATTTGTTTAGAGAAGTCATTGAGGCCAATTACATCGACAAATAATGGACCGAGGCATATCTGTAGACACCATTTCAAGACCATCAAAGGGGTGTTGGTCATAGTTGAATACAAAAAGACATGAATGATTTCCATTGCCAAAATAGTATCGTGAATCATGGCAGAAACCGCGTGCTATGGTCATGTTTTAATTTAGACTATGACCATTTATCATGATATGAGGATAGTATCAACAAAGTCGCTCTTAGAAAAACCTTGTCTCTAGGTGTAAATAATGTAAAAGTGCAGTTATGGAGAGGATGGTAACATCCAAATAGTTGGAAAGTGGATTGAACACCATTTTGTTTCTAAGGGACATTCGAAAAGTAAATAGTTGTGGAAAATAATTCAAAATAATGCGACAATTTTATGAAACAAACAGTCCAACGAAAGGAAAATGAAACAAACCAGAACAAGAAATGAAAGGGTAATTTTTGAAAGCTTTAAAAGCACAAAAAATGAAGATAGAAGGGGCTAGACCTTTTAGGAGGCCACATGCTGTTGGAAAGTGATGTAATACAGAGATGTTTTTAATACAAAATAGGCCAGAAATTTGTATTTAATGTGCATGATTGGAGGAGTTTTATTTTGCATGCATGTTATACCTGCTTATTTTTCCCTTTTCATGTTTAGGCTTATAGAGGGTGTTGAATGCATTTGTGGGTTGCACCATTGAAGGTTTAAACATGAAATTTATTTGTTTCTTTTTTCCTTAGAAGCTCGCACCTAGGTTATTTGGAGCTGTCCAAATGTAGATTGGGGTAAACTAGGTTGCATGCAATATTTTATCACATCTTCAATTTTGTAGAAATTGGGTGGCAAAATACTGGTGGTATTTTACATGTCTATGTTTAAGTTTTCTGTCATGTTTTCCAGATTTCATTTTTATTTTTTCTAACTTTTATTTTGCAGATTTTTTTTTAATTTTCAGACATTAAAATAAAAATAAGAAACAAAAATAAAATGATAAAAATAATTACATGGGTGTGAAGAATGATATATAATCTATCATCTAAAACAAATTCGAAGTCATTCTGAAGTCAGGTTGATTTTATAAAATTGTTGAAAATGACTATTTTATGCAAATTTTTATAATTTCGAAATTTTAATTTTTTCATTTTAGAGGTAAATCAAATTTTTACGCTTTATGTTTTCATTCATAAGCATAATATGACCTTATATTCATGAAAATTTTAATTTCATTGAAGGGGGTTAATTTCATGGCATTTCATAAGCCATCATTTTCGGAGTAATAAATGCACCTTTCTTTATGAAAATTCAGATTTCATCAAAGAGAAGTAATTTATCATTACATCAAAGGTCTTGGTTTTAAAGCATCAAATTATTTCTTCTTAATTAAAATTAATTTCATTAAAGAGGGATTATTCATCATGACATTATGAGACTATTGTTTTCAAGAAATAAATTGGTATCTCTTTATGAAAATTAATTTCATCAAAGAAGAACAATTTATTAATCATATCAAAGGCTATCTTTATCTTCATGATAGAAGCCACATTTAGTGGATCCTTTCATAATTTTAAACTCACATTCATAGATATATTTAATCTTCTGTTTCATGCTTAAGGTAAGATTTAATGCAAGAAAAAAACTTGTTTAAAATCTACTTAATAAAGGAAGATACAATCTACCTTAAAACATTTCAAGATAAAAAGAATTAAGGCACTACATCGTGGTCATATTAGGGCCAATTCACATTTGCTTTTGTTAATTTTTATGAACAATCATTAACATAGCTTGGTAAAATGAACCAACACATGCCCTTGTTAAAAATTACTTGCAATCACTAAGGTGTTCCTAGCATGGAATTGATATATATTTATTGAGATTACTAATACACATGTGCAAAGGTTAATATAGCGGAGACCTTGGAGAATTTTTTTTGTTTTAACTTCTTTGCAAGAGAGGGTTTTGTAACCAAAATCCTAAGGAGAGTGTGATTTTACAATTGGGAAAATTTACCACTCAACAACTCCAAAGGTGTTGCTCTCTACTCTAGATGGGACCATCTCATTCCAAGTGTCGTAAAAAAAAGAAAGAGCTGGTAGTATTGCATTGATAATAAGAGCATTGCAAAGATATATTGAAAAAATGTGTTACATGGAAAGCTCATGCACAAAGGAAGGTGACACTTATCACCTAGAAGGAAATATCAATGTTTCCCAGATGAATGCACATCCGTTGCAAGCCTAACCAATAAATATTACAGGAAAGAAGGTTGGTGTCATAAATAAGTTATTAGCGCTCATCCAAGATTGTAATATCCATTTGACAGAAAATTACAAGTGGCATTAAGCGTTTTCTCATCCCTCAAGTGCTCAAAGATAACCATCATGACACTTGTCACACATATCAAGATTATCCTTCTATTAAAGGTGCCAAATACCAAGGAGATCATAAATACACAGAGCACATTTGTAGCCATCTGAGTTGCAGTGTGGAAGAGAAGTGAAGAGCATTAAAAGCTCTGGTCAAGATATTCAAAGGAGGTCAAAAGTCTAGGGTTGAAGCTCCACCATCCAAATATTCAAACCAAGGTAAAATCAACATATACCATAAGCTATAGTGTCCAAGAAAAATATATTAAAGAGGATTATCATTTTCATTTGAAATCTTGGCTGAATACGTAGGGAGTACAACACTAAAGGTAAGGTTTTTACTTTATCAAATTTGATTTCATTAATAGGGAGTCATAAGGTATAATATAAGGTTGAAATATTAAGATAAATAAACCATATTTGAAAGCAATATCTAAAGGGAATATATATAGGTACATATATATAGCCTAATATTTGCAATATTAAAACATAGGAGAAATAAGAGTTTCTACTTGAAAAGTTAGAATTGCAAATATTATTGTTTTCTAATATTCCATATTAGGGAGTCATAAGGAATACTACATCAAAGTAGGTAATTGGAAATTAGAAACATTAAACATTAAATTATTAAAGGCTATAAAATGAGGTTTATTAAGAAAAATTAAGATTTAGAAATTAATTGGTATACTTGTCTCAAAACATATTAAAGAGACAAAATAAATCCAACTATTAAAACATCATTAAATTATAAAGTTCTTAAGTTCAATATGAGTAATAAGGTGTAAAAGAAGTTGATTTTTGCTATTCACAAAAATTTACAAAATCAACTTAAAATTGAACTATTGTTCTCAAAAGCACTTTATCTATTATATAACATTTCCAAAATCACTAGGGAGACATAAGGCATTCTATAAAACTTGATAATAATAGCATTCATCAAATATTATCAAGTACTTAATCCATCTAGGAGTCATAAGGACATCTACAAGATAATTCTTCAAGAATTAAATCAAACTAGGGAGATATAAGGAAGCCTACAAAACCTATGCTTTATAAAGGTTCTATCAAATAAAATCCTCATACTCTAAACTAGGGAGTCATAAGGTAGACTACTTTGAAAAATAAAATTAGTGTATTCAAAAGAATTCTATCAAATATATATATACAATTCCAAGGAATAGAAAAAATGATCAAGAAGGAATATGGATGAAATAATAAAAATATGCCTTTATTAATAAAGAATTATATCATGAAATGGAATTATATTCTCAAAACTTGATAGATACCCTTGAAGGATATGAAAAACTATCAACCAGTTATAAGGAGATATTCTCCTTATATCTTATGGAAGCAAAAAAGGTAATTCACAAAATATAGTTATATTCACATCCAAGGAATGTTTAAAGATTTTCCTATCATTAATCGTATTTGTACTCACTCAACACATGAAGAACTCTAGCAATACAAGTAAAAATTATTGTGATGATAGTTTAAATCCTCATAAAGCAAAAATTTCACAAGTATCACTACAGAATCGCAAGAGAAGGAGACAAAGAAAGAAAATACATGCTAGAGGTATCATAAAAACTGAACTAGACAAGCATCTTCAAAAGATAGAAAAATCCACAAATACAATTGTCTTTGCATTATATGAAGACACTAAATACTTACATGATCAAAGTACAATAAGAAATGAAGGATAATACATGCTCCAATTCTGAAGAAGAAGATGGTTCAAATAAAGGAGGACTCAAAAGCAAAAAAAATCAATTGATCAAATCAAAGAGCATTCTCAAGAAGCAGATCCATATTGAATATTAAAATCTTCAATACCTAAATAATGTAATATATGGGATGTTAGATTTAGAGTGTATTACATCATTTAGGTCATGTAAATGTACCACCTTAGGTACATAGTTAGGATAGGATAGGATATTACTTTAGGGGGTAGTTATCTAGTTACTTCAAGCAATGTAATAAATTCACAAGTGGCAATTTGCATGTTGTAATGTGCAAGATATCCCATTGTAGAGCTAGGTAGAGAGTTGGCCAAGGAATATATCTTCCTATATAAAGAGCCTCATAGTGGTAGATTAGATATCAAGATCATAGTAAGTTCATGTCAATCTCTCGATAGTAGTACTCCTATTTGGAGTACAATGTAGCTCTTTAGCTCATATTAATGGAGTGGCCATTTCCTCCATTTTGCATTTTATTTCTATCATTTCTATTTATAGTATATTTTAGTCATATTGAAATCTCACTTTCTTTCATATTTACTATATTTTATTGGGACATGTTTTAGATATCTCCACTACATATATCCTCAAAATCTAACAATGTAGATGCTCCTTCTATTGCTAAAATTGGAATAGATAACATGGGGGTTGCTCTAGGCTATCTTTTATGGTACAGGTAGATTATTCTATCCTAGGTCACACCAGTGATGAGGTAGGTATATATGGGGTTGATATTGAGCAAGAAGACTCATCATCATATCTAGGTAGCATATGATATATTGATACAAAGACCTAAAAATGGGTCCATACCATCACATAAATTTTCTATATCCCCTATTTCTAGAGGTCATGATACCATTTTAGGGACCAATAAGATGATAGAGGCATCCCAAAAATAGAGGGATGCCATGAGGAGAAATATAGAGCTCCTCTAAAAACAACTAGATCAAAATTGAAGCTTATGACACTACCTTCTTGGAGGGGGATCACACCATTGCTAATAGAGATTGCATCTATACTAATAGAGATTAACTATAAACTAAGAGGGATGATGTTATAGCTAGGGTAGCTATAATAGGGATTGGGAGTAGTGACATGGTTATTAGAGTTTTATTTGATCATATAACCTCTCTCCAAGATCAATATGCTATGGAGGTAGCATGGAGAATTATCTATAGATCACTTTACTATATGGTCATTCTTTTGGACTAGGGTCAACCTTCTCACTCAAGGACTCAATCTTGTTTCTTCTCTAGGAAAAT
This sequence comes from Wollemia nobilis, assembly GCA_028583015.1. Lineage (NCBI taxonomy): Eukaryota > Viridiplantae > Streptophyta > Pinopsida > Araucariales > Araucariaceae > Wollemia > Wollemia nobilis. The sequence goes on from JAQPPZ010001045.1 coordinate 2,687,196, forward strand.
ATCAGGATACAAACCTCCAAAAATTTAATTCAATTTCCTTCCCAGCTAGTTGATGGTAGGTCAAAGATCTAAGTCAATTTTATATTTAGTATATATTTTTAGTTGTTGTGAGTGGCACAAGAGCACCCATTTTTATGATGAGCCTCATTTAGATGACATGGTATAAGTGCACCAAGTTTAATTTACTATGGTGCACTAGGATGATGCATGATTTGATGATATATATATATATATATATATAGACTCATAGTTGAGTTATACTGTGTTGAGTTGATGTGATGTGAAATTTGTATTAATTGAATGGATGAATAGATAGATATTGAGATGTGTTAATGATATTTTATGATAGATATTATAGACATACATGAGTAGAATTTTGGTTTTGGAGTTGATTTAGAATTTTTGGCAAATTAATTTTGATTTGAAAAATTCTACGTATCAAAAGATTGATGGAAATTTGGCATAATTTCAAAAAAAATTATTCCAAGTAATGATTTGAAATATAGGTATAATTTCTTGAATGGAAATTAATGAAGAAATCTATAATTTATTTAGAAAATGGTAGCAATGTTAAACATAATTAAAAAAAATGATTGGTTGTGTTAGAAATTAAAGAATCCACCAAAAATAACTACACCCTTTTTTCAAAAATTTACTATATTACATTTTTTATAGGTCTAGGTTGACAAGTTAGAGTGTAATTGGTTTTATATTTGCAAAAAAATCCTTCATAACCATATTGGCTCATTCAAATTCCACTCCAAACCTCTCAACCAATGGAAATGCAACATGAAAAATCCCTAGATTCTTTGGTTCGTCAGATTTTCCAAGTGCCCACTATGTTGACTTGTTCAAGTGCAACCATGCATATTTTTCAATCAAGTTCTCTCATCATAAATGTTCTACAATGACCCTTGTGTCATTAGTTGATCTAAGCCATCAATATATTTTCATTAAGCATGACCCTGCATGATAGAATCAATGGCCTAGAATCATTGATAAAGATTCAATGGACTCAATTCAATCTGTCATCATGTAGCTAATCCACCAAAATATTTCCTCTAAAAATATAAATGGTCTATAATGATTAGAATAGATGCATCAATGGTCTAAATTTTACCAAAGTCAAGCAACTCGCACACTCCATCAATTAACTACCATAGCATTGATGATTTGTATCTTTGCATCACACAACGTAGATGATTGAGATTAGCTCGATGGGTTGGTATGGATTGTCAATATCAAATCACCTCAAGGGAACCTCTTATAGTATATCCAATGAATAAGATTTACCCCACTATAATCCAATATACTAGAGAAGTCCAAGTTGAAGAAAGTTAAGAAATGCCCATCGTATTACCAACACACCTCAACAGCTTGGATCTAATACCAAAACATGATAGATGGCTGAGATTTGGATCTAAAATATTAAAACTTGAACACAAGTGGAGCTTCAACATGCCATAATAGATAAACCCAATCCAACAAATTAATCCTCAAAATCCAATATTTTATCCTCAAAATAGATTCGACGGTTAGGATTCAAATATTGCATGACATTTTTACAAATTAAAAAATGAAATTAATCTTGAGGCATCAATTGCTAGGATAAAATCTTATGTAGATACCAATGATCAAGATTAATCCAAAAAAGTCCGCAACATGAGCCAATAATAAAAAGAGCACTTCAATGGCCAGGATTAAATTTTAAAATAATGCAAATAGTCAGGATTAAGAAAAAAAAAAGGACAATTATTTTGAGCAATGACTAAGATTTATCTATGGCTAGGATTTAATTTCAATATCTCTCCAATGGCTATGATTAATCCAAGTAGATAACAATAAATTCACCAATGTGCTTCAACGATTAAAATTTCTCTCTACATTATCTTTGATAGATAGGATTGAATAATAAGTAGCACCATTTTAAAATCTTACAAGCTTCAATACCCAAGATTCATCCCTTTAAATAGTCTCAATAGATGAGATTAAATATTCCAAACTCAGGAAAAATATAAAGGAAATACAAGTGCCAAATTTAACACCAGATATTAAATCACTGAGAAATATTGATGATCTAGAGTCATTTCCCATACCTAATAATGCATGAAAATAATTTTTTAGCTTACCACCCAAGAATTTTAAACCATAAAAATAAAAAAATGGTGGCTAAAATGTGGCAAATATGAAGAGGATTTCAATGTAGTTTGGTGGTATTTATGACCAAATAATGTAGCCATACCAACCTGATTATTTTGAATAAAATCTTTGTGGATGAGTTGAAACCATCCACCTCCAAGTTGAATAAGAGCCTTCATAGAGAAACTACTACCCAAAGAGTATTTTGTGAAGTTATAGATGACAACTAGGTAGTTTACCACATCGTTTTAACACACACCATAGATAATTCACCATGGCCTCATCAAGTAAAAGTAGAACCATGGCTAACATTAAGAAAGTCATATAATTCAAGCCTTATGGAAAGTACCTAGGAAACCAATCACTGGGGATGTGGTTCAATTATCAAAGAAGTTTGACGTGGATAAAAGTCTCACCATAGAGCAATGGGATGAGCTAGAGCAAACATCTATTTTTAGATATAGAAGAACCAAGAATAATCACCAAAAATATGCAACTCTAATAAAGAGGATTTTTCAAAATACCTAGAGTAGCCAAAGCACAAAATAAACATTTTGTCACCGATGGGTTTCAAATTTATGAAAAATTATTTTCCCAAGAGTTTATTACTTCTCTAACTTGTTGTCATGGTTGGTGACATCCTATGACCCTAAAGGTAATTTTTTCAAATATAAATATGAATGACCAATATTTAGGCTCACAAACAATGCCTTTAGGGTAGTCTTATACCTCTCCCCTACTACACTGGTTATAGATTGGAGAATAATCACCCAGTAGGTACAATACAATGGTTTTAAAATGGTGGGTGATATATTTTGTTGATATTATTAATATCATCTTAGTAACAAAAGACCTATCTCTCATTCATAAGGAGGTAATTTAATTGTTGCTCCAATACAATAAAAATGGATCAATTCATATGTATAAGTCGAAATACCTTGTTTAAAACAAAATGTATGAGCACCTCACTACATTGAGAAGATAAATTAGAGAAGATCTAGATGAGATGCCCACTTTCTCCTACTATTCCATATTCATGCATTTTATAGTATGGTAGCTTAGTACAAAAAAAAATATTAGCTTGAGAAGGATGCAGACTACCGAAAGTCAAGATAGCTTTCCCTAGATACATGAAGGAGAGTTCAACTATAACCAAATTTTTAGGGAATTTTTAATAAGCATCCACCATATCCTCTGTGGATTCAAGCTTGGTAGGCTAGGGACTAGGATGGTAAAATGGTTTACTTTACAGTCATATAGGAGAATAATTTCTTATGGATTACTTTACATATATAAGAGTATATGGGTCCAAGTTACCCCCGAAGGCCCTTCCAAAATTTTACCCAATGACTATAACTACTCCAGAAATGATCAAGAAAGTGGCTATATAAGCTAAAATAAAAATGTATAAGAGGAAGGGGGAATTTTTTAGCTTGATATCCCTTGTAAAATAGGCCATTACATCTACAAATACTACCAAATTATGCTAGAAGTAATTTTGAAAATGGATGAATTTATCTTCATAAAAGTACCCTAGAGATATTATGACCCTAAAGGCAACTACTAGGAACTCATAAAAAAGGTGGTCACATAGGTCATGGTTAGACATAGAATGGATTCCTTTGAGTATGAACGCAAGGAGGCTTTGGTTAAGAAGTTTCCAATACAACCAATATGGTACAAGTACCCGATCAACACCAAGGTACACTCACAAATTGAATATGTAAAGAACTATCCAAAAAATTTAGTAAGGCTAAGAAAACATTCAGTTGATGAAATTTTCCCAAACATTAAAGTAATACCCTCTAAAGACTTTATGAATCCCTTATTGGAAACACTTGACCAAGAACTAATCCAAGTATAAATTAGGGAAGAGCCTATCTCCTTAACTGAGGTAATGATGGAAACTCCCTAGTTTAGTAAGCATATTTTACAAGGTGCCTCTCTCTAGTATAGTATTGGAAATATGAGCAGGTTTTGTTGTCATTGATGTCAAGAGTCAATTTCAGTGAGCAGGACAAAAGGAAGGATGTCAAGAGTCAGTTTCAATAAGCAGTGCAAGAAAATATTGCTTCTAGGCATAAGGAAAATAATATTATAATATCCCTAGTTATAATATTCAATGTGGTCATATGAGGTCTAAAGAGAAATAGGAAGGCCCAAGAAAAATAATATTATAATATTTTATTATAATATTAAAGGAATAAGTTTAAGACCTAAATATTAAATTAATTATAATAATCTCATTATAAATTAATTTATAATTTAATTTGATTAACTCTAAGAGTTATTAAATTAATTATAAGTTAATTATAATAATTTAATTATAAGTTAGTTTATAATTTAATTTAAATAACCCTAAAGGTTAGGGTTATAAGGGCATAAAATATTAATTAATTCAAATTAAAATCGAATTGAAAAATTTCATCGATATTTTGAGCATATAACATATTGCCTATAATAAGGGACAAGTTTCATTCAAATTATTATCCATGCGATCCATCAAATGCCATAGAAACTCATGCGCAAATAGGATAGAAAGAATCGTGTGTGTTTTGAAAGGTTTAAGGAAGCAGAACAAAGGACAAATAAGTGGGGATCCCACTTCATGTTGCAAGGTGTTGGGTAGGGTGGTTGGTAGCCAGGGGCTACGCTAAGATATTGCAAGCGCAATGTTAGGGGTTCGAGTCTCGTGGTCTTCATTTTTGCAAGTGGAGAGGATTTTGATCACATTATCAAGGAAAGAACAAAGGGAATACGTGTGCTTTTCCCATTGTGTGAAGGCACATAGCCCACTTGGAGGGCACATGTTGTGCAAAGGTGCTTGGGATAGAAGGTTTGCATGTTCAAAACCCATTGAGGCCTTTTTGGTAGTTGGACAAGGTATGCACTCACATTGCTAAAGTTTGATTGTTGCATCCAAAAATTGCAAAGGTGGAAATTAATTTTTAATTTCTTAAAGTTTTTTTAATTGGAAATTACATATTTAAAAGGGATTAAAGAGTTATATAAGGGAGATAAAAGGGTATGCAAAGTTTTTTTTTTCTGTTTGATTTTTGAGTGGCTAAAGTTAATAAAAGGATAAATAAGGTGTGCTAAGTGTCTTAGATATTTTGTTGAAATAAAGTTATATTATAAAGTTTGTTTTGAAAGGCGAAATAAGGCATAGTTGATTTTTGATATTTTGACTTGGTGAAATATTTTTGGAAGGAAATATTAGGGATAAATTTTTTTATCTAACCCTTGAGATTGACAAAGAGAGTGATTGTGATTGATATAGGTTTTGAGGTCAAAAATTCATCAAACAAAAGGTATGGGCATATCTTCCTTGTGAGTGGAATATTGTTGGATGTTGTGAATGCTAATTTGGAGTGAAAAGGATTGTTTGATAAGCATTGTTGAGTTTGGTTTTCTGGAAAGAAATTTGATACTATAAACCTTGTTTGATAAGCATTGTTGGAAATATTAAAGTAAGATTTCATATGCTTGAACTAGGGTTTGTAAAAGATCATGAGTATCATTTTTATGTGAAGTTGAGAACTATCTTGAACTAGGGTTTGTAAAATATCATGAGTATCATTGTTATGTGAAGTTGAGAACTATCTTGAACTAGGGTTTGTAAAATATCATGAGTATCATTGTTATGTGATATTTGTTTGATAAGCATTGTTGACTAAGATTTCATTGAGTGATTGGTTGAGTGGAGTTGATTGAGCTTAGTTGATTGGAAGTGTTGGAGTGCTAGTTCAAGTTCTATGAAACAAATTGTTCCTTAATAATTTGAGAAATATTGAAATTGATTGAGTGTGAAACATATTGAGTCTCTAACCATTCTTCATATGTTTCTATGGTAAAGTAAGAGAGATTGAAAGTGATTAATAATTTTTGTGAGTGTGAAGCATATTGAGTATCTAACCATTATCCATATGTTTTTGTGAGATTAAACAAAATTTTGTGTGAAACTTGTTTGTTTAATTGAAGAGGTTTTTTGTGGTAGATTGAGTTGAGTTGTATAAATATTTTATGAAAGCTAGTGGACATATTTGATTTAGTCCTAGAGTGGACTTAAGGACTGAATTAAGTAAGCTTTTGTGAAAGCTTACAATGCAGATTTTAGGTAAGTCTTGGTGAAGACTTGTCAAGCAGATTGGACAAGTTCTAGTGAAGACTTGTTGAGCAGATTTGAGGTAAGTCTTGGTGAAGATTTTTTGGGCAGATTGGACAAGTTCTAGTGAGGACTTGTTGAGAAAATTTGACACAAGTCTTGGTGAAGACTTGTTGAGCATATTGGACAAGCTCTAGTGAGGGCTTGTTGAGAAAATTTGTGCTAGATCGAAAGACTGTGTTTAGTATATATTTGAGGACAAATATTGAGTAGATATGTGCTAGAACGAAGGACAGTGTTTAGTGCAGATTTGACTATAAATATTGAGTAAATTTATGCTATACTGAAGGAATATGTTTAGTGCATATTTGTGCTAGACCAAAGGACTATGTTTAGTATAGATTTGAGGATAGAGATTGAGCATATTTGTGCTAGACCAAATGACTATGTTTAGTGCAAATTTGAGGATAGAGATTACGTAGAATTATGCTAGACCGAAGGACTGTGTTTAGTGTATATTTGAGGATAGAGATTGAGTAAATTTGTGCTAGATCAAAAGAATGTGTTTAGTGCATATTTGAGGAAAGAGATTGAGAAGATTTATACTAGAACGAAGGGCTGTGTTTAGTATAGATTTAATATAGACCTAAGAGCAAGCTTTGGATGTGATAGAGTAGAGGATAATAGTCTCCAGTGGATAGAGATCCATTAGCCAAGGTAGTGAGGATAGATATATTTTGAGTGAGGATAGAGTCTTCAGTGGAGATAGATCCACAATCCAGTACAATGGAGGCAATAGTCTTCTAGAGTATCACCAACCAGAGCAAAGGATAAAGAGTTATCCTATGGATAGATATCCATAAACTTTATTAGGGGATTGGTGTCTCCTTTGGATAGAGGTCCATAAATATTGTAATAGGGAAAGTATTCCCAAGAGATTTGTTGAGAAAATTTTAGTGAAATATTTTCTCTATGGAGTAGCCCACATTGGGTGAACCACATTAAATTGGTGTCTCTATTGTGTGTGGTGATTTATGCATTGCTTTGATTATTATTGTTGATATTGCTATTGATATATTGCATAATATTGTTTGGGAAAGAAAAGTAAAAAGTGATCTTATAATGTTCACCCCCTCTCAGTTTAAGCTTGTGTTCTTAAAATGGTATCAAAGTGGGTTCCTTTGGAAGAGTTTAACAACTTGAAGAAAAAACCTACAAAGAACACAAATGAATTCTTAGAATGGATCCTTAGGGAATTCAACATCATTATTTTATGGAAATAATTATACACTATGAAGCACAAGGATGAAGTTTCATCTAATTGCACTTGGAAAGGAAATATGGGAAGCAGTTGAAAATGGATACACACCACCAGAAACTCCACCTATAGATAAAGATGCAAAGGAAATTTGAAATAAGTTGCAAGGCATATATGAAAGAGATAAAAATGTCAAAAGGGTAAACTTGCAAAATTTCAAGAGAGCATTTGAAGATATAAAAATGAAGGATGAGGAAAACATTGTTGTATATCTACTTCGCATGGATGAGGTTTTTAACTCCATGAAAGGACTTGGGCTTGAAGTTACAGAACATGATGTGTGTGATAATATTCTAAGGTCACTCCCAAAAAGGTTTAGTGAAAATATTTCAACTATAGAAGAGTCGAAAGATATTGATATTTTGACAAGGTATGAATTACATATGATTCTCATAACATTTGAGATAAGAATAAAAGAGGAACCTATTACCCAGAAAGAAGCAGCATTTAAAGCCACTAAGAAGAGTAAGGTTAAGAAGTTAGATTCAAGCAATGAGTCATCCAATTACGAAGAAGTAAATTATAGTGGAAGGAACAAGGACTCAAAAAATTATAAAGGTACGAAATCAGTTAGATGTTTTAAATGTGGAAAATATGGTTACTATGCATCTGATCATCCAGAAGCTAGAAATAGTAGTGGTGATGAAAAAGAGGATCATAAGAACAGGGATGCAGGAAAGCACAGGTACCAAAATAAAAATAAGGATGGACCAGTTACACAAGTAAATAAGTTTTTCCAAAGACATAATAAGAGTTTCTATACAAAAAAGGTAGTTAAGAGCTCAAGTTATAGTGATGATAGTTCCTCAGATAATGATAAATATGAAAAACACAAGCTTATACTGAGAGGGGGGGGTGAATAGTATAAGACCACTTTTTACTTTTTCCTTTATACTTAAAAATAGTAAAGCAATATATCCAAAGCAATATCAAAGCAATGCACAAAGCAATCCACAAAGTGACACAACAATTTACATGGTTCATCCAAAAAACTTTTCTCTAAAATTTATCTCAAAGTTCTTTGGGAAACCTTCCCAATCACAATGTTTATGAGCCTCGGCTCAAAGGAAAAACCTTCCCCAATCTGAATTTATGAGCCTCTGCTCAAAGGAGATACCTTCCCCTACCTCTGCTCTGGCTGGTGATCCTCTAGAAGACCTCTACCTCCGCTGCCATTAGAAAATGGAACTCTATCCACAGAAGACACCTGTCTTCCCTACTCTGGATGGAGACCTCTGTCCTCAACTCTATCACCTCAAAACTGGTCCTTGAATTTGCACTAAACATAGTCCTTCGGTCTAGCACAAATGTCCTCATCCTCTGTCTTTGATCAACACCAAACACAGTCCATCGGTCTGGCACAAATCTGTCCTTAGGTTCTTCTCATAGAACCAATGTACCTCTATCCTCAAGTTCTCTAATAGAACCAATGCACCTCTGTCCTAAACCTGCTCACAAGTCCCCACAGGAGCCTGTCCAAAACCTGCTCACAAGTCCTCAATGGAACCTATCCAAAACCTGCTCACAAGTTTATCAAGAAAACTTGCTTGGCATGAACCCACAAAGAGAATGGTTAGAGACCCAATGTGATTCATCCACCTCATAGAAGCATAAAGAGAATTGTTAGAGACTCAATATGTTCTATACTTAACTCCCAATCTCAATCTCAACTCAATCTCAAATCTCAAAAGAATAAGATAGATGTAGTATGCTTTTCTCAAGAACATGAAATACAACCCAACAATTGCCAACCATGCAATATCTCATATAACAATGATACTCATGTTCTTTCCAACAACCAATATCTTTTCTCAACCAATTAGGGCTTCAACAACAATGCTTAAAGACAAGGTTTAACCAACATCATTCAACTCAACATTAACCTTGAAGCATTCAACCAATCATCACAAGAAAAGGAAACAAGTAGAAATCCTTTTCCCTCCAAATATATTTGAACAAAACAGCCACCAACACAATATCACCAAATGCATAGAATAACTTGTTCAAATCAACTCAATGGAGTAAGCCCAATATCATGTATCAAGTAAAGCATTAACTTGATCAACACAACCACTATGGAAGCACTCATCCATCAATATCAAAATAGCCAACTAAGGGTTTCACCAACTCAAAGCAAGTAGCAAGACTCACAATCATAAACCCTAGTGCACAATGCTTCCACTATCTCAAACCATAATTATGCATTCACCAAAAATCTCATCAATGATAACAATGCATAAGTAGTCTTCAACAAACCAGAAATTAGGATTTACACCCAACCAAAGGAAACCTTGTTGAAAACCTTTTCACTCCAATCTTATTTCAGGAATAACATACACCACTCATACTCATAAGAAGAATGTTCCCATACCTTATTGAAGTGAAGGAACCCCTTTGGAAATCTGCCACCATCACAACTTTCTTTTGCCAATCTTCACAAGGGTTAGTAGATCACAAGATAATCAACATTATTCTACCTTTCAATAATCATCACCACATATTTAATTTCACAACTCCCTTATCTCTCCTAAAACCACTTGTACCATAAAATAACATAAAATATTACACAACCCATAACAAGCTTTAATGTAAATATATTTTCCTTCACCTTATAACTCCCTAAGTGAATGTGTATGTCATAACATAATTTAATTAATTGAAACACCTTATGACTCCCTACACGAGTGCATACCACACATCAAAAATTATTTTAATTAAAACCTTATGACTCCCTCATAAGATGTAGACCACAATACATTAATAACGAAGCACTTTATGACATACCTTAACCTTGTGAATTTATCGGGCAACTTAGCGCAGGTTTAAAAACATTCCTTGGTGTGAAGTTTTAAAACAACCCTCGGCACGTGGATCACACACCCCTTGCACGGAATTCAAAACACTCCTCGGCACACATGTCCATTTATTTTGAAACCCTCTACAAAAGCTTGCTCTACATTCTGTGCGACCATCAATTTTTGTATCATAGAAATACGTGCGCAGAGTTTCACTCAATCCACCGAGTATCTTAGAATTTCGTCATTATGCAAGGTGCCTTCATACTTCGCGTCGCATATTTCGACTAACCATTTTTACCACAAATATTAATCACGCTAATATTGTTTTGCTTCTCCGCTCGCAAGAACAATATCGAGAATTGCTCGTTGATTAATATCAAAACACCCACTCTCTTATTAATGAATTCCATAGCCACATTTTATATGCACTGCGATGCATTACCACCACGTCGGCAATACTTTAATTTAATTTTAAAATATTAATTTAAATTTTAAATAAAATTTAAACTAAATATTAAAATTAAATATCTTCGTCACTGGGGCACCTTTTTCAACGAAACGAAGAGCCAATTTGGGTTTTAAGAAAAACCCATTTCAAATCTGTTGTCCATGGTTTTAAATAAAACCTTTTATTTTAAACCCTTCCGCTTCTTGACATCAATGACAACATCAACACTTGAGCAAAGGCAATGTACCCAAGGTACCCAAAATTGCCAACAATCTCCCCCTTTGTCATTGATGGCAAAACTTTACTAAAAACACATCTTCAAGAGCCAAAACTGAAATCACTCTCTTTGAAGTTTTGCTCCCCCTGTCTTGAAGCTTTCCTCTTCACTTGAAGCTCTCCCCCTTACTCATATTTCTCCCCCTTTGTCATCAATGGCAAAGGGCCACCTTTAGGGCTCGAAACTAAGAATGAGCCTCTTAGCTTAGTCTCTCCCCCACCTCCTATTGAGGTGATTAGTTCTGGGATGGGAGTAAAACTCCCATTAGGCACTGATCATCATCAGCATCTATAACTTCCTTGCTAGGCCTTCTCTTGAACTCTTTGTCCATATTCCTATTCCTGTCATTGTTCTGATCCTTGGACCTGATCATGCCACTGTTCCTGTTCTTGTATTCTGGAATTTTAGCTCTACACTGTCTAGCTATGTGTCCTTCATTGTTGCACTTGTAGCAAGTAACAAAGTTATTTCTTTGAGGCATACCTGTTCTTTGAATCCACCTGTTCTGACTAACCCTGTTTTGACCAAACCTGTTTCTGATATTTGCCTTGCAGAAAATTGCTTTATGCCCAAACTAATTGCAAGAGTAGCAATACCCATAAAATAAATCACCACTTTTGAAACTATTATTTACCTTCTTCACCTGAGCCATGCAATGTACAGCCATGTGACCAAACCTGTGACAAGCAAAACATCTGCCTTGAAACTTTCCTTTATTTGACTTCTTAGGTCCTGAAAACTTCTCCTTCTTCTCATTTCGAAATTTATTTTCTGTTTCTAATTCACTATACTCAAGCACCTTAGATTCTAACTCATTCTTGAGTTCTTGTGCATTAGCCATAGAGACATCAAGACTTTATATAAGTTCATATCTCTCCATACAACATTCATCTAACTTATCCTTGAGTCTAGCATTCTTCTTTCTTTCCTTTTTCAAAATGCTAAGAGCATTTGTAAGTTCACATTCAAGATCCTCTATTTGATTGCACTTTGAATTATCAAGGCCTTTTTCAGATTTCTTATCACTAGAGGTGCTACCCTTTTCAAAAACCATACATGCATCTTCCTTATCATTTTCGGAAGCATCCTCATACATACTAACAACCAATTCATTATTTGTGCAATCATCCTCAAGGTGACCAAAATTTCCACATCTAAGACATTTCATGATAATGAATCTATGTTTTGGTCCTTCCTTTTTTTTTGATATGAACACTATCTCATTTTCATTATCACTTGAAGAACTTTCACTATCACTACTAGAACACTTACTTGCTTTGTCTAGGTAGAAGCTTTTCTTGTGTTTGTGAGAATACCTCTTTCCTTGATTGTTGTGCTTATCTTTGTTTTTCCTATGATGCTTATGCCTTTCAGAATCCTTGCTCTTACAATCCTGTTTATCTTCATCACTTTCATCCTTGGCAACAGTACAGTTAGTAGCATAATGACCAAACTTTCCACAATTGAAACATCTTACATTCTTCATACTTTTGTGCTTTCTAAGGAACTTGCCTTTCTTGCTGTAATATGCCTCTTCATCACCAGAAGACTCGTCACTCTCTTGAAGTTGTTTACCTTTGGAGTTCTTGGTAGTCTTGAAATTTGCCTCCTTCTTAACATCAACCTTCACTTGAGTTCTCAACTCAAATGCTGCAAGTATACTATGGAGCTCATTTTTTTTCAACTTATCCAAGTCTTTAGCTTCCTCAATAGCAGAAATCTTTTCACTAAATCTATTAGGAAGAGATCTTAAAATCTTATCACAAATATCATTTTCAGCAAGCTCAAGACCTAAGTCTTTCATGGAGTTAACAACTTCATCCATACGAAGCATGTAGTCACTAATATTTTCATCATCATTCATTTTGAGTTGTTCAAACATACCTTTGAAGTGTCTCAACTTGGCCTTTCTCGACATTTGTATCACTTGTATGAACCACCTTCAACTGATTCCACATTTCACTAGGCTGTCTTGCAGGTGAATCACTTTGGTGCGATCTACTTTCTGTAAGCCTTTCAATATTGCATTCATTTCTTTTGAATTGTTGTGATGTAGGAGCCTTTCTTCTTTAGTATTAGGACCATGTTCAGGAATAGTGTACTCATCTTCAATCACTTCCCAAACCTCATTCCCAGGTGCCATTAGATGAACCTTCATCCTTGCACTCCAAAGACCAAAATACGACCCATCAAGAATAGGTGCTGCATTGCCACTTGAATGATCCATTATGTTCTTTACTAGCTTTTCCTTCAAGATATTAAACTTTTCGAAGGAACCTGGATCTGATACCAATTGAAGAACACAAGCTTATACTGAGAGGGGGGGGTGAACAGTATAAGACCGCTTTTTACTTTTTCCTTTATACTTCAAAATAGTAAATCAATATATCCAAAGCAATATCAAAGCAATGCACAAAGCAATCCACAAAGTGACACAACAATTTACATGGTTCATCCACAAAACTTTTCTCTAAAAGTTATCTCAAAGTTCTTTGGGAAACCTTCCCAATCACAATGTTTATGAGCCTCGGCTCAAAGGAGAAACCTTCCCCAATCTGAATTTATGAGCCTCTACTCAAAGGAGATACCTTCCCCTACCTCTGCTCTGGCTGGTGATCCTCTAGAAGACCTTTGCCTCCGCTGCCCTTAGCAAATGGAACTCTATCCATAGAAGACACCTGTCTTCCCTGCTCTAGCTGGAGACCTCTGCCCTCAACTCTATCACCTCAAAACTGGTCCTTGAATTTGCACTAAACACAGTCCTTCGGTCTAGCACAAATGTCCTCATCCTCTGTCTTTGATCAGCACCAAACATAGTCCATCGGTCTGGCACAAATCTGTCCTCAGGTTCTTCTCATAGAACCAATGTACCTCTGTCCTCAAGTTCTCTGATAGAACCAATGCACCTCTGTCCTAAACCTGCTCACAAGTCCCCACAGGAACCTGTCCAAAACCTGCTCACAAGTCCTCAATGGAACCTGTCCAAAACCTGCTCACAATTTTATCAAGAACACTTGCTTGGCATGAACCCACAAAGAGAATGGTTAGAGACCCAATGTATTCATCCACCTCATAGAAGCATAAAGAGAATTGTTAGAGACTCAATATGTTCTATACTTAACTCCCAATCTCAATCTCAACTCAATCTCAAATCTCAAAAGAATAAGATAGATGTAGTATACTTTTCTCAAGAACATGAAATACAACCCAACAATTTCCAACCATGCAATATCTCATATAACAATGATACTCATGTTCTTTCCAACAACCAATATCTTTTCTCAACCAATTAGGGCTTCAACAACAATGCTTAAAGACAAGGTTTAACCAACATCATTCAACTCAACATTAACCTTGAAGCATTCAACCAATCATCACAAGAAAAGGAAACAAGTAGAAATCCTTTTCCCTCCAAAGATATTTGAACAAAACAGCCACCAACACAATATCACCAAATGCATAGAATAACTTGTTCAAATCAACTCAATGGAGTAAGCCCAATATCATGTATCAAGTAAAGCATTAACTTGATCAACACAACCACTATGGAAGCACTCATCCATCAATATCAAAATATCCAACTAAGGTTTTCACCAACTCAAAGCAAGTAGCAAGACTCACAATCATAAACCCTAGTGCACAATGCTTCCACTATCTCAAACCAGAATTATGCATTCACCAAAACTCTCATCAATGATAACAATGCATAAGTAGTCTTCAACAAACCAGAAAATAGGATTTACACCCAACCAAAGGAAACCTTGTTGAAAACCTTTTCACTCCAATCTTATTTCAGGAATAACATACACCACTCATACTCATAAGAAGAATGTGCCCATACCTTATTGAAGTGAAGGAACCCCTTTGGAAATCTGCCACCATCACAACTTTCTTTTGCCAATCTTCACAAGGGTTAGTAGATCACAAGATAATCAACATTATTCTACCTTTCAATAATCATCACCACATCTTTAATTTCACAACTCCCTTATCTCTCCTAAAACCACTTGTACCATAAAATAACATAAAATATTACACAACCCATAACAAGCTTTAATGTAAATATATTTTCCTTCACCTTATAACTCCCTAATTGAATGTGCACGTCATAACATAATTTAATTAATTGAAACACCTTATGACTCCCTACACGAGTGCATACCACACATCAAAAATTATTTTAATTAAAACCTTATGACTCCCTCATAAGACGTAGACCACAATACATTAATAACGAAGAACTTTATGACATACCTTAACCTTGTGAATTTATCGCGCAACTTAGCGCATGTTTAAAAACATTCCTTGGTGCGAAGTTTTAAAACAACCCTCAGCACGTGGATCACACACTCCTTGCACGGAATTCAAAACACTCCTCGGCACACACGTCCATTTATTTCGAAACCCTCTACAAAAGCTTGCTCTACATTCTGTGCGACCATCAATTTCCGTATCATAGAAATACATGCGCAGAGTTTCACTCAATCCATCGAGTATCTCAAAATTTCGTCATTATGCAAGGTGCCTTCATACTTTGCGTCGCATCTTTTGACTAACCATTTTTCCCACAAATATTAATCACGCTAATATTGTTTTGCTTCTCCGCTCGCAAGAACAATATCGAGAATTGCTCGTTGATTAATATCAAAACACCCACTCTCTTATTAATGAATTCCATAGCCACCTTTTATATGCACTGTGATGCATTACCACCACGTCGGCAATACTTTAATTTAATTTTAAAATATTAATTTAAATTTTAAATAAAATTTAAACTAAATATTAAAATTAAATATCTTTGTCACCGAGGCACCTTTTTCAACGAAACGAAGAGCCAATTTGGGTTTTAATAAAAACCCATTTCAAATCAGTTGTCCATGGTTTTAAATAAAACCTTTTATTTTGTCTGCCTTGGTTTTCACAAAAACCCTTCCGCTTCTTGACATCAATGACAACATCAACACTTGAGCAAAGGCAATGTACCCAAGGTACCCAAAATTGCCAACAAAATATGAAGTTCTATTTTTGGAAAAATAAAAAGAAGTGGTTATGAAAAGGTCACCAATAATCCTCAAGTATTTTAGATGTGGTAAATTTGGTCATCTTGAAGATAGTTGTACAAGGAATGGATTCAATTTCAGTGATGATGAATATGAAGATACACTTGAAGGACCAGAATAGAATCTTCTTATGATAATAGAAGAAGGAAGTACTTCAAGTAGAAAAGAGTCAAAAAAGAATGAATATGTTTTCAAAGGTAAACAAATAGAGGAAGAATCAGAGAAAGGATACGTTGATCTTGAGGGTGAGCTTATTCATGCCCTTGATGCATTAAGGGAGGTAATAAAGCAAAACTCAAAACTCAAGCTTAAATTTCAAGAATGTGATTAAGAGAAAGGAAATCTTATAGAGGATCTAACCAAATAAATTGCTAAGACAAGGAGGTTCAAAGAGAAGTTAGAAACAAAGGTTTTAGAATGTGAAAGGCTAGAGCATGAGGTAGCTTTACTAAGGAAGGAATTAAAAGAGTCCAAGTCTAAGTTGCACAAGTTTGGAAGAAGCTCAAAAAATTGTGGATAATATTATCAAGGTACAAAGATCTTTGTCAAATAGGATAGGTCTTGGTTTTGAATAGGTACAAATAAAACAAGGAGAGGAGTCAATATCAAGCTCTAAAGAAGAAGAAAATTTAGAAGAAGAGAGTGTAAGAGAGAGTGAGACTTCTGAGGATGAGTTGGATAATAGAAATTTCAACAAGGAAATGAACAATGCACAAATAAGGAACATATGGAACAAAAAGCAACACAGGGTAGAAGAGACTAAGAGACCAATGAGGTCAAGGCAAGGCAGTTTCAATAGATGATGCTTCTCATGTCACAGGTTTGGGAACAAAGCTAAATAGTGCAAGACACATGGAAAACAAGAATATGGAAGTTTTAGAAACATGTAGCTTTTTCAATGGTATTGCTACTCTTGTAATCAGTTTGGTCACAAGACAATGAATTGTAGGATTCATGATAGGAATGGATATGGTTTCACCAGGAGAAACCCCAAGATATTTGTACCTTAAATTAATAACAACATTAAGTGTTATAAGTGCAATAATGATGGACATACAACAAAGTGGTGTAGAGAAAAAAATCCAGAGATAGGTAGGAACATGAATAGTTCGAGGAATCAAAAGGATCAGATGAAGAGGAAAGTGGACAAAGGTAAATATCAGTGCTTGTTGGGAGTGTAAATACTCTAACTTCATAATTAACCACCTCAAGAGAAGTTTGGAGAGGGGCTAAGCTAAGATTTTCATTCTTAGCCCCAAGCCCCAAATATGACCCTTTGCCATTGATGACAAAGGGGGAGATATTTGTGTTAGGGGGAGAGCATTCATTCAGGGAGAGCAACTTCTCAAGGGGAGCAGAATAGAAAAAGGTAAAGGAAATGATAAAAGGAAAATGGGTTGCCATCAATGACAAAGGGGGAGATTATTGGAAATATGAGAAGGTTTTATTGTCATTGATGTCAAGATTCAATTTTAGTAAGCAAGACAAAAGGAAGGATGTCAAGAGTCAGTTCCAGTAAGTAGTGTAAGAAAAATATTGCTTCTAGACATAAGGAAAATAATATTATAATGTCCCTAATTATGATATTCAAGGTGGTTAGATGAGGTCTAAAGAGCAATAGGAAGGCCCAAGAAAAATAATATTATAATATTTTATTATAATATTAAAGGTCTAAGGTTAAGACCTAAAGATTAAATTAATTATAAATTAATTATAATAATTTCATTATAAATTAATTTATAATTTAATTTGATTAAATCTAAGAGTTATTAAATTAATTATAAGTTAATTATAATAATTTAATTATAAGTTAGTTTATAATTTAATTTAAATAACCCTAAAGGTTAGGGTTATAAGGGCATAAAAAATTAATTAGTTCAAATTAAAATCGAATTGAAAAAGGTAATTGATATTTTGAGCATATAACATATTGCATATAATAAGGGGCAAGTTTCATTCAAATTATTATCCATAGAAACTCATGCACAAAGAGGATAGAAATAATCACGTGTGTTTTGAAAGGTTTAAGGAAGCAGAACAAATGACAAATATGTGGGGAGCCAACTTCACATTGCTAGGTGTTGGGTAGAACGGTTGGCAACTGTGGACTGCACTAAGATATTACAGGTGTAAGGTTAGGGGTTCTAGTCTCGTGGTCTTCATTTTTGCAAGAAAATAGGATTTTGACTGTGCCATCATGGAAGGAACAAAGGGAAGGCTTGTTACATGGAGGCATGTAGCCCACTTGGTGGGCACACACTGTGCAAAGGAACTTGGGATAGAAGGTTTACGTGTTCAAAACCCATCGAGGTATTTTTGGTTGTTGGACAAGGTATGCACTCATGTTTCTAAGGTTTGATTGTTGCATCCAAAAATTACAAAGGTGGAAATTCATTTTTAATTTCTTAAAGTTTTTTAATTGGAAATTGCATATTTAAAAGGGATTAAAGAGTTATATAAGGGATATAAAAGGGTATTCAAAGCTTTATTTTTATGTTTGATTTTTGAGTGGTTAAAGCTAATAAAAGGAGAAGCAATATGTGCCAAGAGTGTTAGATATTTTGTTGAAATAAAGTTATATTATAAAGTTTGTTTTGAACGGAGAAATAATGCATAGTTGATTTTTGATATTTTGACTTGGTGAAATATTTTTGAAAGGAAATATTAAGGACAAATTTTTGTTAACTAACGCTTGAGATTGGCAAAGAGAGTGATTGTGATTGAGATAGGTTTTGAGGAAAAAACTTCATCAAAAAAAAGGTATGGGCATATCTTCCTTGTGAGTGGAGTATTTTTTGATGTTGTGAATGCTAAGTTGGAGTGAAAAATATTTTTTGATAAGCATTGTTGAGTTTGGTTTTCTGTAATGAAAGTTGATACTAGAAACCTTGTTTGATAAGCATTGTTGTAAATATTGAAGTAAGCTTTCATATGCTTGAACTAGGGTTTGTGAAATATCATGAGTATCATTTTTATGTGAATTTGAGAACTATCTTGAACTAGGATTTTTGAAAGATCATGAATATCAATGTTATGTGAAGTTGAGAACTATATTGAACAAGGGTTTGTGAAAGATCATGAGTATCATTGTTATGTGAAGTTGAGAACTATATTGAACAAGGGTTTGTGAAATATCACGAGTATAATTATTATGTGAGGTTTATTTGATAAGCATTTTTTACTAAGCTTTCATTGAGTGATTGGTTTAGTGGAGTTGATTGAGATTAGTTGATTGGAAGTGTTGGAGTGTAGTTCAATTTCTGTGAAACAAATTGTTCCTTACTAATTTGAGAAAGATTGAAAGTGATTGAGTGTGAAACATATTGAGTCTCTAACCATTCTTCATATTTTTATGTGGTAAAGTAAGATATATTGAAAGTGATTGAGAATTTTTGTGAGTGTGAAGCATATTGAGTCTCTAACCATTCTCCATATGTTTCTGTGATATTAAAAAATATTATGTGTGAAACTTGTTTGTGTGATTGAAGAGGTTTTTTGTGATAGATTGAGTTGAGTTGTATAAAGCTTTTGTGAAATCTAGTGGACAAATTTGAGTTAGTCCTAGAGTGGACTTAAGGACTGAGTTGAGTAAGATTTTGTGGAAGCTTACAATGTAGATTTGAGGTAAGTCTTGGTGAAGACTTGTTGAGCAAATTGGAAAAATTCTAGTGAAGACTTGTTGAGCAGATTTGAGGCAAGTCTTGGTGAAGACTTATTGAGCAAATTGGACAAGTTCTAGTGAGGACTTGTTGAGTATATTTGAAGCAAGTATGGGTGAAGACTTGTTGAGTATGTTGGACAAGCTCTAGTGAGGGCTTGTTGAGCAGATTTGTGCTAGACCAAAGAATTGTGTTTAGTATAGATTTGAGAACAAATATTGAAAAAATTTGTGCTATACCAAAGGACTGTGTTTAGTAAAAATTTGAGGACAAAGATTTAGCAAATTTGTGCTAGACTGAAGGACTATGTTTAGTGCAGATTTGAGGACATATATTGAGCAGATTTGTGCTAGATCGAAAGATTATGTTTAGTGTAGATTTGAGAATAGAGATTGAGCAGATTTGTGCTATATCGAAGGACTATGTTTAGTGTAGATTTGAGGATAGAGATTGAGTATATTTGTGCTAGATCGAAGGATTGTGTTTAGTATAGATATGAGGATAGAGATTGAGTAGATTTGTGCTAGACTAAATTACTATGTTTAGTATAGGTTTCAGGATAGATATTGATAAGATTTGTGTTAGATCAAAGGACTGTGTTTAGTACAAATTTGATAAAAAGCTGAGAGTAAGATTTGGAGATGATAGAGTAAAGGAAAGTAGTCTCTAGTGGATAGATATCCATTAGCTAGGGCAATGAGGACAAATATATTCTAAGTGAGAACAAAATATTTAGTGGAGAGATATCCATAAGCCAGTGTAGTGGAGGTAGTAGTCTTCTAGAGGATCACCAACTAGAACAAAGGAGAAGGAGTTCTCATGTGGATAGATATCCATGAACTTGATTAGGGGATTGGTGTCTCCTTTGGATAGAGATCCATAAATATTGTAATAGGGAAAGGATTCTCAAGATATTTGTTGAGAAAATTTTAGTGAAATATTTTCTCCATGGAGTAGCCCACATTGGGTGAACCACGTTAAATTGGTGTCTCTATTATGTGTGGTGATTTGTGCATTGATTTTATTACTATTGTTGATATTTCCATTGATATATTGCATAGTATTATTTAGGAAAGAAAAGTAAAAAATGGTTTTATATTGTTTACGCCCCCTCCTAGTATAAGCTTGTGTTATTCATACATGTGAATAAATTGTCCAAGCTACTTACTCTTAGGCTCAAAAAATCATCCTATCCTCTTCTCATGTTGAGCTTACATATGAAAGCAAGATCTAGTAAGCCTTGAGCTAGTACATTCATACCTAAATTCTTGGTATTCAATAATAAAAAGGTTATATTGTTCCCTTATATACAAATAAAATTCAAGATACTAGGGGATTTACTAACCTCCTAAGGGACTATGAATTGAAGTTAGCAAGTCACACCATATCTCCTAAACATAAAAGGGCTAAGCTTGGGGAACCCTATTAAGAATATTTAACTAGTTACACTTGGTAAAGGTAGAAGAGGTTAGGTTTTATGATCCCCTTAATGATAAGTAGCTTGAAGCAATTGCCATGGGGAAGGACTTACAAGATATAGAAATAAATCTAATTTTGCATACTTTAATGATATCACCTATGATAGTGTCATTCACCATACTAGTAGGAGTGGGATCTACTCAAGTGGATCAACAAATAGGGGTTACACACATAGAAATAACAAATGATCCATTGGCAATATACAAGATGTTGGTTCAAGTTCAAGAGAAGATAGTAGAATCTTTGTACAAATACAAAAGAGAGTTACTCATAGAAATATAGGAATTATTGGTAAGGCTTAAGGAGTATTAAGAAAATGGTTTAGAAAATATGATAGAATCCCCACCACCATCTCCTCATGTGATAATTCAAAAGGAAAAACCCAATAAAATTGTTAGGAGGATTGATTGTTCTGTATTTATTGAGAGATACAATATAAAGGTGTATTTGTGACTACAAAAATAATTGAAGACCTTGGCTTGTTAATTCAAGAATAGCACCACTATCATTGTATTAGTATAGGGTATGAATATTGTCTTGGAGATAATAGATAATAAGGTAGCCTTAACAAAATATAGTTTTTAGCAATTTGATGAACACTATGAGGAGATACATGAAAAGGTCACTATCCAAGATGATACGATGTATCACTACTCTCAAGAGTTATTAAAGTATCAATGTTCCTTAGAGAGAGTTCTAACTACGATGATTTTATCAATGAGATGAAATCTTGGGAGAACTAAATCAATCTAAAATTTGGATAGGTCTATGCCAATATTTCTGTTCTACCAATAATATTTCCTTTAAATTCTTTAAGTTCTTACCAAGGTTTTAAGGAAATATTATCGTCATTGTCGAAGAGCACCTTAAAGACTTTATGAATGCCATTGATAATATTGAAGTAGATTAAGGAGATGTACTTATTAGGTTATTCTTTCAAAACTTAGAGAAATATGTTTGACGATGGTTTAATAGCCTTACAAACCAGTCTATCCTTTATTTTCAAACCATGGAAGAAGTTTTTTTAGGAAATATGGGGAAATAAATAATAAGTAGTTCTTGTTAAAAGATTTGGCTACCATGATGAAAAATATAATTAATTTATGCAATATTTCAATAAAAAATCACTAAGATCAGAAACAAAAACCTTGTAGGAATAAGGGAAAATGATAGACAATCTATTTGTTTTTACAAAAATTCCTTTATTGGTGATTTTAATTATGAATTAAGGAAAATATAAACAAATACCATTGATTAGTGCATGGACATGGCCATAAATATAGAAATAAACATGATATATAGCAACAAAATTAATCCTTATTCCATCGAGCCTAAATTTCCTAAAAGAAAGCTAAAAAAATTAGAGTTCACTATTCCTAAGAAACTAGAGCATGATCGAATCAATAATATAGCGAGCCAATAAAATTCAATAACTAAAATGTCTACCACTATAAATAATAGACTAACTATAATAGAAAGTGATAAATAGAATAACTTTGATTATTCATAGTTTTAGAGTGACAATAGACACCAAGGTGATATTAAGGGTCCACTTAGGAGAAATTTCAATAGAAACTAGAATAAAAATGGTTCTAGTGAAGGAAAGAAAAATTAGAATGGAAATAAAAATATTTAAATTATGTTCCTATTCCCATCTATTTAAACAACATAGCCTCAAAATATCATTTCTATTGTTTTTCCTATAATTCCTAACACATTTCTACTGATTGTGGCATTTATTTGAGTTTATGTTCTAACATTGAAATTAAAAATGAACCCGATGAAGATATCAAGATTAATTTGTGTTGTAGTGATGAATATGAGGCTATAGAAGTGGAGTAAAATAAATATATATATATATATATATATATATATATATATATATATATATATATATATATATATATATATGCTATGAATCATTGGCATAAAGCTCTAGTCCTTAAGGATGCACAAGTTATGGATAAGTCATCTAACACTAGATTTGAGAGAATGAAACAAAGCAAGATTGTCCCCATAGTAGAAGAGGTAGAAGCATTAGAAATAATACATACCATAAACCTTAGGAACAAAATAGTAGGGGATAGGACTGACAAAAGGTCTATAACTAAGAATAATGGATAGAATAGGCAAAATAAGTTTACCCTAGAAGAAAGAACCATAGGGAAAATAACTCAAAAAAGGTTAAATCATATGAAATATCAAGTCATTCCTAAGGATTCTAATATTAAAAAAAAAAGAATTAAAATAAAATAAAAATAATTGGTTAACCAAGATCCTGGGAAGGTAATTGATGTCAAGAAATATTAGTTTGATGTTGGCCTCAAAATTGCTAAATAAAAAGGTAACATTACTTTTGGGTAATTGATGACAATCCCTAAGTACAAATACCAAGTTTGCAAAGCCTTCAAGTTGGTTGACGAGTAAAAAAAACAACAAAATAGTCCCTTCGATCTAGAGAATAATAAGGTCAAAATCACATTCATAGTAAGGCCATTTTATATTTCTTGGAGATAAACATCAGACTCTGGTGATTAGTATGTTATTCATAATTATATGCTCGATAGTGGTGCTTCAACTAATGTAATTTAAATGCATATAATTGACTAATTAAGCTTGAATTATGTGAAAAACCACCCTCCTATCTCTATGATGGATAACAAGAAGGTACCATGTGTTGGCATCATAACTAGGTTGCTTTTCTTCTTAGACCAATACCCCAAGAAAGGTGTAGTTATGGATGTTGTAGTCATGGATGTAGATCCATTGTTTTATATTTTTCTATCTAGGAATTGGGTTGAACAACTAGGAGGTATAATCCAACTAGATTGGTCATATTCCACTATCTGCATGCAAGGAAAATAATAAGCAATTCTAAGGATACAACCATTTAATTAAATATTATGTTGAACTAAGAAAGCATGATGAGAGTATGGTCAATGTTGTGAATTTTATTGAAGAGAAAGAGTTGGAAGTGTATTCTATTTAGCATTCACCTTTCTTGATCAAATTCCTTGATGCTAAGGATATGAATCTAAAATTGAAAACCAAAGTAGACGTGGAAGCTAATAAGATTTTGACCACTACATTATGTACTATGACTTTCAATGGTTCAAAATCATAAATTGGAGCAACGGATGAAGTGATATTGACTAACATCAATGTCAACTATCTTAGTATTACTTGAGTTCTCTTACACAAACAATGTTGTTGAATATGAGACTTTGTTGTTAGGTCTTAGAAAAGAAAAATGAGCTAGGTATAAATTATTTGATAGCTAGTGGGGATGCCAAACTCAAATATGGTAGATTAAAGAGAATAATCAAACCAAAAACCCTATATTGAAATAGTACATAAGCCATACTAGATGAAATTCACATGTTCTTGGAACTCAACTTGAAATATATTCCTAGAGAGGAAAACCATGATGCTAACTTGTTGGCTATAAATGCTTCTAGTGTTAATTGTAAAGAGATATACTTTTTATGTGGATAATTTCCCCACCATATGTATTTATAAACCATCTATCCTAGATAATATCGTGTACTTAAATTTTTTTTAAGATGATATCAACATTATTGATTTCATGACTCTTTAGAATGAGTTTTTTGGCATCATATGTGATGAACAAGATGAATAAAAACTAAAATATATCATTTGGGAGCCTACAAAGGTCATACAACTAAATATGAAAATAATTCCTAGAGGCTTCATGTCTTTAGAAATTTTGTTTGATGATTTTTATAAGGCTTAAAACCATTTTCAAGAGTTTTAATAAGAAGATATAAATATTGGAATAGAGGAAGAGCCAAAAATTGTAAAGGTTAATAAGGCCTTATCAAAAGCTAAAAAACAACAATATGCAATTTTTCTAAAGAAAAACAAAAATGTTTTTTCCTAGTGTTATGGTGACCTAAGGATATTCAAAATTGATGTCATGACCCATATCATTCCTCTCAAATAAGGTGCCAAACATTTTAGGAAAAAAAACTAAGTTTAATCCGACTTTGCACCTAGTCATGCAAAAAGAAGTTAAAAAAATATTGGATGCAAAAATAATAATGAAAGTAATTTTATCTTCCTAGATCTCTAATTTGGTCTTAGTCAAAAACAAAAATGGTGATATCATACTTTGTGTTGATTTCCAAAACCTAAATAAGAGCTCATTAATGGATAATTATCAAGTCTCTAATCTAGAATAACTACTTCAAGCTATTGTTGGGGTATCTAGAATGTCTTTTTTCGATGGTTTTTAGGGTACAACCATATCTTGGTCAATCAAAAGATAAATACAATATGCCTTTTACTACATCTTGGGGAAACTTAGACTACCTAAGAATACCTTTTGGTCTTATGAATGGAGGAATTTTTTTTTAGAGAGTAATGGACCTTTCTTTCAATGTTTTTATATTTAAAATAGTTGTTTGTCTTGATGACATAACAATGTTCTTTGAGTCTTCTACAAACCACTTTTTACATTTGACAAATGTGTTTGATAAATGTAAATAATTTTGCATCTCTCTGAACCCAAAGAAATACATATTTGGAGCAACTCAAGGAAAATTTCTTGGACATGTTATCTCTAAGGACAATAAAAGTATTGATCCTCAAAGAACAAAAGCAATATCTAAAATCCCACCTCCAAAGAACCTAAAAGGGGTACACTCTTTCTTTGGTAAAATCAACTTTGTTAGAAGATTTATCCTAGACTTTTTTGAGATTGTCAAGCCTATTAATGACATGATCAAGAAGCAAGGAGATATCAAGTGGACTGAAGAAAACACTAGGTACTTTGTAAAAATTAGAGAAGCTATTACTCAAACCCAAGTGCTAACAGATTTTGATTATTCTAAAATCTTTCAATATTTTTCCTTCACTTTTTAAGTACTATTGCTATAGTGTTGTATCAAAAATATGAAGAAAATAATGAGCAACCAATTGCTTTCATGAGCACTAGGTTGAAACAAGATCAACTGAAGTACATAATGATAGGAAAATAGGTTTATGATCTTATTAAGGCATTAGATCATATAAAAATAAATTTTGGGTCAAATAAGGTGATAGATCATATCCATTACATTACCATAAAGGATAGATTCATCCAAGTAGAACCATCAGGTAATTCTACCAAGTGGATGGTAAAATTATTACAATATGATGTTGAGTTCAAAGCAATTTATATTATAAGAGGATAGGATTAGCAAAGTACATGGAAAACAAAGAGGTTGAGCTTATGAATACCACTATGATATTTTATGAGGAGTAGAAGGTAATTATGATTAATAAATATAATTTCAAGTGGTATGGTGGCATCATTTTCCACCTCCAAAATCTATCCTTCCCAAGAAATATGCCCAAGAGTAAGAAAATTTCAATCAAACAATTAGCCCAGAGCTATCACTTCCATAATGGTAGACTATATTGGAAGCATCTAAATGGGGTACTACTACTTTGCATATTTGAAAAGTAAGTTAACTAAATTCTAGAAGAACACCATTATAACTTATATGGAGGTCACTTTGCACCTAAAACCACAACTCACAGAATAATGGGAGCTAGTTTTCACTAGCCTTCATTTTTCAAGGATGTATATTAGTTTGTAATAAGTTGTCATAGTTGCCAATTTTTTGTGGGAAATAAAAATTTATCTACCATGCCATTGAAGCCAATAGTAATTGATACTCCATTCATTCAGTGGGGGTTGGATATCATTAGATAAATTAATCCTAATTCTTATATATGTCACATATTGTTAATAACAACCACAAACTATTTTACCAAATGGGTAGAGGCAACACTAATCAAGAGATCAATAAGTAAAGTATTGATCAAATTCATTGAAGATAACATTATGATAATATTTGGAGTTCCAAAATAATTAGTCATCGATAATGGAAAATACTTTAAAATCCTTAAAAATGATCTATTTATGTGTAAAATATGTCATAGAACTCTCCAGTTTCTCAAACTATTAACCTTAAGGAAACGATTTAGTAGAGTCTTCAAATAAGAACCTGATCACTAGGATCAAGAGAGCATTAGGAAATAATAAAATAAGTTGGGAATATGAACTAATATTTGCTCTCTAGGCTGATATTTTTCAAGAAGGGCATAGGTAAATCCCCTTATGAGATTATCTATGGAGAATAAGCCCTACTACCTCCTCATCTAGAATGCCACGCTCTATATTTACTTTTTCCAGATCATAAGAATCTGGTTCTTCAAAGAATACTAGACCATATAGACCAACTTGAAGAGGATAGGAGGAATGCATTTCTAAAGATAACTAAACATAATCATAAAGTTACCCAAAGTTTCAACAAGAAGGCTAAGGGAATTTCTTTCCAATATGGTGATATAGTACTCTATTGGGATCCAAAGAATGATGAGCCTAGAAAAAAAGAAAAAGTGAAAGCTTAGTTGTCTTGGGTATTATTAGATTGTTTATGCAGTTGATAACTACACATATAGGTTGTAGACCCTGGATGGAAAAGATTTTTCCATTCATATTAATGTCTAGAATTTGAAGACCTATCACCCTACCTGAGAATCCAAATAGGTATAACAAAAAACAATGATGAAATCAAGCACTATTGTATCATTATGTACCCCTATTGTATCACAATATCAGTCAATTATCTATTAGATTAAGTGGCATTAGGAAATTTGGATAAAAATATATCTATGGAAGAGACAACCAAAGATTCTTGTGTTCTCAGATGCCTCAAACTATATTTTCAACACCCCTCCTACAATTATAGCTAGTGTTGGATCTTGAAGAATCCACCAAAATGAAATGCACCCCTATTTCAAAAATTTACTAGCTTACATTTTGTATAGGTCTAGGTTGATAAGTTAGATTTTAATTGGTTTTATTTTTACAAAAAAAATCCTTCATAGCCCTATTGGCTTATTCAAATTCTGCTCCAAACCTCTCAATCAATGGAAATACAACATGAACAATCCCCTAATTCTTTGGTATGCTTGATTCCCCACATGGACACCACATTGAATTATCCAAGAATAATAATGCATATATGTCAATCAAGTTCTCTCATCATCAAAAATATAAAATGACCCTTGTGCCTTAGTCAATATTAGTCATCAATAATTTTTTATTAAGTGTGACCCTACATGATAGAATCAATGACCTAGAATCATCGATGAAAATTCAAGGGAGCTGATTCAATTTGTTTCCATGTAGCTAATCCTCAAAAATATCTCATATAGCAACATCAAAAAATTAGAATGATTAAATAAGATGCATCAATGATCTAGATTTCACCACAGTCAAAGCAACTTACATGCTCCATCAATTGACTATCATAGCATCGATGAATTGGATATTTGTATCACATGATGCAAATTTCTAATATTAGCTCGATGGGTTGGTATAGAAGTTCAATATCAAATCACCTTGATGTTACCCTTTATAGAATATCTAATGGATAAGATTTACCCTATCAAAATCCAATGTATCGAAGAAGGCCAAGTTGAATAAAGTTAAGCAATACCCACCACATCACCAACATATCTCAAAAGTCTAGATCTAATCCTAAAACATGATGAATGACTAATATTTTGTTCTAAAAATAAAATGTTAGCCATAAGCAGAGCTTCCATGTGTCAAAGAAAATAGATCCAATTCAGTATATGAATCCTCAACAGCCAAGTTTTTATCCTCAAAATAGCTCTAATGGTAAATATTCAAATATTACATGACCTTTTTTACAAATAATATGCCAAAATTAATCCCAATGAATCAATGGCTAAGATCAAATCTTGTGTAGATATTGATGATTAGGATTAATCTAAAAATACTACAATATAATCCAATATTCATGTGAGAACTTCAATGGCCAATATTAATTTTTTAAACAATGTAGATAAATAAGATTGAGTGGTAGAAAAGACAAGCATTTTGAACAATGACTAATATTTATTTACAACTAGGATTTATCTTCTATATCTCTCCAATGACTATGATTAATCTAGGTACATAACAGTAAATTCACCAAGGTACTTCCATAGTCAGCATTGTTATTTGTATTATATTTAATGGATAGTATTTGATAATAAGTGACACTATTTTAAAAGTTACAAGCTTCAATGATCAGGATTCATCCCCAAAAATAGCCTCAATAGTTGAGATTGAATCTTCCAAACTCAATAGAAATCAAAAGGAAATATAAGCACCAAATTCAATGATAGAGATTAAATCATAAAAAAACATTGATGGTCCATAGTAATTTTACCTAAACCTAATAATGCATAAAAATGAATTTTTAACTTCATGCCCAAGAAGTTTTAATCATAAAAATAAAAATATGGTGGATACGAAGAGGACGTCGACATTGTTTGGTGGTATTTATAGCTAAATCATGCAACCAAACCAACCTAAATATTATGAATTAAATCTCAGTTCATGAGTTACCACCATTGACGTCCAAGTTATATAAAAGCTTTCATAGAGAAGCTACTACCTGAAGAGTGTTTTGTGAAGTTATAGACAACAACTAGATAGTTTACCACACCAATTTAGCACACACCAAATATAATTCACCACGGCCTCATCAAGTGAAAGTACAATTATGGTTGACATTAAGAAACTCATAGATGCCAAGCCTTATGGAAAAGTTCCTAAGAAACCAATCACTACGAACATAGTTTAGTTCTCAAAGAAGTCCAGGGCAAATAAAAGTCTCACCATAAAGCAATGGGATGAGCTAGAGTAGACAACTATTTTTAGATACAAAAAACAAGGGAGAAGCACCAACAACATGTAAATATCATAAAGAGGGTTTTTCAAAAGGCCAAGGGTATCCAAAGCACAGAATATCCATTTTTCATTAATAGGGTTCAAATTTGGGAAAAATCTACCCAAGAGTTTATTACTCTAACTTCTTGGTTTACATTATTATTTTTTGGTAAATTAGCAAATTTGCATTAAATAGGGCATTTGAAAGGTACCTTAACATCTTAATACAGTAGCAGGATTAAGTGATGCATCATCCACAAAATTTCATGGCATCCAATTAAAGCCTAAGACATTTAGCTATACTAGAAACACACCAAAAGGACAAGGACGAAACAGGAAAGAAAACATTCTTACGAGATGGAGTTCATAAATAGTAGAAAAACTACAGAAAATTATGAATTTATGGAATTCTTGGTTTCATTATTTTTGACATCCTTAGGAGTTTTCTTGAACACTTGGTGATTTCCACCACGTTGTCTTCCTTGACACCAGCTCTGACTCCAATGACGCTCTTTACTGGGATATCCTTGATGAATTTTTTGTAAAAAATAGCATATTCAAAGCATTCCTGTGCTCTTTCATTTGTGTAATTGTCACCATGCTTACAGTCATAGTGCTTTCCACCTGAGCAATGGTAGTTATTGTGGTCTTTATAATATATTCCTAAAGTATCTTGATTGCAAGATCCTTGAACTCTTCCTCAGTAGAACCATGCATTTTTCCTTGATTTTGAATAAACTTGTTCTTCAAGTATTGGGAGCTTCTTTTCAAGGTGGATCGATCCTTTACCTTATCCTTCTTTCTAACTAATTTTTCAACATCTAGGCTGTTATCCACTTTCCACTTCTTGGAACCACAAACACTTGAGGAACGGGTGAAGGACGTATCCTCCTCCATTGTCTTCTTGGAAATTTCTTGCTATTCCTATGAAACCACATTTCCTTTGGGAAATTTCTCCAAGTGAACATATATTACCTTAAATAGCACCTAATGTGATGACCACACCCTGTCCTTATTTGACTGGGTCACCTTGATGGAATGATCCATAGATAGGTACATAAATTTGGGGATATTGAGAAGTTTTACCTCCCTAAAATGTTTCAAAAAGGAACTGTGAAATATTCTTAGCTGGGAACTTGGATCATCGACTGTAATGTATTCCATAATTAGTTTCATAACCTCCTTCCATGAGGTGGGTAAATCCTCTTGAACCATACTCATTTTAACTAGCTTGCATAGGCTTGATTTTTGCTCATACACCTTGAGCTTTGTATCCCAATTATGCTTATCTCTTCTGATAGTTCTTCCCACCAGTGGTTGGCCAGTACTTTTAGCAAGGATATGGACATCGAACTAGAACTCCAATCCATGAATGATAATGATGCCTTCCTCCCAAGTGGATGCATATGTCGTATTGATATCCCAGTCCATCCTAGAGATTTTATTCAAAAAAGGTAGGAATATGCACATGATCATGAATGCTTCAACCATTGGTTCTATATCAAGGTTTTATAACCCTAAAGGTAGAGTTTTTAGAGATAAATATGGAATACCAACATTCAGGCTCATAGCCAACACCTTTAGGGTAGTCTTCCATATCTCCCCTGTTATGTTATCTATAGATTGGAGAATAATCGCTTAGTAGGTGTAGTACATAACGCAATTGTTGACCTTCTCAAATAATTTAGGTATAATGAGAGAATTCCTTTTAGCTTCACTCTAAGAAAAAATATGTTAAAAGGATGGGTTATGTATTTTGTGGATATGATTAAAATCATCTAAGGAATAGAGGACCTATCTCTCATTAGTAAGGAGGTAATATACTTACTGCTCCAAAACAATAAAAATGGGCCAATTTAGTTGTATAAGTGGGAAGACTTCATTTGCAATAAAATGCATGAGTAGCTCATTACATTGATAAAATAAATTAGAAAATATCTATATGAGATGTCCACTTTCTCATACTATTCCATTTTCATTATTTTATAGTAGGGCAGCTCAGTCCACAAAATATTATCATTTTTTGAGGGATGCAAACTCTCTATGTTCAAGATAGATTGCCCTGGATACATGAAGGGAAATGCAAGTATACCCAAAGTTTTAGAGAATATTTTAATAAGCATCCACTAGATCCTCTACGGATTCACCTATGGTAGGCTAGGGACTAGGATGGTAAATATTTTGCTTGATAATAATATAGGAGACTATCTCCTTACAAATAAATTCACATATATAAGGGTATACGGGTCCAGGTTACCTCCTATGGCCCTTCCAAAATATTTCCCAATGACTATAGCTACTTTGGAAATGATTAGGCAAGTGGTTGAAGAATCCAAAATTATAATTTATAAGAGGTAGGGAAGAATTTTTTGGCTTGATACCCCTTGTAAAATAGACTAAGACTACCAAAGTATCCTACAAGTAATTTTGAAAATGCATGAATTTGGCTTTGCAGAATTTACTTGGAGACCTTATAACCCTGAAGGCAACTATCAAAAACTCATGAAAAATGTGGGATCATAGGTCATGGTCAAACACAAAATAAATTCCTTTGAGGATGAACTTAGGGAGGCCGTGGTTAAGAAGTTACCAATACAACCAACATGGGACAAGTACATAATCCACATCATGTCACACTTGCAACCCGAATATATTGGGAACTATCCAATATAGTTAGTAAGACTAAGAAAGCATTTATTTGAGGATATTGCCCCAAACATTAGAGTAATTTTCCCTAAATACTTTTTGTATACCTTCTTGGAAACACTTGACCAAGAACTAGCCCAAGTGCAAATCAAGGCAAAGTCTATCTCTTTAGGTAAGGTAGTAATGTAAAATACCTAGTTCACTAAGCATGTTTCAAAAGGTACCTTTGTCTCTAGTATAGGTAAGTAAATTTTCTAAGCTACTTTCTCTCAGGCTTATCAACTCATCCTGACCTCCTCTCAAGTTGAGCTTTCATATGAAAGAAAGATCTATTTAGCCTTGCACCAGCCTACATTCATCCCCAAATACTTGGTCTTCAATAATAAATAGGTTATAATGTCCCCTTATATATAAAGAAAAATTCAAGCCACTAGGGGATTCGTTAATCTACTAAGGGACCATGAATTGAAGTTAGCAAGTCTTTACCACATCTCCCAAAAATAAAAGATCCAAGCTTGGGGAACCCTCTTAAGAAGATTTAACTAGTTATACCTTGGTAAAAATAGAAGAGGTTAATTCTTATGATCCCCTCAATGATAAGCAACTTGAATCAATTGTCATGGGAGAGGACTTTGAAGACAAAAATAGATCCAATTGACCAGACTTTAGTGGTTTCACCTATGATAATATCATTCACCATACCAATAGGAGTGGTATTAGCTCAAGTGGATCAAAAAATAGGTGCTACACACATATAAAGCACAAATGATCCATTGGCATTATACAAGATGTCATATCAAGTTCAAGATAAGATATTAGAATCTTTGTACAAAGATAAAAGAGAGTTACTCATAGAAAAATAGGAATTTTTGGTAAGGCTCAAGGAGTATGAAGAACAAATTTTAGCATATATTATAGCATCCCCACCATCATCTCCTCAAGTTATAATTCAAAAGGAAAAACCCAATATTATTGTTTAAAGGATTGATTGTTTTATATTTATTGAGAAATATAAGATAAAGGTATATTTAGGAATGTAAAATTCATTGAAGGCCTTAGCCTGTGTATTCAATAATATCAGTGCTATGATTGTATCAGTAGAGGACATGAATATTCTCTTGGAGATAATAGATAACAAGGTAGCCTTAATTAGAGATATTTTTTAGCATTTTGAAGAACATTATGAGGAGATACATGAAAAGGTCACCATCCAATATGGCACAATATATGACTATTATCAATATTTTATTAAAGTATCAATGTTCCTTAGAGAGAGGTCTAGCTAGGATAATTTTATCAAGGAGATGGAAGCTTGGGAAGAGGAAATAAATATAAAATTGAGGTATGTTAGAATATCACTAGAAGAATGCATGAGTGTAGCCAATTTTGATGATTTTATTTTTCATAAAATTCATGATTTTGACTATGATGAGGATGATGAGCATAATTTAGCTCAACAAGTCAATATTTTGGCTAATTTATCCAACTACCTATACATATTGTCCCAGGGAAATAAATATTTTTTACAAAGTCAAAAGAATAATTCTCTGTGAATCATTAATAGAATAAGGTTCACTATCTCCTTTTGTGATAAATGTTGGGGTAAAATTAGCAGCCTAATGGGAATAGCCCAGGCAAAATAGGAGAGATAAGACAAAGGAAAAGATGTTAATAAAGGCGATATTAAAGAAACAAAGCGGGAAAAGAAATTGAACAAAAGCAAAAATATGCCCAAAGGTAAAAAGGAGAAAAATAAAGGAGACGGCTCAAGTAAAAATGCTCCAAGGAAAAATGAAAATTCCAATTGTTGAGAAGCATCCAGGTGTAAGCACTAGATGAAACAATTCAAAAAAATTGTAACCAATTAAAAAATTCAATAGTTCAAAAGTAGCCAAGTGTAAGGACTAGATGAAACAATCCAAATTAGTTACAACCAAATTGGTTACACTTCAAGCTATAAATAAAAATTTCACCAACCAGGGGAGCCATCAAGTATTTGCATAGCCAAAATTTTACTAAGGTATTCTAGAATAATTATCTTTGTCATTTGTATTCCCTTTGTGTCTTGTCTCCCTTTGCAACATATTAATATTCCCCATGGTTGTGTAGGTACTAAACTTCCTCAGGAAGTATTCTATTTGCTGAGATCATTTCCAATAGCTAGATTGGAAGCTAAGATGATCTTTGTTATTATAGTAGAATAGAGAGTTGTGGATTTTTATTACATTCTTTGAATATAAATCCAAGATTGCATTGATTAAGTGAGATCTAGCCCATTTGAACCAGACTTATCTTGTAATATATTCTTATATAAATACAATCCTATTTTCACCTTTGAGCAATACCTTGTCCAATTGTGCATGTTTTTCACATTTGCATGTTTCAATTATGTTTGTTGCATTATTTGAATAAAAGTAATTAATCTATTTATTTCCTTGTTATTTCTCTCTCAATATTATTCAAATCCTTTCTATAAATGATAAGAGATAAGGCAACAATCTATTATCATGGATATAATTTGATGGGTATTGTAAATCTTGGTCAATTTTAATGAATGATCTTTATTTTTGATATATGGTTGAGCATAAATGATAAAAGCATTGCTCTGTATAGGGTTTCCTTACCTAACTCAGTTGAAGAGGTGGATTTACTAGAGTCCATAGTACTAGTTGGAATTGAGAAGATTCATTGGCATGACAATTACCAAGGGATGATGAAATGTTTTCAACAAGATGCATTAATGCAAAAGTCAAAGTTCAAAGGAAATTGACTAAAATTTGAGTATGGCTTGATTTTTGAGTTTTGATATGTGTGTTATACTAAAATATATTAATGGATAACCTTGACATTATTTACCATGGTTAAAAAGCAAAGAAGTACTTTTCACAAATTTATTTTGTTTGTTTTAAAAAAAAGGTTAGTTTGTACATCCAGATATTTTTTAGCAAATTGTTTAAATTACACCTATTAGTTTGAAATACAAACTTAATAATTCTTTTACAAACTAACATTTATTTATATGTAGTGTCAATAGACCCTAAGTATTGCCTCTTAACCTAATAAAAATACAAGCAATTATGAGACTATGACTAGTATGTCCTTCAAAATGTTTTGCACTCCCTTAAGCAGTGGCTCTTCTAGCCCAATTAATAGACAAACACTTAACCAAGCTATTATTTTTGTAGTTAGTTAATGCCATTTTGATATTTTGGATAGTCTATTTCCATGTATGATATAATTCTTTGGATAATTTATGTATGTATATGATACAATGATTTTGGGTAGTCAATGTCCATATAATACAAATATTTTTGAAAATTTATGTCCATTTTGCTAAGTTAGACAATTTATTTTTGTTTTGCTATTTTGGACCATTTATGTCTATTTTTTTTAGTTATACAATTTATGTCCATTTTTTTTAATCTTAATACCTCTAGTTTCAATCCTTATTTAGACAAAAACTTTTAATGGAAATATTTCCATTAGTGATATTGATGTCACAATATTTTTGTCGTTTGACTTATTTTTATAAAGAAATTTTTAAGATGTTATGTTGATTCTTAAGAAAGTGGACTTATATTACCCATACTTTCAAACATATATGATATATAAATTTCTTAAGTTTCATTTCTTCAATCCTTTATTTGGGTTTGTAATGAAATGAAGTATGCTTCACTCATCATTTGACGAGCACTAATAAGAGTCCTGAATATAGGAATTTATAATAAATTGTGGGTTTATTGGAATGTTGAAGCCATCTATTTTTTCAACTTAGGGATTGACATCATTTGACAATTAAGGGATAGATTTTAGAATAGTGATATTGATTAGTCTTTTAGGGCATAGGATCATGTTAATTTATTGCTTTTTGAGAACTATGGATAGATCTTGATTGATGATAGGTATATGTCTATCATATGCTAGTCAATGGTCAAAACCAATCCTAGTTTTATTTAATGTTAATGCATACATGAACTAATTCATAGAGAAAATAGCTAATTCAAGTGCAAATATATATAATCAATATGCATTTCATTTGACACTAGAATTAAAGACCCAACGTCTATAATTATATGTCTAGTTTAGGTTCTTTATTGTATCCTGATAGCTATCTATCTAATATTCAGCCATGGCACATATTTTATGAATATAAAAAGGTGTGTTTATTTGTAAAAACATGCTATTATCACAAAAAGAGTTTCCAGAGAATATTAGATAGAATAAGGGTGATTGAAACCATGATTTTATCCACCAAAAACATCCTAACAAACAACACCTAATTAGGATATGTGGTTGCCTTTGTTAAAGCTATTGTGTGAGATAAAGCCAATAAATAGTCAATTTATGTTGCACAATCACACTAAAGTGCAAACAAGTAGATCATGCTAAATAAAAACTGATGGAAGATGCAAAATATATATTATCATAAGGGTGGAGATTTGCTAGCATTAAATACCTAGTGTGAATTTAATGCAAGCATATTCTATCCTAACTAATGGTCATCATTACATCATCATAAAATCCACTAATTTATACTTGCATAGATAGTCAATGCATGCATGTAGGAATAATAATAATAATAATGCAAAAGATAACATATAATCAATGGCTCAATTCTTTTGAGTGAAAGAGTAGAATGGGAATTATTCCTCATAAATATTTGTAGATCTCTATGCCTATATATATGAAAACTATCTAAGTAAGAAATAATTATCATTATCCAAATATTAAAACTTATGATCTTAGGCCATTTTAGGAAAGGAAAACAATAACAAGGTTACTATTTGTTAATGTTATTTCATCGACAAAAGAATAACCCTTTTCATCCCCTATTTGAAAATATATATTGTGCAATATAAGCAAAGTCTTCTAACACATTATTCCTAGTATAATGTAAAAACGTAATTACTACATCTTAGTAGATTAAGAAAAACAATGCATAAGTAGGCCAAAATCCTAAGTTAAAGGATCCACTTAGCATCAGTGACCTAATGTAAGTATAATTCATATGATATAACCTAACTAGTTGTCATCAATGCTTCATTTTAGAGTTGCCTAACTATAATTTCTCAAGAAACCATTCTATTGTGACAACAATATCAAGGTTTTTATGAGAGGGAACATGGGAATATTCGTTATAAATTTTTTAATGAAAATTATTTTATCAAATAATAATTCTCATATTTCAACCCACAAAATGCATGTTACATGAAAAAACAAACTAAACATATATGTAACATACAATTATATAGAATAATGCAATAAAAATCCATTATGTGTTTAATATTATCGATTATTTAGAAAGTTTTTGAACAATTGATTTGATGCTTGGTATTGAAGATTGATGATATAGGGCTATCAATTATTATGCTTCATAATATTGCCCTAATTTATTAAAATAAGGAGGTCATGTGATAATGTTTATTGAGGCTTATACCAAGGTAGGATATGTGATCTAATTGTCCAATATCATTAGCTTCTTTAAAAACTTTTCAGGTATTGGGTAATCCTATTTCATTCATTTGTTTTAAGTATAATGATATTCAATTCAATAGTTGATGAAGTTGTGTTTATTATTTTTAAATTTGTAATTACCAAGGAAGAATTTTTGATAGAATAATTCCTCTTACTATGTGCATAGAGATGCTAACACTTACCAAGCATTAAATCATTTTGTCCTACCTTCTATTTGTGTATAAGAATGAATCATAAATTTGATGAATATGATGTTTGAGAAACAATATTTGATGAAAATTTTAAAATATTGATGAAATTAAAATTTTTGATAGATACCTAGATATAGGAAAAATATTTGATATAATTATCCCATTTTTTAGATGATTTCTAATAATTTTCAAGCACTTGCTAGTCATTAATTAATTTGATCACCTAATTTTCCTAGGTGTAACAATGAATCAAAATATGTTATGATAAAAGATACTATGTGGGAGAGAATGAAAATAATTCTCTTAGGGATAAACTTGCTAGCTATTAATTATCTTTTATATGCCACCCTTAAGTCAACATTGTAGTATTAAAGTCATCATAGAGCTAACAAGTTGGAGAAGAAAAATTATGAAAACAAGATAAATAAGATGTTGGAGAAGTGATGAGATGTGCATCCAAAACAATTCATTAGAGTTATTATCTATCTCAAGAACCTAACTAAGATGAAAATCTATAATATAATATATCCTAACTAGGATCATCACTGGTTGCAATGAATCATCTTGACTCCATGTACGAACAACAAGTATATGACCACAAGCAAGTGAAATTGACATTATGTTGCAAATAAATATATAATCAAGTGAATAATACATGCAAATCCTCCAAAAATTTTGGAATATAGGAAAATATAAGGCATTTAAATGTATTGTATCATGAATTATTGTTGTTTTATAGAACTTATGTGATCAAGACCTCAACTTCCTTTCTAGAACCATCGAGGAGGTCCACTAGCTCAGTGACCTACTACAAATGTAATAAAGTGATAATATTTTCTATATAGGATCATCATCACTTAATTGTGGGATGCCCCCTAATAAATTTATGGGATGAATAGACAAATTCAAGAAAACATGCAATTAGGTACATGAAAGCAAGCAAAAATATTTTACATGTAATCATGCATGCAATCAAACACATGAGTAGGAAAACATGCATATTCAAGCATAAAATATTTTTAGGTGCATTATTTTGATAGGTTTCTTATATTCCTTACCATCTAATGTATCCAAGTGATATGTACCTAACCATATTTGGTTGTTATTATGAATAAAACTAATAAATTAGGCTTGAATTTTCCCTTAAGGTCTTAATTTACATTAGTGTTGTTTGGTTTCCCTTAAGTACCAAGTCTCCTACTTTCAAGTAATAAGGTCATACCCTATTCCCATATGATTTCTTAAGTATTTTATGATAAACTCATAAGTTCTCTAAGGCATGGATCTTGTATGTCAAGCAACTCTAGTTGGCTAAGGCATGCATGGTGATACTCATCCTCAACCAATGCATCCTTTATAATTATTCTAAGGGATGGAAGTTATAATTTTAATGGAAATATAGACTCGATACCATTGATAAAGGCATATGGTGTGGCTCTAGTTGGAGTTATTACACTAGTGTGATATGCCCATAAGGCCATATATAGTTATAAATACCAATCTCTATCAGTTTTTTCTTATAATTTTCTTCAATATTTTTATCAAATTTTTATTAGAAGCTTTGGCCTAACCATTACCTTGAAATTAATAGGGTTTCAACCATTTATATTGAATTTTAAACTTAGCACAGAGTTCGGCAACATTCTTATTTTTAAAAGGAGTTTCAATATTTGATATAAGCATATTAGGAATGCTATACCATGATAATATTAGGTTAAAAATAAATTTAGAAATCTAAACTTTGATATAAGAGGATAATGGTATAGCCTCTACCAGCTTAGTAAAGTATTCTATTGTGGTAATTATGAACTTATGTCCATTATATGACATCATATTTATTTGTTCAATGATATTTAGTCCCCAAGTAGAGAAGGGCCAAGGAAATGTGATAGACTAAAGCTCTTGGGATGGTGCATAGATGAGGTTATCATGCTTTTGGAACTTGTCAAACTTTTACACATGATTATAGATTTCTTTCCATATTTGGATAGTAATACCCCATATATATAAAAAATTTAGCGGTGGCACTTCCATTGAAGTATTCATCACATACCCCCTCATAGGCATCTTGAAATACTATCTTGGCTTCATATAAATCTAGTAATATTAAAATAATACCATAAAATATTCACCTATATTATATATAATTGATTACCATGTATTGACAAGTGTGTTGCCTGATGTTATTTCACTCATTATGATTTAATCCTTTATGCATAACACCACTTTTAAGGAAATAATAAATATCCTTATACAAAGAATCAAGGATAGGTTCTTGTTCAATGACAAAGCAATCTAATGGTTCTATATTGGATTGAAAGGTTGTAGGTTGTCTTATCTGATGGATGTTAATTGTTGCTTGTTCATATTACAACTCTAGAGGCATGAGAGATGTGTATGAATCCATTGCATCCATTGATAATTTCTAGATCATGGAATATTATAAATGGTTACCTTATTAAAGAAGCCATCAATTTATCCATAATATCTTTGTATGGTTTGATTTTATCATATTTGGTTTGATAAAATCCATTAATTTGGTTGACTATTAATTGTGAATCCCTAAATATGGATAGGATAGTGACTTTTAAATCTAGGGATCCTTGAACCCCAATGATGAGAAATTCATATTTAGTCATGTTCTTAGTACATAAGAATTAAAGTTTGAAAGACAAAGGAATTACAATCGATGGTGGTGATACTAGGAAAATTCTTGCTACTACTCCTTTAACACATTTTATAACTTAAAAATCTAGAAATACTATTGTTTTACTTCAAGAGTGCACACTATCTCATTAGAATAATAAATATCTAGGGGATGATTGTATGGCAAAGGGGTCATTGCTAGCTGATCAACTATCACTTGTCCTTTATACTTTTGACCAATGAATTCAATATCAAACTCATTTAGTAGGATTTATAAATAAGGTATAACAATAGATCAACATTTGATATAACATACATTTCATGGTTCTTCTACTAGCAATTCTATATCCTTCATGGTGAAATATCATGGTTCTTCTACTAGCAATTCTATATCAAAGCCTACTATAGTGTATAGTTATGAGGAGGATGGACCTTCTACATCTTCTTCAAAGCTAGACTATTGGTATTTGACTTGCAATGACCCACACGATGAAATTACATGCATTATTCACCAACATCCAACACAAAAATTTACACGCAAAAAAGTAGAAAGAGCACAAAAAGTTTAGGTAAATATATTATAAGAAGAAGAGAAAAAATTAATGATATAAGAGTAAGAGTTGATCTCAATGTTGATGTGATTAGGGAAAAAAACTATTGTAGTTTAACCCCAAAAAATATGATCCATTCAAATTTCCAACTCAACAAAGCAAACAAACATAAAGGAAAGTACCTCACCCAGATCTGTTGAAAGAAAAACCCACGAAAGAGTATTTGAAGGAATAACCTAAGGCAATGCAAGGGAATGAGGCTAAAGCATAAGAGTAGGCTAGAAATAAACTCTAGTATCCTTCTGTCACCAAATGATAAAGGATCAAAGCAATGTAAGAATACTAAAAGAAGTTCATTGAGCTAAAAAGTTTGAAAAAAAGATAGCTAGAATCTTCTAACTTCAACATAGTGGAAGAGCTCAAAAGAATGCCATCCAAAGCCAACATGTATGATGCTTTAATGATTTTGGGATAAATTGACCTACGAATAACATCACTAAAATCTATTAGATTAGAAGATAACTATTGAGCTAAAATAGCTTGCATTAAATTTATCAATCCAGGTAAAATGATTTAAAGAATAGTAATCCAATATAGATTATACCACAATGATTAATCTATGATTTAATTCTATTTTCTTAGTTTCATTTGTAGAAAATAAAATTTATAGGAAATGAAATGAAATAATATGAAATGTTTTATAAGTGCAATTGTAATGTAGATTAATTTTGTGTTGCATATGTTTATTGGTTTGGATCCACGTGCAATTCTAATAATGCATTTATGACTAACTGGATGATTTAATTTGTAGTTTAAAATGATGCAATTTGATTTATCTTATGGTTTAAGATTAATTCTATGCACTAACTAATCCTAATCTATTTCAGGAGTGAGAGAGTAGGTACTAGCTATCAGAATGGGCCCTACCTCCTAGAGTACAGTGTAATTATCTTCTCCCCTAATCTCAGTAAGTAATTTTCATAAAAGCCATTATAACATCATTTACTTAATTGATGCAGGAAATAAAATGGAGATAAAAAAAATTGCAACATAACAAAATTACAAGGATACAATTACCAAACTCATGGAGATAAAATATTGATGTTTTATTGAAAGATTATAATCCTCATGTGTACAATGCTCAGATGATGGATCCAATGAATTCTAGATATTCGATAGTAGAAAATAACTAGAAGACCTTTTCAAAGGTTTTGATATTGTATTTATAATGTCATTTAGATATTTACAAATAAAATTCTTCTATGTATATCTTTCTGTCATCTTGAATATTCAAATATTTGGTTGCTAACTTAATAAAAGTAAACTAAAATTAAAACAAGCTAACAACTAACCTTTGACTTGGTATAATAGAAATTTTCCAAGTGGCAATTTCCAAGCTAATATAATAAAAAATCTCAATTTTAATAAAGTTGTTGACAAAGTATTAAACTATTTGTCCTATTCTCAAGGGAAAGGACATCCAAAGTTTACATTTAAATATCAATAGTTAAACAACTTAAAAAATATAAATTTAATGACATTACAAATCATATAATAAAGATTAAAATAATATACCAAATATAAAGCCACCACGTCAAATAATCATGTTGACTAGGTAACCCACATGGTGTTATTATACTATCACCATTCGTGGAACTTCACGCATCAGACAGGTTTTACTCAGTAAAATTTCTTGTAGATCCTTTTAGTAGGTGTTTTTAACACCTTTTCATAACTCGTTCTTCAACGCAATTTCCCATGGATCACTCCAATGGTGTTTGGCTATAGCATTCCCCTACG
The DNA here is from genome assembly GCA_028583015.1 of Wollemia nobilis. Lineage (NCBI taxonomy): Eukaryota > Viridiplantae > Streptophyta > Pinopsida > Araucariales > Araucariaceae > Wollemia > Wollemia nobilis. The sequence continues at coordinate 2,730,546 of JAQPPZ010001045.1, forward strand.
AGTTACCTACAACATCCACCTGCTAAAAGCACAACAATCTCACACACTTTATGTAAAATTACCAAAATTTAGCACATAAATTTTTATAAATTAAATTCATCAAAAATCATATAAATTACACATAATAATTGGCAAAAATAATTCATAATTATCATATTTAAATTTAGAAAAATATAACTACATTTCATAGTCAATTTCAACACTCATCATTCCCCTAAACTGAAGGAAGTGTATGCCCTCATGCACACAATCCTAATACAATAATCATAACATATAAAATATGTAGTTACAACAGTTAAAACACAAATTTGTGATAAAATCTAATAAAGTTTCCTGTAACATCACTTTCTTATGACAACTTCCTTGTCATAGATTTTTCTTTGTCCATTGATTATCTTTATAAACTAATATGACATATAATAAAAAAGTAGATACTATAATGGGCACAAGCCTTTGGATTATAAGTTCATAGTATTTTTTATTATTGGTAAATAGTATTATATAGCTTATGAAATATACTACTGTGGAATCTAATTTCACATATATTATTCTTAAGTGAATGAAAACCTCAGAGAAAAGTTATATTTGTATACTTATTCAACCATAAGCATATAATAACCTTTGTATACCTATTATTAGGGCCTCACCATGGCAAAGAGGGTCTGAGCCTCATTGTGGTAGAGAGGGCTCAGGAGGGTTTACTCTAAGAGGGATTCCTCCATGAGGGTTTCACTTTCGCTCTAGCTTTGATGCTTTGAAACCCTTTGAGCGGGAGGCCTCATTTATCCCATTCTAGATCTAGCTACTAGTCATGCTTAGTTTCTCTATTGTGGTTCATGACCAGGGTGTTTTGCTTGCTAGGGGTCTTACTGGTATGCTTTTCTCTCTTGTGAGTTTGGTATTATCTCTCTTATCTGGGGAAGAGGACCGAATGTTGATCCAAACCTATAGGGGTGATCCTAGACCATTATAATGCAATGGAAAATTTTGGCTATAGACCACTTTGCTAGCTCTCACTCTAGTTGGTGGGTGTGTTGAATGGCTACAATTCTTGGGTTGTTTTCTAGTTTCACAGACTTGGTTGGATTGTGTAGCATTTATTATGGGATTGGTAGTTTCATGTTTTTTTTGTCTTTCCAAGGAGAGGAAAGGGCCATCTACCGATCCAAACCCATTGGGATGATCTTGGTATGGTTTTTGTCTATGAAATTCTAATGGTGTTCCCTTGGATATCTTTGGCTTTGATGGCTTGGCTACTTTGGTTGGATGGTGTTTGGATGGCTCTATTGCTAGGGTTCTCTACTAGTAGTGGGTTCATGGCTAGTTTGTGCTGCTTTCTTCTAGGTTCAGTAATTTCTTGTTGTATCTAGCTATTTTAGGGAGACTGGGCTAAATACCGATCCAAAGCAGTTGGGGTGAAAGTGGGTTGTTATACTGCGGTGGTTTTCAGATTTTGGTCCCATGTCTTTGGTGGGTTTCCTAGCTTCAACAATCTACATAGATATCTTTCTCCAGTTTCAGTAATGGTGGTGTGTTTGATCATAGGGTTCTAAGGCTTATTTTTTTGGGATATTACCCTTTTTCCTCTCAGGTGCAGTGTGGAATGTTGCTCTCCTTTTTCTTGTACTTGAGAGTGGTTGTTCTTAAAACTTCTTTGGTTGGCTTCAGTGAGATTTGCAAGTTTCATGGAATTTCTTATGTAGATCTCTTGGATGGTTTTTATGCTATGGATTTTTTTGGTCAGTATTTCTAGTGTTGTTTTATTAAATCAGCTATTCTCATGAGGGGTTCTCCTGTTATGTTCTTTGTTGGATAGATTTTTTATTGTGATGATAGGATTCCTCTATTCTCATTTCATGTTAGGCAGCAAATGCTTCGATTTGGGCAATTTTTATTTGTAAATTTATTTTTAACCGATAGCATTTTCATTATTATGTTGTTTTTCTTCATTTCTTTAGATTCAGAGCACATAGTGGTTTGACCATAGGACAATCTCTCGTATTTGCTTGATAAAAATCTACGGCTTATTTTCTAGGAGGTTATTTCATTGGATTTTCGGGTTTGATTCGTGGAATCCAACTCAGTATTTCTTGATGTCTTATTGCTATATCTAAGGTTTGGGGGTGCCTTTCAAAAACTTACTTGTAATAGGTTTGGGGACCCTTTTAAAACTCCTCCTACTATCAATAAAAAAAAAAGTAGATAATGCCCTACTATCTACTATTTTTCACTTGTTTCATCAATGAGAACATGTAACAAACAAATATGGTTAAAGGTACTTATCATTCTCATTTGTTTCATCAATATAAATATGAATTTAATAATGTTTTATAAACATGGAAGGTTGAAGAATAAAATTAAAGTTATGGTTATGCAAATAGAGAGTTGTTCAATAATAAATATATGGTAAAGAATTTGACATACAATATTATTTTCATGATATTTGTTGTTGTTTTATCATGAGGAGTAAGTTTACATGAATTAAGACAACCACTACTTAAATAAAATAATAACTAATAGTCGTTTAAAGTCGATTATAAATATAATAGTATCATTATAATAAAATATGAATTAAGACTATTGTTGAGGACATTTTGAAGGGTAAATCTGGCCTCATTAATTTTTTCAAAATTTTCTTTGGCATCGACTGGGAGGTTTTATGAGACTTGGGAAAATGACATCGTCACCATTCATGATGTGGAGTTCCAGATAACGTTGGGATTTTGGGCAAGCTTACGTGACAAAACCTTGAGGGCAAGATGATTTTGAGGAACAAAAATCATTGGGAGGCTGAACTAACCTACTTTGAATAGACATCCATGATCTGGAAGTTCCACAAAAAAGGTTTATATCACCATCACCTTTCCACTCCTTGGAAAGAATTACTTAAAACCATTATGCAATACTTGACTGTTTACCATCCTGATTCCTAGTTTTTTAGTTTTCATTTACCATTTGTCAACCATTTCTATGAGGCCAAAATGATGAGCCTTCATGTTGCTCTCTATTGGTCCATGGATTATGCTATAACTTCAAACCAGGGCAAGAAGGATTTGGGTTGGCCTTCTCATCAGGGATTATTTAAAATTATCTATAGGTTTTTAATCCTTAAGTTTCCCAAAGGAAATATCCCTGAACCTGATTCCGTTGAAGAAAATTCTTCCTCCACTCCTAGCCCTAGAGGCTCTAGGTCCAAGAGAAAGAGCAAGATTGAGAATTCCTAGGCTGTGTCCAATATCAAGAAAAAAGTCAAAATTGAAAAAATGTCTGTTCATTTTTCCTAGAGGCTCAAATATAGGGAAATTATTGAAACACCCACTTCTACCTCTAAGAAGATAAATAAATAATTGTCTATTTCTCCTGACATTGTGGAGAAGTACCTCCATAAAATTGTTATCCAAGCTACAAATGCTACTCTCAATCACCTAGAAACTACCCATGTTGCCATTGGGAAAGCCATCACGTAACTTAAGGAACAACGTCAAGCCCTAAGCCTATTGTTCTTCTATGACTCTTTCAAGGATGTTCAAGCTACTTCTGTTGTAGTGGGACTTTCTGATTTAAAGGACAGTGCTAAGGATAAGGAGGTTGTGGAGATTGCCAAGGAATCTTGTAAGGAAGCCCCAAAGGATACGTCAAATGATGATGTGAAGGACATCGACTTGGAGATTGTGGTTGTGTCACCAATACAAACTGATATTCCTATCTAGCTTGTCTGTTGACTTTGCTATTGAAAGCTTAGTCTTAGCTTTCATTTTTTTTAATGCTCCATTTTGTGGCAACTCAGGTCTTTTTGGTTCTGCTAACTGAACGCCTTTTGTTCCTTTAGTTTTTCCTCTTTTGCTTCATCTTTTGTTCCCTCTTTTCTGTTCTCAATTCTGCTGACGTACAAGGCATTGGGGCGCCTTTCAAAGGAAATTTTTTAATGAATTTTATTAACTTACCAAAAAAATATGAATTAATAAAAATGTTTCTCCATGCATAAAATAATTAAATATACAATATATTTTTAGTAACTTATTATACACAACTAAATAATTTAAAATATAAAGTAATAATTTAATTTCAATTGTATTTTGAAAACTTCACTATGGATTTTTAATTCTATTTATCCTTAATAATTATAATTACACATTTTATTTTATAAATAATTATTATCACATTTTTATTTAATAGTAATTAAGTATTAATTACTATAATATTTAATATAAAGTTAATCTCTACTTATAACTAAATCATGTAAAGTTTATGCATATACCTCAAAATAGGTCATTATGAAAGATAAAATTTTATCGTCCAATGCAACCTATTTTTTTGCCACATGGCAAGCTTGGATGGTCATCCCACACCTGATTGTACCTCTAGAACACCGTCAATATGGCAAGGTGTTATAGATGCATGTGAAACAAGGTTGTGAGGATATCGACTAGCATGCATGCGAAATTGGTGGATCAAGCATTCAATTTACTTTCATCAATATTAGTTATAATGCAGACATACCAAGCCTCATCTCTAACATTGAGCATGTATGGCAGAGCATAGGATTCAGATCTAAATGATCTATCCAACCAATTAGGGATTTTTTTTACTAGGTGTGTGGAGAATGTCAACACTACAAGTTGAAAGAAAGTAATATGTGCGACCTGCTGAGAATTAATACAAATAAAAGGGTTATGATAAATTATGGAAAATAAAGATTTTAAATTAGAGAATAATTGATCTATAATTTCCTTGGGTCACTTATTAATATTATATGCCTCGTCAATGGCCATATTTCGACCACTCTTGCTTCTCTAATGCACTTGCTCACTCTTAGGCTTGATGGTAATCAGTTTTCTAGTGACATTTTAGATTTTATGCTACCCATAAATATTTAAGAGTTCAATATTTTATAGAAGAGGCTTAGTGGTATGATTCCTACAAGTTTATCCAAGTTCCCTAGCTCTACCTTTTTGGGGAACGAGGGGCTCTATGGGATCCCCCTCAAGAGCTGCAAGACTAGTACTAATAGTAACGTGATTGCAAATGGTGTTAGTGACAATTCCAAGCCATCCACGATTTCTACTCGCAATGTCATCACAAAAAATCCATTTGAGCAAGGATGACATAGTAGAGATAGTTGTGGAGGATATTGCAATGTTTTTTGGTAGATTAAAAAAATTGTATTAGAGAGGGTATTTGAAATGTGCCCTAATGCCTTACTACAATAGTAGGATTAAAGGATGAATCATCCATAAAAAATTTATGACATCCACATAAAGCCTAAAACATTTAGCTAAAATAGAAATAAACCAAAAGGACAAGGATGAAACAAGGAAGAAAACATCCTAATAGGACAGAGCCCAGAAACAACAGATAAAATATAGATAATTACGCATTAGTGGAATTCTTGGTGTCATCCTTTTTGACATCCTTAAGAGTTTTCTTGAATACATCCTTGGAAATTTCCACCACATCATCTTCCTTGACACAAACTCTGGCTCTAGTGACATTCTTTGTTGGAAGATCCTTGACGAAGTTATCACAAAAAAATATAGAGTATTTTTGTGCTCTTTCATTTGTGTAATGGCCACCATGCTTGTGGTCACAACACTTTCCATCCGGGTAATGTTAGTTGTTGTGGTCTTTATAATATACTCCTGATATCTTAACTGTAGGATCCTCAAACTCGTCCTCAACAGAACCATACACTTTTCCTTGATTTTGAATAAACTTATTCTTTAAGCATTCGGAGCTTCTTGTTGGGGCGGATTGATCCTCCATCTTATCCTTCTTTCTTTCCAATTTCTCAATGTCTAGGTAGCTACTATCCACATTTCACTTCTTGGAACCATGAACACTTGAGGAAGAGGTGAAGGACATATCCTCCTTCGTCGTTTTCTTGGAATCTGCTTGTTGTTCCTGTGAAACCACATTTTCTTTGGGAAATTTCTCCAAAAAATGAACATATATTACCTTAAATAGCCCCTAATGTGAGGGCCAAGCCTCGTCCTTCTTTTATTAGGTTGACTTGATGGAATAATCCATGGACAAGTACAAAAATTTAAGGATATTGAGAGGTTTCACCTCCCTAAAATGATTCACAATGCAATGTAAAATCTTCTTAGTTGACAACTTGGGTCATCGATTGTAATTTATTCCATCACTAGTTTCATTACCTCTTTCTAGTGGGTGGACAAATTATCTCAAACTATATTCAGTTTCTAGCTTGCGCAAGCTTGATTTTGGCTTGAACTCCTTGAGCCCTGTATCCCAATTATGCTTATCTCTTCGGATAGTTCTTCCCACCAGTGGTTGGCCAGTTATTTTAGAATGATATGGACATCAACCTATAACCACACTCTATGAATGATAACAATACCTTTCTCCCAGGTGGATGTAAATGCAGTATTGATATCCCAGTCCATCCCAAAGAATTGCTTCAAGAAAGGTAAGAACCCACATGCACTCATGATTTCTTGAGCCACAAATTCTATCTCATGAGTCTTAAGCTCAATGAAACCCATGATAACCAAGAATTAGAATTGCTTGAAGAAATATGAGATAGAGTGCCTAATAATCCTTGGGAGACAATCAATATTGGTAAAGAATCCATCGTGGAGGTGTGCTTTATTAATACATGATAAACTTGAGTCCTTCTAGAAGCTTCTATGCCACCACCTTAGGTTGAGACACATCCTTGAGACAAGCAAAACCACCCTATCCTGGATAACAAAGCAACAAGCCTTAGAAAATTGGAAATTCTAATAGCTCCTAGCACCTTCAAAAGTAGAAATGTGTGCCACTCCTAGGAACATTTGATGAAATGGGTATCACAAATTTAAGACAACATGATTCTCACAATTAAAACATACACTAGAAGCCTTGGGAAGCAATGGAAATAGGAAGTGAGTCGAGGCATGGGATGGAGGAGACTAGCAAAAAGTTCCAAGAAAAAGAAAGGTTATAGAAAGGGATTACGAAGCAACACACAAAAAATGACACGTAGGAGGGATTTTGGAAAAAGCAATCCAGAAGATTTGGCAGAAGGCGGATAACAAGGAAAGTATGCCAAATGGAAGAACAAAATATGGTAACCTTGGTACCAATAAAAAGAGGATCATTGGCACTATCAATATTAATGAACATGATGCCTAGTGAGGTGCACTGTAAGCTCTCAAACATGCTAAGTAAACCAATCAATAAATACCTCGAGAAGTTGAAAATCATCATGGAAACAACAAGATTGTGGAGAAGGATCCTTACAGAGCAAAAGGCATTTATGGTCTTAAGACCTAGGGAAAATGAACTTTTCAAACCAATGATCACATGAAGAAAAATGAATAGTGGATTGTTAGGTGTTTTGAATTTTCTCTGGTATGGAAATGAGTAGTGTTGTTGCTCATTGCCTGCTTGGTATTTTGCTACAACTAGAAAAGACAAGGTAGTGAGATGGCTAATCGGCCTAAGAGTAAGGCCAAAGATTCTGCAAAAAAGATCATGTGAATCAGATAAGGTTGTGGATACCCCAAATCAATATTCCAATCAACCCATTGATGAAAATTAATGCAACCTTGTCTTCTTTGAAGATAGAATGCCACTTGAGTTAGAGCACATTTTTCGTGCCTTTGTAGAAATGCTTGGAAAGGGCAACTTTGGCAATGTTGGAAATATTGAGTACATTGAGTTTTCATTGATGTCAAAGGGTACATGAGGTAGAAATAATGTGATGTCAAAGGTGCATGATAGTCAAGAATATTCTACATGGGTTTGATAGCAAGACTCACAAGAAATAAAATTATTGAAAGAAAAGGGTTTATAATATTTATTTTTTAAATATTATATGAAGGACAAAAAGGTTTAATAATTTTGTTTGGGACAAAGGTCTAAAAGAGAAGAAGAATTATAATATTTATTATAAGAAGGAAAAAAAGGTTTAAGAGTGGTTTTAGAAGGTAAATTTTAAAACAAGAGGGCCAAAGGTTTAAATAAAAGTCTTGTGGGACAAAGGTTTGAAGGCAAAAGGTTCAAAAGGAAATATTATAATATTTTTTAAATATTATAATATAAAGTTACAAATCCTTGGGACCAACGTCTTTTTGAAATACTCCCATGTAAAATCGTGTGTTGATGTTTCAATTAAAGAAGAAATGCATATAAATAAAGGGACAAAACATTTCATTTTTTACCAAGCGCTAATAATATTTTTCAATTATTATTCAATGCGAAAAAAGTTTTAATAATTTTGTGATTCAAAGGGATAAGTTAAAATTTCCTGTGAATGGTAAGAAGAGGATAGCATTTTTGAAAGGTATGCATACGATTGGTTAATCATAGATATTGTGAGCACATGAGATGTCCTATCCAATTGGGATATCCCAACGGGCTGTGTGACTTGCAAGAGCGTTGATAGGAAGGAGATCGTAGGATCAAAACCCTTGGATGTTATTTTTAATGTTGTGCTAAGTTTTTTTATTTGTGTACTAAGACAGGGACATATTTGTGTGGGTGAATCCTTGGTTCCAACCATTGTGGAAGCATAGTTAGTCAAGGTGCTTGTGATAATGTTGTTGTGGCAGAGGTTTGTGGGTCAAAATCTATGGAGTGTATTTTGCTTGGCATTGTTGATTTTTGGTGAGTGCTAAGGTTGCTTGGCATTGACGACAATGTTGATTTTTGGTGAGCGCTAAGGTTGCTTGGTGTTGACAGTTGTGAATGAGCACACAAATACTTTGAGCAAGGTAAAGTAAAAATATTTTTATTATTGTCTAAATCTTGGAGTTATAAGGTGGTTTTAGTGATTTGTATATTTTGTTATTGTGAGTTGAATATTAGGGTGTATTGTTGAATGTCATAAGCTTGGAGTTATAAGGTGTATTTAGTAATTTATATATTCTGTATTGTAAATTGGATTTGGGGTATTTTGTTGAATGATAAGTTAGGAGTTATAAGGTGTAAATTGATTTATTTCCAAGTGTAATTTTTACATTATGGAATAAGGGATCCTAGGGTTTTAAAAGCTTATTAGTGAAATATTAAAAAGGAGAAATACAGCATTGGTTTTTTAGATTTATTGTGGACACCTTTTGGAAATATTTGAGTGGATGATGTTTTTATCTATGCTAGAATTTGAAAATCACTAACTAGATTTCTTGAAGGATCAAAAGGAAAATTGTTTTGAGATAGTTTTTAGAGGTACATCATCATCAAGGCAATTTTTAGAGGTATGGTGTTTTTATCTCATTCACAAAGTGTTTTTGTTAAGAAATATCTTGTTGTCATATGATTGGAGAAATAAGGATTGAATGAGTATACTTGTGCTAGAGTTTGAAAACTATTTGTGCTTCATTGTTGAAAGAAATTGGAAACACTTGTGCTAGGGTTTGAGAACTATTTGTGCTTCATTGTTAAAATAAATTGGAAACACTTGTTGATGAGCACCGGAAATGCTCATTTTATATACATTATTAAGGGGCATAATCACTGGTTTAATTAGCATTAGAAATGTATTTTTATTTAACTTATGCATATAATTGATAGAAAATCCGGTATTATGCTTGACTAGTGTTTTTAGTTGAAACTATGTATAAATACAGGTTTTTCTACTAATATGGTGTTTTCTAGTCTACATCCCAAATGGACCTACCATGCTTCTGCTTAATTGCATCTAAGACATATGGAGTAGACGCCTTACTCTGGTGCCTTACTCCCATACATGGGGAGGCGCCTTACTCTGGCATCGTACTCCCATACATGGGGAGGCGCCTTACTCCCATGCATGAGGAGGCACCTTACTCTGGCGCCTTACTCCCATACATGGGAGGTGCCTTACTGGAACCTTAATCCCATGTATGGGAGGTACCTTATTGGCATCTTACTCCAACATATTGGAAGTGCTTGCATTGGAGACCAAGTAAACTTTGATTGATTGACTGAGAGGCTAAAGAGGTTGTTGCACGTGAAGACAAAGGAGAGTTATTTTAATTATGCATTATTATTAAAATAGAATAAGACACTTATTATCAACCGATTGGTTGGTTGACCTTGTAAATATCTTAAAGCATTATTTTTAGGATGCATTAATTTATATTTGTTTGTTACGTACACCTAAGTATTTTTATATTTATCCTTCTGGTGAACGAACATGCTTTAAATTAGCAGAATAAAATATGTGTAGAACCAATTGTAACTAATCATGTTATGTGATTAAAATAGATTAATTTTTTATTGTAACAATATTTGGCTGCATTTTATATAAATATGCAAGCTAGATGAACGGGAATCAATGATTAATCTTACACAAATTATTTCTCATTTTATTCTTTGTCTAAATTATTAAGAGTGCAAATCCTCTTATTTAAGCAATCTCTATGTAGCTAGCCGGGTGGATTATCTGTGAGAGCTTGGGCCAACTCCCTGTAGTAGTCCTCCCCTATTTCATTTCTGTTCTTTATTTTCCATAGATTAAATTTATTACTTTATTTACTGCTTTGTTTAATTTCAGTTGTGTGTGTTTATTTCCTTGCATTTTATTTCTACATTTTATTTTCAGCACTTTAATTTTAGTTTGTAATTTATTTATTTAATTTTCTGCACTTAGTTTATTTGGTTTGGCTGAATTTCAAATGCACGAACATCCCCCACAAAACTAAATTAGGTACAAAAATATTCAATTCCCCAACAATGCAGGCATATAACAGATTCTAGTGATGATTCAAGCAGTGATGAAGAGGCTAACTTTGTGAAAAGAAATAATAAGGGTTCCAGTAAACCAAATAATATTCAAAATGTGAAATGTTTTAGTTGTGGTAATATTGGTCACTATGCAACATATTATCCACAAAATGGGTATAGTAGCAGTGACTATGAACAAGATTACAAGAAAAATAAAGAAATAAAATTTAGGCATAAAAAGAAAAAAAGGAATGGTCAAGGCAAGCATGAGAAGAAAGTTTTTCAAAGATACAAGAAAATTTTCTATGTTGAAGAAGCAAGCAGTTCTTCAAGTGACAGTGATGAAAGTTCTTTAGATAGCAAAAATGAAGAGGTTCTATTTTTGGCAATAGAAGAGGAAAAGGATACTCCTTTTGAAGACCAAGTTGAAGATGCTCCTATTGAAGTTCAAGTAGAAGAGAAAGAAGATGTTCTTGTTATTGAAGACCTAGAGAAAGAGAAAAATTTAGAAAAGAATAAAGAAACCACAGTTGATATGAAAGAAGAATTTACTGCAACTCTTGAAGAATTGGAAAGGATTAAAAATGAAAACTTAAGATTGAAGGCTCAAGTTCAAAAGGATGATAAATCCAAGGTAAAGCTTCTACAAGATCTCACTGATTTAAAGGCTAAGCTTGAAGAGGCAAAGAAAGTTGAAGAAGGCATGGCAAAGCAGTTAAAGGCAAAAGAGCTAAAATGTGAAAGACTAGAAGATGAAGTTTAGAAGGGTCTTGGAACATATCTTAATGCATTATCACGATTCAAGGAAAGCTCAAAAAATTTGGATAATATTCTCAAGGTACAAATATCTCCTTTTATCAAGATAGGACTAGGTTATGAAGAAAATCAAGAGGAACAAAAAGAAGAGTCAAGCTCCAAAGAGAAGGAAGTTTCAATGGAAATAGTTGAAGAAGAGACTAAGACATATGTTGATGAGTTGAGAAGTGGAAGCTTCAAAGAGGAAGAAGACAATGCACAATAAAAGAACATGGATCATCATAGGAAAGGTAAGGAAAGGATCATGAGACCACACTCTCCAAGGTAAGACAAATATTTCTTCAAAGGTTATTGCTACTCATGTCATAATTTTGGTCATAGAGCTATACATTGCAGGGTTCATGGTAAGAGTAATTTTGGCTTCACCAAGAGGAACTTCAAATCATTTGCACCTTCCAAGGACTACAACATCAGATGTTACAATTGCAATAAGTTTGGGCATAGAGCAAAGTGGTGTAGAATAGAATTTTAGGGATCTCCAAGGATAAGCAAGAAACAGGACAGCCAAAATATTCAAAGAGGTATGAGCTCAAAGGTTTGGAAAATAAAGAGCATTGTAAGTTGGGAGTAGTCTTAATCCTATCCCAAAATTAATCACCTCAAGAAGAGGATGTGGTGTGGGGCCTATGCTAAAATATCTTATTTTTAACCCCATGGAGCCCTTTGCCATTGATGTCAAAGGGGGAGAGATTTCAGTAAGGGGGAGCAACTTCTTAGGGGGAGTAGTTTTTGGAATCCAGTTACATTGAAAGAATATTTTTTGTAAGGATTGCCATAAATGACAAAGAGAGAGATTGTTGGAAATATTGAGTACATTGAGTTTTCATTGATGTCAAATGGTACATGAGGCAAAAATAATGTGATGTCAAAGGTGCATGATAGTCAAGAATATTCTACATGGGTTTGATAGCAAGACTCACAAGAAAGAAAATTATTGAAAGAAAAGGGTTTATAATATTTATTTTTTAAATATTATATGAAGGACAAAAAGGTTTAAGAAGTTTTTTTGGGACAAAGGTCTAAAATAGAAGAATTATAATAGTTATTATAAGAAGGAAAAAATGTTTAAGAGTGGTTTTAGAAGGTAAATTTTAAAACAAGAGGACCAAATGTTTAAATAAATTTCTTGTGGGACAAAATTTTGAAGGTAAAAGGTTCAAAAGGAAATATTATAATATTTATTAAATATTATAATATTTATAAACCCTTGGTGCCAATGGTTTTTTGAAATACTCCCATGCAAAATAGTGTGCCAACATTTCAATTCAAGAAGTGCATATAAATAAGGGGACAAAACATTTCATTTTTCACCAAGCACTAATGATATATTTTGATTATTATTCAATGCAAAAAATGTTTTAATACTTTTGTGATTCGAAGGGCTAAGTTGAAATTTCTTACAAACGACAAGAAGAGGACAACGTGTTTGAAAGGTGTGCATGTGATTGGTTAATGATAGATATTGTGAGCACCTGAGACGTCCTATCCAACTGGGATAGCCCAGCTAGTTGTGTGACTTGCATGAGCATTGACAAGAAGGAGGTCGCAGGGTCAAAACCCCTAGATGTCATTTTGAATGTTGTGCTAAGTTTTTTGATTTGCACACTAAGACAAGGATATATTTGTATGGGTGCATCCTTGGTTCCAACTGTCGTGGTAGCATAGTTGGTCAGGGAACTTGTGATAGCACTTTTGTGGTAGAGGTCTATGGGTCGAAATCCGTGGAGTGTGTTTTGCTTGGCATTGATGGTAGTGTTGATTTTTGGTAAGTGCTAAGGTTGCTTGGCATTGACGACAATGTTGATTTTTTGTGAGCGCTAAGGTTGCTTGGTGTTGATGGTTGTGAATGAGCACATGAAGACTTTGAGCAAGGTAAAGTAAAAATATTTTGATTATTGTCTAAATCTTGGAGTTATAAGGTGGTTTTAGTGATTTGTATATTCTGTTATTGTGAGTTGAATATTAGGGTGTATTGTTGAATGTCATAAGCTTGGAGTTATAAGGTGTATTTAGTAATTTATATATTCTATATTGTAAATTGGATTTGGGGTGTTTTGTTGAATGATAAGTTAGGAGTTATAAGGTGTAAATTGATTTATTTCCAAGTGTAATTTTTGCATTATAGAAAAAGGGATCCTAGGGTTTTAGAAGCTTATTATTGAAATATTAAAGAGGAGAAATAAGGCATTGATTTTCTAGATTTATTGTGGACACCTTTTGGAAATATTTGAGTGGATGATGTTTTTATCTATGCTAGAATTTGAAAATCACTAACCAGATTTCTTGAAGGATCAAAAGAAAATTGTTTTGAGATAGGTTTTAGAGGTACATCATCATCAAGGTAATTTTTAGAGGTATGGTGTTTTGATCTCATTCACAAGGTGTTTTGGTTAAGAAATATCTTGTTGTCATATGATTGGAGAAATAAGGATTGAATGAGTATACTTGTGCTAGAGTTTGAAAACTATTTGTGCTTCATTGTTGAAAGAAATTGGAAACACTTGTGCTAGGGTTTGAGAACTATTTATGCTTCATTGTTAAAATAAATTGGAAATACTTGTGCTAGGGTTTGAGAACTATTTATGCATCATTGTTAAAATAAATTAGAAACACTTGTGCTAGGGTTTGAGAACTATTTGTGCTTCATTATTGAAATAAATTGAAACACTTGTGCTAGGGTTTGAGAACTATTTGTGATTCATTGTTGAATGAATTTGGAAACACAAGTGCTAGGGTTTGTGAAGCAAGCTTGTGCATTAACCTTGATTGATATTGGGATAAATTTGCAAAGGTTAGAGAGTAGTTTTGTGAAGCAATTTATGCATTGGTTTGAGTAACATTGGAAGTGAATGTGCAAGAGTTAGAAACCAGTTTTGTGAAGAAAACTTGTGCATTATTGTGATTGATTTTTGAGAGAAAATTTGCAAAGGATATAGACTAGTTTTGTGAAGCAAATTTATGCACTAGCCTTGATTGTTTTGAAAATAAATTTACAAGAAGTAGAGATCTGATTTGAATGCAATGAACATGAGACATGTGAAAGTGATAGACTTAATGAATGTGAAAAGAACATATTGAGTACTTGTATTGCATATCATTCTCTATATGTTCATGAAGAAAAATAATTTTGGGTAGAATATGTCTGAATTACTTTAATTGAAGAAATATTTCTGAAAGAGATATAACCATTAGTTTGAGCATCATTTGTGTGCAAGTTTTGGGAAATTTTTGAGAAAGTATGAGTTGTATTGTGAGTAGTTGTGAGCTATTTTGATCTAGCCTTTTGAGAAGGCTTGTGAGAAGATTTGAGCAGATTGTGTGAGCAATTTGAGGCAGAGTTGAGCAGGTTATGTGAGCAAGTTATCAATAATATTTATGCAATCCTTGTGAGTAGGCTTGGTGCTGATTTGGATAGAGTTGAGAGCAGGTTTTTGAGTAGATTTAAGCAAGCCTTATGAGTAGACTTGATGCAAATTTGAGTAAGCCTTGTAAGTAGGCTTAGAGCAAAGTTGAGCAAAATTATGATTTAGCTTTGGAGTTGATAGAGTTGAGGGGATTGAGATATCATATGGAAAAAGGTCCATGAACCAGAGTAGAGGGGATTGAGATATCCTATGGATAGAGGTCCATGAACCAGAGTAGAGGGGATTGAGATCTCATATGGATAGAGGTCCACGAACTAGAGTAGAGAGGATATGTGTCTCTTGTGGATAGAGATCCATGAAATTGAGCATAGGATATTGGAGTCTCCTTTGGGTAGAGGCCCATAAAATTTGTAATAGGGAATTGGTTCCCAAGAGATTTGTTGAGAAAATTTATAAGAAATATTTTCTCCATGGATGTAACCCACATTAGGTGAACCACATTAAATCTATGTCTCTCTTGTGTGTGATTATTTATGCATTGCTTTACTACTTCTATTGATGATATTAGTTAATACTACTTTGGAAATTTATTGCAATTGATAGCATTGGATAATATTAATTGGGAAAGAAAAGTAAAATTTTTATCTTATACTGTTCACCCCCCTATCAGTATAATCTTGTGTTCTTCAGGTAGTGCTTATAAGGTTGTCATGGAAGATGAGTCTATTATTGTTGTTAAGATATTGAAGGATGTGCATGGTGTTGTAAGGAAGGACTTCAAGTAACACATGGAGGTGGTGGGAAAGTTGAGATATTAGAATGTTGTGAATCTAAAATATACCAAGGAGGAAATTTTTTGGGTGTATGACTATATGCTTAATGGAAGCTTGTATGCACTTCTTCATGGTGTGTATATTCCTTCCTAAAATCATCATTTAATTTACTTTGTTGGTCGTAACTAATAATGCATGGCCAGTAGATATTCGTTAGCATTTTTAGTTTTCAAAAAGTGGGTAATTTTGGTTTCTTGTGTTTCATTTCATCCAATGTCACTCTTTAGATGTGTTTTTGTTATACCTTCGAAGGTCAACAAAAACAAATTATAGTCTATAAATGAATGATGACGTCTAGTGTTTGTAGGATCTTTATAGGTACCATATCAGCATGCCATGTCTTTTGTTGAAATTTAATATTTTTAATTGAGTCCACTTAAATGGCAGACTATCTTGAGTGCCTTTTTTTACATTAATTTTTTAGGTAATAAAAAAACATTGTCAACTTCTTTCCATCCATGCCATCAAATTTTAACCTGAAGCAAAATTTTAGAGCAGATAACTTGGTAGTTATGACCAGTTACACTCCTGATCTACTACAGGAATTTTATCCAAGTTGAAAGTTGTAGCTAGCATTTTCATTCGTGGTTCAGGCAATTTAAAAAAAAATAAAAATTAGTGATTATAAAATTAAAATAATATTCTAATAAATCAAATATTATTGAGATATTATAAAAAATTATATCATTACATAAGATTTTATTTGAGATTAATTTACACTTTATATAAGTATCCTAATTATTATTGTTATATAATACCTTAAAAGGATGCATTTGATATATAATATATTTCTTAGAATTGGTAAATTATTTACATACAGAAGAAACTTAGTGCAAGCCTCTTATCATCAATACCTTCAATATGAATCCCTCTTTCATTCTTTTTTTGCATATAAACTTGTAAACCACCTTCATTATGAATTTATCAATTAGATTTTGAGTTTCTCTTCTGGTCCCTTATGGAATGTTTCACAATCATTTTCAATTTACATGTAATACAATGTCTTATGTCTTCAAGTAGTCATGGTACTAGTAGAAAAACATTAGATTGGACAACTAGCATTAAGATAGCATTGGGTGCAGCCCAGGGCTTAGATTTCATTCATGACTATTGTAAGTCACCCAAAGTTGAATTTTTGTGACCCCTCATTTTTTCTAGATCTACACACATACTTCATTTAAGCTTCCTAAAGCAATTGATTCCACTTATCCGACACACTACCTAGTATATATTGTATCCATAAAACTATTGTGTTAGATTTTTTACAAGTTATTTGTTATGACAATATAGCAAAGCAATTCCTAGTACTTTTATCCTATAATTGGTCCATGTATTGTAGTGGATGGTGTAGTAAGGAAAATTTTTGTAAAGGGCTTTATCTAAAATATATCTTCTATGTTGTTTGAGTAAATTTAGGAGTTCCATGCAGTTCAATGGATGAATGTGATATTATATTTTACTCAACTCAGAAATCCATTGAATTTTAGCTCCAGATTGAGACACTATCATATTTCTTGCAGGGAAGAGATCTATAAGAATTATACACTTCCAAAATGTTGAAAGTTAGAGGACTCTATTTTTTGTATGTCCCTCATATTTTTTCTTCTCGGTCATGTTGCTTGATAACCTCTATCTGCAAAGTTGTTTCTAATTCTAGTGGTAGATACCAGAAGTATCAAACAAGTTCTTCCAATGATAGAGCTAACATCCCCATGTCATTTGGTAATGTTCTATATATGAACTAAAATATGTTTTACATATCATGTTGCTATTAATAACAGAGGCTTCAACACAAGGTATACATTACTCATAAATAAATATATTATTATCATTAAATTCACCCTTCCCTAAGATATCACCTATTTATCATATGCTTCCAACCAACTGTGATTGAAGCCCCTACACAGTATTTTTATTTTATAGCACGATGTTCAAAGTAAATCTTTTTAATATTGGGTCTATAGAGAAATTATTAATTGTGCATAATTTTTGTACAAAGCATATACCATTTTAGGAAATAAATGTCGAATTTATGCCAAGAACCTACTACTTACCATCCATGTTACCTATTGCATGTGTGATTGAATAATTTATAGAAAAAAAATTTAACTATTTGATGGTAGTGTAGTTTTTGCTTTGCACCTCCCCAAAATTTGGAGAGAATTAAGATCTCCATATATGCATGATTACAATTAACTACGGATAAAGTTAATAGAAACCAATACAATGTTTGGATTCTAGAAAATAATATTAATCACAAGCCACATAAGGTGTCTAAACAATTGTACTTGATGCAATTCTACTAAATAACCCTTTTTATAAATAATCACTAAATTATAAGTAGTAGCTCTTTGGATTTTCTACATGGTAATATAAATTTCATAAATTGTTCCATACAATTGTATTTTCAGCACAAAATCTTGAAAACTAAGTCTATAATTACTGTTAAAAATTATAAGAAGCCCAAAATCAAAGCCTTGAAAACTCAAAAATACCTTGATATGATATGATAACCAATTGCATGTTTAAAATTAACACTAAGATAATAGATGGCAACTATTTATACATTTTAAGTCAAAACAATAGTGAAATGCATAACACAAAGACGATAGGATCTTGTTTTTCTTCTTCCCTGTGATTTTTTTTGAGTTCTTATAATGTATGCATCGAATCTAGAAGGGTCAATTTTTCTAAAAAAAAAAAAAATTAGAATATCCTTGCTACTTTGGTGTTTCATAATAACATATTTCATAGTCTTGTTTTTTGTGATATTCCATTGAAATAGTCACATTGTTGTAAGTAGTCCGCTATAACATTGTTGTAGTAGATTTTGTAACATAAGAGTAGTGTAGCCCTGCATTTATGTTCTTTCTTATTTCTATTATGTATCTTTCAATACTTTTTCAGGAGCTTAAACTCAAGGATTGGCTTTAGATCCTACTACCATTTTGTCCTATTTGGGGTTAGAATACCAATTTAGTATGAGGAATTAGGTTATTAATTTTTCACTTGAAAAAAATCTACTAAAGTCAATGCTTATACACTAAACATTAAAATCCTAGTTGTGGATGGATACAATGTGAATGGTTAACAATAGTGTTACTAGTAGTAGATGGATCAAATAGTTATATTTCTTGTTTTGTACAATTTGTATATCATTTGAAGAAGAAAAATATTTTTTTTTGGTAAGTTAATGAAATTCATTAAAAAAGAGCATTTGAAAGGTGACACAATGCCTTGTACATCATCAAAACTAAGAATAGAAAAGAGGGAACAAAAGAGGAAGCAAAATAGGAAACACCATAGGAACAAAAGGTATTCAACCAGAAGAACCAAAAAGGACCTAAGTCACCACAAAATGGAGCAATACAAAAAAGTGAAAGCTAAGACTAAAATTTCATTAGCAGGGATAGTAGACACACTAGTTGGTAATATCAATCTACATTGGTGATGCAACCACAATCTCTAGATCAACATCCTTAACATCATCCTTTAACGTATCCTTTGGGGCTTCCTTGCAATCTTCCTTGGTGATCTCCACAACCTCCTCATCCTTAGCATTACCTTTTATGTCAAAAATTCCCCCCATAGTAGAAGTAGCCTAAACATCCTCGAAAGAGTCACAAAAGAATAGTAGGCTAAGAGCTTGATGCTACTCCTTAAGCTGCATGATAGCTTTCCCAATGACAACATGAGTGGTTTCCAGGTGATTGATAGTAGCATATGTGGCTTGGACAACAATCTTATAGAGGTATTTCTCCAAAATGTCAGGAGAACTAGAAATTTCTTTCTTGAACCTCTCAGAGGAAGAAGTGGGTGCTTCAGTAATTTCCTTAAATTTAAGCCTCTAGGAACAACGAATAGGTATTTTTCCAATTTTGACTTTTTTCTTGATGTTAGACATAGCCTGGGACTTCTCAATCTTGTTATTTCTCTTGGACCTAGAGCCCTTAGGGCTAGGAGTAGAGGAAGATTTTTCTTTAGTAGAATCAAGGTCAAGGATATTACCTTTGGGAAACTTAAGGAGTAAAAACCTATAGATTTTTGAATAGCCCCTAATGAGAAGGCCAGCCCTCATCCTTCTTGCCTCAGGTTGAAGAAGAAAATACTGAATACTAAAATCAGAAGAGATTAAAATATGATTAGTTGCATGACAATATTAATCTAAAAGAGACACAATTAGTGAAGCATAAAATGGCTATAGAATTTCCTTTGAAGAAGCTTTTGGATATCTCTTTTACATAGAGAGGGGAAATGGTAACAACCCATCATCATCTATTGCCAACTAGGGGTTTAATTCCATAATGCTACCACCATAACCCTCCCCACTCAGCAAATAATGCAGTGTGAGGTGGACCACTGACCCTCAAGGGAATCAAACCTAGGTTGCCCACTAGAAAACACTTAGTTGCAACCAATGAAATATTTTTCAAGGGAAAAAGCTTTTGAATTTAATCCCAATTGTAAGTGGGTAATTTTCTAAGGATCCTGACTTTCTTGTGATGTATTTCAAACCAATTTTTATTTTTTATTGTTTTTTTTTGTATTTTATTATATATATATATATATATATATATATATTTCAAACTGTATCATATAATTTATTGCATTAATATTTTACTTCTCCCCCCAAGTTGTATTTTTTTCTATATAGCCAAAACGAGATAGGGGGGTAGATTTTTCTTTATAAAATTTTATATTATGGAAATTATTAATATATATATATATATATATATATATATATATATATATATATATATATATATATATATATAATTTTATTTTATTTATTTATTTAATAATATGGGGGTGCTTACTTATATATAAATTATTTATTCAGGCTAAGTCATCAAATAAGTTTGTAGGATAATAAATCTTCTTAGAATGGAATTTCTTGTTACCAATAGCAAAGATATTATGCAAAACGTTACTACCTCCTTGGCCTCTGAATAAAATATTCCATGGTCTACTAACAAATCCTTCCAATGCCCTAGAAAGATCATTTTCTTGTTCTACTTCCTTTAGCTTAATTAAGGAGTTCCATGTGAGAGAAAAATAATGAATTTAAACTTGATATCAATCATCAATAATTTGGTTTGCAAAATATGTCTTCATCTAAGGTTTGAACATACTCAAAACTTTATTTTGGAAGGGGAGAAATAAGATAGTCATTTTGGTATCATCTTGATGACCCTTTTTATAGAAATGTGCATTTATTTGTTAACCTTATAGGGGCACAAAGCTTTGGGAAATTGGATTCCCAAGCACTTTATCAAAGTCCTGATGGGAATTGTAACCCTATCCTTATTGCTTTATCCCTATAAGTGAATATTAAGGATTTGGGGATTCGTGCCACATTTTGTAGGATGAAATGAACTATTATATATATGTGGTAATGCGATGGTGGTATGGAAAGGAATATTTCTTATGACTTTGTTTGCATTAGGTATAAATTTTCTAGGGATTTTTTACAAAGACTCAAACATCCTAGTGTTCTCAAACAAACTCATCTATTCATCTTGCAAATTCATAGGATACCCAGGTTGTCCTAGTGGTTTCAAATTTCTCTAGGACCATTTGTGTGTGCCATGCATATTCATTTCCCATTATGAGTAAGGGTAAACTAATCACTTGTAGCTTATGCCAACAAGCTAGCTCATCTATGAGTGTCCATAGGTATTTAGAAAATAAGGTCGCTGATGTGATAGACTTGTTGCCACGTGTAAGGCTATCCCATTGCCATGCAGGTTTTACTCAACCCATTGTTGTAATGAGGATCACCCCAAGATTTTCAAAACACTAATAATTCCATGGATTCAAGCTCATTTTCCTTCTTTTATTAGATTTTTAGATTTTATTTGGGACTATGCTCATTTTGTATTGGAGCAAAGGAGATTTTTATTGCTTTTGGGGCTTGCTCATTTTTGGAGAAGAGCAAGGGGATTTTTATTCCTTTTGGGATACTTGCTCATTTTGAGGAGGAGCAAGGGATATTTTCTCATTTTTTTTAAGGGTGAAGGGGGAGCTTGTCCTTTTGTCAATTCTTTAGCTTTATAGACCATGCACATAATTGGATGAATAGGGAAAACCATTCACTTTATGGCAATAGTAACTCATGAGTTATTCCTTCCCATGCTTCATAATGTTTTTATTTTTTATAATGTGTGGTCCAAGAGGAAACTTGATTGATTAGGAGCAACCTATGGTACCTAAGGATTTCTCTATTTTTGATGGAGGTTGATTAAAATACTAAGGGTGCTTGAGTGATTGAAAACACCTAGAATTTGTTTAGAAAACAAGGTGTTATGCAAGATGTGGCAGTAGTTTCCTTACAAGATTTTGATAATTAAAAGGTGTACATATGAAATTTGATACTGAAGAGTGATGTATAGTAAGATGAAAACATTATAGATATTAGAACTCTTTCATGAAACAAAGGAAGCACCTTTAAAGAACATAGAGTGACCTTCTAGTTTATTTTCAATAAATATTATTGTTTCATGATAATCTTCTTTCATTTTCCAAGTGGTGTAAATATTTATGCCATACATATTATTTACTATTGCCTTGATTTTTTCAAACAAAATGAATGATTATACTACATTCCTTTTAATGATTGTACTTATTTACTAAATATATAATAACAATTTTATTTAGTAGATACTTTTTTTTGTTGCTTAGAATAGAAAAGAGAAGTTTTTATTTAATATTAGTTGATTGTATATTAGAAATTCATTGCAAATCAACTTGTTTATTAATATGGTTTATAAACTTTTCTTTAGATAATGGCTTCCTATAGAGCTTAAAACTATGTCCATTAACTAATAATATTCTTGTTAAATCATATACAGACTTAAGTTTAACTATACCATTCCTAAATATTTCTTTAGTATCATAGGGTCCTAGCCATCTTGTCCTTAACTTACCTTGAAAATCTTGGTAGCAAGAGTCAAATAACAAGGCCCAATATCCTAGTTGAATTGTTTGTGGTACGATATGTTTATCATGCCATTTATTTCTTTGTTGTTGAATTAATTTAATCTTGTGTAATACCTATAATTTTCTTTTATCTAGAATGTTCAATTTTTATGATCAATCTAAGTTCATGTCAAGTTGTACCACTATGCGGAGAGTCTCTATCTCAAATTCAATAGGCATAATAGTTTGTTTGCCATAAACCATTTCATAAGGTGATAATCCTATGATAGTTTTCTAGGTTGTATTTTCTTTTAATATTTCTACCCAATCAACGCTACTAATGGATATAGTCTTTTTTATTATCTATTCAAGTTCCCTATTTGTCACTTCTACATATCCATTAACTTGAGGGTGATATGGTGAAGTTTTTATGTGTTTTATTTGATATATTTTAATAAAGTGTTCAATTAATTTGGAGAGAAATTGAGACCCATGGTCTGAAACTAGTTCTCTAGGTGCTCCAAAGCATTGCATGATATGTGAATAAAGAAAATTAGCAACTGGTTCAGCTTGTGCTCATGGTAATGCTTTTACTTCAGTCCACTTGGTGATGTAATCCATGCACATAAGTATGTGTTTATTTCCTTCACTTGGAGTATCTATTGGCCCAAGAAAATCAATTCCCCATTTCTCGAATGGTTCAAATATTATTTGTAGTACCAAAGGCATATCCATTGTAGGTGTAGGTTTAATAGCTCTTTGGCAAGCATCACATCTATCAGCAAATTTATGTACATCCTTATTTATAGTAGGCCAAAACTAACATATTTGAAATATTTTACTAACTATTCTTTGGGCTGCATAACGTCATCCACAAGGTTCTTCATGTGCTGCCCTAATGATATCATATACATCCTCTTCTTGGACACATCTCCTAATTACATGGTCAGGGAAATATTTAAATAGAATTCTATTAATCCACATATAAGGGACACTCTGATGTACTAATTTTCTATGCTCATGTGGTGTAAATTGTTGAGGTATTTTTCTTGTTACAAAATACTTTACAATACCAGCATACCATGGAGTAAAAATAGAAAGAGCAAATGGATGTTCACTTGAAAAATTATTAGGAATTAACTCATCATCATTAAATATTTGCATACAAGATAAATGATATACAATGACATTATCTTTACCTACTTTATCTATAATTGTGACATTAAATTCTTGCAATAAGAGAAGCCACCTAACCACTCTACCTCCTACTATATATTTTTTCATCAAGTATTTAATTTCTAAGTGATCAGTGTGAATAAATGCTTCATACCCTATTATGTAATGTTTGAACTTGTTAATGGTATGAACTACAAATAAGAATTCCTTTTCAATAATTGTGTAGTTAAGTTTAGCCCCATGCAAATTTTTACTCACATAATAGATAGCATAAGGTATTGTGTTCTCTATTTGTTGTAGTACTACCCATATTGCATATCCTAAAGCATCACAATGTATATGAAAGAGCAATTCCCAAATTGATCCCCTTAGAATTGGAGCAGTAATCAATTTTTTCTTTATAACTTTGAAAGCTTCTTGACATGCTTTAGTCCAATTAAATTAACTTTATTTGGTTAATATCTTAAGAATAGGAGAGGCAACTTTTCTAAAATATTTAATGAATCTACAATAGTATCCTACATGTCCTAAAAATATCCTTACCTATGTTTGTATTTTTGGAGGTTGGAGGGATTGGATAGCTTGGATTTTTACATGATCTACTTTAACACTTTTCTCAGATATGTAATGTCCTAAAACAATACCTCCTCTCATCATCATGATGTATTTTAATGACTCAAAGATAGTTTTTGTTCTTGGCATCTAACCAAAAAAAATTGTAAACTTGATAGAGTTTCTTCAAAGATGTTACCATAGACTTTGAAGTCGTCCATATAGAATTCTACACATTCATTAATTAAATCATAAAAAATAGCTAAAATAGCCCTTTGAAAAGTAGAAAGTGCATTACATAATCCAAAATGTAAGACTTTATAAGCATAGGTACCTATAGGACATGTGAAAGTTATATTTTACTAATATTCTTCAGCTATTGAGACTTTATTATACCCACTAAAACCATCCAAAAAGTAAAAATAATTCTTACCAGCCAAATTATCAAGAACTTGATCAATGAGGGGTAAAATAAAATATTCTTTCTTTGTTACTTTATTTAGTTCTCTATAATCCACACAAATTCTCCATTTACCATTATTTTTTAGAACTATCACTAATGGTGATACCCATTGGCTATCAAAAATATGATATATAAATCTTGCGTTTAAAAGCTTAATGATTTCTTCTTGAACTATGTCCTTCATGGATAGATTCAATCTTATTTGGGACTATATTTGTTGTGATTTAAAATGGAAAATTAGATAACATTGTACAAGAAATATTACAATATATAGGCATAAGACTATATGAAAATATAACAAGTGTTATAGACACATGTCAAACACATGAAACGTGCATATTATTTATAACATGTACTCTTTGTGATTGGCCCTATAACTATGAATATTGCTAGATAAATAGTGTATATGTCTTGATCTATTACCTTAGGATCAACCACTTCCTTGGATCTGTTTCCTCTAGGTTAGCCATCTAAGTGCCTCAGGTTCATCATGGGTGCCTCAAGGTCAACCACTTTCTTTGTGTATGTTGCCTTTGTAGGTCATCCTCTAGGTATGTTACCTCTCGTAGGTCTAACTAGGTTCACCATGAATATCATCCCCCCTCACGGTGAAACTAAATTTAGAAGGTGTTAGTATTTTCTAAAAATGCACCTTAATACAAAAGAAATATGATCCATATAAGAGTGTTGATCTCTACCAAAAAATACACTCAAAAAATACAATAAAATGAGCCATAGAATCCAAATATGGAGGAGAAGAAGAAAGAAGAGAATAGAATCTTCTGAAGTGTCTATGTCTGTAGTCTTCAAAAGTTAATCCAAAAAATTCCTCGGATAGAGTCTAGGGTGTTTATGTCTATAGTTCCTAGAGTAGGTGTCCTTATGGTGACCTTCTCATCCTATCAAAATGCATGGGTAACCAACCACTAAATATGTTAGGTTATATAGAGAAGGTGACTAGGTATAAGGATCACATACAATTTGCTTTAGGAGTGTCAGGTTCAATTGAGAGTGCACTCCATTATGCAACAATATTTGAGGCTAAAAATGCATATAGGACTGCCTAAAAATTAAATTTGGATGTAGCCAATGTATTTGTCTCAGAAATACTTTTTGATGACTATAAATACCCATATGTTCCATTCTCAATGGGGCTTTCATTTTGTGGAAAAACATAAATCATCAAGAATCTAGAATATTTTTGGCATCAAATAATATTCCCTTGGAATATTCCTCACATCGCTCTCTAGAAAAATACAAGGTAGAATAAAAACATCATTTCAAAATTTTCCTTGCAAGGCAATTACATGTGCCATATGGGCCTTCCACTCTCTAAAATTTAAAAAAATAAATAAATGGCCAACGAGGCCAAACTGTCAACTAATACAAATGGGAAACATACAAATCATTCCCTTACAATATAGTGGTCCCCCACATGCTCATATGCATATGGAGTATAAAATATTGAGTATCACATGGGCATGGTAGAAAATTTGATTTTTCAATAAAGTGGCCCCCTCCACTAAAACATGGCCCTTACAACTTGCATTTTAAAATATTCACTCCATTGAAGAATGTCCTATGTGGAATGTCCAAATATCAACATCAAACAAATTAGAGTCTGACAACAAGATCTTGTTGATGAAAAAGAAATAAAATTTGGAGTTTATGAATCGTGTGAAGACAAATGCACGTACCACCTAGCCACACTTGCTAGCCCACCTACCCATACACTCTATGCAGTGTACTTCCTCCTACATGATATTGTGCATCATCGATCTCTTTTCATTAGTGCTACTCATGTGGTGGGCATTAATGTTTGCATATGCTTTTTATCACAAAAAAAATCTAGAACTAGAAAAAACATGCATCTTGTCACACCAAACACACTCCAAACGTGCCTTTCAATGAAAATGATCAAGTGTGCCTTCCATTTTACTATGAGTACATCTTCTTCGGTGTAGCAACAAGAAGGAAGAAAATATTAACCACACAAATAAGGTCAACACTGACCCATTTTTATTATAGCATACGGCATCTCAAAATTTTAGCAGAGCTTCATTCACATTCAACCGATCTGAAGAGGCGTCAAAATTGGAATGTGCATAAGTGGAGTTCTCTGAGGTTGAGCAATGGATCTACGCTATTTGAAAAAGCATAGCGAGTTGAGAGTGCCAAGGAAATGGGTACCAAATGGATTGTAAAGAATATGAGGAGAACCAACATCGATATTTGATAGCATGGAAAATATTCATCCCATACTAAGCTTTGGATCTGTTTCTCGCACAGCTAGACAGGTTCATGTGTGATGAAAAAAATATAGTCATAGTCACAATGAGCGACAAGTAGAAGAACTCCAGTTTTTGTGTTATCTCCCTGAACCACAAATTGGAATGAATGAATAATGAAAAAAATAGATTTGCACTACATCGACAGTAGGTCCAAAATATCAGGAGGAATGTGCCAAACAGTCGAAAGTGCATCAAAAATCAATGTGGTGCATTAGCAACTTATTTTCCATAATGAATTTGACCTTTGCATTTTTGAATCCACCGATTATTTTGATGTCTGTAACAGAAAGGACATGTGCTTTAAAAAAATTCAATGTCATTACATTCATCACAACACTGCACTTCTCTACGCAGTGACTCGCAGCCTCTCAAAATACATAAACATAATAAAAAAAATCATGATCTAGAGCTGCACGAGCTCACATGGCAGACTTTGTTGCTCGAATCACCACTATAGTGGATATCAACCATAGTCAAATTTTGGTGATTTTATGAAGGACCACGTGATCTGCCTTAGATCTTATGCAAAAAATGCTTATATTAGTATCACTGTGCTATATTTGGTAGTCCCCCACCTCAAAAAAACATTTCCTAAGGCTAAAAACTTAGGAAAAATTTAATAATCCTTTACTCTTCTATCGTACCTCCATGGTGCCACTGATGCGCAACATCTTCTTATTGAAAAATGAGTGGGATTTTGGCCAAAAAATGTTGCATTATGAGATTTTGGTGGAGTCATCAGCGGTCAAGGGTGGACTTCGGCATAAGCCCACCAATTGTCATATTTTTGGCCATCGTATTGATGGGAAAATTTTGAACTCTCAAATGTAAAGTAGTATAGATGGTGATCCTTCTCTATTATTTGAGAATATAGGGCACCTCCTACCTACAAATGTATCCATTTCAAATGCATCTGCAATCAAACCCTAGGTGGATTTGCCTTGGAATTGTAACTATGGCCCCACCAGTGGTAATAGGGGATCACCAATGCAAACTTGAACACCGTCATAAATAAGAAGCCCATCATGCATATTCTGGTGGTGCATAGTATTTTTTTCATGGTTTAAAAATCAATTCATATGAATTTCTATGGATCTGGCATTATTTTTTTTAAACGCTCTTCTGTGTTCAAAGCAAACTTTTGTAGGTCGAACCTAATGCCATAGACAAGTTCCTTTGTTTTCTGCATTAGAGGGTGGATCAAGATGAAGACCATTTGTAGGGATTCATGAGTAGTTGTATCGCTCCAAATTTTTTGCATCCTTACCTTTAGGCTATAGGATCCACTCCCGGAAGGGGGATGCGATAAGGATGGGACAATACCTCGGACTAAGAGGCCCTTTGAAGGTCGCGCCTCTTGGGGAGGGGGTATAAGGGTGAATTTTCGACGGATGGTGGGTTCACCAGGAAAATTTTGAGTTCCAGTTTCCATGCCTAGGTTGAAAATGGGTTTGATGTGTTCATTTTGTACTTTAGTCATTCATATCCTAGGTTTGGCCAAGATGAATCTAAGCTATTCTATATTCCAATGCTGATTTATATGGATATAGAAAACATGAATAAGTGCTAAACATAGAAAGTGTGCTAAATAAGACAGAATGTACCTAATTCTGGATGTCTGATGAACATTTTGAGGTTTGTAGAAGTCCAGATCATTTCAAATATTACATAATCACCTGAGATTGCATAGAATCATCTCAGATCACAATCGGTCATCTGAGATCATACGAGATCATCGTCGACTTGACGAATTTGTCAAATGAATTTGTTAGAAACCTACAATCACAGAAACAGATACCAAAGACCAAAAATGCCTTTGCAAAAGCAAGGGGAAATGATAGAAATGACAGTAAACTTGCTTAAATGATAAATCCAGATAACAATTAAAGGAAATGCTTTAATTTAATAATTTATTTTAACTTTATCATGCATCTATGCTAAATGAGGTGAACTCCAGGATGTAGAAATAGAATAAACTAAGTTAATGCATAAGGAAATTAAGAGAAAAGGATAATAAAATGCAAACTTTGGGCTTTGATTACCCCCAATCTAGACTGTAGTCAATATTGCCTCCAATCGTACGAGATCATCATCGATCTGCGGCAGGATCATCTGAAATCGTTTGGAATCACCAGCGATGATCCAAGCTTGCTCCAGCTAAAAAATAGTAAAATTCCTACAAGAAAAACTTGAAATACACAATGCAACAATGGTATGAAGGTGTTTTAATGCACGAGAAACTAAAGTTGCAAGGAAATCAGCCAGCCAAGGGGATAAACTAAGAAAATCCCAGTTTATATATATTAAAGGGAGGTTAGGAGGTTGGAGATCATCCCAATTTGGGAGATCTCCAATGGGGGAGACTCTAACCACACAGACACGCTTTTTGTCCAAGTTAGAGAAGCTATTGAAATAGAAGCTAATTATGAAAATTGGTTTTGGGATGAAATCGTCTGGACTTTCTGTTCTAGATGAATT
This sequence comes from Wollemia nobilis, assembly GCA_028583015.1. NCBI lineage: Eukaryota > Viridiplantae > Streptophyta > Pinopsida > Araucariales > Araucariaceae > Wollemia > Wollemia nobilis. The sequence continues at coordinate 2,760,091 of JAQPPZ010001045.1, forward strand.
CATCAGATCTGGGATGATTTTGTCTAATCATCGACGATATCGTCCAATGGTCAAAACAAATCTTAAAAATGGTGTGGAAAACAAGGGGAGCGGGTAACAGGTAGTTAACGGGTGGTTTTGGGGTTAAAATTCAAATTTTTATCTTTTACTAAGGGTTTAACTGCGCCAATTTTAGGGTGCTACAGTAGTGGATCACAACTTCACTATCCCAAACAAATAGAGAATACCCAAGAAACCTCAATATCCAAAATAGAGACCTTAAACCAAAAAAAATATGGAGAGCAATAGAAATAGCTCTTTTTTTTTTATATGACTGTTTTTTAATCCATCAAAATATGAAGAGCATACTCCATCAGTATTAAAAAAAATGGAGGAGCTAAAAAATGAGGAGAAAAATGAGGGGGGAATTTCCATGAGGTAAATTCCCCTTCAAACCTATAGGCCAGAGAAAGGCTGCTCTGATACCAGATGTTGGGACTAAAAATGAAAAATTAGATAATATTATACAAGAAATATTACAATATATAGGCATAAGCCTATATGAAAATATGACAAGTATCACAGACACATGTCAAGCACATGACATGTGCATATTATTTCTGCTAGTCTTACTGGGTGGCAACCTTCTTGAATAAATATACAATGGGTACAAACATTTGGGTGTATTCCTTTCATGTCCTTGTAGTTCCATGCAAATATTGTTTGATGTTTCTTAAATACATCTATAAGTTGTGATTCTTGTATGTTTGTAAGCTCATTATTAATATTTAGAGCTTTTCTAGATGTGATGTCTATCTGCTTACAATTTTTAGTATTTGCATATATTCCCATTATTTCTTGTTTAAGAACATTTAAGTATAGTCATAAGGTATCAAATGTTGAGATTGACTTGTACTTGCTTCATTATTAATCATAGTAGATTCAAATAAACAACTATTATCTTGATCTTTCTCTTGATCATCTAGTACTAATGATAATTGCCCCTCAATTTCTTGTTGTAGGTGTTCACTCAAGATATTAATTGATAACTTTTTAATTTCATCCAAATTATGAGGGAAATCATACCATAGTTATTTTGTAAAATCTGTATCTAATTTTGATTTAGGAAAATACTAAGGTATTTAGTATTCTTTCCATAAAAAAATAGTCATATTTCCATATTTACAGCTAATATAGGCATCAGTTGTTGCAAGCCATGGATGTCCTAGAATTAAGGTATGTCCCCCTAACTTCTTCTTGGGTTGTAAGACTACAAATTTTACAAGGTATTCCCATGAACTTACAAAGACTATAACATATTCTAGTTTTCCTTATGGCTTGATAGTAGACCTATCTGCAAGTTGGAGTACTATAGAAGTTGGTTGTAGTTTGTGTACTCCTAAATATCTTGTTGTTTCCTTAGTCATGACATTAATGGTAGCTCCTAAATCCACTAAAATATTATGTAATGTTATTTTAACAATGTGAATTGTGAGTATAGGTATTTGGATATTTAATTTTTGTAATAACCTACCTCTAGTCATTTTCTCAAATAATTATCCAATAACTTGAATAGTTTGGGCTTCATTCTATTTTTTCCTTCTCAAATTTGTGCACATGCTCTTGATTAATTTGGAATAAATAGGAATATTATTGATAGCTTGTAAGAGAGGAATATTAATGGTAACATTTTCTACCTCTTGAAGGAAATTAAAAGCTGGTTTGGGGGGTTCCTTTGGTTTAGGAAATGGTACTTCCATTTTTTTCTTTGATATTTTTGGACCTCTTATTTTGCCAGATTATTTTATGGTAAATTTTTTGCCTCTTCTTTGGGCCTCTCATATTTGTCTACTTTTTCAAACAAGTTTTGAGTGGGTTCCTCAATTACTGTGAGAGTGATTCTTTCATTGTCCAATACTTTTCCAGATATTAGTTGAATTTGATGGTAAGGTACCACATATATCAAACATGTTTCATTCATCTCGTAGACTTGTTGAATATTCTAGTTATTATTAGGATTAGGTACTAGTTGAGCTAGTAAAGGTAGTTGCTTAGGAGGGTTTTTCACATTATTGGGAGGTGGAAGAAGTCATTTTTGAGCTTATTTTGAGGTGCTTGCCCCATAAATTGTATTTGAAAATTCTATTATTGGGGTTGAACTTGAGACCAACTAGGTCTTGCTTGATTATATTAACCACTCATATTCCAATTAGATTCATTTTGATTTTGTCTGCCATCCATTGAGGTCAATTTCCATATGGATTGGACATGAATTGAGCCTAGGGAGGCATATCCTAGTATTGATTATATTGACTCCATTTCATCCACCTTGGAGTATTTGACCAATAATTAGGTCTCTATTTGTTGGAATAGTTAGGTCTTGACCAATTAGGTGGGCCATTAAATGGACCATTTCTCCTTTGAGCTATAAAATAAACATCTTTTGCTTATTTGACCTTAGGTTATTTTATAGTAGTTTTGATAACCGAAATATATTTATAATTTTTAGTACTATGGTTCTTATCATAAATTTTACAAGCAAAAATGTTATAAATGTTTGTAATATTGAGAGGACATTCCCTCAAGTTGTGTTTCTTTCTACATCTGTGATAATATATATCTTCAATGTCTTGCTCTTTTGGTTTCTTGTCCATGATGTCAAGATATGTGGTTAATGTACTCTATAAATTAGTCTTGAGGATTTCTAGCATATTGCCAATTTTATCTCTTGTTACTCCCCCTCCTAATGATGGGTACTTGTTGTTTCTTAATGGCTTATTTATTGAATAGTTCTTGCAAATATTTATAATTTCTTCTAGTCCCATCTAATGAATATCCCCCTTAGCCATAAGGTTTACAATGTCAATGACATATTCCTTTAGTACTTTGAGAAAAAGTTCTTTTTGAATCCTTTCATCCAATTTAATGTTTAATATTTATCCAACAAACTAAAATCTCTCAAGATAATTTTAAATGGATTCATCATCTTTTTTATTCATGCAAAACAATTCAATTTTCTTATCCCTAACTCTACAATAATCCTAATATATTTCAAGGAATATATATTTTAATCCATGTTCTTCATCCCATCGATTACAAACACTTTCTCCTAGATTCATAAACCATCTTAAGGCTACATCCTTAAGTGTAGAAGGAAACAATCTTATTTCTTGCTCATCCATGGTATAAAAATAGTCTTGGTACACTACTTCAAACTCAAAGAGGAAAGCATTAGGATCTTTATGTGGTTTTCCATTGAAGGTAGGCAAAACAACAATAGTGGTTTTGGTTCTCTTCTTAGCCTATATGTTGAAGAAATTGGTAAGGAAAAATTTTTTCTTTGTCTATTTCTTATTTGATTTTCTATTTCTCCATGATCATCATTCATTTTCCTATCCCTCCTTGTATTTCCATATACTTCCCCATGTTAACTAGTGTGGTAAACCATGATTGAATATAATATTTCAATAATTTGACTAGGTATAGTCTCGAAAAATATAGAAGGAGGATCTAAATGGACATCAAATTCTGGTTCGAGTAATAGATATGTCTTGGGATCTTGTTCTAGGAATTCAATATATTTTTTTGTTCTTGTAATATCCTTAGATTTTTGGATTGAAGTTTTGATTCCTTTTAATTTAGAAATTTTAGGCTTCTTACTAAGGTTTCTTTGGTAGTTTGCTTCTAGTTCATTGATCTTGATAAATCTTCCCTTTAAATATCTAGGTTTGTTCATGAAATTTCTAAATTATTTGGTTCTTGTAACAAATTTTTACCTTTCTAATATTCTTTAAAGAACCTATGGATATCATTAATTGGATCTAGTTGTTAAGAAGTCATATAGTTCCCCTTCTCAAATTCAAAGTATTTTATCACAAGAAGAATCAGTTGAACAATAAAAGCTTTTTTTGGAATTGGATTAGGACTTTCAAATTGTAATTCATAATGTAGGTCTTGGCATAGCTATCTAAAGCGTACAAATCTAGGTGCCCTATGATATCTCTTATTGTATTCTAGGCTCACCTCCCTATTTTCTATATCTACTAGGAAATTGTGAAGATAAGGAAATCCTCAAAATACTGATCCCAAGGATGTGTGATTGAATTTATTGTTGCTCTCATATCCGCAAGCCACTATTCACAATTCTTTACAAGGTCAACATAGGGTGAGTGATAATCTAGTCCTAGAATTTTAGCTATGTTGACCCTTTCGATTTTACCCAATTATTCTGATATTTCCTTAATGATTTCAAGGTGCTCACAAAGATATTTCTACTCTTTCTCAGATGTTTTTTGTCTTTGTTTTAAAATTAACAAGTGCAGACTGTTTAATGCAATTTTCTACCATTTGGCGATGTTTCTCTCTCTCTCTCTCTCTCTCTCTCTCTCTAAGAAAATGGAACCTGGTCCATGTTGAGGTGGAGATGCTTGTTGGACCTCAGTCACTTTTTCTTGCACGTACGTTGGAACTATTTGTACCACTCTCCACACGTAGGTAAGCCTAATCCTCACGTAGTCCAATAGTTTTTAAATTAAAATTATGGCACTGTTCTCCCCAACATCAGTGCCAAAATGTTGAGCTAAAATAGATTGCATTAAATTTATCAATCCAGATAAAATAATTTAAAGAACAAAAATCCAATATAGATTATACCACAATGATTAATATCTAACTTAATTCTATTTTCTTAGCTTCATGTTGCCAAAAATAAAAGTTACAGGAAATGAAATGAAATAAAATGAAATGTTTTAAATGTGCAATTTTAATGTAGAGTAATTCTATGTGTTGCATATTTTTATTTATGTGGATCCACATGCAATTCTAATAATGCATTTATGATTTTATTACTTTGTAGTTTAAAATGGTGCATTTTGATTTATCTTATGGTATAAGATTAATTCTACGCACTAACTAATCCTAATCTATTTTAGGAGTGAGATAGTAGGGACTGGATGTTGGAGTGGGCCCTACCTCCTATAGGACAGTCTAATTATCTTCTCCCCTAATCTAATTTACTTTCAATACGCAATTTTCATAAAATCTATTCTAACATCATTTACTTCATAGATACAGGAAATAAAATGGAGATTTATGAAAGTGAATGCAACATAACAAAATTACAAGGATACAATTACTAAACTCATGGAGATAAAATATTGATGCTTTAGTGATAGATTCAAATCCTCATGCATACAATGCTCAGATGACAGATATAATTAATTCCATATATTCAATAGTAGACAATAACTAGAAGACTTTTTCAAAGGTCTTGAAATTATATTTATAATATCATAAAAATATTCTATGTATGTCTTTCTGTCATCTTGAATATTCAAAAATTTGGTTGTTAACTTACTTAACAAAAGCAATCTAAAATTAAAACACGCTAACAACTAACCTTTGACTTGGTACAATGGAAATTGTCCAAGTGGCAATTTCCAAACTAACATAATTGAAAAACCTAAATTTTAATAAAGTTGCTACCAAAGTATTAAACCATTTGTCCTATTCTCAAGGGAAAAGACAAATAAAGTTTACGTTTTAATCTCAACAGCTTAACAACTTAAAAAATTATAAATTTAATGACACATTACAAATCATATAATAAATATTAAAATAATATATCAAATATTAATGCCACTATGTCAAATAATCATGTTGACTAGGTAACCCACATGGTGTTATTATATTGTCACCATTCGTGGAACTTCGTGCATTAAACAGGTTTTACTCGATCAAATTTCCCATAGATACTTAAAGTAGGTTTTTTTCATAACACCTTTTCGTAACTCTTTATTCAACACAATTTCCCATTGATCACTCCAACAATGTTTGATTGTAGCATTCCCCTATGAGTTACCTGCAATATCCACTTGCTAAAAGCACAACAATCTCACGCACTTTATGTAAAATTACCAATATTTAGCACATAAAGTTTTATAAATTAAATTCATCAAAAATCATATAAATTACGCATAATAATTGGCAAAAATCATTCATAATCATCATATTTATAACTTAGACTTAGGAATAAAATTGTATTTCATAATCAATTTCAACATTCATCAATAACCAACAACCAAAAATTAATCTAGCACAAGGAAAAATTGATCACCACCTTTCTATATATCTCCAAGTATAGAAAGTTAGGTTGTGCATAATTTCATGGTGGATTCTAGAGTAGCAACAACTATTATGTTGAAGGTAATATGTGAAGAAATGGTCATGGAATATACTTATTCCATTCTAGGAATGCTATAGCTAGAAAAAACTTCGATGAAGATAGTTGAACTGATCAAGGATATCCCCATGGTACTACACAAGATGCCTCAAATAATAGTGATACAAGAGGTAGTGGTTGTGGATTTAGAGCCTTATTTTGGTATGTGTCTCTCCCATGAATTCATTGCTAAGCTAGGTGGATATTTATCCTTAGATTATTTGCACAAGGAAATCCCTCATAAGGGCAAGAAGGTTAAGACCTTCTAATAAAATCCATCCACCTACCTGATAGGAAAAGTTAAAATTAAATTTTAGCTAGACGATAGTGTTGGTATGATTAGTGAAGAAATTGATATAGTTGAGGAAATTATAGACTAAGGATCAATTCTTGTTAGAATAATAAATTATATCCTAAGTTGTTACTAGGATAACTTGTGTGGCTGAGATTAGCTTAGTTAGTTATGATCCAATGGATCAGATTGTAATCACTTGCTATTTAAGCAAGGTCTTTGTCAGTCAATAATATCAAGTATTCTACTTTTCTAACATGGTATCAGTAGGCCTTCCCTGCCTGTGAGCTTGAGGGGGTATTTCCCTAATGGAAATACCCCCTCCCCAATTTTGCCTTTTTTTTGCCATTTTTTAGGGAGTATGCTCTCCACTTTTGTGGATCAAAAACCAGAAAGCAAAGAGGAAGAACTCATGGCTTCCACTAAAGCTTCATTGCTTAGAGCCATAATATGTTGAGGGTTTGATGTATTTTTTTTTACACCAGTTTGGTTTTTTGGTGTAATTTTTTTTTCTGAGGATTTGCAGGCAACCAGTAGTGGAGGATGTTGAAGCATGCATCACAGTCCATCTAAACACATATGTGAGAGGAGGTCAAGAGATTTGGAACTTTGATGTGTGATTTGCTCCATAGTGGAATGTTATGAGATTGACGAGCATGAAAGAATTCAGATCAGCAAAGTGAAATTCAGTGGTAGCATCCGAAATTTGAATTTTTCAAACCCATACACCACTGTAAATCCTATAGAATACGCATTTTTTTCTACCAGATATTGTTCTTGATTTTAATTAAAGGAGGAGGCCAATCAATGTTTTTATTTGATGGATTTTTCTACATTGCACATGGGTGCATTTCAACCGGTTGGAATCCCTGTGCAATTAGTCTTATACCCATTGCATATGAAAAAATATATTATTGTGGGAGAGTGAACCACAACATGTGCACGCCAATGCTGAGGGTGGTGTCATCCTCAAATCCTCCCCATAGAAAAAAAATTCTAACAGTCTACTATGCAATGAAGGAAGATTTTTTGGTTTTTCTTTCCATGCCATGTCTTTATTTGTCACCCAAATGCAGTTTTCCAATCATTTTGCAGCAACGTGCATTCATATTGAAGGCACCGATAATGAAACTCATGCATGATGTTTGTTTGTTGTATGTTACCTCTTTTAAGATGGCTTGGGCACACGTGAACCAGATATTTTCTTTTGCCATTTTAAGATAACATCAAGCTATGATAGAAATGGACTATGGTGACTCCAACAAATTGTAACTGCTTCAAACATTCATGTATTTCGAGGAAGATTATTTTTTATCATGGAGATTATTTTTCCCAGTTTAAACAGTCGTGATTGACGTGATGATGCTAAGGATGTCAGGATGGTGCCATTTTTTCTCATGGAAATGTTGAACTCTAGTTATGGGATGTGTGCTAGTTTTATGTGGTGGAGCTACTATTGTAATGGAGTTTTTATCATGGTGTGCCTGATAGAATAACATGCACGATCGGCCTCATGGAAAGGTATTTAATTTGATAGTCTATGGATCTATTTGTGCACATATTTGTTAGAAACAATCTATCATGGTGGAAATAGCTTGGAGATGAACATAATCTTCATGTGGAGTAGTAGAAGCAGTGTTTGGAGAAGACATTAGCTTTGGCCTAGTCAAAGCAATAATATAGCTCTTTGACTTGATTGAAAAAAATCCAGTTCCATTATTGACTGCTCGTGGAACCTGCAGTAGAAGCTAAAGTACATAGGTGAATTTTTTGACATGCTTTGCACTTTACCCATGAGTGGACATGGTTGGTAGAAAATTATGCCATTGATGGATGAACTAGATCTCCTCATGAATCTAATGGAATTTGTGGCCAAAAAGTGCAGTTAAAATATTTCATTGTTCACATGAAATGTTGGTGGGATTGATGATAAATGCAATCACATTTTTTTTTAAATGGAACAATAATACATGATCATCTGTTCCATTCCCTGGTGACATTCAAGTGCAAAAGACTTGAATTCTTCCTCCAAAATTAAAATTGATTCTGTATCAAAATTGTTGCCACATAAGTTTACATGGAGTGAACTGTGAGAAAGCTAGGAGTTGAAATTGCTTAATAGTAATGATACGAAAGTCAAGGGTGGAAAATTTCAAATTGGTTCTAGGAATCATGGAATTCCAAGCTAGAATGGATAGGTCTTTTGCACCCATGTCAGATACAAAGAATTTTTATGGGAGAACAATAGTATTTCATGCATTTTTTTTGAATAGAAGTGATCGTCGATGGAGGAAACTGATGTGAACGTTGCAAAGTTTTTTTTGGTGCACTATGATAAACTTCCATATTGGATAAAAATGGATACAAGAACAAATGTCTAGTAGATCGATAATGCACCACTTGAGTGTGACACATGCTTGTGTTATCATATTTCTAATGCTAGATATGGTGCTATAAGAAATGTTCGTCATCGATGAATGGTTGTGTTGGTTTTATTTCTATAGTGAAGTCTGATACATGGAACTATGTTTATATGCATTGAAGTTACAAGATATATTTTTCCCACAACCAATTTTGATATTGACTTAGAAGAGCTCTGATCTACGGATAAAAATATAGAGATTTTAAAAGCAATTGAAACAGTGTCTCAATGCATGAGGAGCTCGATTATGTTTCGGAGGTGGTAGCATTGCATATATTGTTGAATTCCTGAACATATTTTTCTAACATCTCCAAGATTTTTCAAGCATACGAGATTTGGAGTGTCACTCAAATGCTTGTGAGGTTTCAAAATATTTTGATTGAATGCAAGAGTTGTGATAGAGTAGTTGTTGATGTGTTTTTTGCCATTGGTTGGCATATATGGCTTTTCTAGTGTCATATTCACCGCTGAAATGATATCCTCCATCATGTTCTCACCATTCATCACTAACAATCATGATGTCACCTTCTTCACCCATCTATGACGTGACGTTCCATAGGAGTTCAGTGTAATTTTTAGAATCACGCCATGAATTTTTATCTTAATAGGCCTTGCTTTTTCTCAGAAAACTTAGACCTAGTGATCCTAAATAAATGTGTTATTGAACAATGCTCAAATTAGATCAGGTATATCAAGTAGTCATCTATGAGCCTCCTATGGTTGTGTTTCCTTGTTTTTCATGAGCTGCTCATCATGGATATTTTGCCCACCGCTGCCAACTGTGAAACTAGTCATCCACTATTGTTGTTTGTGTGGGCAAATATCATGGTGCCCTATGCATGAGATGATGTTTTGCTTGATTTCCCTATGTATTCAAATGAGGGCTCGCTATCATTAATCATCGCTAAGGGGATACCAGTTTCTCTTGCCTAACAATGTTTCAATGTTTTTCATGTGATGAGTAGTAAATCAAAGTGACTGGGTCATAATGGTTTTAAATGATGCAAAGGCTGCTCATGGGGTGACATCAATAGCTTTGATAGCGAGTGTCCATTCTATCAATGTGAAGAGAGGGTGATGATGATTGTGATCCTAATGCAGTTTGAAACTGCTATACAAGTAAACATATTCAAGTTATTTTTTTAGATATCTGGCAAATGATCTCTTCATGGAGATTTTAATGGGGCTATTTATCTTGATGGGGCCATGGACTATAATAAGTATAGATTTTAATGGGTGGCATCATCAGTTGAGCCTGATGGATATTTTAATGGCTCAATATAGAAAGTTGTTTCTAAGGCTTCAAAAAGTCACATAACACTCATCCTCGATGCTCTCGCATCTTGATCCCATAAAATATTGGTGCATGAAAGCCACATTGGTAGCAAAAAACAACACTGGGTATTATTTTTAGTGAATATCTTTGACATGGGTCCTTATTGATGTAGGAATTTCACTTGCATTGTGTTTTCCATAATGGTTGATGCAGTGCTAACTATCATTAGTGGAATGATTTGTCTCAATAAAAGTTTTTTTACCTGACCAAATCAAAGGTAGCTCCTTCATCTGGCATGATGTTCTCTGGATGGTCCTTGAAGACATTAACTGACAAAAAAAAAAATTGTCGAAGTGTATCACGAGATTGCTATGATATTCAAAGTCAACTAATGGACACCATGTTTTTGGATGCCATGTTGCTGAGATATACATATATAATTTTCCTAAAAATGCATCCTCTCTATCAATTGATTTGGTGGCTTGATCGGTTGCTATTTTTGATCTCTAGAGTCACATATAGCAACCCTAGATCTAGCTCTGTTGGACTTTGTTAATAGTGACAATTTGCTATCGTTCGCTTGGTGAGAAGATGTTACCTGATGGCGAAAAACCAACTATGTTACATAATGGAATGCTCATAGATGGTGATAATTAAGTGGAGGGGCCCACTTTCTTATTTGTATGGGCTTTATTAAAGTTTTATATGTTAAACTTTATAAAGTGGTCAGGGTCCAAATTGGCTATTTTTTAGTTTTTTTGAAATTTTTATTCAAAATTGGTGGGCCCTGTATTTTTCTCCTATGAGAGAAATTTTGTAAAACCATGTTGATTATGATGATTTCAAAATATTCCCTCATGATGGAAAAGGATAAGTTTCATTTTTTCTTGTAGATGAATGCCAATTTGATACCCGATTATAGGGGTGTTTATAGTCGTTGAAAAGTTTTTTCCTAGATGGACACAATGGTGGTGTCCATTTTAGTTTTGAAACTATTTTCCACACCTTTTTGTGGCTCGAATATTATTGTATCATGGAGTGCATTCTCGATTGAACTCGACACTCCTAAATATTTGTAAGTGATCATAGTATCTAGTCATATCCACTATATCACCTAGCGGTTGCAGCAGCTGATTACCCATGTATTCTGATAGGATGAGAAGATCACCATAAGGACACATTCAAAAACTACATTGGTGCCCTTTTATTCCTTTTTCCCTTGTTCTTGATGTTTGTCCAGATATTTTTGGACCTTTTTATCATCCCATTGTGTTCATATAGGTCTAAACCACTACTAATGCTTATGGAATTGATTTGGACATCCTTTACGATCCTTGTGGTTATTTCCACATTATCTTCACACTCTTATTTTTGTGAGACACTTTGGTTTCAAGGGGTTTTCTTTAGTGACATTTTTTCATGGTTCACAACCTTGATCTATGTCACAAGCACCAGTTTGGGAGTATGATTTCAGTCATTTCAGTGATGAGTCTCTATTTTTTTTAGACTTCTTATGGATCCTTTGCAGGATTCTTGATGGAAGTTTTCCTTAAGGGAGGTTGGTAATATTCCTTCATCCTCCATGCACATATTCCTCCTTCTTCTTTCTATTCTAGCAGGTGGTTTTCTCCCTTGAGGTTTTTTCATCATCTTTCAGCAGATATTTTTTGATCACATATTGTACATAAGTATCTTATCAAGCCTTTTTGTCAAGACTCATACTTTTGGATATGCCACTTATTTTTGTTTTGTTGTTTTTCACTACCTCCTAGTATCACTTAATGGGGGTGCTAGTATATCCTAGTACCACTTAATTTGGGGTGTTAGAATAATAAATTATATCCAAATTTGTTACTAGGAAAACTTGTGTGGTTGAAATTAGCTCAGTTAGTTATGATCCAATGGATTAGATTGTAAGCACTTTCTATTTAAGCACGGTCTTTGTCATTCAATAATATCAAGTATTTTGCTTTTCTAACAATTCTCACTAAAGAATTTCAATGATATGGTCAATATAGGGATTGACACCTATTCTATTTTCAAGCCATAAAGAAATTGCAATTATAAAAGGAGAGGATCTCAAAAAAAATGGAATATGGAAGCTCTATTTCAATGGAACTAGATGCAAAAATGACGTTGAAGCCAATATGATGTTGATTTAATTTTTTGGTCACTTTAAAAGGTTATCATATAGATTGAATTTGAGTTATACCAATAATATGATAGAGTATGAAGTGTTATGCATTGGGATCAAGCAAGCAAAAAATATGAGAATCAAGTAATTGATAATTTATGAAGATTTAGAGCTAGTGGTAAATCAAGTAACAAAGAAATGTAGCAACAAGCATCAATATCTTAGATCTTATCGAAATAAATTTTAGGACATATTCAAAAGGTTTGATACACTCAACATAAAAATATTTCCTAGGAAATTGAATATGCAGGCTGATGCGTTGGATTTTCATGGAGCTAAATTTTTCCCATCATCTAATTTATAAAAGAACTCAAGATTTATCAAATTGGCATTTAGGACATCAATGCTAGATAAAGAAACCTTTTTTTTTTTAAATTCAAAAATGGTAGATAAATTATAGATTTCTTGATTCAGGAGATAGATTGCATAAATGTGATCGAGGAAATCAACAAGGATAAAATTATCCAATTGAAGAACAATCATATTCCTAAGGGACTAGTCACTCTCGAAAGTCTTTTTGACAATAGTGATCGACCAACTAGCCAAAAAATGAAAATTAAGGAACAAGAATTTAAAGAGATTCAATTAGAGCCTAGAAAGAATTTAAATATTGGTATGAAATTTTTGGAAGAGGAAGTGTAGTAGCTAGTAAGTCTATGTAGAGAATACGATGAAATCATCACTTGGAGCTATGATGACTTGAAATTGTATAATAAAGAAATCATCAAGCATACTATGTCAAGTAATTTTGACAAAATTAGAGGCTAGTAAATCCTCAAATAGAATTATTGATGAAGCAAGAGTTGTTAAATTTGCTCGAAGAAAATATTATCTATCCATTTAAACACTCAATATGGGTGTCCAACCTAGTTCTAGTCAGAAATAATAATGGATACATTCATCTTTGCATGGATTTTAGAAACCTAAATAAAGCTTCATTTAAGGATCATTACCCTTTGCCCTAGATTGATCAAATCCTACACACAGTTGTTGGGGTAGAAATTTTTTTGCTATTATATGGATTTTTAGATTTCATTCAAATTTAAATTAAATATAAGTACCAATACAAGATAATGTTCACAACCAAATGAGGCACATTTGCCTATCAAAGAATACCTTTTGGCTTATCCAATGCGGAAGCTACCTTCCAAAGAGCTGTGGACTTATATTTTGGTGAGCATATGAATTATGTTATACTCATATACCTTGATGACATGATAGTCTTCTCTCATCAAGAGAAGAAGCACATTGAGCATCTCAAAATGGTCTTTGAGAAATGTAGAGAATTCAAGGTTTCACTCAACACAAAAAAAATCAAATTTTGTTGTTCATGAAAGCAAGCTCCTAGGTCATGTAGTATCAAGGGAAGGTTTATACATTGACCTAGAGAAATTTAAAGTGATACTAGCACTTCAATTTCCACAAATAAATAAACGCTCATAATCATTTTTTAGGTAAACCAACTTTGTCTAGAAGTTAGTGCTTGATTTTGCTCAAATTGTGAAGCATATGACAAAAATATTTAAAAAATAGGTAAAATTCATTTGGATAGAAGCTAGAAGATCAGCCTTCATGAAAATAATGGAAGTGTTATGGAATTATCTTGTGTCCCTTAATTTGAACCACACCATAAGATATTTATTGATCACAAGCAATGTTACAAACTCTAGTGCATATACAACTTTAATTCAAGAAAATATTATCACAAGGACTTTAGATATGAGGCTATGTGGTGCAATCATATATATTTGGAATAAAGTATCAAGGAATTGTGGAAAAAAAAAAAGAATGGTGGTATGGCAAGAATTGCTAATAAACTTAAATTGGTAAAAGGTAGACTAAAAATTTGGAATAAAGTGGTCTTTGGGGATGTTTTTTAAAAGAAATATAATCTTAAAAGATAAATTTTAGACCTAAAATCTAGGGTGGATGTCAAGGAACTATCGATCGACTCTAGGAAACAAGAGAAGGTTCTACTATCAGAGATTCATAATACTTTTTAAAATGATAAAATATTGTGGAAGCAAAAATCTAGAGCCTTATGGCTAAGAGAATGTGATAGAAATACTAAGTATTTTCATGCCTCAAAATTGAGACATAGGATCTCCAACTGGATCAAAGAAATTTTTAGAGAGGATGGATCCAAAGCTATGGATATTCAAGATATCAAGGATGAAGTTGTGCCCATTTTTGGTTCCATCTGGTTTCAAGAGATGGCAAAGATATATAGGTAAAAAATACTCTTATAAGAGTTATTTCCTTGTTGGTATTGAGAGATATGAATATAAATCTTGAAGCCCCCTTCCAGGATGAAGATATCAAATCTACTACTTTTGACATGGGTGCTCTAAAAGTGCCAAGTCCAAATGGTTCCCCCCCCCCCACTATTTTTTAGGGATTCTGGCATATTATGGGAAAGGAGGTTTATGATGTAGTGAGAGATGTTCAAAGTTCCAACCTGATTTCCTATGGTGTGAACTCTACGTTCCATGTGCTTATCCCAAAATATTCAAGGGCCAAAAAAATTAGTGAGTTTTTGTTGATTATCTTGTGCAACACTATTTACAATATTCTTTCCAACACTTTGGCTAATAGATTGAAACCACTTATGTTCTTGCTGATTGATAAATATCAGAATGGATTTGTGGATGGGAGTAAATCCTGGATGGTGTTCTAGTGATTCACAAAATATTATATTTTGTTCAAAGAAGTGGAATATCGGGTCCATTCATTAAACTAGGTATGAACAAAGCTTATGATAGAGTGCCCTAGGATTTTATATTTGTTGTGTTAGAGAAATTTAGCTTAAGCTAAAATTGGATCAACCTAATTAGAACCTATGTCACTTCTACCAAGTTCTCAGTTCTATTGAATGTGTCACCTACTAGTTTTTTCCAAATTCTTTGGGGTATCCACCAAGGAGACTCGTTATCACCTTATCTCTTCATTCTTATGGTTGAGGCTTTGGGAATATATATTCTATCAAAACCTATTATTGAAGGTCTCAAGCCAACACTCTCAACTAACCCCATATCTCACCACCAATTTGCTGATGACACGCTTCTTTCCTTCATAGCTTTTGGTATAGGGTAGGGTGGTGAAGAAAATTTTGATTAGCTTCAAGAATGTAACTAGACAAATATTAATTATATAAAAAGTTCTATGTACTTTTAAAACACTCCTAAAAATAGACAAAGGAATATTGCAGATATTATTGGCTATAGTATAGTAGAGTTTCCTACTATATATTTGGACCTTCCATTGTTTACTAGTAGAATATAGGAAATTTACTAGGACCTGGTGGTGGAAAGGCTTTAGAGGAGACTGGTCACTTGGAAAGGGACCCTATTAATTCAATAAGGCAATATTATTATGGTCAAATTAGTTCTCCATAGCATCCCTATATATTTTATGTCCATTTTCAAAATTCTCGTTAAATTTTTATCCAAAATAGAGCAGATTCAAAAGGCTTTTCTTTTGGTTGGGTCTCAAGACCAAAAGAAGTTTCATCTTGTTTCTTAGAACCAAGATTTTTCTAGGAAGGTAGATTGTGGTTTGGGTCTCTAAAATATTTGGCTAATGAATGAAGCTCTAGTTATGAAGTAGGGCTGGAAAATTCTATAAAAAGAGAGGACAAAGTGGATCAAAATTATTACAGCTAAATATATGAACCAAACTAGAGGCTTTTTGGTGGATCCCCTCCCTTTGGAGGGCTCTATTTTTTGGTACAATGTATGAAAAATTAGAGCAAATTTAGTGAAAGGATATCATTGGATCATGGGAAATGAGAGAACAATAAACTTTTGGAAGGATCCATGGCTTCTAAAACATCCTTTATTGCAAAAGGCCAACCTCACATCGGTAGAACCTCTTACTAGGAGGCTTGGCTGGATGAAGGTGGTAAAATTTATTACTCAAATAAATGGAAGGAGAGTATGGAATCTAGTGCCTATCTCCAATTATAACAAAGAAGAAGAAGTTTCTTGGAAATCTATCTCCAACTTACTTAAACTTTAGGTCTTGAAGGTACAATAATCAAAGGACTTTCTAATCTAAAAAAGAGAGAGTGATGGCTCATTTTTTATCAAGTATATGTATAACTTCCTCGATTATAATCCTCCTTTGTGGACCCCTCATAAAATTTAGCTTAAACATATGATTCCAAAAATTAACATCTTTTACTAGCTGGTCATCCAAATTAAATTTTTGTCCTTAGAGAATATCCACAAGAGGGGTATGATTATTTTCAATAGATGCTACCTTTGTGAATTCATAGAGGAATCATGCTTGCACCTTACCTTTTTATGTCCCTTATCTATTGTTATTCTAGATTATATTGTCCTCTTTTTGGGGATTAATTGGATATTTTAAAATTCAATTATTGATTTTTGATTGCAATGGTCAGCTCCTTTCAAGTGCCCACACATGGTTTTGTTTTGGAATTTCTTACTTACTCATGTTTTTTGGGGTATATGGTGGGAAAGAAACCAGAGGGCATTTAAAAATTTCAAAAGAGACCCAGAATCTGTTAGCTCTAAGGTTATGAAGAGCACCGTGGATAATGTATTTACCTTCCTGCTAGATCTGGATGGTGGATTATTTGAAGAAGGAAGTTTAGAACTTCAACTTGGTTTTCCTCTAAGATATGGGCCTATTGAATCACCAGTATTGAACTAGAGAAACTAAATTAGATGGTCCCCACCTCCCAATGTGTGTATTTAAGGCCTATGTAGAATTTATTTCAATCGAATATTCCCACTTTATAGAAGCTAGAGCCTTGCTTCAAGGTTTAATGTTGATTAAATATTGGATATTCCAAATAGTAGTTGTGAAGGGAGACTCTCTAAATATCATCAATTTAATTAGGTCTTCCATCCCTCCAAATTAGATGATTTCCAACATGATGGCTAAAGACAATAGAATTCTCTAGTCTAGAGCAGAAGTGCAAATTTAGCATATTTTTAGAAAAGAGAATAAAGTGGTAGATCTTCAAGTAAATCTTGGTCATTCTCAACAAGGGATTTTTATGTGGACATCCAACTTGCCTTGGATCCTTCAATGTTTAATTGATGATGATAAAGGATTAAATCTAGTGTTTGGGAAGCAAAGGACCTATAGGGAGTTGTAGCTTTGTGGTTTTGATTTTTAGATTTCTATACCCTATATATCATCTCGATGGATGGGGAGATTTATTTTTAGATGTGTTCAAATTTTTTTTTCAAGCCAAATTCTTTTTCCAATTTGAATTTCTTTTTATTCTGTTTAGCACCTTTGCTCTTCGTATTATGTATTATTTTGTAAAGAGGTCTTAAGTTAGGTTATGTATGGGTGGTCTAGCTTCTAAAGGTAGTGGATCATACTTATCACATTTTTTTGAGTTGGAATGTGGGACCCAACTACAAACATGGATCCTTAGAGATTACACAACTAGATTTTATGGCATCTTTTCAATTTGGCCACCTCGACTTTGAAAAACCTCCTCTCTACTCATATAGTTTGCATGATTATCAACTATAAGTTCTACTTATGGCTTAGCCTAGATTCATGTCGAGTTTCAAGATTACATTTCTCTAGTAGAATTAGTGATAGTGATGCAACTTTAGATTCTATTGGAAACTATCATATCTTCCCATGGTAACTGCATGGGAAAGGTCATCTCAATGGTAAGATCCTTTCATTATTTTGAGAATTATAGATTGAGCCTTCTCAACACAATTGTCCCAAACTCTAGTCTCATTTTTTGTGGTATTGTGGCACTCAGTATTTTCTTTAATCTTTTGTTGAATTTCATTGCATGGGATTCTACAGTTGCTCTTGGGAAATCGTATGTTTTAAAAGGATAATTCTTAACTCTAGGTTTTGTGAGTACATGGTCCTACTTTCCTATGCACTAGATGTAATGTGGTATATAATGGGCTAGAGGTCTACACAAAAGGACATGATTATCCCTTTAGAGCCAAGTAATTTAAAGGTGTATGATGAAGTGAAGAAAATCTTGTGAAAGGGTGACCTCTTGGAATGCCTCCAATCCTTTCATGGGTATCACAAAGCTCTCTCAAGAACATTGATGCATTCTTGGAATAAATGGTGGGTCTAAGCTAGAGGACTCAAGTTCCTTTTATCGATGGATCTTATTGGAGAAGTAATCGGTATTCCTATTGACAATGATTGCCACAACATGCCAAAGCATTCCTTTAAGAGTGAATGCATATTTTTCCTAAATGGTGGGGAGTATCTACCAAAGATGCAAAATGTGTATAATTCCAATGCTCTTATGTTCCCATGGAATCAAGTGATTTTTGTGATAATGGACTATTTCACCTTGGATACAAATAGAGAGATAACTTGCAGTTATCACATGATGTTTCTAAACCAGCTTAGGAGAAAAATACTTATGAACATCCCATATTTTCTTTACCACTCCTTGGTAAAGTCTCTAAAATATGTAAGAGGAGGGAGGGGTCTAGGCCCAATTCTTCAAAGCCTAATTCATTTATTTCATAAATGAATAAAGTATATTATAGGTATTGCTAGTGTTGATATATATAAATTTAAACTAAGGAATATGATTTAATAGCTTCATTTTCTTAGAAATTATCACATGGGATGGTGGTGGGATGAAGTTGAGGTAAAATAATCCTTATATTTTTATTAGGATCCTACCTCTATCTCTAGTATTATCCTTACAAAATGAATAGTTTCTATATATTAGAATTCATATAAGTTCTTAGTATTTTACACGTTCTAAAATTACTCTAAAAATTGACTACATTTACAAACCTAAAATCCTAAATTTTGCTATGTAATGAAATGTTTTTAAGAGGGTCAAAATATAATTTATCTATTATAGATCCTATGATTATTAAATAATTCTTAAACATTCAAAATATACATTTTTAATATTTATTCGAGTATATGGATATATATCCAAGTACAAATAAGAGTTTTACTTTAATTTTTTTATAAATATCTCTACCATAAGGTCCACATACACTGATACCAATGCTATAATTTTTATGACCCATTTTCTAACATGAATTTGGACATCCTATTCTAGTATTATTTTCACTATAATTGTCCCTATTCTGGTCTACCTATAACTAGCAAAATAATATATTATGATTCACATATATACCTCAAAACTATTCAACCACTTTAGGAAATTGATTCCCTTATGTGTCAACTTGGAATCCTAGATGAAGTCAAATAATACATAAAGAAGAATTTACCAAAATATCCCTTTGGTCCATGTGTTAATTTTATTTTCTAATCAATAATACCACTTACCACTTGCATCCTTCTACAAAATAATTATTCTCTTTTCTACACAAGCCTCTTAATATTTCCTAGATACTAGATTCCCACTTATCTCAAGATCAAAGTGCATTTGAGAACCAAACATCTAATTGTGCATAATAAAATTTCATCATATGATCAAAGGAAAAATGATCATCAAGTAAAATCCTCAAGGAAAGTATATTCATCAAGACAAACACCTATAAAGTTTAGCAACCCTAAATATTAGTAAAAATATTTCTCTAATATATTTACTTTATTTACTATATTACATTCCAAATATTTTAAATTATTTTTAAGCAAATTGCTTCCTAAAGTTATATTTTGTGTGAATTATCTAACCTATATGCATTTATATCATATCTCTATGGATACCCAATATATTTCTTTGAACTTAACCTTTCCCATGTTTTATCTCATTATTGAAGTTTACTTAATTTAGGATTGTTCTAGGGTTGCTTTCACCTATAGGGTGTAATGTCCTCCTAAGATTACTAAACTATATGTAAAACAAACATTCTTTACAAAATTATTTTGATCAAGATTGGTATGAATGGATTAGATGTGATGAAATTCTAATATATTCTATATTGATAAATAGATTCCATGTTGGATACTTTGAACAATTTTGTGGATTATACCAAGTTGATCCATTCTCTCCATATCACTTCATCATCCTTATTGAGGTATTAGCAAGAGCTATCTCAAATAAAAATTTGACATAAAAACTAAATGCATTCAAGTTATGACAAATTTCATTTAATCTCATCTTCAATTTGTTGATGATACTTTTATTTTAGGTCATTCCCCAACCAATGATGCTATATCTTGTAAATCAACAATGCTATACTATGATAAGGACATCAAATAGTTTATTAATATTGAGATAGTGTTAATCTTCATTTTAGACTATGTCCAAATTTGTAATATGATTATTATCTTTTCCTTATGATATCCCATGTTCCCCTTGTAAGGTTATCCTTGTAGTATCATTAACCAATGGTTTATATTTATGAAAGCCATTGGGGGTGTTGTTTTATATCTTGGGTTGGTATTTATATACTCACTTACCTAACTATTTTATTTTTGATTGGATATTGTTTTATTGATGTAGTAAGAAATTATTCATGTATATGGACACATTTCTATATTTTTATTTTTATTTATCCCAATATATTTTCTTCTTTGATAGGTAATGGATTTGTTTTTGTTCATTATTCAACATATTGCATAGTTCTACATGAGTAGGTGTTAATTTTCAGTACTCAACACAAATTTTTAGCTCTTAATATCTTTAAATGGTTATCCTAAAGGATTTTTGTATTTCTAGTGGAGTGTCCAAAAGAAGATAAATTTTTGATCAAAAATATCTTTTTCAAGTTTTTTTAAATTATAATTTACACACAAGAGATTTGGTTCATGATTATATTATGGCATAACTATAGAGGGTTTGTTTTATACATGAGTGAATACAAAACAATAATTTTTTTATTGATAGAAAAAAATGGGGTTTGAAAGGGCCCTACACATTTTACAATAGAAACACAAAAAGGGAGTAAGTCACTAAAGGGATGACCTTAGCAAGACAATGCAAAAGATAAGAAGTCAAAAGGAACACAACAAATATGGGAGATCACCTCCCTAAAATGAAAATAGAAAGCATTGAGACCAACAACAAAGGCCTAGATACAAGGGATAGGAAACCTAAATTGTCCAGCAAAAACAAGGTGGTTAGAGAAACCAAAGATACTCTAAAGCCTGTAAAGGATCATTGTCATATTTGTTTTATCTTTGTTCAACATTCAAGACCTAGGAAGGAACACCCTTATGCTTCTTGAGATTGTTGACCACCTTAACAACTTGATAGTAAAGGGTCAAAGCCAAATTCAGCAAGTCATCTAAATTGGTTAGGGGATCATCAGGATTAGCTTTCTGCATAGTGTGGGTTGAAGGCCCACAAGGGGATTTACCATCCATGGGAGAGAGCAGCTGAGTGGGATCATCCTGGAGTTTGGCTTTTTATGCATTGCGGGAGACTCTCCAAGGGCCTGGATTATTTTATTAAATATTTATTAGGTTTTGTTTCACTTTTATGGGTATTTGATTTTATTTTACTTATAATAAGAAGTTTTAAGAAATTATGGTGTCTCTTATATCAAAAACTATAAATAAATGGATTATATTATATGTTTAAGGTACTTGAAGAACCTTCCTTCATATTTTAGTTTTTTTTTAATAATTTATTTTCTTCATTTTTAATGTATTTCAATTACATGCTGCCAATGTTTAAAGGGTATGGTATTTATCGCTAGAAGCACTAGATATGATAGGTTATCCTCAAATATTGATAGAATTTTGGTGAAATCTAGTGTACTATGCAATACTCTAGGTTTTATGTCCAAACAAGACATACAACTATCCTTGACTCTCACCAAGTTCCAAATGAGGGAGGTTTGATTGATGTTTCATACATCATATAATGTTTTTTGAGTACCATCAATTAAAAACTATAAAAATTGTTAACATTTTTAGAATATTTGTAGAAATACATGGGGGTATGAAATTATCACCTAGGAAAATTTATTTAAGGTTAGAATCTAGAACCTTTTTTCTTACCCAATACATATATAAATTCAAAGGAACCTTTAAGTCTCTTGGATTGCTTATATAGATCAATCCCTATACACTTTGGTGGTTAGGGATTCCTTCCTGAACACTCTTATTTATAATAGCATATATGATGATTTTTCATGATATTACCTTTCTAGATATATTTTTTATGGTCTATGTGGAATTCTCTATAGTCATAATGGTAATGTAAATTAAATATTTCTTATATATTTACCCACATCCAATCATAGTGTTTGTGAAACATTAGATCATTTAGTATAGTTAGGAAGTTTTTTTTAGAGTTATGTATTTTGTAAACCATTACTAGAACCAACCACTATCTTCTTTAAATGTATATGTTTTTATTTAATGGAACTTGTCCAACAGTACTTATCAGTCCAGTAGTAATTTAGAGTAAGATATTATATGTTGAAAAACCAATACAATGTAAGGTATGCATGGCATGAGATTCGTCTTTTCCTAGACCAATCTAGGAGAAATTTTATTTGTCTACATTACTTGTTTACTGATGAGAAGATACTTTTCCTAGCCATTTTGATAAGTATTTATGGATCAACTTCTTTGTTATGGATCACACATGATTTTTTGTTGACTAGGCTAGAGAAAAGGTATTCATTCTAGTTGCATTCACTTTTATTTTTAACTGAACACTGTATCAAATATTTTACATTTTATGGATTCACCAAGAGTGTCCATATATTTACTTGAACACAAACATACATGAGGGAAGAAGGTGTTGGTTTTGTATAGCATAGGTGGATAAAGTTAGATATGTTATAAAGAAAACCTTATTTTTCTATGGATATTTCTAGGAGAGAATATGTGTAATTGAAGATGCATTGGAATTCATTCTTCCTTTCCAACATGACCTATTTGTTGATTAGTGGTAGTAAAATTATTCTCACACCATCAAGAATAATTTGTATTGTATTTGAATGACACAAATACCAAAGTTGAAAATGTGTTGCTCAAAGTGTTTTTATGACTAACATTCAAAATTTTAGGATGATTTTTGTAGAAGAAAAGATACACTCTCATGGAAAATCATACAACCAATATGATGTATGTATATAGTTTGTTCATGTCATTTAATAAAATACATTAACAATTTATTTGAAGGCTTTATTTTTCCATCTATTGGAATTTCCAATATCTAGTGTTTTTTGAGCATAAAAATATTTCATTGGAAAAATAATTGTATGCAACACTTTAAAGAGGATAATATTAACTTTTGTAAAAGCGTTTGAGCATGAAAGAAGATATGGTATAGGTGTTGTGATGGTTTGTGGACATGTATGTGTATAGTTGTATATACCTATAACTAAAAGAAGATATGATATGGGTGTTGTGATGGTTTGTGAACATGTATGTGTATAGTTATATCTACCTATAATTGAATTGGAAGTTGTACACAATATACATGGGGAGTCAATATGATCCAATATTCTATGAATTTGACATGAGAAGTTGTTTATTTATTTTATTCATTCACCATAACCAATATTTATGGGCTTTGTAAAGGTGATTATTGATGGTAAACTATATGTAATTGGTGTTGTACATGATAGAATTATGTCAATGATGTTTGTGTACAATTTGGCAAGCTATCATTGAGATGTCACACTTTCAATGAGTGTACCAATGATAAATACCATGGCTATGGTATTACTATTTTTTTTTTTAAAGTGAAAAACCCCTTGTGGTTCCACCTTGGTCCAAGAGACCACGAACAAGTGGTTCTACACCGTCAAAGTCACCCGGGAGTCACACCCGACCCTGCTCGCACCAACATTATTAATTGGATTTTGGATACCCAATTCAGCTTTTTGGTAGGGTGGATATTTGAACCTAGGACCTCCCTTGGAGGATTGCCCTCTCCTCTCCAACTCACCTACAACACCTGGGTGCTATGGAATTACTACTAGTGGAATGTTTTTCATCTTTAAAGGGTTCTAAGAACCTATGATCTGTGGAAGTGGACTAAAATTTATGACCCCAAACTTGGCATATGGGTTGATATAATAATCTCTCTATTTATTAGTAATAATGACTTTTAACTCTCTTTTTACAGATCATCATAGGTCATTTTATTGGGCCATGGGAATTTTATTCAATATGTTGATTTGTGTCATACAAGATTAATAGGAGGCAATTTTAATAGGAAAAAATAATGACTTTTATCCCATATGCAGTAAGGAAAGAATAAGGAAAAATAATGACTTTTATAGAAATCTTTGATGCTTTCTCTCTTATTTATTTTCTTCAAATTTATTCAGGATTTTACCTAATATTTTATTTTCTTTTTCCTTATTTCTCTTAGGTTCTAGCATTAGTGCTTATAACTTCTCTTTTCTTTCTTTTATTTTTCTCTTAGGCACAAGCTTGAGTTTTCACTTCTATTTTTTTCTTCTTTCCTCTTTCTTCTTTCTTCTTAGAATCTTGCCTAAGTTCTTCAATATCATTCTTATCATATGCTTGCCTAATTTCTTCAATATATTTCTTCTTAGGTTCTTGTCTAATTTCTTTAGTATCTTTCTCAAATACTTGCCTAAG
Organism: Wollemia nobilis; assembly: GCA_028583015.1. NCBI lineage: Eukaryota > Viridiplantae > Streptophyta > Pinopsida > Araucariales > Araucariaceae > Wollemia > Wollemia nobilis. The sequence goes on from JAQPPZ010001045.1 coordinate 2,784,954, forward strand.
TTTTCCAATATCTTTCTCAAGTTCTTTCTTGAGTTCTCCAATATTTTTCTCAAGTACTTGCCTGAGTTTTCCAATATATTTCTCAACATTCTTGAGATTGAAACTCTATAAGTGTGCTATCTATTCAAGGTCAAAATATCTCAAATTTAAAAAACTATAAATATTTTTCAATATGTGGTTCTCTATCTTCAAAGATAATCCAAGAAATAGGTGACTCTTAATTTGTTCCCTCAATATTCAGGTTAAGTCATAGTCTTCACTTCTCTTTAGAGTGGAAATAATTCAACATATAATAATGGGACCTTTATCAATCTACAAATTCAAAATTTACAACAATTTGAGTCAATGTTTTCTTCATGTGACTCCTAATATAAAATTACATATAAGACTTCCTTTGATGATCAATAGAGTCTACATGAAGTGGCTCTGATACCACTGTTGGATTTTAAGCCAGATTATCTTAGACCCAATATTTTGGATCTTTGAGTAGATCCAAATATAAGAGCAATTAAAATATAATTCATATAATATAAATAATATTAATATTCAAAATAATATCAAATATGAATGTAAAATGGAAAAAATCATTCATGCAATAACATGAAGAACACTTATAGTAGAATTGATCAAAATATGTATACAAGCTTTAATATTCATTCTTGGATATTTTATACATTTTCTCGATATATTTCATGGAGCTTTGTCTCCATTATATAAGCTTAGAAATGTGACACTTCAATACTTGACTATTGCACTCCTCACATATTCAGGAGATGAAACCTTTCTTGTTCTTTATATAAGACATGTGTCTCATGTTCTTTGATTTTTCATCTTGCCACTTGTATACATAACTCTTGAATCTCTATATACTTTCACACATAAATCTATGATATTTGCACACCTAATACATGACACTTGTGCACTTTCTCATATTACATATTTGCACACTTAATTACATGACACTTGTGCACTTTATCTCATTACACACTTGCACTCTTACTTACATGACACTTGTGCATATTCTACATATAGATACTTATCTAAAGAGGAAATATAAATCACTCTTCTAAAATATAGACTCAAACCTTAATCTAATATTTACATTTGTACCATAGGTACCATGGGGGTACATTTGCATGTACCAAATAATGTAATATTCTCCAACATTGCCATGGCCCTTAACAAAAACAATTATCCATTGAGATACTTTACCTATTAAACAAGAATAAAAGGCACATCACCACAAAAGTATGGAATTTTTTCATCCATTCCTTATCATCAATATCATCTTTTTCAAAAAAATATGAAAACATCATGATCTCCTCAAAACACATCATAATGAAAATTAAGGTTTTATGAAACTAGGGTAAATCAAAAAAATGCATATCTCCTTAATGCTTTAAATATAAAATTATACATAAATAATTAGATCAAATAATTTCCTTCAAAAAACAAAAAATGATAGCTACTTTACTTACCCACACTAAATGACATCTCAAACTTTATTGTTTTGAAAAAACATGATTTAAAAAAATGTTACTAGTAGTGTTCTAGATAAGTGACTTAATAGGGTCATATCTCTCAATACTAGTTAAGTTCCTTTATATAACCACTCTTTTCCAAGCATTTCAAATTTTAAACAATATAGTGTGAAAATCATTTGTATCTGAAACCTCTATGTAAAGATATGGCTTTTGGAAAATGATATGCTTTTGTTGAAAATAATTATCTAATTTTTACCACTCCAGAAAAATAATTTTCACTTTTCCATAATTATTTCTATGATACCATTTGTTATGAAAAATTATTTTCTCATAATCGTAAATCATCCACAAATGTATTGAAATATCAAATAAATCATCCAGTCATAAATTCATAATGCAATGATCCATAAAGCAATATGATAGAGCCACTCCATGGGATTACAAAGCAATATCTGATATGATAAATGATTGATTACAATGACAATATCCCATGTTTATATATCCACCATCTAATTCCACTTTAGGGGGGGTTATGCAACTCTTATAATATAATAAACCTTGGTTTATGTGTGGGCCATGCTAAATATCCATAACACACATATCCAATACAATATCATATCCCTATTTACTATCATTTGTTATCATACTAGCTATTGTGCTTTTTCCTTTTGAAACCATATTCACCATAAAAGGCGATCCTTCTACTATTATTAATATTAACCAAAGGTTAGTCTTTATGACTAGCATTAAGGATGTATTATATTGTAAATTGGTATTTATACTCCCCACTAACTCAACAAGTTTTTTTTATCTCTTGGATATTTTTTAATTCATTTAGTAATATTTTACTAGTGTTTAAGGATATCTTTCGATATTTGTTTTCTAATTTCTCTATGAATGTTATTTTTTACTTAATTCATTGATTTAGTTTTTTCTAAATATAATATTATATAATTATACAATTGCTATGAGAACATCTAGGATCTTTTATATTAATAGTATCCTTGATTTATAAAAAATTTAAGATTTAAAATAAGAATAATATCATCAATATATTTAGGTATTCACTTGTATGATAAAAGAAAGAAGAAGGATCTTTTGGACTCCAATAGAATAAAATATTGTCTATATGGTTAAAAAGTTGAATTATTAACTATAATAGTAATACTAAAACTCATAAATGTACATTATAATCTATTCTTTATATATATACACACACTAATATAGACCCAAATTAAATTAAGCAGACAGAGCTGAAATGCAGTCTCCCTACCTATTGCAGGTCACAGACCAATTAAAGACAGGTTGAAGAGCATTTATAGAGCCGACGACCATAACAGAGAAGAAGAGACCAGTTGGAGTTGTGCAAAAGGAGATGAAATGAAACACTAGAAACTGGAGAGTCAAACACTAGGGTTGGAAAAATCGAGCGCCAACTATCAAAGAGCCAAGCACCATTGAACGTGTTCGAAGGAGGAAGACAAGACAGTAGTAAGTGAAGCATTTATTGATGCGTGGGAATAGTAAAATGCCCAAGGATCATTGTGAATGTGCAGTTCCTGATTCACCTCAAACATCCATGGATAGAGAAAGAATTTTTGTCCACAAAAGAAGTTTAGTGCCTGTTCTACACAACCATAGATAGTGAAGGCATGGAAGTGGTTTTGCAGTGAATGCATGGAAGATTTAGTGGGCTGAAGCAGTTTTATAGTGAAAATTTTAGAAAATATAATTGAAATTTTGTTGGTGAAGGCAATGCTCCTGGTCCTTGTTTTTGTTGCAGATGACAAGCTTTAATGGGAAAAGGTAGCGCTCTCACCCAAACCTATGGGTACTAACTTTGTTTCTCTTTTTTCTTTAATTTTATGAGACATGAAAGTATTATAGAAATAATAGATCATTTAGTGTTTGATCATGAATGAGGAAGAATTCAAATCTAGGTGGGAGCTGCAAAAGAGGAATTCTTCCCTACAGTAGTAGATCCTCTGTGGTTGAAGGGGTTTTGGATGTTGCCCCATTTATTCAGCAACCAACAAATGAGGAGAGGGGTTTTTTAAACTCAAAGGGACCTTTTGCCCAATGGAAAAATATGATTGATCTTCAAGTGGAAAAAAAATTCTAACCTCTCTGCTGGTTTGTAATCTATAATTTCTCGACATGGATCCTCTTCTAAGGGGCCACCACCCAGAAGGGATCGTCCAAATCCACCTCTCTCTTTTGTAAAAGTAGTCTTGACATCTTTCATTGACAAAGGTAAGCAGATATAGTATGATCTCTTTCCTGAGAATCACAAGCTTTGTATCCCTTTAGATATCATTTGCAGGAACATGGAAGAATGTTTGTAGGATCTCATTGGTAAATTTAAAGGCAACCAGCCAGATCTAGCCTCCATTCATAAATGGGCTATTTCATTTTGGAATCCCCTAGGCTCCATTGATATTTTTGCACTACCCAAGTCTTTTTTCTTGGTAAAATTAATGTGTGAGGAATATTCAAGGTATATTTTGGAAGGAGGGCCTTGGTTTTTTGGTCGTAGAGGGCTTTTTTTCTAATGGGGTACTGATTTCAACCCTTATCAAAAAGTGAATCTACTTCTCCTTTGGGTGAAATTACCTTGTCTCCCTATGCACTTATGGTGCTTTGATGTGCTCAAGCGTATTGCACGAGGTATTGGGGAGCTTATATCGGTGGATGGCCCAACTTTGGTGAAATCAAGGATGAACTACATAAGGATGTGTGTCATGGCCAATATTGAGGCAGATATTCCATATTTAGTAGATCTTAATTCAAAATTGGGACCATGGAAAAAATCACTAGAATATGAGAATATACCATCTCTATGCAGTTGTTGTGGGAGTAGGGGCCATGTGTAGAATTTATGCCCGTTCTTAAAAATTTGGGCAGTAACTCAAAAGAATAACAATGGCTCTGCTTTTTCTGCTCAAAAATCCATTGGAGCTACTAGGATTAGTGTTACTCCTAGCCCCAAAACTTAGGGAGAGTTAAGTTCCTCAAAAAAAGGGTGTAAATTTTGAATTGTTAAGAATCGATTTCTTTCGACCGCAAGAGCTAACTTCTCCCCTGCCTTGTCTGGTGGTAAATATCAAAGTGTTCTGTCTCCTTTAGGTAAAAAAATTTAGATTGATACAGGTATTGAGGCTGAGTCCCTGGGTAAGGAGGCTAAAGGAGCCCAAGAAAGACTGACTGTGGACACTTTTTTGGCCCTAGTGTAGCTTTCTGATGATCCCATAGCTTCATATGGTGTCTTGGTGAAGTCATCTATTATTTTGGATCCTCTTCAGTTGGGTCAAATTTATCCTCTCCCATATTCAAGTGATATAGCGATTGTCATGCATGAAATCCCTTTAGATAGGGTCTATATGAAGGCATCTACACCAAAGAATATTTTTGCACCCATGCTATATTCAGTCAGGATATGTTTGAACCCTTCTCTCAAGGAGGTAAGCCCTAATGGTCTATTTCTATTCGATTATTTTAAAAAGCTTAATTTGGATGAACCAGTCCTACAAGATTTATTGTTAGCTTTAAGCAAAAAATCTTTGTCTCCTAATACTCTCAAGTATGGCTCCTATGGCCCTAAAATATGGAGCTATGGAAAAATATTGGATGTGAGAGTAGAAAGAAAGGTTGTCAAACCCTTAAATTCTTCTCGAAGAAAAATGATATTGAGTTTGATATTGCCAACGGATCTCAGACCTAGCTCAAGGTTGATTCAAGGGTAGAATCAGGGAGAAAACAATTAAAAATAAAGGTTTTCACCTACCCTTCTCAACTGATGTTGGTTGATAAAAAATCCAAATCTCGTAAATAATTTTTTTATGCTGGAACATAACAGGACTAAATGGTCCCTCAAAAAGGTGTATTTTATCTTCTCTCAAGAAGGATTTGTCTTTGGATATCATCTTCATTCAAGAATCCAAAATTAAGAGAAAAATTTTTTACTATGTGCATAAGTCTGTTTGGAATGGGGTGGGTTTTATAGCGTGTTCTGCCACTGGGGCCTTGGGTGGTCTTTGCTGGTTTTGGAACAAAAAAAAAATTGATAGCTTTGTAATTTCTTCCTCTTATCGTGTTATCAATTTTCTATTCTTTTGCAAAAAGACTAACCTAAGATGGTTAATGACCAATGTATATGCCCCTAATTCTAGTTAGAGCAGGAAATCCCTTTGGTCGTCCCTCCTTCAGATGAGGGAGTGCTTTAAGGAGGAAGCTTAGATTTTGATAGGTAATTTTAATACTCTACTATTCTCATATGATAAAAAGGTGGTAATAAGCCCTATGAAAGGAGTATGGAGGATTTTTTTATTTTTTCAAGAACTGTGAGATGATGGATTTAGATCTAAAAGGAGATCGATTTATGTGGAGCAATAACTACATAGGAAATCAATTGATTATTTTTAGATTAGATAGGATTTTTTTCCTAAGCAGGTTGTACCTCTATTTGGTGATTCTTTGCTCTCTGTTTTGCTAAAGGTGGGCTCTAAACATATCCCTTTGTGGTTAGAATCCTCCCATAAGGGCATGTTCTTCCTAAGATACTTTCATTTTGAGGCTATATGGTGTTTACATGCTAATCTAGAACAAAAAATCATGGAATGGTGGTCTTCTGAGGTTCTTGGTGTGGGGATGCAATGTGTGGCTTTTAAACTCAAGATTATAAAAGGAAAGCTTAAATCTTGGAATAAACATATTTTTGGAAATATTTTTCAAATAAAATAGGATTTAAAAAGTCAGTTATTGGATATGCAAGCTGAAATTGAAGAAAAGGGCTTCTCAAACGAGTTAAGCAATAAGGAAAAACTCATCCTATATGATATCCATAACACTTTGGCCCAAGAAGAAATCCTGTGGAAGCAGAAGTCCTAGAACTTATGGTTGAAGGAAGGTGAAGTCCATCATGTCTTCCCTAGAAAAGGATCCTAGCCTCTTCAACAATTGTTTTAATCCTCCAAGGAGGCGTTTTAGAATTATTTAGGAGATTTATAACATGCATAGAGTCTCCTTCTACGATCATTCTGGGCTGCATAATATTAGGTTAATTAATGAAGTGTTGATTCTTAAATAGGGTTGGAAGGTGCTTAGGAATCAGGGGCCTAATTGGATCAAGATAATAAATAGAATTATCTTCCACATAACGGAAATTTGTTGGCTAAGAACATTACCCAGGAAGGTTCTGTGTTCTGGAAGAGTTTGAGAAAACTCATAATGAATTTGCTCTTGGGTGCAAGGTGGGTGGTGGAAAATGGCTCTATCATTAATTTTTAGGAGGACGCCTGGCTTCTTGATAGCCTACTTATCCTCAATACAGTTCTAGCCCATGTTGTTTCTCTTACTCATAGATTGGGTTGGTCCAAATTTGAATATTTCATTTAGTGGTAAGGGAAGGGAATAGGAGGTGTTGTAAACAAAATCCTTAAAGATTATTTGAAAGCAGGGAGGAAGCGTTAGCCTAGGGAACTGTTTATAATCATCTTAGACTCTATAGTCTTGAGAGTAAGGATATGTACGAATATCTCATTTGGAAATTCTAAAGTGAAGGTTCTTACTCTATTAGATCATCCTATCACCTTTTTTATATAGATCCTTAGTGTTGGTTTTTACCCAAAAAAATTTGGCTTAAAAACCTGACTCCAAAAGTAAATATTTTTTATTGGTTGGCTATTCAAAAATAAATGTTATATAGTAGAAAATATTTTCAATATGGGGGTGGCTCTAATAAATACATGCTACCTATGTGAAGCTTTAGATGAAAATTTTCAATATATTTTTTCTAGTGCCCCTTCTCGATTTCAGTAGTTTCTCAGGTGTTGTCCACTCTGGATGTCAGTTGGGTTTTGCAAAAAACTATCTCTAATATGTTCCTGTAGTGGACTTCTCCTTTCAAGTCCCCTCAGTTGGAAAAAAATTGGTCTTTCTTGCTCTTGCATTTTTTTTGGAGCATTTGGTGGGAACGCAATAAGAGATCTTTCAAGAATTCAAGGCATGATCCGGATCGGGTTTCTTCTAGAGCTCTTGGAGTTGTTGTGGAGAATGTGTCTCATTGTTTCCTAGATCTCAAAGTAGGTTCTTTGGATGAAATCCTTGTGGAGGCTAAAATTGGCTTTCCAACTTCTTGCAAGTCATCTAAATCGTCTGATGCCTTGATGCGCTCAACCACATCATGGTGCCTCCTCTTGAGGGTTAGGTCAAATTGAATTTTTATGGTTCCTTGAAAGGAAATACAGGCCCTACGATTGCTGGTGGGGTAATTTGAAATTCTAAGGGTGAGTTTATTGGTGCATACATAGAGAATATTTATATCCTAACCTCTCAGTTTAATGAAGTCAAGGGTCTCCTTCAATGGCTACCATTGGTAGAAACAAAAAATAATTGTAGAAAGGGACTCCTTAAATCTAGTAAATATTGCCAATTCTGTTAGCAAACCTCAATGGAACATTTAAAATATTTTAGTAGAGGTGTTTAGAATTTTGAAATCAAGAGAGGAGTTCAAATTTTATCATATTTATCAAGAAGGCAATAAGGTGGTAGATTATATGACCAACGTGGGTCTTCTCAAGAAGGCCTGAGGGTTTGGTTGGATAATTTCCCCAAAGACCTTGAATCTCTTATTTTTGATGATCATGGTTAGTTGTTGGTTGTGTGTGAGGCTTGGTATGGAAGTTCAATCAATGGACTCTTTGTTGGATGTTTTATTTTATTGTTGATTAGGTGAGTCATTTTAATTGGTGATCTTCACAAGTCCCCTAACCCTTTTTTAGCTATCTATCATCGATTGGACATCTTTGTGTGGATGTTGGTTAGAATTTTCTTGGCCTCGATCCCGATGGTGTCTTTGATATATGCTCTTATGGTGATGTGGTGATGTGGTGATGTGGTGATGTGTTCTTCTATGTATTCTTCTCCTTATGTGTTGGGTGGTTAGGACCTCATACTCTAATTTTTATGGGTCTTTGCCTATTTTAAATCCCTTTGCATGTTGATTTCACAAAAAGACCCTATGAATATTTTTGTCTATGGCAAAGTGACTGGTCTTAGAGTTTTTTGAGTCCCTATTACTTTGAGTCCCTATTAATATAAGTTTGGTGATGATTCTGATGCCCATTCTACTAAGCCTTCAAAGGAGAATTGTAGTAATAGTGCTAGTACCCAGGCGAAAGTGTCAGCAACTGGCCCTTCTAGGGGTCCTATTCCTTCTAGTTTGCCTACCATTTTATCTATTCTGGAGGAAAATCACTCTACTCTTCTTGGTACATTACAGGTTGTGGTCTCCTTTTTCAATGAGATTCGAGATGTGGTTAACAAGCAAATGGATATGGCAACCCCAAAGTAGCTCTACTATTATGTTCTTTTGGTATTTGATATCAAGTTATATTTTATGTTGTTTGTATGGGTCCCTCTCTATTTTTTTTTCTAAGGGAGGCATGGTTCCTTTTAGCAATTTTTACCCAACTTTATAGTATGTTTTTTGTATGGGACGCTCTTTACTATACCTTGTTGATGTTGGACTTTTATTCCTACCCCTTGGCTGGTTTTGATATAGTGTTGTAGTTTACTACATTCTCATGCCCTATATCAACCTATTGTAATAGTTTTGGGGACCTCAAAACCTATTCGTTTACCAAATCAATATATATATATATATATATATATATATATATATATATATATATATATATACACTAATATCTAAATAATATGATCAAACATATTTTTTTAGATAGGATGTTAGGAGAAATTTGTGTTTTCTCTTTGCAATATGATAAGATTTACAAAAGAAAAATATTAAAGGGGCTGCCTTATGAAAATTATAGATTTATAACTTATGCATTAAGGGCAAAACTTGGTAGTAGATTATTCACAGAAAAAAAATCTAGGAAACAAATATTAGTTAAAAAATATATGGGTTATGTGGTTGCAGTTAAATTGTTAAGATAATGAATCATACCTTGGGGTTTAACAACATAAATATTCATACCAGATATTTGTGATTAATTGAGAAACATAGTATATTTTGTCAATAAAGAGAATTCTTCAAAATTTTCTCCATTATCTAGTTGAATTATATCCTATTATTTTTATCCAAAACGGTAACCCATGGCATGGACCTCTTTAGCTTATATAGGTTTAAAGGTAAAAAATGATCTTGACATGAGCAACAATTCTAGATTTTATATTTATATTACCAATTTGGTTTAGGAAGAGGACCATCATCAAGTATAGGATAAGCTCTAAAAGATGATTCAAGATTTTTATTTATTCATTTTTTCATGGAAGGATAATTTGGTTTGGAACCTATCAAAATGTGGTGGATACTCAACCAAGTAGGGATACAAGATATTGGAGTAATAATAATTCCCTAGTCCCAAGGATTTTACTTGGAATAATGTTTTGTCACTTAAGGCCCTTCCTAAGGCTTCAACATTCCTTTGATTAATAGCCTAAATAAAAATTCTTCTAAGTGATTGTTTGCAAAGAGGAAGATATTATGGATCTTTTTCAATGTGCCTTATGGAAAAAGGATATATAAACATCAAATCATCTACTACTCTATTGTTCCTTTACTTCACCATTTAAGGTCACTTTTCCAATGAAAGAACTTGAATAGTTTTTATTACTTCATCAACATTGGATGAATTAACGAAATGTTTGATAAATTATTTCAAAACTAAATCATTAAGCATTCTATAAAAGATTGGTCACGGCATTAGTTTTTTGAATTTATGACTTGAAAGGAATAATATAATTCTCAAAAACAAATATAAAAATCATATTTAGGATCAGGGTAATCCATCATTTTCATCAACTCCCTATTCATTCTCACTTAAATTAGTGATATGACATATGGAGGATATAGTGACTAGGATGTCTTAATAAATTGGAAGGAGCATTTTAAAAGTAAAAGTAGTGGAAAAAATAAATCAATAGATATAGTGATGGGATTTTATCAAGTTTGCTAGCATAGTTAGTGCTAGTAAGGAAACTAGCTAGACAAAAAAAATTATGAACCCACACAAACTGAAAAGATAAGATCAAATTTAAAAATTAATTTAATCAAAAAATAACAATGTGTTAGTATGAAGATGCAAAAAAAATGTAAATTTTAAATTTATTTTATTTTTCCTTAACTTCAACTTCACCTTGATTTTATAAATTGGTCCCTTACCTATTGGGGCACAAACTACAAATCACCTATTTTTTAAAATCATATTCTTGTTTTGTATATATGATTTTAATGTCCAATATTTTAACTAGAAATGTATTCAAATTCACATGTAATCTTCCTAAATAGAAGGTGTTCATATTGAAGTCTCATGACTATGTCAACTAATCTGTATATGTAAAAATATAACATTTTTTCAAATTACAAAAATGTATGGAAATTTATTTTCTCTATATATACACCACTAAATCAAATAAATTCAAATAAATTGTGAGTAAATAAATTATTCAAGGAGATAAAATATTATGGTGACTAAGGTAGATAATTTAATTTGTTCTATCAAGAGTAAAGTGATGATAAATAAAATAAACATGAAAATTAAAAATAGCTATCATCAACATTTACCTCTTCATAATTATCCTTCACCTTTTAAATCCTATATTTTCTACACTCTTGTAATCAAAGATTAAATCCAAAGAAAAAGAAAACAAAATAACATATCAAATCTCATTAGATTAATTGGTTAAATTCCTTGAATTTCAAGATAAATACTTAAGTTCAAATCTTGCTAAGTAGTACATGTATAATAAGGGGTTGTACTTGGGTCCTCCACCCTTGAAAAGATATCTCTCTTTTTTTAGATCTTGAGATTTTACAAATAGATACATTTCTCATCTTAATCGAGATGTTATAGCTAGAAACCTATATAATTTTACATAAACTATCTGAATTCTTAATTTTCATTTTTTGGATCTTTTCATTTTTTGTATGAATACAAATATTCCAGAAGTCAACATCCTTATTGACATTTTCCTAGCAACCTTCACAATACAAAACTTCACCTCAACTATATATGCATTGCATATTAGTAGAGTAATATTTCCAAAAATTTGCACTATCATAGTCTACTTTACCAAGTCTGGATTACTAGTTTCCTTCCTCAAACACAAGTTTAACCACAAAAATTATAATAAATAGTTGATATAAAAACACATTATTGTTACAAAATAAAGTAGATATTACCAATGGAAAACATTAAATAATTTAGGCAATCAACATTTTCTTGTCAGCTTCAACTAAACTTACTACTTCCTATAACCATGGAAAGGAGAATTTAACTTCATGATCCTCTATTGGCTTGCCTATCTGCACATTTGTTTCCTTCCCTCAATATATATGTAAACCTAATTTCTTCAAAATATTTAGCAAGATATTGAATTTACACAATTATGTCTTGTATGTTCTATGGAGCCTTGGCTTTCCTCAAAAATTACATTTATTACTATGAGAGAATCATCTTCCATCCATATTCTATTCCATTTCATTTTTTTACATATTTTTAACCCTTCTAAAGCCACCTAAGCTTCATCTTCGTTATTTGTTTTCAATCCACTATTGAAAGCATAATGAGACAAAATATCTCCTCTATTATTTCTAATTATTGTTCCTCCTCTTGTTGGTCCTGGATTTCCTTTAGATGCTCCATAAAAATTCAATTTAACCCACTCCACATTTGAAGAAGAAAAAAAATATTATAAGTATATTGAATGCATTCAAATTATATCAAACCATATTTTTATCCAAAAATAATTTTTTTTTTTTTTTTTTTTTATATATATAAGCGAAAATCCCCTTACGGGGCCGCCTTGGTCTGAGAGACCATGAACAGGGGGTTCTATACCATCAAATTCACCCGGGAGTCGCACCCAACCCTGCCTGCACCAACATTATCAATTGGATTTTAGGTACCCAATTCAGCTTTTTGGTAGGGTGAATATTTGAACCTGTGACCTCCCTTGGAGGATTGCCCTCTCCTCTCCAACTCACCTACAACACCTGGGTGAAACTAATTTATAGTGGAAAACACCCCTTTCGAGGTGCCACTTTCAACAGTTTGGGCATAGTAGAAATGGAGCCTTGTCGGACTCTACTAGCACATAGGACATTCCTAACTATACCATATATCTGTAGGATGGAGGCAAGGGGAATGGAACCTGGGTCGGCCTCTACCAGCACCTAGGGCATTTACCACTGCACCACAACAAGCAGATTAAATTTTATTTTATTTATATTAAATTGATTTTAATTACATCCATGAGACCAAACAGTCTATGGGACCAAACAATTTAATACATTATGGTGTATGGCGTACAACCCTACTCCCTTTTGGATTCAAACCTTGGACCTCCTATTCAAAGTTCAAAATTTTAACAACATCAAAGAAAATAAATTGTTCAACAAAGTTAAAAAACTTAAATTGTTTGACAAAGTTAAAAATCTCAACATTCTCTTATCATTTTCTAGAGTGTGTTTATTCTATTATTGATTTTATTGGGAATTTTTCATTTTTTTCTATTCTCAATTCTTAAAAAATCTACATTGGTATGTTTACTTTTAGAGTTTCCTCATATGCAATATTAATGTCCTTGTAGGCTTCACATTCTATAACAAAAATATTTTTTGGTATCCACTACTTTGACTATGAAAAAGACACATATTCATTTTGACCATGTCTATCAAGGATTTATCCATCTCCCAATTTAACATCTAATATGGTATGAACTTGGTCTTGGTTAGGCTATAAGCATTTTTTGCATTCCATTTGATATTTGCATCTATGTACTTCTTTTGGTTGTGTTCATAGTTTAGGTTGAACTCATTGATGTATAATTATTTTTTATTTCCTAAATTTTTAGTTCACATGACAAGTTTGAATTTTCCTACATATACTATTTAATTTCTTTGTTAGAGTTTAATACATCATGAAATCTAATGCTCCTTTTTTCCTTTCATTTGTTGTTTTGTTTCATCCATATGTATTTTATTTTATTTACTGTTTCTTTGATTACTTGTTTTGGCAACTTATTATCTTCCATTATTTCTATTTTTATTAGGTACCTAAATAACTTGATCATAGCTTCTGCTTCTAGAAAAAAAATCCTTATTTTAGCAAGAAAAAATTCATTAAGTGATTGATGCTTTAATTATAAAACTATTTCTAGCCAGTTTCTTTTGAACTCTTTATATTTATCTCCATTTAAAATTTGATGTATTGTTAGCCCACACCTCACACTCATATAACACCACTGGAATAACTAATAACCCAAAAAGAACCCTAATGGTTTTCCAATCCCATAGCTCTACTTTTCCCCATATTTAGCAATGAGTAGAGTTCCCTCCATTATGCTTGCATTTATTTCATCCTACATATTTTCCAATTGAATTTACTCTAAAAATCTACCCCAGGGTATTTGTATTATGTTACTACCTCTAAAGAATTTGCTTCAAATAAAATATGTGGATTCTTTTGCTCTCTCTAAGTAGATAATACCATAGTTTTAGTCTTGTTAGTATTTATTTGCATCCCAACTTCTTTACATACATTTTTTAAAGGTTTAGATGTTCTTTTAAACTTTCAAGTGTCTTTCCAATCAAGTTGGGGTCATCTTAGCTTCTTTATAAAGATGTTTTAAAGGTTTTAGATGTTCTTTTAAACTTTCAAGTATTTTTCCAATCAAGATGAGATCATTAGCATAGAGAAGAAGTTTCACTACATAATTAGCCAATTGTATTCTCTCTCCTCCCATCCTTTCTACTCATTCCTCCAATTTGTCAATTTAAAGGCCAAATAATTCACCTTGATATCACTCCTAAAAAACTATGATAGTCCTTTTGGAGTTTTAATTTTTACCACCACCTACTCATAAATTCTTTGTATAACTACTCTATAGTTGGTTGGTATGCCAATTTCTTCCATTTTTTTCCACAATTTACCTCTATATATTATGTCAAAAGTCTTTATAAAGTCCACGAAACAACAATAAACTTCTTTTTCATTCTATATCCTCTCTATTAGGTGCCTTAAAGCTATGCAATAATTTTTTGTTTAGTACTTTGGTGTTTATGTCATGATCTGCCTTGGCAAGACTCTTTACGAGATTTATTATATATTGATTCATGTTTCAATACTTAATGTTTATGCAATATTTATGTCTTATTGCTTTGAGAAATATGGTATTGTTGATATATTTCTTAATTGCAATACCATGTACTCTTGTGGGTGGAAGAGGTAGATCGACCACTAATAACAGGGTACTAGAAAATAGAAATGATGATTATGTTAGCTCAGGGTAACATGAATGATTACCCTCATGTAGATGCATGCATTTTTACTTTTGTGGTGATCATCAATAATCTAGCCATCCATATCTAGAATTTGATAACCTATAAGTCATCGTAAATCTTCGGCTAGGATAGGTGATTGGACTTGTGATAAATCACTTTCTTTGTTTGATGTATTTGTTTGCTTGTGATTGATAAAATATTGATTTTGAATATGCAATGCTATATTGTTTTTAATAAATACTACTTATATTACTAAAAATAATTCATAATACATCGCATATACAAATATTACAAAAACCTACTCAAGGACATCCAACAATCATATTTATCCTAAGCAGAACAATCTTTAATGTCTTTCATCATCAACCTCTTAAATGCTCTACATTGATCCTGGATATCAATAACAGCCCTAGAAGCAATCTTCGAAGCATTGAGTGCTTCATCCTTGAAGACCAAACTGCACCTGGCCCTCCATATAGCATACATAGTTGTTGCTCTAATGGTAGTCCACACACCCAATAGATATCAAGGACAACCAAAATCATCACCAAACAAAACCATTTTCCAATTAAACCGATCCTTGAGAATATGGAAATATGTCCACTCGAGGTTCTTCAAAATTTTATTTGAATTTTTGTAGTCCCAAAAGATATGTTTGATAGTTTCCTTCCTTCTGTAGCTACTGCATTGATCTGAAATCCTCACCCATTTTGCAAATCTAGCCTTATAGTGAATATCCTAAAAAATTAATAACCATAAGAAGACTTTGAATTGAGGAGCTATCCTAAACTTCCATATCTGGGCAAGTCTCATTTTATATTTCTTTTCAAGGCAAACAATCCCCCAACGCCTATTCAACACAATATCCAAGGAAACCTTAGGCAAAAGAGCTCTATAAATATTTCCAAATTTATAAGAAGTAATAATACCATGAACACTCCAACACCAATCATACCATATGGGACCCGAAAACCCACGATTTAATTTAAAATATTGCTTGAACAGAATAAGAGATTGAATTTACATAATAGCATCTCAGTAAGAATATTTTAGCTTAAAATTACTACATAAATCAGTCCACTTGACCCAACCTCCAACCCCTGAATCCCACAGATCTGACCATTTCATTCCTTTTTTAATCAGAATTTTACATCTGAGGTGAGGGAGTTTTGAAGCATATACCCCATTCTTCTTCCAAAACCAAATAGATCTATACAAAAGAACCCAATCCCTACATTATTCCATATAATCCTAGTAAATAGTTGAACCAATAGTCTTCCAAGCCTCCCAAATACTCTTAACAAGAATACAACCTCTGATTTTAAACTTGCTGGGATGGCCCATAATGTTCTCAAAATGTTGATTTTTGTATTGTTCCCAAGGATGAAGGAGGTTTGGGTTTGTTGGATAAGGTTTTGGCTGCGAAATGGGTGGTTAGGGCTCTTGAATGGAATGATGCTTGGCAATATCTTTTACATTTTAGAATACAATTCTATAATTAGAGAAAACATGCTGTGCAAACATATTGTTGCTTTTGCAATATTCTGTGAAAAATATGGTTGTCTTTGTGAAAATATGTTTTGTAAAATAAAATAAAATTATTAATTATGGTCTAATTGCATGTTACCTTAATGATTTGGTAAATTTTAGAATGCAAATTAATAATTTTGTCTTTTCTAGTAAAGAAAGAAAAATGAATATATTAATATGAGATATTTTAGAGAAAAAAATCATATTATATTAAAAATATCTACCTTGTTGTTTTGCATAAATGTGCATTTATTTTGGTAGATAGAAAAGTTTATTATTTTATAGGAAATAAAAAATTCATTCGTACCTTTTGTGATGGATGGAAAATAGTAGTAGGAATTACATATTATTTTCCAAGATATTTTACTTGGGAGGAGGCCAAGGGGGGGAGGTGAAGAAAAATGGAAAGGATAAAGTTTGAGATGGAAGGTATGAATCAAAAGGACTGGGAGGATTCTTCAGGGTTATCTTGAAAGAGGTGAAGAGGAGGAAAGAGATGCAACCTAAGGAAGATTGTCAGGTTGGATCTCTCCTATGGATAGCTAGGTTTAAATTTTTTTATATTATGGCTACTTGTATTTTTTTTTAGAAAGGTTTTTACCTTGTGTTAGTCGTGCCTAAGTTTTCATTAGATGGACCCATTGTAATAATTGAAACATTGTGTGTATCTCTCTTTTATCCCTTGACATATTGTTACTTTTAGATGTGATATGTTGTGTAAACCTTACTTTGAGTAAACCAACCACTAAATTTTTAATGGCATTTAGAATGATGGCTTGTCCACTTCTTTAGACACATTCATATTATAGTAGTTTATTTGATGTCTTCATATATTTTAAGTCAGCCAAACCTTAGCTTATTAATCCTATTCCTATGTGTGGTTATTTTAAACAAATCCAAATGCTTGTATAAGCCCTTCTATTTTGTAGTTGACCTGTTCAACAAAGGAATTTATTTAATTTAGTTTTGAATAATATCTTCTAACTCCTTAGCCGTTAACAAGCTTAGATGAAATCCATTATGAAAGGTTGATTTTGATTTATCAAAGCCTTGTCATCATTGTTGGTTTAAGGTAATTTGGGTGGTTAATATTTCTCTATTGTCACCTAATAATTGACCTTCCCTAAGGTTTAACCTTATATATTTTAGTTAATTTATAGCCCATCATCGAGGCATGACATCATAGCATGACATCTCTAATCTTGGGAGGGTGCAGGCAAGGGAAGGCCACTCAAGTCTTCCTGGGAATTATCCCACATGGGATGTTTCATGGCACTTAAGTTCCTTAAAGGGATCTAGCATCACTTAATATTTCAATTATAGGTTATGGTTAGGGCTGCTCCACTTGGTACCAAATGCTATTTGGAGGTACTCTCTGCTTTATCGATGTGGCTTGTGCTAGACTGATTAATCGCCTTTCACATTTGACTTATTCTTGACCATTTGATCACTATTTGGTTTAACACATGTTTGGTTGTTGTCACATTACACTCGCTCATTCAAACATATTTAAGTTTTTAACCTTATTTAGAGATTAATCCCACACTGGTTGTGTATGGGCACTATGATGCCAAATAAGGAGAAAGGATCCCCTTATTTCCTGACCACCAAGCTATGGTCAAGAAAGCCACCACTTGGTGGAGACTTTAGCACTAGTTGAGGGTATTGTGTCATAGTTGACCCAATTGGCTATGGATTGACTTCTGACCTAAGTTTGATTATGGATATGGTTTAACCCAAGTTTTTTTGTTGACTCTACTTGATGGGTTGAACTTAGTGGTCAATTTTTGAGACACCCTTTTATTTTAGGGTTTTATCCTTTTGAAACAAATTGATTTTTGTGAACTAATGAGGGGTTTTATTTTGTTGAAAATAATTTTTTTATGAGAATGAATGATTCAAACTAATATTATTATCCTTTAAACAAAATATGTTTTGTGGGAAATGAACAATTCAAACATAGGAGAGTGAATAAATGGAAGCCTTGGTTATAGCCTTGTTTTGTGGGAAAAATGAATGCTCTTTACTATATTTTATTCATGATTTGTTGGATACAAATTAGAGAAAACTAAGGATTTATTTGAAGGTAAAAAACTTGTAGGAAGTTATGATTGATGGGAATTATGGGGTTCCTTTATGTTCATGCTTTAAAAGTTTTGGTAAAAACTATTGTTGCCTATGAAACTCTTTTATGACCCTTGCCTAGTTAATATTTCTAGGATGGATTTGTTTGATAAAATATGTATGCTTTTATGGATTAAGAACATACCTTTTTGGAAAATAATAGATAGGGAATCTATTCTTGAGTGGAGTATGGAATCCTCTCAAAGCCATGTATTCTAAGTTGAGTATTGATCATACTTATGGGAAAGAATAGATGGGGAAATCTATTCTTAGTTAAGTATTGAACATACTCAATAGGATAGAATAGATGGAAAAGCTATTGTTATGTGAATTGATTGGAAAATGTTTTGTGATATTGTTATGCACCAATTTGATTTTTATATTGGCAATATATTTTGGAAAGAATGGATGGGAGATCCATTCTTGAGGGAATTATGGGATTCCCTCTTTGTTTGATTGTTGAAATGATAAACTAATTGGGGAAGAATGGATGGGGAATCCATTCTTGAAGGAATTATGGGGTTCCTTCTTGAATTTGCTATGTGAAAAATGGATGTTAAGAAATATAGTATTTTGTGAAAACTTTCATGGCTTTTGCTTAACTAGAATAAGTTGCTTGTGATGACATTGTTTTTCTTTGTCTATTGTCCTAGTCTAAGATGTGTAGCTTGATTTTTGATTGATTATCTTATTTGGATGTGGTCTATTGACTTAGTTTACTAATTAAAAGAATAATCAACCTTTTTGGATTATGAGTATTGTTTATTGATTGAAAGAATAATAAGCCCTTTTGGATTATGGGTTGATTTATTGAAAGAATAATCAACATTTTTTTGTTTATGTGTACTTTGGATTATCAAAATAATAATTATGGGAATTTTTTTAATTGAAAAAATAGACCTTTTATTAATGAAATAAAGGATTAAGGGAATATTGATTTTGAAAGAAATCCCCCTTGATGATAAGAAAGGATTATAGTTGTCTCTTGGAAGGCAATTTTGGTTTTGGAAATGTAATAGAGCTTAAATATTAAAGCTTAGTTTTATTTATACAAGAGTAGAACTTGTTTATAAAGGAACATAGTGGATAATATTAATGGAATTTATATTTATCTATGAATGATTTAGATTGATAATTTTATACTTTCAAATGATGAGATTTGAAAGCCTAGTTTATATTTAAGATTTGAATTTATGACTAAGAATAGATAGGTTAACTATTCTTAAGATAAGTATGGGCTTCTCTTGGTATATTTTTATGAAAACTGAATAGAAGTAAATATTGGATTATTCTATGTTCAACGAATGATAAATGACTTTCATTCTATGTTGGATTGAATGATAAATGAATTTATTTCTTGAGTGATAAATGACTTTCATTCTTGAATGATGAATGTACTTTTGTGTGATTGATGAAAGAAATATTTTTGTATGGAAAAGAGGGTATTAGATGAAATAATGGGTGTGGGGAAATTATGGGGTTTCCTCTTTATGATTGATTGAATTATTTATGCATGGTTACATTATGGAGAATGTATAGTTGCATTATGGCATTCAATTTATAAATGCATATGTTGCATAATGATAGATCATCTAGCAAATGCATTTAGTTGCATACTACATGATATCTATGATCTATCATGATCCCTTACTACCATTAACTAAGTGATGGAAAAGCAAGAAGTACCAGTGATTTTTAGGAATCCACTATTAAAATAAAGCTCACTCACACAAAATACTAATAAATAACAAAAAATAAATCAAATAACAAAATAAAACTATGCAAAAAGTAATTGCAATATTGAAACAATCTCACAAATAACTCAAAATCGTAGGCCTCTTCGAGGGGGTAGTCCTCTTTGAGGGGATAACCTCCTTCAATATTTCATTATTTTGCAAATAAATATACATTCGTACATGGTTTCATGTATTTTAAAGAGAAAATCCATGCAACACTACTCTAAGGCTCAAGAGTTGGCTTACATACAAAATGTCACTTGAGCTAGAATCTTCTACCAAACATCGATTACAATCTTGATAATGATTAAATGAAATGGTCACACTTGGATAGGTGTCTTACTTACCACATACAATACAAAATATTATAAAATAACATTATATATGGGATCCCCCACATTGGAAATAGGTCATTACATAAGCAAATGAGAATTACAAAATAACATTAGGATGGGATCCTAACATGTCCTTCCCCTTTAAAAAGGTTTTTCCTCAAAGTTGAATATGAGGAAATTGGTGCTGGAGTTGATGGAGAGACTCCCATGTACCATATTTTGGCTAGAGGTCATACCACTAAACAAGGACCTCAGTAATAGTGTGGTTGTGGAGAGTGCAAGTTCGATGATCCAACAACTTTTTGGGCTTGAGCAAGATAGAACCTTCTTCATCTAACTCTAGGAGTGCATATTGAACTTGTACCTGAGTGCCCACCATATTTTTGAGAGAGGAAACATAACAAACTAGATAGAGCTTGGATGTAGGTGGAAGGGCCAATTTTTAGGTTATGGAACCAATCCATTATAAAATCTAGTAGGACCCATAGTATTTTGTAGCAATTTTTTGGTACCTACAAAGCTAGAGGGACAACTATTTGTAATACTACAATCAAAGGAAAAGCATATCACCCACATAAAATCTATGTTAATAATGGTTTTTTTTCAACCTATTGGTGCATCCGGTTCAATTCCACATCCAAATTCATCTTTAGTTGATGGAGAACTTCAACATTTTCACTGAGAGTAGTGTCAATGGCATGGACCTTTGAGCTACTTAGAATGTAGGAGGAAGGCATGAGTGGAGGGTGCCCATAAACAACCTTGAAAGGGATAAAATTTGTAGCATAGGGGTGCATTATTCCCAATGAGAATGTGGTTTTCAAGGTCTTAGAATGATCAATTTACTATTCCCCATCGATGGACCAAATTGTAATCGTACAATATTCACAACCATCAATTTGCAACAATAAAATAGCTTGTACGGATCCCAAATCGTACCACTATATGATCCAAAATAATACAATGATAGGGATTTTACAATTTCACACTCATTTAATCCTTCAAATTTGGTTTTGCAAGCTGTCAAACATGGTTTTGTAACTAAATTTTTGAATTTACCAATACTACCAAATCAAGTAAGTTTTCCAAAATTGCATAAACTACCAAATCGGGTAAGTTTCTTCTATACGATTTGTAAGAGATATGGTGTATGATTTGTATAGTGCATAAAGGTACCAAATTGGATATTCTTATGGTCCAATCTCTCTCAACAAAATTTTGTAAAGGTCTAAATGGTAATTAATCCATTTCTACCAACATGCAAGTTCCATCATCAAGGTTTGAGAGAGTTCTCTCCAATGGTAATATCCAAAAATCATACAACAACCTTCAATATGTCCTTATTTATATCATACTCATCATATATCATTCATCAGGTTCACATCAGTGTTGGTTTAATCCAATTCTTCCATAGAAATGCATTAAGTATCAACAACAACCATAAAGAAGTACATGCAACAAAGATAAACTACAAAACATCATTCCACTATTCCAGGATCTTACAGTACATGAGCGGAAACTATGAATTATGATTCTTCTTCATTACTTGTCAAAAATTTCATACAATCACTAAAAGGTAATCAACAATCATAGGTGTGCATCAATACTCCATACTATTTAGACCAAAACATAGCAAAAACTCACAAGCATTAACTAGACTAACCAAACCATAAAAAATGAAAAGGGGTCCTTATATAATGTTGCCCAAGCCATTCATAAGTGGTTCCTAAGGCAATTAATTATTCACAAGTGCTCATGCATAACCGAATGCATAATTATACCTTTTACTAAGTCTAAAAACATAATTTATCAAATTCATGCACAATTACAACTCGAATTGCATTTCATTTCATTTCCTTGCACATTGTATGGTTTAACCTTTAGTTTTTAGGGTTTTTGCCTACTTGTATAGTTTTCCAAAACTTATCAAAAATTTCAAAACTAGGAAAATCCTCTTGTCACTTCTTCTTCTTCTAGGAGGTGGATTTGCTGCCTACATTTGCCCTTCCCTTTACTTTGGTCGGTGTCCATGTCGACTCGTATTTATATTTTAGCTATGCCTCGCAATATTTGACTACAAATTCTAAGTCTTCCACATTGGTGTGAATAATTACACGTTGATTCTTCAAATTGGCTACATAGTTATCCATTTATACTACTTTCATACCATGCTAATTGGTTTTCTATTTGGCAGTCTTCAGGAGTTTCCTCAATTGTTGTTCATGCTCAGTAGCACTCTTCTTCAGCTTCTCCTACAAATGTGCTTTTGTTCAAGCTGCTACCTATAAATTTTTGGTCTTATCTATAATGGTCTGCATATGGTGATTAATATATGTCTTTAAAGCATGAACAATATCTTTCTTAGCATTCAATTGTACTTGCTTATCTAGGACCATATCATTATATAATTTATTGTCCTATGTGAGCTCTTCTATATTCTTATCCTGTATTGTCAATTGCTTATATTTCATGGCCAACTGTATTTTTAGTTTTTCATCCTTTGCTCTTAGTTGAGATTCCAAATCCTTGATCTTATCTTCTACCATTTGTTAGACCTGTCACTTCTCCTCTTCAAGTGAACTAATTTTGGCCTCAAAATCAACCTTGTTACTTAGTAGTTCTTCTTCCAATTTCTTTAATTTCTCTTTTATCATAGCCTTACTTTTATGTAATTCTTCCTCCATTGCAACCATTTCATTTTGAGTGGCCTCTATCTCTTCTTTCTGAGATTCCTTGAGCTGATAGATCTACTCCAATCCTATGCTCAACTAATCTATCCAATGTGTTAGGAATTTCAACTTCCTCAATGTAGTGGGTCAAAACTGGCCCACATTAATCAAGTCTAAGTTGAAAACATTAGAAAAATTGAACTAAATTGTCCCATAACTTATTGCCTCAATTTATGTGTCCATTGCAATTTTATTTTTAGCTTTTGTAAGAGATCATACAATTATATACAATATCAGTTGATTTTGTATGAGATCGCACCACCCAATATCATCCAAAACTAAAAATCACCCTATTTAGTAAGGCAAAAAAAATTGTTATAACCTCTTTGTCATTACTTGGATAATTGTATGACAGTTACGGGATCAGCTCGAATGATCTTACCCAGAATAGGGGAAGTTGTAACACCTTTCATTTTTAGGCCAACCCCTTAGTTAATCCTATTCTATTTAATCCAGGATCCTCACCCTAGATTTCCCCTAGTGAATTCACATAACTTCGCTCTATCATTTTGCCTTTACGCTATATTTTTTTAGGTTCAATTTGTGCATCAACGAGTTTTGTGTAGGATCGTACCACCCGATCCCTGGATCATATTGCCCGATATCTGACAAAACTGCCCAATCTCGCTTGAAACTGTCTGATCTTATCTGCATCAATAATTTTCACTCTTAAGCTGCTTGGGGGCATCCATACCTCATTGTTTGTATATTATTTCTTCATTTCCATTATTTAGATCATATTTATTATCTTCTAAGTTTTTATTAATCAATTTTAATTTATGCATTAGTTCTTCATTCATTTATTATCTTCATTTTTATGAATGTTCATGCATATAACCTGAATCTATATTCATCTATACCATCATTCCTGATACTAGCTCATAATTTAATCTAATTCATCTTATTACATGCACATTATTCTATAAAATTTGTTGTCTATTGTGTCAATTTGTAAAATTTCAAGTTTCTACTCTGATCGGTTGGATTTGTGCAAGATCGGATCAATCGATCACCAGATCGTATCACCCAATCTTATCTGATTTTGACTGATTCTGTCTGTAGCAAGCATAAAAATATAAAAATCATCCATCCAGATTCTAGTTAGAATTCCAAATCACTTTATAAGCATTGCATTGCTCATTATTTCTTTTTTTCTATTATTTTTTGGTTGCATGTAAATTGAAATCGCATATAATTTAGCGTAGTTGCATATTGGCCAAACTAGGCGTATGTGAGACTATTAAAAAGAACACATCAAACAAACTCCAAGACCTATGCATGGAACATGCCATAAAATGTTTCTTGGTGAACCCTAAACAATTCATCAAAAAATCACCAAAGAAGACACGAACTCAAGTGTCTCTCTTTGAGGTGTAGACCTATCATTCTCCCATTCCCCTTCGAGGCACGGATCCATTATCCTGGAGGAAATGAGTGCAAGAATTTTAGAGCTAAATTATTTTGTGAACCCAACATGAAAAACATAGGCATATTTATGATTCATAAAACACAAAAAAAAAAATCAAAATTACAAAATAAAATTATAAAAACATAAAAACAAAAAAATCAAACAAGATCATTAGTCAAATTTGCATATTTTAAGTAAATTTCATAAATGTTAGACTAAAACATAAGAAGAGTTTTACACATAAAAATTAGGACATTATTATCCACACAAGAAATTTCTCAAATAGTTGAAAACTCAAGTCTTCCATCCAAAAAACAATGGACTAAACTCTGAAGAAGATTAGACATCATAAAAACTTATGAACCAAGACTTAGCCAAATATAAGGTTTGAGCTAGCTAGAATCTTGGATCCTGAAAACACTTCCAACTACTTTGATATTCAAAGGGTGTGTAAGAAGTGGTTGACGTATGAAAGAGTAATCATCTCTTCAACTGTTTATACCTTTGATGACTACCTTGAAAATGCTATAACAGTACATAGGTTTCTAGCACACTTAGAAGATCAATAAATAGTCCTAGATAATAGGATAATATTTCAAAGAACACCTAGGGTAGTCCATTATCATGAATATTATCAGGAAATATACTTTTATGGTCAAACTCTAAAGTTTATAATATCACCATGGCCCATTTTGTCAAGTTTTTGAAAGCCAAATTTCAATTTGAGGAAGAACACTATATGCCACCTAAAGAACTTGAACCCATTAATGATATCTATAGAATATTTTAGGAAGACTACTAAAGTATAATATTTAGGATATTATAATTTATGTTTTATGATTTTTTTCAAAAACATTAAAAAAAACAAAAAAATATATAATATATATTTACATATTTGCATATTTATTTATTTAGGTATATATAACATATATACCCCAAGAATTTAAGCATATATATAGCATATATATCTACAATATAAAAATATTGAAACCAAAATGCCTAAAGTTTTGAGAAATGGTAAACAAATAGAAGTTGATGAACAAGACCAAGAAAATCTTGATGATAGGGTACTTATTGAAGATGATGTACCTTCAGAACAAGATGAAGGTGATAATGGAGAAGATGAAATATAAGATCCTGACAAACCTACATTAGATCAGAAAGAAAATTTTAAATTTGAGTCTCTTGAACAGTTTACCCAATTTATAAAGAACAACATAGAAGAGTTTAATCAAGTAGTACAAATGGATAATTCAGGAGAAGGTTCTAGGGAATCAGACTTGGAAGATACTTTTCATATACATGCAAATCCAGTATCATACATGAATTCAATATACCAATATAATGATGAAGCAAGACCATCTAATCAAAACATGATACCCTTAAATCAAAATGTTCAAAAACCAATGGCACAATCATCCAAAATTGCTACTAGCAATACCAAAACAATAAAAATAATTATTTTCTTCCATCTTCTCTCAAGCTCTTCATCAACAAATATCAAACCAACAAAAAGCTAAACAAGTGTAAAATACCAATCATCAATAGAAAATTCAACAAAATATAATCACATATCAACTCAATAACACCCTTCCTACCAACACTTTGCACAATAGTATTTCAATTGAAAATCCTTACACAACAACACTAACTTATCATCAAATACACAACATAGTGCAAAAAAATCAATTTTATGGACAACCATAGGGTCTTGAAGACATGGTCAAACAATTGGCTTCATGACTAGATCAAATGGATCCCTACCATCCCTCATACAGTTATAGAGAGATGTGTAGCCAACCCTTGGATCCTATTATGGTTGCCCAACCATACCCAAAAAAATTCCCTATGCTTGTCCTCTTGATATATAAAGGAAATGAAGATACTATTGAGCATCTTCGCATGTTTAGGATATCATGTCATGAAATCTCTTATGATGACTTGTTGTTGCTAAATTTTTTTCCTAAAAGTCTTGGAGGCATGGCTCTAGAATGGTATCATAAACTACCTAAAAATTCTTTAAGGAAATTTGAAGAGACATCATAAATATTTTCCACCAATTTAGTGCCTATATAGAGAGGTATGTGACCATTAAGGATTTATACAATTTGAAAAAAGGTAAATATGAGATTTTTTCTGAATTCTTGACTAAGTGAAGATAACTCTTAGGCAAATTATATTTTGCAATACCTCACCATGAGATGTTGGACATATTCATTGGTAATTTGCAAGAGCAACTATCTTATGAGCTTTCTATTGCTACAATAACCTTCTTTGATCAAGCCATTGATCTAGATAGGAGGGTAGAATATGCCCTCATTAGAAGAGGACAATTTAAGAATAAATATGAGGACAAAACTTCTAAAAACCAATATAAGAATAAGAAAGTAGTGGATGATGGAGTTACTGATAGAAAAAATACCTCAAATGTTAACCTTGCCAAAACTATGAATAAATTTGTATTGAAAATCCCTGATAAACCACCAAGATAA
Organism: Wollemia nobilis; assembly: GCA_028583015.1. NCBI lineage: Eukaryota > Viridiplantae > Streptophyta > Pinopsida > Araucariales > Araucariaceae > Wollemia > Wollemia nobilis. The sequence goes on from JAQPPZ010001045.1 coordinate 2,812,098, forward strand.
TTCAAAGGATGAAATCAACCCTTAACTATTATTTTAGCTCAATTATTGGAAAAAAGTTTGATAAGGTTACCTAAGGTAAGATAATCAGATACCACTGCAGATGGATATATGGCTGATTTACAGTGTAATTTTAACCAAGTGGATGGAAATTCTACCAATTCTTGTAAAATTTTAAAGCATGTGATACAATATTTAATTGATAAAGGTAATATGGAAGTACAAAAATTTATTGCAAATAATAATACTTAAAATAATACCCAAAAACAAACAAACCAAAACACAAATCAAAACTTAAATATTTTTCAACATCCTTTACCCAAGCATGGTAAAGAGGTAATAAATCAAATTGAACATCATAATGTACCTCCTCCAACTCGATATGTAGGAACCATTAGAAACTTTTTATCACAACAAAATTTTCAAATCTCCTATGTACCTACTTTATCTATAGTCACAACTAGACCAATACAATATTTTCAATCTTCATATTTAGAAGATACCAAAACTGATATAAAAAGTGAAACAGGAAGTGAACTAGACATTGTCTCAAACAGTTTTGAAGGTGATTCAGATTGAATTACTCCCATTATAGATTTATTAGTCCCAGAAGAACCATTCCCTAGGAGAATGACCATTCAACCCTCATATCAAAAAATACTTACAAATGAACAAACAAAAAATTTTAGACCTCATTTTGGCTATTTGTGAAACAATAATGTTATGGGTACTATTGGAACCATTACTAGAAAACAAATCCAAAATAAAAATTCTCAACCAAAAAATCAAACTCAAAATGATAAAACAACTCCATTTGTATTAAAGGCACCAACAAAAGAAAATAATATATCAAATTCACAATAGAAACCTCCTTATGACATTAATGAACAATTGGCAAATATCACAGCTAGAATTTCTCTTTTGGATCTTTTGAGAACTTCATCTATCCATAGAGAAGAACTAATGAGTACCTTAAGTAAAATTATGGTACCACAAAATATAGAACCTGGTGCTATAGTTAATTTTGTAATCTCTCATGAAACAAATTACAAAGATTTTTCAGATAAGGATATTCCTCCTCAAAGCATGTATAGAGATAATCCTCTATACATCACAACATTAATTGGGGATGTAGATGTCAAAAGAGTGTTAATTGATAATGAATCATCATTAAACATATGCACATATGACTTTTTCCAAATATTTGGATTTAGAAATGAAGATTTAAAAAGAACTGAAATGATTATTAAAGCCCTTAATGATGAAACTCAAGAAACATGTGGAGTGTTGTTGATTCCATTGCAAGTTGATCCAAGGATTTTGGATACGACCGTGTTTGTTGTTGTCCTACATCATATAACATAATTTTGAGTTGACCTTGGATCAACATAATGCAAGCGATACCCGCTAAATTACATCAATGAGTTAAAATTTGAATTTAAAAATCAACTAGTTACTATCCATGGTGATCCTAGACCATTTGACATATGTGCTATGGCATAACTAATAGGAGTTACAATTTGTCTTGCTATATCTTCAACACATCCTAATCCACATTTATCATAAACACCTTCAACATATAAAATTACACCATCTAAACCTACAACTAAAGAAGATAGTCCCTCTACTTCATATCCTACTTCAGATAAAGTATTACCATATTTATCTTCAATACTCATAGCTTCAAAACAAAATGATAACTTTACCACTCAATATTATCTAGTGTTAGCCAAATTACCGCCATCTCCCTGAATGATGAGCTTGCCACAAAAGTTGAGAAGTATTTATCATGTTGGGAGTTGTGCCTTTGTCTACACAAAGTATGATTATGGTAAAATTAATATTGTGAGTGTCACAATTGATCAAAATGGTTTTTCTAAATGTTACTTTTCTAATGGATATATAAAATTAAAACAAATTATTTGTGACATAGGTTACAGAGGTAAAAGTTTAGGACCTCTTTAAAATGGAATACAAGAACCTTTAAAATTTGAGGAATGGCATGCTCGATGTGGTATTGGTTACATTCCTACAAAAACCCAATCATTTCCATTTGAGGATGATGATCAACTTGTAACATATCAAGAATATTTAGCACAATTTTTTTTTAAACCAAGTAGAAGGATATATTCTTGTAATATGTTATCAATAGCATACCAAGACATGATTTCTGAATTAGATGAATATTTATAGGAAGATATATTTCATGATATTTCTCTTTATGAAGTTTTAAAGAATAAATTCTTCTTCGATGGGTCTATGCCATCTATAGCCCACGTAGAAGAAAATACCCCTCAAGAAGAGCTAGCTACGCTAACCTTAGAATAATTACAATAAATAGGGGTGTCACCCACATCACCTAACTTTGAAATATAATTAAACATTATGGTAGAAAATATTTAACAAGTTAACATTAGAACAAAAGAAAACCCTCGCATAGTCAAAATTGGAGCAAAATTAAGAGAAGAAAGACAAAATTAATATATAGCATTTCTCATAGAGTATGCTAATGTTTTTTCTTGGACATATGCAGATATGCCAAGCCTAGATCCTTCTTTGGTCATGCACCATTTAGTAGTGCACCCTGATGCAAAACCTATAAAGCAAAAGCTTAGGAAAATACATCCCAAAGTAGCATTGCTAGTTAAAAATGAGTTAGAAAAACTTTTGAATGTAATTTTTATCCAAGCTATTGATTATGCTAAGTGGATATCGAATGTTGCTCCAGTACCCAAAAAAGAAGCCACTATAGTTAGGGTTTGTACTGATTTTAGAGATATTAATGATGCATACCCTAAAGATGATTTTACTCTCCCTAATATGGATCAAATCATAGATTTTATAGCTGGGAGTGGGATTTTATCCCTCATGGATGGTTTTTTAGGATACAACCAAATTAGAATAGCTCCTTAAGACCAACCCAAAACAACTTTCATTACACCTTGGGGTACCTTTTGTTGGAAAGTAATGCCCTTTGGTTTAAAGAATGCAAAATATCAAAGAGCTACGACATATATTTATCATGATATGATGTATGATATTCTACATTATTATGTAGATGATATTATAGCTCAATCAACTAAAAAGGAAGAGCATATCAATGATTTAAGAAAAGTGTTTGATAGACTAAGAGAATATATGATTCACTTAAATATAGATAAATGTGTATTTGGAGTTAAATCAAGAAAATTATTAGGGGTTATTATTTCTATGTGTGGTATAGAAATAGATCATCTTAAAATTAAGACTATCCTTGATATGCCACCACATAAAAACATATCAGAATTAAGAAGTTTACAAGGTAAATTACAGTCTATCTGTCGTTTTATTGATAAGTTGGCAGATAAAACGGGACCTTTCCTTAGATTACTTAGAAAAACATCCCCTTCCAATGGGATAAGGAATTTCAAGAAGCTTTTGAAATTCTTAAATAGTATCTTCTTACTCCTCCAGTGTTTTTTCCTCCTAGACCTGATTGTCCCTTTATTTTATATAATTTTTCTTTAGAACTTGCACTTGGAGCTATGCTGGCTCAAATTGATGATGAAAATAAAGAACAAACCACATATTATATAAGTAGAACATTATTAAGTTATGAAACCCATTATACTCCATTAGAAAATATTTGTTTAGCAATTGTGTTTTCCACACACAAATTGTGTTATTATATACTCAGTCAGAAAATATTTGTTATTGCTAAGTCTGATCCATTAAGGTACTTGATGAGTAGACCTTATTTGTTAGGGTGCACAACTAACTGTTTTCTTGATCTAAGTGAGTTTGAACTTACATTTACCAGCCAAAAATCTATTAAATGCCAAGTTATAGCTGATCAATTAGCTGCTGCACCTTTAGAGTCTACTCACCCTATCACCATAGAATTTCCTATTGAGTGCCTTAACTTAGAAGAATATCTATATGAGTCATGGTCTTTGTATTTTTATGGAGCTAGATGCATCAGTGGTGTAGGTGCTGGTATAATATCTATTAGAATTGTTGAAAACAATATTCTATTGAAATGAAAATATAGTTGTGCAATATATCACAAGAGTGTAAAGAAGCTCAAAATATTGATTGATTTATTCCATGGATCAATTTTTTGTAAATAGCAAAGTTGATCATTGAGATCCGTTGGATTACAAAAACTAATCAAATATAATCTAGACTATACTGAGAGTTCACGTGACTCATGGAGGAGTGGAAACTCAAGTATGTCTATCCTAGTAGAACTTAAGAGAATAATTACTTATTCTAACACCTCCCTTAAGTGATACTAGGGGTGTATGATACAAATGAGTCCCGATAATAGGGCCTGATGAGGTACTCATGTACAATAATCTTATTTTATGAGATGGTAAAAACCACATGGGAAAAAACCATATGTCAAAAAGAAAAAAAAAGAGGTATGTCTTTGGTTTGCGAATATTATCCTCATTGACAAAAAAAGGTATGAGTCCCAACAACAGGGCCTGATGAGGTACTCATTTATAATATATAGATGGTGAAAAGACCTCTTGGTAAAAAACCATCTGTTAGAAAATTAAATATAGAGCTATGTCTTTGGATGGCGAAGATTGTCCTCATGAAAAAAAAAGGAATGAGTCCCAACAACTTGGCCTGATGAGGTACTCATGTATAATTTATACTTTAGGAGAGATGATAAAAAAACCATATGGGAAAAACCATTCTCCAAATAATACAACATTAAGAAGAAATGAGAGGAGAAAGATAGATGTTTTAATGCAGCTGCTTTACCCCAAGTTTCTCTCGCAATTGAATGTAACATGGAGAAGGAAATGACTTGGTGAAGATATCTGCAATTTGATTTCCAGTGGGAATATATTCCAAGTATATTTCCCCTATCTAAATATGTTTTTGAATGAATTTCATGTGAATATAAATGTGCTTGGTGCGCTGATGCTCAACTAGATTGCGTGCAATATGAATTGTGCTCTCATTGTCACACCAAAGAGTAATAGGTTTGTCATGGGAAAAACCAAATTCTCTTAGTATATAACAAATCCAAAGAGCTTCTTGACTTACCAAAACTGCTATCCTGTATTCTGCATTTGTATATGATAAGGCCACTACGTGTTTTTTTGCATAACCAAGCAATTGGTGAAGAACCAAGACAAAAGACAGCCAAAATTTGAGCATATGTCTTCTACTGAACCTACCCAATCAGAATTTGAGTAACCAATGATATCCATATAATTTACCTCATATAAGAGCCCAAAGTGAGAAGTTCCTTGCAAGTAGCACAGGATTATTTTTGCTGCTTGCCAATGACTTGATAGAAAAATTGAGAACCCATTACTGAAGTATTGCCCCCCATTATTTGTATGAATTTGTTTGATTTTATAAGAGGCCTGATTTTCAACTAAGGATTTGAATATTTTGAAGTGGTATATAACATCACTTTTGTATTTTAGGAAGTATACCCAAGTTCTTCTGGAAATATCATCAATGAAGGTTAAAGCATATTTTGCTCCTTTAAAAGAAGGCTCTGGGAAGACCATCAAGTCACTATGGATTAACTCTAGAGGGGATGAAGATTTTAGAGAATCACTTGGGTGGAAAGGATCTTGATGTTGCTTTCCAAGAGAACATCCAATACATACTCCATCAATAGAAGAGACTTGTGGTAACTCTATTACCATATCATGGGTGTTCAATTCCTTTAGGTAGTTATAACTGATATGTCCAAATATTTCATACCAAAATTTGCTTTCAAAATTTCCATGTGCAACAAAACGGGAGGCTCCTTCTAAATTTTTTAATCCTTTGAAGTGAAATAGGTGAGTATTGTGATAAATACCTCCTTTTTCTATGAGAGAGTTAGAATATTGAAGGTCTCTTATCTCAAATCTTGATGGTGAGAAGAGAACTATTTTGCCCTTTCTAGAAGTACAAATCTAATATACGAAGAGGAGATTTGTTGCAATGTTTGGTACATAGAGAACATTATTTATACAACCACCATCAATGGATATGTCACCTTTTCCTTTGACTGGGATAAATTATGAGTCACCAACTTCTATGCTACATGTTGAACTTGAGGAGATTGAAGTGAATGACTCATTTGAAGAAGTCATGTGATGAGTTGCTTTGGAATATAATACCTAATATTTTGATGAAGTTTCTATAGTCTTGTCTTGAATATTTAAGGATTTTCCTATCTAATTATTAGTGTCTGTATTTTGATCCTTCATTACTACCTCTAGATGTTGTAGTCTTTTCCAACATTTGTTCACAGAATGATCATTCTTTTTGCAGTGAGTACAAGTTATGGGACTTCTTTCTTTCTTTTTGAATTTTTATTTAGTAGAGGTGGATTCTACTAAGGCTTTTGAGGAAGAGGAAGAGATATCATAATTTGCAAGTTTTATTTCTTCTCTAGTTATCCTATCACAGAATTCTTCTAAGAAGGGCATTTTAAAACTTGCACCAAGAGCATATTTTGTAGACAAAAAGGTGGTTGCAAAAATTTGAAATACACCATTTAATTTAGAAAGAATAAGATAGATGCATTCTTCTTCTATTTTATTCTTACCACTACCTTTGTATTTAGTATAGACTTATTTAAATTTGGTGAGAAATTCAACAATATTTCTGAAGTCTTTAGGAGATAATGTTGTTAATTTTGCCTCTAGCTGCATTGACCTTATTTGATCTACTTTCCAAATCAAGTTCTTTAGTTTTTACCAACTTTCATATGGATTTTTACAATCTGAAATGTGAAACCATAAGCTTTCATTTACATTAGTGCTTATAATATCCATTGTTTCATACATATTCCCTTTATGAGCAAATGTTTCATACTCCTTTTCGAATTTAGGTTGTTTCTCTTCTATTAAGTGTATGAGCCCTTTTTGAGAAATGAGATTTAATATTTTTTGGTTTCCACATGTGATAGTTATGAGGGGTGAGGGGATAAATTGTATTCATTTTTCTAAAAAAAACTTGCAGTGAACCAAGATTCCCCCCTTTTAACTATAATAATTGTTTTTGTTTTGATAGCACTACCAGAAACCTTATTTAAGAATGGTAGAAAAAACTTGACCTATGTACCAATTTTCTCAAAAACCTGCCCTTACGTAAGGGAAACTATATTGATACGAGGAATCATAGGCTAACGAAACCAACTTAAAAAACTATCCTTTATACCAAATATCTCAAAAAACTCTCCCTTACATGAGAGAAATGATAATTTTTGTGAGGATATTGGTATGTGGAACAAAGGTTTTTGAACCCAAAAGGAAATTAAATTCCTAGGCCTCTATACCAAGTTTGTCAAAAGACCTACCCTTACGTGAGAGAAACTATAAGTTTTGAGAGGATATTGGTACGTGGAACATAGACAAATTTGAAAATAAAAATTTTAAAGGTTTGTATTATGAGTTGAATATAATGAGAGTGCTTGTTTTGAGTTTAGGAGAAACTTCTTTAGCATATGTTTGCTTAAAATGCAGAATAAGTTGAAAGAAGTTGATATTAGTAACAAGCAAGAAGTAGCAAAAAACAAGGTGCCACTTTAAAAAAGGAAGTCTACCAGAGATTTCAATGAACATAGACACAAAAAGAACTTCTCCCCTAAAAGATCCAACAAAACCATAGGTGCAAGAACAAACACAATTAACCCCCCCTCCAAAAAATCCTTTATATTATTTTTTTTACAATGGACATTTTCACTTTTTTTGATAGTCTTTGGAAAATGTCTAGAGAAAAAAATGTGAAAAGAGTCAAAAATTTTAAGTGTAAATAGAATTTCCTTCACTAAGATATTATGAAGGTTTACAACTTGGAAAAAAAGAGATGATAAAGACCAAAATATACCCTTACAAGTTTATATAAGCAAAGGAAGGAATATTTGATAAAAGAATACCTTAATATTAAAGGCTTTTAAGGAATGTTGGGGAGAGGGCTTTTCCTTTCGACCTGCACAATGCCAACAGAAACAATAGCATTGTATGGACCTTTCAAAGTGACGTTGCACCTTGAAATCCACTCACATCTGCACTTAAGTTGTCATGTATGCTCACGTTCATGCACATTGTGCTTACGAAGGGTATCTCTGATGTAGAGGTTAAAAAAATTACAATATTTTGTTGCTTATCCAAGCCATTAATGGTTTATCTCAGTGTCTCGATGGTCACCTCACACATGATATTTTGCTATGTTTTCTAGTACATGTGATACCAATGAGCCAAAAAAGAACAAAAGTACAAATACAAACACTAGAAATTTTATGGATGGTGCCAAGGACAAGATAAATCAGATAAAAAATTTGTATTCCATCTCTATTAAAGAACCACTAAAGAAATAAATAAGGAAAATATCACCAAATATATGTGTGAAACCAGTTTGCAACAATGAATGGTTCTCTCCGGATCAGAGAAATCATCAAGGAGATGAGCATCGAGAAGCAGTGAACCAGAGACGACAATAACTTTCACGACTATGATTACTTCAAAGGATATGAGTTTTTCTAGATTTAGAGATCCAGTGACCTCAATGAAGAATGTAGATGTCAAGTGACATAATAAACTGAGAAGGCAAATATATAATCGAGATACGTCGTGCCAAGGAGGAGATGACATCGAATTCCAAGTAGGAGAACACAAAGCATAACATCAATAAGAACTGAAATAAATGCATGATTTTCAGGAAGGGTAGTCAAATATTTGGCACATTAGATAATGTTACCTATTTTTGAATAACCCAAAAGGGTATCTTCAATCCCTTGAATCCTGGGATATTGTATTAAGAAAAATGTTGGCCATTCGAGAACGAAGGAAGGAGGTGCCAAAGAACTTTTTTTGAAAAAATATTTATTACCAAACAAAATCGTGGTCACTCAAAAAATGAAGTGAGCAGGCTTCAAGGTACATAGGAATTCTTCCAACAAATGACACTAAAAACCTACGAGATAAGGTAGGTAAAAGCAACAACGTTATAGCACATTGGAAATAAAACTTTGCACACTGAAGGAGACTTATAATCACTTCAAATGGGTGTCATTAAAAAAAAATGAAATAACCATATAACAATGAAAGTTTTAAGGTACAAAGAAAGTTTTTAAGATAAATAAATGGCTTCAAGGAACCATAATAATCCCTGCAAATGGCTTCAAGGTACAAAGGTTTTTTTATATAAGAGGAGTAAAAGATATTAGCCTCTTAAATAAAAAAAAAAATTAAAAAAGGTTCCCCTTTTTTTTAAAAAGAAAAAAAGGAGGATCTATAGGGAGACACCAAAAAAAGATAATGAAGATGGCCAAGTTATGGCTAGAGCTGGAAAAAAACCCTTGTTAGATATTATCCAAAAAGAACTATAAAAAAGGCCTAACTTCAAGAAGTGAATTAGATGACTTCAAAAAAAATTGAATGTATGCAAGAACTATCCTAGCTCTAGCACCATGTTAGAATTGTTGAACACAATATTCTATTGAAATGAAAAAATAGTTGTGCAATACATCACAATAGTGTAAAGAAGCTCAAAAGACTGATTTATTTATTCCATGGATCAATTTTGTTTAAATAGAAAAGTTGATCATTAATATTCATTGGATTACAACAACTCATCAAATCTGATCTAGACTATACTAAGATTTCACCTGACTCATGGAGGAGTGCAAACTCAAGTATGTCTATCCTAGTAGAACTTAAGAGAATAATTACTTATTCTAATAATACCCCCACAAAAGCACCTTATTCATTTGTCTATCAAATTACAATTTTCTTGTACTAATAATACTATGGAGTATGAGGCTCTAATCTGTGGGTTACGAGCTGCTTTAACCTTAAAAATTAAAATATTATTAGTCTTTGGAGATTCTCATCTTGTGATAGATCAAATCAATGAATTTTATCAGACATGAGATGAGAAACTCCATCCTTATAAAGATTATGTTCTTAAGATTTTATCATTGTTTAAGAAAGTAACTTTAGAAGCCATCCCTCACACTAACAACCATGTCACTGATGCCATGGTTTTAGCTAATTCTTTGTTACCTTTGGACTTGGATGATAAATATGCTCCTATCATTATTCACAAAATCCAAGAGCCAACTTCTTCTAAGTCATAAATAGAGCCATTATATGTGTTTATAATTAATGAAACAAGCCCAGAACATTAGTATATAGATATGTTTCATTTTATCTAAAATGGAACCTTCCGAAAAGGATTAGATAGAAACCAACACAGGCTATTACGTAAGTGAGTTGTTTGCTTTGTAATTATTGGTATTAACCTATACAAAAGATCCTTTGAAGGTATCTTATTAAGATATCTCAATCTAGAAGAGTCTAAGAAAGCCTTAAGTGAAGCCCATGATGGATCCTATGGAGGATACTTTAGTGGAAGTGTCATTGCTAAGAAACTCCTTCGAATGGGATATTTTTGGCCTTCCATGGAAAAATATGCTAATGATTATGTGCATCATTGTGACAAGTATCAAAGACATGTAGACTTAGTTCATGCTCTTCCTCAGGAACTTCAAGCTATATCATCTCCTTGGCCCTTATCTAAATGGGGTTTAGAAATTATTGGTAAAATTAATCCTATTTCTTTTGATGGTCATAAATTCATTATAACAGTAGTAGAATACTTCATAAAGTGGGTAGAATCTATACCATTGGCTTCTTGCACAGGAGTTCAAGTGTCCAAATTCATCTTTAATAAAATCATATGTAGATTTAGAATTCCATCAACTCTCATCTCTGATAATGGAACATGATTTAAGAACAAATATGTTAAGAAATTATGTCAAAAATATAAAATTCAACATCGATGGTCCACTCCTTATTATCCATAAGGAAATGGTTAGGTTGAAGCTTTTATGAAAACCTTAATCAAAATTCTAAAAATATTGGTTAATAAATCAGGTTGTGACTGGCATATGCAATTATATCCTGCCTTATGGGCCTATCGAACTAGTGTTCATATTCCTATAGGTGCTTCACCTTTTGTCTTGGTGTATGGTGCTAAAGTAATTTTTCCATTTGAGTTAAAAGTTCCTTCTCTAGCTCTCCTACTTTAGGATGCTAAAGTAGGGGATGAATATTGTGCTGGCAGATTAAGTCAGTTGGAAATTCTAGATGAAAAGTGTATTCATGCTCTAGAGCATCTTCGCTCCTACCAAGACAAACTCAAAAGATCATATGCCAAGAAAGTTCATAGTCGATATTTTGAAATTGGTGATTTAGTAAAATAAAATTAAAAAAATACAAATGCTAGAAAATATTTAAAAGGTAAATTTCAACCTAATTAGCTTGGACCATTTGTCATCACTGCTAAATTTGGATCAAGTGCATATTGCTTGGCCACCTTGGAAGGGAAATATCTTAAGGAGCCAATGAATATCATGCATCTCAAAAAATATTATGCATAAAACAAAATTTCAATTTTGTACATACTTGTAAATAATTTCTTCATTATTTAGTTTCAATTATCATATTATCAAAACAACAAAAAATCAAGAAAATATGAAAATTTCAGCTATTTCAAATTGTTAAACTCTTATTATTTTGCATGAGTGTGTATTATTTTCCAAAATTCAAGTTATATTTTATTGTATTTCAGATAAAATTCAAAATTTATCTTGAGCCATGCACTTAATTTACATCTTTAATAATTTTTATTTCATCACTTTGATTATAAATCTCCCTTGTATCGAAAAGCACTATTATTACACTAAAACAAATTTTAGTTTTGGGAATTGATCTTGCTACTTCTTGAACCAAGAACACATTTTTACATATTAAAAATGATTTGTTGCAAATTAAAAAATGATACTTCATAGTATTCTTAGTTCCTTAAGAAAAAAAATGTCCTTGCTATCCTATTATGTGCATGGTCTAGAATACTGAGAATTGGTGAAAGGACAAGCTCCCCCCTACCCGAATAAAATCCCTTGCTCCATGTCTAATCTGAGCAAGTATCCCAAAAAATAAAAAGGAAAAGAAAAAGAAAACAAAAGAGAAAGAAAAATAAAAATCAATAAAATCCCCTTGTTCAAAAATGAACAGGAATCCCTACTCCAAAAATCATAAGAAAAGAAGGGGGTAGTGAGCTTGAATCCCTGGAATTCCTCAATTATTCAAAAACCATAAGGTAAGCCCCATAATATGTATTTTGTACCCAACCCACTTGGCCTTGGGTAATCCCTTTCGTGTGGTGACATGTTTGTCACATTAGCGACCTTCTTTTGTACATACCAATATCTGCTTATGGATTAGTTAGCTTTTGGTAACTTGACTTACATAGTAGTTCGGTACAATGGCATTCATAGAATCATGGTTAATGAATATTTCACTTGCACACACATTGGTTCATAAAAGTTTTCTTGTATCACTACCTCACTCAAAATCGGTAAATAAATTTCACAAGCACACACATTTTATCCCTGAGATATTTTGTATCATTGTGTCAAATCAATATGGATAATGAACTCACTCATCACTCATTGGTTCTTGATAAATTTTATTTTGTCTTATAAATAAGTTAAAATATTTCTTTGAAATTTTTTTGGAAAACATTAGTTTATCACTATCCAGTCATTACATTAATTTTTTTTTAAATTTCCGTAAATAACCTATTCCAAAAGAAATTGTAGTCCAAAATCATTTATCATGCATTGCATTATGACTTCGTGATGATGGTATAATTCCTAGTCATTATTCTTCTCAATTTTCACAATAGGAATTCTATGCCTAGTGCAAGTTATCTTTCTCAATTTTTAGGTCTAAAAAATTTCATATTTGTCAATCTTCTTAAATATGTGATATGATGATTTACTTCATATCAATCTGTACTTTAAGAAAAAAAATTCATATTATCATGCATTGCATTTTTGACTTCATGATAATTGTATAATTCCTAATAATTACTATCCTCAAAATTTTCACACTAGGAATTCTATGCCTAGCACAAGTCATCCTTACCAATTTTTCATGCTTAAAACACATTATTTTCATAAACAATAATCCTTATCAAAATATTTCTTAAAAATCAAAATTTTCTCAAAAAACAAAATCAAACATCTTATTTAATCATCGTAAGCCTCAATATTACTCTTGAGCCCCACAAAAACATTTCTATTATTAGCAATACAAAATTCCTCATAACTGAATTCACTTCATGGCCTAGCGAGCATTGATATCCATTAATGGTCATACAACAACACAACATCCTCATACTAAAAACATAGAAAAACATATTTTGAATCATCATACAAAAACATCTTTTTAAAAACATATCTACAAAAATTCAAATTATTTTTCATTTTAAGCATGATCAAAATATTTAAATCAAAAGCATGATTATAATAAATTTAAACATCATAAAAATTCAATCAAAGATGATGTCAAATCATACAGAGTCACATAAGACAAGAGGATCAATATAAATATATATATATACAAGAGGATCAATATATATATATATATATATATATATATATATATATATATATATATATATATATCTTGAAAGTCTATATACAAAAATAGAGTCAGACTGGTATGCCACAATCCTCAAAATTCAGCATACTCAGTAACTAAGCATATAGTACAAATATATGTCTAGTAAGCCCACTCTAAAATCCCCTCAAACCTTTAGAACTTTGAGCATCATCATATCTTCCAGGAGGTGGTGGTCGAAACTATCACACCTTAGTAGTCGCCCTAAAAGCAGTCACCCTAGATGTAGAGAGGGATAATGACCTTAACCGAATAGGACCCATGATATCAGTAGGCATAGGAACTCTCTATTCCTCTGGTACCACTAGGAAGTATACAGTCTGGTAGAAGATCATCTACTAAACTGCTCGTAGTATCTCATCCCCTGAGCTTCTCCTCCTAGACTGAGTCATCTAAGAAGACATAAGAGCTAGAGTTGTAACTCCTTGAGCCACAACCCCCTGAGTCACCTGAGCCTACAATAGTGTGAGCTCTACCTCTAGAGCCTGAATCCTACACCTCAAACCTACATCTTGTACCTCTAGAGACTCAATATTAGTCTTTTAAGAGGTATTCTCCTCCTTTAGACTAGTCACCTCTCTTCGTAGAGAAGCCATCTCATTGCTTTCCCCCTCCTCCATAATCTTCTTACCCCTCCCAGGAAAATTGGGTAGTATATCCTATTAAGGAGAGACTCTCACCTCCTCCTCTCTATCCTCCTCCTTCCCCTCCTCCCTAGACCTCCTAGATATCTCACCAATCCTAGGTGTCCTCTCCCACCTTAGATAGTGCTGGTGTCCTCCCTTGATGCGAGGACCACCCCTCCTAGGGGGTACCTCTACCCTCTAATGCTACTGATGGATAGTGAGGCATCACTACTACTAGAATCACTCGATTGCTTGCTCTACTGTAGTCCTCCACCTAGTAATCCTCATAGGTTGGATCCTAGCATACCAGTCTCTATAGTTTTCTATGGTCCTAGCGTTATCCCCATCGACCATAGCAACCACCGTATCATATAGATTAATATCCATAAACTAAGTCATGTTGGGAGCACCACTCACTATGATTACATCTTGAGTCACCCTAGAAAAATAGACATCCCTAGTCCTAGGAATGTCCTACTACAACCCGAATTGTCGCATCACACAATCAATGCGGTGCAGCTCCATATCACCCTAGTCCATCCATAGCCAAATAACTCACCTCACACGAGCTAGTTGATAGCCATCCTCTCCCCACCCTGGATGATCTTTGTAGGGAATCCATGTGATGTTGGGAGCACCACTCACTATAGTAACATCCCAAGTCACCCTATAAAAATGGACATCCTTAGTCCTAGGAATGTCCTACTACAACCTGAATTGTTGCATCACACAGTCAATATGGTGCAGCTCCATATTGCCTTGGTCCATCCATAGCCAAATAACTCACCTCATACGAGCTATTTGATAACCATCCTCTCCCCACCCTGGATGATCTTTGTAGGGCCTCCATGTGATGTTGTTTGCTATCAAATCATCTAGCAACATTATAGCTATTTCCAAGGTAATCCAACTCCTAGGAGATCTGCATGGACACAAATGGAAATCTCTCGACCTCTTTGCATCTATCCCTACCAATGGAAGCCTTGTTGGCCTTCGAATAACTATGTGCTCCCATGACCAAACATGTAGAAAAAAAGTGAGGGGTAATGTTGAGTCGCCCTTGTATACGAACCTAAAAATATTCCTATACAATCGGTATAACATAAAGGGACCCCATGCAAATAGTATCCTATGATCCCTCATGTCTACCACAACCTATTCCAGAGTCCATGGTAGGTAGCAACCACTAAAGTGACTCAATAACAAACCCCCAACAATCCCCTCAAGCAAAATTATTAGCTAATAAACCCCATCTCTCTGACTCAAAAGCTTAATCCCAATGCCTCCCTTATTTAGAGGGAAGCTAGAGTCACCTGTCAATCTATATAGTGCCTGAATCTTATTCCTAGAAGCAGCAATGAACATACCTCTGACTGGAACCTTGAGGATCATCCAAACATCCTCCAAAGTAGGGGTCATCTCCCTTGTAGGTAACTAGAAGCAAGAAGAACATGGGTACCACCACTCAGCTAAAGCAGTCAACAGTCTCATATCTACTAGAACTTGTGGTATTTCTACCACATGCCTTAAACCAGTAGCATCTAAATTCCTCCTCTATACCGATGATAGGGCATTCAAGTTAGCTTGAAACCCACCGTATCAACATTCCCTATTCTTTAGTTCTGATTTATGTTAACAAAACAAGAAAAAATAAAAATTTAATAAGTATATTGTTAAATAAACATCTTTGTCTCATATCAGGTGAATTTATTCGATATCGATCAGTTTTGGCCTATATCGATCAGTTTTTCGTGATATCAGGCAAATTCATTTGATATGACCAATTTTGTACGATATAAGATGATATTGTGAGATATTGGTTGGTTTTCCCCAAAATAGGGTGAATTTGTTCGATATCAATTGATCTCATCTAAAAACGGCTGATATCACCAAAATCGTCTTGATTTTGCAAAAATCAAATCGATTCGGTCGATGCGGTCATGCGACGGTGACCGTGCCCTAAATCCAAAAAAATCTAATAAAATTTCAAACAAAAATTCAAAAAATTTAAGAAAAAACTAGTGTATAATCCTTACCTGTATCTGTCCGGCTCTCATTCACACCAAATCAACTCGGTGTGGAACTTCCACCATTTTTATCTAGAGTTCACTTCATAATAATTACAAAGTAAAAATGAATTAGGTTTTACCCTAATTTTTTTATTTTATTAAAATTTACCCTAAAAATACAACTTTCAAGTTTTATCACCAAACTTGGAATTTGGTGTAAAAAATCGAAGGGGGTATCATACCTTAAAACAGTTTGAAAATAAAACTTGAAACCATCAAAATTTGTAGTAAATTTTTTCTTTCTTGTAAAGTGTACCATATTATATTTAATGCATTTTTTTCAAAAATGTACTAAAGAGGGGGCACAATGTGGTGGGTCAAAATTGACCCACATTAGTCAAGTCTAAGTTGAAAATATTAGAAAAATTGAATTAAAATTGTCCTCTAACTTGCTGAATCAATTTTTTTACCCATTATAAGTTTTTTTTAGCTATTGTATGATATCGTACGATTATGTACGATATCGAGTGATTTTTTACAATATCGTAGCACCCGATCTTGTCCAAAACTAAAAATCACCCTATTTAGCAGGGCGACAAAAATTGTTATAACCCCTTTTTCGTTACCTATCCAATTGTACGACAGTTAAGAGACTGGATCAAATGATCTCATATAGAATAGGGGAAGTTGTAACACCCCTCATTTTTAGCCTAACCCCTTAGTTAATCTTATTCTATTTAATCTAGGCTCCTCACCTTGGATTTCCCCTAGAGAATTCACATAATTTTGCTCTATCATTTCACCTTCGTGTTGTGTTTTTGCAGGTTCAATTTGTGCATCGATGAGTTTTGTGTAGGATCATACCACCTGATACCTGGATTGTACTACCTGATCCCTAACAAAACTACCTGATCTCGTCTGAAACTTCTCGATCTTGTTTACATCAACAATTTTCATTCTTAAGCTACTTGGGGGCATCCAAACCTCATTGTTTGCATCTTATTTCCCCATTTACATTATTTAGATCATATTTATTATCTTCTAAGTCATTCTTAATCCATTTTAATTTATGCATTAGTTCTTCATTCATTTAGTATCTTCATTTTTATGAATGTTCATGCATATAACATGAATCTATATTCATCTATACCGTCATTCTTGATATTGGATCATAATTGAATCTAATTCATATCATTACATACACATTATTATGTAAAATTTGTTGTTTGTTGTATTAATTTGTAAAATTGTAGGTTTTTGCTCTAATCGGCTAGATTTGTGGAAGATCGGATCAATTGATCACCAGATTGTATCACCTGATCTTGTCTGATTTTAATCGATAATGTCTACAGCAAGCATAAAAGTATAAAAATCAGCCATCCAGATCTGGGTTAGAATTTCAAATCACTTTATAAGAATTGCATTGCTCATTATTTCTTGTTTTCTATTGTTTTATAGTTTTATGTAAATTGAAATTGCATATAAGTTAGTGTAGTTGCATATTGACCAAACTAGGTGTATGTGAGACTATTAAAAAGAACACATAAAACAAACTCCAAGACCTGGGCATTGAAACTACCATAAAATATTTCCTAGTGAACCCACCCAATTCATCAAAAAATCACCAAAGAAGACACTAACTCAAGTGTCTCTCTTCGATGTGTAGATCTATCATTCTCTCATTCCCCTTTGAGATGCGGATCCATTAGCTTGGAGGAAAGTAGTGCGAGAATTTTAGAGCTACACTCAAAGTGATAGCCTAGCCTAAGGTTACCCTCTTGTGTTCCATCTTCGCTATATTCATGGGACCAGTCAGATAATTGGCTCTATTTAAGTACAACCTTGGATGTTGCTTGTAACTAGTTCTCACTCCATATGGTAAGTCATATCTTCCCAAAACCGTTGTTACCTCTTCCCTGGGTAACTTTCATGGGTGTTGTACATGAATATCTATAATTTTCCTTGTACACTCCTCATTGCCCACCCATTCTATTATCTTTTCCAACTCGATAAACACTTGTTCTTCTCATAGCTTCAACTCTCCCATGTGTCCAATACAAAACTATAATTTGGCACTATCCATGGCATTGTCTATTTGAGAGGAGAAATGTTCCACCTGGTCTTCTATATTTTTTTCATCCTCAATTTTAAATTTTGAGAACTATGGTAACTTCAAGAGGTAACTTGTTTGCATCCTCCACAGTTCTTCCTCTATAGGATTTTATTCTTCATCTTCTTCCAAGTGGTGATCAGAGCTTCCCCCAAGCTCTACTAGTGTTCTTTCTATGTTTATATTTTCATGTGGTGTAGTCTTTTCCACAGTCCTCTCCACCTCCACATATTCTTCCACATTCATAATCTCTTGGTGATATTGTTGTTGTCTTGTAGATTCTTGGGCTTCTTTTTGTTCAATTAAGCCCACCTATTGTTCTTCTATCATATGATCTTCTTCCTGATTTTGCTAGGTTTCCATTATCATGATTTTTTTAACAATAGTATATTCTTGTTCCTATGATGCCTTCGTATCTTACTGTGCATCACTTTGATCATTTTGATTCATACCTCCTACCATAATGAATCTAAAGTGAAGCTTCTTCATTTCTCTAAACTCTTCCTCTAAGGCTTCCACTATTGCCTTGGCTTTCTATTTTTCCTCCTGAGTAGTGGCTACTATTTCCTATGCTATTTTCCTCACTTTTGTATCCTCCAAAATTTTTGAAGAGTCCAAAGTTTCAAATTCATCATGCTAGAAAATTTGTGGAGATTCCAACATCTTCTATGCTGCTATCCAATTCCAATCGTGCAAATCCAACTTCTCTGAGTCTAACTATTCTTCTTCTTGTTGATTCTCATGTACAATCTCGGTTTGTTTTTCTAGAATGGGATTATTTATCATTATTTCTCATTGTATTATTATTCTTACTCATACTATTATGGATTTCCTCCCCATAATTTCCTCCCTTTCCTGAACTGATAGTTGCTCTTGATGTCATTGTTGAAGTGCTTTTTGTTCTAGTTCAAGTTCCAACTACCTAGGCCTTTTTCTTCAAGGGTGTACATCCTCCTTCGAATAAGTATCCTCATGTACTCCATTGGCCTATTGCATTTTATTTGTATGAGACTTATCTAAAGTATCCTTATGAATAGGGACTAACTTTACCCATATCAAAATGGTTGCATGTCCTTGTAGCACACAGATGGGGCATCATAGTTAGCATTCGTACGATTCGACCAAGAATCGTTGTCTAAAAAATTGAGTACATTTTTTGCTTTCTTGTAAAAATGGGAAAAACTCGTCTTTAACGCATTTTCTTCGAAAAATTTGCTAAAGAGGGGGCAAAATGTAGCACCCTAAAATTGGCACGGTTAAAACCTTAGTAAAAAGATAAAATATTAAAATTTGAATTTCAACCCCAAACTGCCCGTTAAACCGCCTTTTACCCGCTTTCCCCATTTTTCATGCCATTTTTAGGATTTGTTTTGACCGTTGGACGATATCGTCGTAGATTAGACGAAATCGTCCCCGATCTGACGAATTCGTCTGGAACAGAACGTCCAGACGATTTCGTCCCAAAACCAAATTTTCATAATTAGCTTCTGTTTCAACAGCCTCTCCAACTCGGGCAGAAGCATGTCTACGCGGTTGGAGATTTCCCTGTTGGAGATCTCCCAGATTGGGATGATCCCCAACCTCCCAAACCTCTTCCTAATCCTATATAAACTAGGATTTTTCTAGTTTATCCCCCTGCCTACCTCCCTGCCTAATTCTTGCTGATTCTCCCTGCCCCCCCCCTTTCTCATTTAGCTCCTTATTCCCTTAATTATTGCTTGCATTTGGTATTTTTTTTATTGTAGGAATTCTACTATTTTTCATTCGAAGCTAGCTTGGATCGTCGCAGACGATCTCGGATGATTTCGTACGATTGGAGGCGATCCTGACTGTAGTCCAGATTGAGGGCAGTCCGAGTTTAGAGTTTGCATTTTCTTAAGTTTTTCTGCATTTTTCATATCATATCTCTGCATTGTTTTAAGTTATTATGTTTTATGCATCTTGGAGTTCACCTCATTTAGCATAATTGCATGATAAAGATAAAATCAATCATTAAATTTACTGCATTTCCTTATCTGTTATTATAATCTATTATTTAGGCATGTTTGTTGTTATTTCTACCATTACCCCTTGCTTTTGCATTTGCATATTTGGTATTTCGTGTCTGTTTTTGTGATTGCAGGTTTCTGACGAATTCGTTTGACGAATTCGTCAGATTTTAGATGATTCTGTCTGATTTCAGATGACCTTCTATGATTTGGGATGATCCCGAGAAATATCAGATGATTACGTACAAACTGAGACGATCTGAACTGCTACAAGACTCAGAATCTCCATCAGACATCCAGAATCAGGTATGATTTCTTCTAGTTAGCATATTCTCTGTTATTTGCATCCATTTCTATTTTTTGTATTCATTTAAATCAGCATTGGCATATAGAATAGTTTAGATTCATATCGGCCAAACCTAGGAGTTGAATGATCAAGCATAAAAATGAACACATCAAACACCCTCTCAACCTAGGCGTGGAAACTGCCATTCAAAAGTTTCCTGGTGAACCCACCATCCATCAAAAATTCACCCTTATACACCTCCCCCGAGAGGCGGGACCTTCGAAAGGCCTCTCAGTCCGAGGTATTGTCCCATCCTTTTCACATCCCCCTTTCGGGCGCGGATCCTATAGCCTGAAGGTAAGGGTGCAAAAAATTTGGAGCGATACATTTTGGTGAACCCGACGTGAAACAAAAACCTTTTGAAAACAAAAAAAATAATATATATAAATATATATGTATACAAGAAAAAAATATATAACAAAATCATCATTTCAAGTTTGTATGTTTTAGATTCAATTCTAAATAGTAGATATTAAATATTACTTTTAGAAGTACTAAAGAAACCATGAGTTTTTACTCAAATCCATATGAGCCCATCAGTAATGTTGGAAGAATTCAGCCAAATACATTTGTTGATTATGACCAACCTCATCCCTATTCAACATCACCTCCATCACACTTTTCTCATTTTTCATCCTTAACCCAACAGGACAATCCCTTTTCCAATCCTCTTCATAACGATATTATCTATTCTCCCATATATCCATATTATGTCTATCAATCCACATATAATCCTCCTCCACCCTTTCAATATTCTTCTTTCAATACAACACATCCATTTCAACAAGAAAATACTTATTCTTCCAATCCTACCATGCACTCACATCATACTTCACAATCTTCCTATCATCATTCTACCCATAACAAAGAAAAGAGAGGTAAGAAACCATTAGGTCCTTTTATGACTGAACTCCTAAGGCACATATCAAAAACCTCTCGAAAACCTTCATCACGTACATTTACAAAGCTCAATCAACCAATGGATATAATTCTCAAGCATTTACTTGATACAAATAGGATTGAACTGCCTTCCATAAGACAACTTGATACCACAGCAGATTGGTTTAAAACTGAGCTACATTGTGAATATCATAGAGTAGATGGACATATGACACAAAATTGTAAAGATTTAAGATGTGCAATTCAAGATTTGATTGATAAGGGTCTTTTTAATATAAAGGAATTACAATCTACAACTGATTATAAATCTCCATTAAACAATCAAACTCCTACACAACAAATACCAATAATCAATCAAGACATGGGGATCTCCCAAGAACCCCTATTCAATTATCAACAATAGGAAACCAATCAAATATTGCATGTTAATGTGTCCCATCATGATGATATTACTAATATTGTAACAGAAACTACAAATGAGCAACCTCAAGTTCAATCAACTCAATCCGATATTCAAGATATGGATTCCTCATTTGACCAACCTTCAAAACTATCTTTGGCTCTAGAGAATGATCCAAAATGGAATGTAAGCATAGAAAGCTCATCTTTAGAATCAAAATCTCAATCTGAAATCCACTTTGATAGCCAACAACAAGTGATTAATCCTCAAGCAAAGATATCCCTTTTAGAAGTATTACAAAGTTCTCATAAGGAAACTTTGTTCAAGATACCTAGCCAACAATTTGTTCCTCATCATATTTTCTCTAAGAACATAATTAATGGTGTAAACCCTCTTGAGGTTAACCATATTTCATTCTATGATGAGGAGATTCCTTCCTCTACTCCACAAGAAGACTCCTATCTTTACATTACGAGGATCTAGTAAAGAAACACCTGTTAAAACTATCATGGTAGATAATGGCTCCTCTCTTAATTTATGCACTTATCAATTATTCCAAAAACTCAAAACAAAGGAAGAAGATCTTAATGAATCAAATGTTATTATAAAATCTTTTAACAATGAAATTCAAGAAGCTCAAGGTACTATAATTCTTCCCCTTAATATTGGATCCAAGATCCTGGATACTCTATTTTATGTAGCATATTGCCCTTCATATTACAACCTACTTCTCAGAAGTCCTTGGATTCATACGATGAGGGTTGTCCCTTCCACTCTTCACCAATGTTTGAAGTTTGAAATTGCAAATAAAATTGTTACCATACATGGTGACCCAACACCATTTGAAGAATATTTAACGGTTGAAACATCAAGTTCTATACATTCTCTATTATCACAATTATCTTCTATCCATCACTTTTCTTCATCCATATATGATCATCCTTGTTTACCAAATAACACCCATGCATATCTTTCACATATGCTCCCTCCATCTTATCAAGACTTGGAAGATAGTGATAAGAATGAAGAACTTTCTTATCCTTCTTACATTTTATTTTGTAACATGATCAATTTTACACATATAAAAGTCAAATCTTTTGCTACATTATTCTACATTATAACAAAGCTTTTGTTATCGCTACCTTTTATTCATCACCTTTTGTTCTTACCTTCACCTCAACCAAATTATCCTTCAAAACCTCCTTTGATTTTGAAGCAACCTTAGACATGCTATACTCAAATAACCTTGTATAATGTATATAGATCATCTTGTATATACCACCAATTCCATCATCTAAAAATTCATATAAAACTTTCAAAAAAATAGTAATATTATTTATTATTTCAATTCATGAATTAAAATCAAAATTAAAAACATCCAAATCATCAAAATCTTCAAAAACATCTTTTATTTTTGTACCTATCAAATTGTGAAGTATTGCAGTTATATTTTCAGTTATTTTGGATAAATTAGCATTTATTTGGAATCCCGCACTTTCACATTCACATGAATAAATATCTTGATTTTATTTGGTATGATTATTCATCTCTCTTATATCAAAGTCCACAGTTGAATTAAATAAAGTTTTGAGCATAGAGAACTGATCTTGTTATTTACTTGAACTAAGTATATCTTTTCACATTAAAATGATTTCATTGCAAATTCGATATGATGCTACATAGTAGAAATGGTTTCCTGAGCGAAAAGTTTCCCCTGCTATCCTATCATGCACATGGTCTAGAATCTTTGAGAATTGACAAAAGGACAAGCTCACCCCTACCCGAATAAAAATCCCTTGCTCTACAGCTAATCCGAGCAAGTATCCCTAGCATAGGAAGAAAAGAAAAGTTCAAGAAAAAGAGAAAAAGAAAAAGGTTATTTTGTATCATCACAACAATATTTCAGCATTTTCTCAAATATCAAGCAAAAATACAAAAGTACAAAAAAAAAAAAGAAAAAAGAAGCAAAAGAGAAACGCAAAAGCAAAAATGCAATAAAATCCTTTCCCTACCCCTTGAAAAGAAAAGAAGGGTGAATGAGCTTGAATCCCTGGAATTCTCAATTATTCGAAAACTGTGAGGTAAGCCCCATAACAGGTGGTTTGTGCCCAACCCGCTTGGCCTTGGGTAATCCCTAGCATGGCGATATGTCTGTCACATTAGCGACCTTCTTTTGTACAGACCTCTGTCAGCTTATGGATTAGCTAGCTCTTGATAAACCTAACTTACATAGTAGTCTGGTACGGTTACATGCATATAAATCATGGTCAACGAACATTCATTTGGTCAAGGCAAATTACTTGTATCAAATTATCTTGCTCAAAATTGGTGAATGAACAATACAATCGCACACACATTTGTATTTGAGAGATTTTGTATCATTATGATAAATCAAGATCGGTAATGAATTCACATTTGCACATGAGGATTCCTTATAAATCTATATTTCTCTTTGAGATAATTTAAAATATTTCTGTAACTCTTTTCGGAATAATTTTATCCTTTTATTTCAGAATTTGTTGTTTGTATAAGAGCAATTACATACATCTTCTCAAAAAATCTCAAAAAATAATTTCAAACAAAATTTTCATATTATTATTTTTCTATTTATCAAAAGTCAAAAATTCATCTTGCAATAAAACCAACAATCTCTTTTCTTCTTTGGATTTCGTGATGATGGTATAAGTCTATACCTATAATTCTATGCCTAGCGCAAACCATTGTTCTAATTTTATTTTCCATTTATTTTAAAAACAAATTCATCAAAACATATGACTTGCATCATTATGTTACACAATTATGCTTTACAAACAAACGAACACTTATTCTATTTCATGTCATTATGTTCAAAATTCAATATTGCAACCATGGTATAAATTCTAAGGAATTGTTCAAAATTTTATCACACTTAGGAATTTATGCCTAGCAAAATCATATTTCTTTTCAGTATCTCATGCATACTATTTTTATGAAAATCTGAAAACAAATCATCAAACCATCATTATCTCCATCATCACAACACAAAGTCTTAAGACAGTCTCTTAAGCACTCTTTTACTTTTAACAATATTTCTATACGAGGATTAGCTTGACGACCGAGTGAGCGGCGACTCCATGAAATGGTCTATAACAACGACAATGTCCTTTGAAATTATTGTTAGAAGTCCCTTTTTATTTTTTTTATCAAATCACACCACCACAACCAATTGTTTACATCAGATTATTTCATTTAAAATCTTACAGCATGACATCAAATTATAATATTTCAAACACGACATAATTACATGAATCATCAATCCAATAAGCAAACAATTCAACCATTAAAGCATCATAAAAACATATGAACAAGTCATATCATCAGAAATAAGATCATATATATATATCAAAAAATTATATACATCATATCAAAACTGGATTGGTATGCCACAATCTATACCCTGGCATACTCAATCCTCTCAACAAATCTCTCCAAAATCTATAGTCCATAGACACCTAGCCTCGAGAAGCCCTCGAGCTCTCAGCCTCATCTCCTCCCCCACCCTAACATGGAGGAGGTGGTCCCATAGAGGTCCGGGATGTATCTCGGGTCCTCGTCGTCGATCGGGAGGATGTCCTCGTCGATCCCAGCCTGACTGGTTCTGCAATGTTGGCTGGAAGCTGTACCCTCTGGCCCTCTGGAACCAGCTGAAAGTATACACCCTGGTAAAATGCGGTCTGCATCATGGACCGCACTAGATCATCCCTGCTCACTCCTCCACCCCGAGCTCTAAGCCGTGTAGCCTCATCCTGCAATGTCTGCACCTGAGCCCGAAGGTGGGCAACCTCAGCCTAGAGAGCCACCGTCTCGTTGCTCTCCCTTATGTCAACACCCTTGCCCTTATCAGGCGATGGTGGTCTCTCACCCTGCTACGAAGGGAGTCCCTCCTCCCTCCGCTCTATCTCCCATGGCCTCTGTGGAGCCCGTGCCATCCTTTGGCATCTCTCCTATGGGATCCATCGTTGCTCTCTCCCCCCATGACCCCGTGCTGCCTCAATAGCAGCCTGTCGTCGCCTCCCCATCTGGCGCACCACAGCGTGCACTGGACCCTGCACCCTCGTCATCCGAGGAGGGTGGATGCCTATGTACCAGGCATCATAGCCATCCGCAACCCCAGCGTCATCACCATCCACTGGCTGGATGGGGGCATCATCCGCATCCTGACTCTAGAATCATTGCATATCTGGAGCCTCGCTCAGTGTAGTATTATCCCAAATAGTTTGAGAGTACTCATAATCCCTGAGAGAAGGGATCCCCTACTGTAGACCGAACTATCATAGTACTCGATCATAGCGGTGGAGCTCTACCTCTCCTCGCTCCATCCTCAGCCAGTAGACTCGCCTGATGCGAGCCAGCTCCTGCCCATCCTCTGCCCACCCGGGGTGCTCTCGCCATGGCCTCTAGGTGATCTAGTCCGGGATGAGGTCATCTAGCAACCTCCATGACATCGGAAGATCTATCCACCATTGTGACCCCCTCTGTAGCCACCAATAGAAAACTCGGGGCCTCTCTCGGTCAACCCCTATCAATGGGAGCCCTATCGGCCTCCGCACCGCAATGTGCTCCCAGCACCAAACCTGCAATAGCGATGTCAAAACTAGACATCGACCTCCCTTGTATACGACCCCATGCAGGATCCTATACAAGTGGCAAAGAACAAAGCTGCCCCATGCAAATCTGTGCCCGTGGTCTCTCATGTCGTAGACTATGTCTGAGAGCACCCATGGTAGTCTGCATCCGCTCTGGTGGCACAACAGTAAGCCACCGACAACTCCTGCCAAAACTCGTGTCAGCCTAGATGCCCCAGGCATCTACCGTAGTGACTCGATGTTCACTTCGCCCTTCTCCAGGGTGAAGCTCGGGTCTCCCGTGAGCCTCATCATCGCCTGGCCCTGATTGGCCGTAGGCGTCATCAGCCATCCTTGTATGGGGATCCTCATGATCCTCCATACGTCCTCTAGAGTGGGAGCCATCTCCCCTATCGGTAACCGAAAGCAGGACGACCCCGGATACCATCTCTCTGCTAGGGCTGTCAGTAGCCCTATGTCAGTCGGTACTTGTGGCATCTCTGCCACATGCTATAGATCGACCTGTCCAAGTCGGTCACGCTCTGCCTGGTCAAGCGCGGCTATGTCATCTCTTAGCCCATCGTATTTCCATTCCTGGCTCTTTAGTAATCCCTTCTGCAAAACAAACAATAAAACAACAAAATCATTAATAACTCAATCATTCAAATTAAACAACTTAAAATCAAGTTTTAAAATGATATCGTCCACCATTGGATGATATCGTCCCACATTGGGCAAAATCATCCTTTGTGAGGATGAAATCATCTCCGATTTTGCAACTTGGGAATCGCCCCTTGTTGGACGAAATCGCCCCTAATTCGTCGATTTCATCGTCAGACGAAATCGACGATCTAGGGACGATTTCGACGAAATCGGGACGATTTTGTCCCGACGATGTCGACGGCCTAAAAACGGCCGCGATGCCCCAAACAATCAAATTTAAATCACAAGAATTGCACAAAGTTAAATTAAACCTAATCTACTAGGATTAGATCCTTACCCGTAGCCCGCGTCGGACCTCTGTCGCTCTGTGCGCTGTCTCCACCATTTTTCTTCTCTACGAGACTCTGGAACAAAAAAAGAATAAGTAAAAATGAATTAGGGTTTTCCCTATTTTTCTTAATTTTATTCAAAACCAACAACATTTTAATTTTTGCTTTTTCGCGTTTTTACCTCAAACGTTCGATTTGGGTAAAAACACGGAGGGGGCACCATAGTCAGCATTCGTACGATTCGACCAAGAATCGTCGTCTAAAAAATTGAGTATATTTTTGCTTTCTCGTAAAAATGGGAAAAACTCGTCTTTAACGCATTTTCTTCGAAAAATTCGCTAAAGAGGGGGCAAAATGTAGCACCCTAAAATTGGCACGGTTAAAACCTTAGTAAAAAGATAAAATATTAAAATTTGAATTTCAACCCCAAACTGCCCGTTAAACCGCCTTTTACCCGCTTTCCCCATTTTTCATGCCATTTTTAGGATTTGTTTTGACCGTTGGACGATATCGTCGCAGATTAGACGAAATCGTCCCCGATCTGACGAATTCGTCTGGAACAGAACGTCCAGACGATTTCGTCCCAAAACCAAATTTTCATAATTAGCTTCTGTTTCAATGACCTCTCCAACTCGGGCAGAAGCGTGTCTGCACGGTTGGAGATTTCCCTGTTGGAGATCTCCCAGATTGGGATGATCCCCAACCTCCCAAACCTCTTCCTAATCCTATATAAACTAGGATTTTTCTAGTTTATCCCCCTACCTACCTCCCTGCCTAATTCTTGTTGATTCTCCCGAACCTCCAACCCCTTAGTGAGGTTTCATGCGTTAGCTCCTTATTCCCTCGCATTATTGCTTGCATTTGGTATTTTTTTCATTTTTTATTACAGGAACTCTACTATTTTTCAGTCGAAGCTAGCTTGGATCGTCGCAGACGATCTCGGATGATTTCGGACGATTTCGTACGATTGGAGGCGATCCTGACTGTAGTCCAGATTGAGAGCAGTCCGAGTTTAGAGTTTGCATTTTCTTAAGCTTTTTTGCATTTTTCATAACATATCTCTGCACTGTTTTAGGTTATTTTGTTTTATGCATCTTGGAGTTCACCTCATTTAGCATAACTGCATGATAAAGATAAAATCAATCATTAAATTTACTGCATTTCCTTATCTTGTCATTATAATCTATTATTTAGGCATGTTTGTTGTTATTTCTACCATTACCCCTTGCTTCTGCATTTGCATATTTGGTATTTCGTGTCTGTTTTTGTGATTGCAGGTTTCGACGAATTCGTCAGATTTCAGATGATTCTGTCTGATTTCAGATGACCTTCTATGATTTGGGATGATCCCGAGAAATATCGAGATGATTACGTACAAACCGAGACGATCTGAACTGCTACAAGACTCAGAATCTCCATCAGACATCCAGAATCAGGTATGATTTCTTCTAGTTAGCATATTCTCTGTTATTTGCATCCATTTCTATTTTTTGTATTCATTTAAATCAGCATTGGCATATAGAATAGATTAGATTCATATCGTCCAAACCTAGGAGTTGAATGATCAAACATAAAAATGAACACATCAAACACCCTCTCAACCTAGGCGTGGAAACTGCCATTCAAAAGTTTCCTGGTGAACCCACCATCCAGTCGAAAATTCACCCTTATACACCTCCCCCGAGAGGCGGGACCTTCGAAAGGCCTCTCAGTCTGAGGTATTGTCCAATCCTTTTCGTATCCTCCTTCCAGGCACAGATCATATAGCCTGAAGGTAAGGGTGCAAAAAATTTGGAGTGATACAATCCTACATTGATATTCCTAGGTTCTGTCAAACCTGTAAAGTGGATTCCTATATTTGTAATAACATTCAATAATAATCCAATAGCATGGAAAGTCATACCAAAATTGTTAGACCTCTTTTTCAGTACTTCATGCATATTTTTCTCTAGATAGGTACCCAATCGTATCAGATTCCTTTGGTGATACCTTCCACATACTGAGCCATCCATATTGGCATCTTTGTGGCTCATGTTTCCCCTAATAGTTGAGCCATCATGGTATTCATGGCATATGACCAATATTTCCCTCTCAGTTGGCTCTGTTTAATTCCTCAAGTTCCTACACCCAAGATATTTACTTCGATTGGTGATTTCACATTGGTGAGTAAAGTGATGATGTGATGTGTCTCAATCAGATCAAGAAACTTCTTCACTACCTTAGAACCATATGTTGGTAACCCAATTTTTTTTTTGAACACCTATGCTTTGAATTCTATCTTAATTGACTGCTTGCCCACATTGACATAGGTAATTTTGGTTGTAGGATTGTATACCTGAACCATCTATAATAGATAATTATAGAAGATCTTCTTGTATTGTGGCACTTGTGCTATTACAGCTACACCAGCCTTCTCAAACTATTTCCTCCATGGGTGGTTCTTATTTTATTTGTTTCTCCACCACTTCTCGCATGTATCTCCTCCATTTTGTACGAATGATATGCTCATTATCTCAACCTAACTCTTCTTAGGTTTGCTACTTAGATCCTCATCCGAATTTCGATAATGGACTTCACTGCACAACTTCCTCCTCAAGATTCTTTCTTGTGCCATTTCCTCCTCTCAATATCTTGGTGGTGTCCTCTGATCAACCCTACAATACCTCTACCCTTTTCATGGTCTGTATCCACCTCTCCTCCAAGGACAAGTACCACACCAACCATGGGACTAAAATTATCACCATTGGTATTGTTTTGGATGTGATTCTCTCTCGTGTAGGGGTCTTGGTAACTATTCTGCTCTATTGGCTATAATTATTCTTAATCGATATTCGAACTCTTCAGTTGAAATCATTTTCCCGTCATTCCTTTGGTTAGCTTGCTACTTAGACATCACCTATTCTACAGTTAAAAGTGCCCTAGAAATCATACAGTCTACTATAAATAGTATAGTACACTCTTCAACTTGTTCTTGTATGGTTTCCAAATCAACAACCACTTCTAGATCGTATAATATCCTTAATTGCTTCAAATTGTTCAATATTCTGTAATTTTTACATCTGTTGCACCAAAATGAACAGATCCCATACCACTCTATACAATGTCATTGTCTAGCTACTCCCCTTTACCGAATCTATACACTTCCATAGATTTTGTATGATTTGCTCAAAAATATTAAATCAGCCTTAAATTTACCTAAAATCGCACAATCTTTTCTTGATATCGTACAATCTACCCTCCAAATCATACAACACATCCTTTGAAATACTTGTTCACCTGAAATTTGTTTTTCACTTCTTCTCCATGATTTCTCACCGACCTAATTATCGAAATGTCTTGATCTATCTTTGTTGGAAATTTGAGGTAATTTGAGGCATTTTATGCTTTCATTGATGTCACATGGATCACATTGAGTTTTGGTGGCCAAAATATTTCATAAATAAGCATTTATGATATTTTGGAAAGCATGGCTATTTACAGAGGTTTTTGTGAAAACCAAGGCAGGAAAAATAAAAGGTTTTATTTAAAACCATGGATGGCGGATTTGAAATGAGTTTTTCTTAAAACCCAGGTTGGCTTTTCGTTTAATCGAAAAAGGTGCCCCGGTGAAGGATAATTAATTTTAAATAATTAAGTTTAAATTTTAGTAATTTAAAATTAAAATTAAAATTAATATTTTATTATTGTCAACGTCAAAAATGAGGAGGAAAATAATATTAAGTCATAGCCGACGTTAAAAGAAAAATGTGGGCATATATAAATATACCACTAAAATTTTTATTTTCCCTAAGTCCTCGATGAAGATAATCCATTCGAAAAGCTAAGGGAGCAAAAGTGTCGTATTCATTCAAAAACCAGTGAAGAGAAGATAGAACAAAGGTAAGAGAGGTTCCTTACCTATCACTGTAGGCGCTTGTGGCCTAGCAGTAAGAGGAAGGTGCGTAAGGTGTTTAAGCACCAGTAGATCCAAAGTTTGAATCCCACCAGCATTGGTTTTTGCAAGGTAAAAATGGAGAACCTTTTGCGCATGTGGTTTTTGAGGGAAAGTTCAGAGGAAGAAAGAAGGAGGTCTTGCGCTCTTGGTTTCTATGTGAGCGGTTGGCTCACATGGTTTTTGGCACCACAGTTTGAGTAGTGCAGTGGCAGCGACAGGGGATCGAGTTCTACTGAGGTTAAAGGCAAGTTATTAATTTTTCCATATATTTTATTTTCTAAGGTTGCCCTAGGAGAGATAAGGTTTGTGGTGCATGTTGTGAAAGAAAAATATTTATGGTGCTTTTCCTTTAAGAAGTGTATCATATTATATATCATTGGAAAGCTTATTTCGAGGGCTATTTAATTATTTTGTTTAGAAGGAGAAATAAGGTGTACATAAAGAGATATTTCTATTTTTGTAAAAGGGTTCAAGTGAAGGTTGTTTTGTTCTTTTCAAAGTGTGTTGAGTGTGGCAGATTTTCCAAAGGGGTTTCTTCATCTTCATAAAAGGTATGGGCACATTCTCCTATTTATTGTCTATGGTGGTTGATTTCTAAAATATCATTGGAGGGAAAATGATTGTTTGTGGTTTCCTTTTCGAAAGTGGTTGGTTGAATGCTTCAAGGTTTTCTGAATTGAGAGTTGTGTTTAAACCTTGTTTTATAATCATAGTTGTTGAATATCATTGGTTGTGAAAGAACAAGAGTTAGAAAAGAACATGAGTATCATTGTTATGTGAGATGTGTGGTTGAGCATTGTTGGAAACATTTGAGTTGGTTGATACATACTTGGACTAGGATTGTGTGAGGAAGAATTTTCCCTTGTGTTGATTAGTTGAGATTGAGTTTAGAACATATTGAGTCTCTAACAATTCTCTTTATGGTTCTATAAGACTTGGGTTGAGTTGAGTTGAATAAGCCTAGTCAAGTAATGTGTGAAGTGATTATTCAAGTACTATGAAACAAGCTTTTCCATTATTCTGATTTGAGTTGAATTGATATTGAGCCTAGAACATATTGAGTCTTTAAAAATTCTCTTTATGAGTCTTTAAAAATTCTCTTTATGCTTCTATGAGTTGATTTGAGTTGAGATTGAGCCTAGAACATATTGAGTCTCTAACAATTCTCTTTATGCTTCTATGAGTTGATTTGAGTTGAGTTGAGTTGAGATCATTGTGAATCATTGTTGTCATCCATTGAAGAGTACATTTCCATTCATTATTGAGTTCATCTTTGATATTTGCCTTGATATATTTGTGGATGATATTTGAGTGCTACTTGAGCATGATTGATTGAGCCTTTGAGAAGGAATTTGTGGACAGTTTTGAGAAATCTTTGTGGACAGTTTTGGGTCAGATTTATAGGAAGATTTATGGATAGTTTTGGGCAAGTTCTTGGTGAGCTTGCTAGAGCATATTTGGATAAGTTCTTAGTGATATTGTTGGAGTATTTTTGGGCAAGTTCTTGGTAAGCTTGCTAGAGAAAATTTAGACAAGTTCTTAGTCAGCTTTTTGGAGCAGTTTCGGGAAAGTTCTTGGTGAGCTTGCTAGAGCAGATTTGGAGAAGTTCTATGTGAGCTTGTTATTCAGTTTTGGAGGAGTTTTGTGTGAGCTTTTTATCTAGACTTGGACAAGTTCTATGTGAGCTTTTTATTCAGCTTTGGACAAGTTTTGTGTGAGATTATTATTCAGCTTTGGATAAGTTCTGTGTGAGCTTGTTATTCAGATTTGGACAAGTTTTGTGTGAACTTGTTATTGCCTAGCTTTGATAAAATCAAAGAAATCATTGTATTAGATATTTCTATGTGAAATATTATAAGGATATCAGCTTGTGGAGTACCTCACATTAGGGTAACCACGTTAAATCTTGTCTCAATTGTGTGTGGTGACTTGTGCTCTTGCTTACTACTGCTATTTGAGTTATTAATGCACATTGCTATATTTGGTTATTACAATTAAGGACATTAATTGATATTTATTTGGAAAGAAAGTAAAAATTGGTCTTATACTGTTCACCCCCCCTCTCAGTATAAGCTTGTGTTATTTAATATTTTCAATGCTATTCCAAAGCCATTCTTCAATTTTTTCTCACTTGGTGCAATTTACCCCTCTAAAAAACATTCTACCTATAATGCAAGGTTATATGGTCTTCTCATTTCTTCCCTCTACATTATCTAGTTTATTTTTGGCCGCTTTTATCATATTAGGGCTTGTAATATCCTATATCCTATATCCTATAATTTCTTTACTTTGGCTCCAATCTGTAACTTCTTCAAACCTTGGTGTATGTTTTTCCACAATATGCTTTGTGCTTGGATGTCTTCTACTGCAAACCCTTGT
Organism: Wollemia nobilis; assembly: GCA_028583015.1. Classification (NCBI taxonomy): domain Eukaryota; kingdom Viridiplantae; phylum Streptophyta; class Pinopsida; order Araucariales; family Araucariaceae; genus Wollemia; species Wollemia nobilis. Next base: position 2,845,864 of record JAQPPZ010001045.1, read on the forward strand.
TTTCCTTAACTAAAACTTGAAATATACTTTTAATGGAGTCGAAACCCTTGCTTTTATTCTCTTATTCAATTTTCTTGAATGCAAAAATTCTCCCTGGTGCAAATTTAGAAATGGGTCATGCAATCTTGTAGTTCACTAATGAATTTTAATGCCCATGTAATAGATTCCATTCATTTGCATGCTTTTCACCTTCATTCTCCTAAAATTTTTGAATTCCTCACACGATTTGTAAAATTTCTAAAGTTAGATCTTTATTTAAATTGCTATCAAACCCTAAACGCTCAAATCTTAAAATTGTGCCACTTTGCATGTCTTTTTATCTTCCTTGCTTGGATGATTGACAACTCATTGCTTTCCTCGTGCAATTGTATCTTTTCTTGCTCTTTTTCAACAACACATCGTTCCACACATGTGAACATTAAATGTGACAGTTGAAAATCATACAACTACACCTAAAATCATACATTGTACGATCTAAATCATACAACATGCTTCCTTTTATGATTTTGCATGTACTTTTTTCATTTTTTCTTGTACTATCTCCTACTTATGCATTTTTTAGCTTTAAAATTGACTTGTATGATCTATTACTTAGAGAAATTTTTCCATTTTCTCTCTCTTGAAGAGGTCGTCATTTTTGGTTTTCAACCCACTTCCTTCTTAATTGTGTCCTAAGGGATTTTAACAACTAAGGCATTTTATTTTTTCTTTTTATTTTTTATTTTTATTTTCCTTTTTATTTTTATTTTTATTTTATTTTTCTTTCATTTCCTAACCTATTTACACTTACCGTCATGGGAATCGCACAGTGACATTCACTTGTACAATCCCATATAATTCTTCTCTTAGAGGTTTAACCATGACATTCCAAGTGATTGTATCATTTGGCACCACTTTCTCTCTAGGTTTATTCATATTCACTTGTGATGTTACCAAATTCCATAGCCTTTTGCTACCATATGTACAATTTGGTATTGTACAATTGCAAGCTAGAGTATCTCCACCTTGTGTTCTTTCTGCTTGTCATGTAGGTGATTGATCCCTTGGTAGCAATGCCTTGACTACTCTGTTATCATTTGAGTGACTTCTCTACCTATATCCTCATATCAATTCTAGCTCCAAAATTAGTGATCATATCCTTTGTTGTCCTTGGTTTCTTTCATCTACAAAATGCACTCTTCCTCTACCAGTTAGTCCTCTACCACACGGATTTATTCCCCATCCTAATTCTCTTGATATCAGGCTTCTCTGCACTAGTGGTGATTCCTCCCTTTCTTAGAATAATCCTCTACCACCTACCACTCTTTTAGGTCCTCATTGGATTAGTTGTGGTCATCCCAAAGGATACTACCTTGTGGAGTTTGGTAAGATCCTTCTTATCCCTGGTAGACCTTGTAGATTTCTTGTCTAGTTTTAACATGCTAAGGGTGCATCTCCTGGCCATCTAGGAGTAGGGGGTCAAAAAATTCCTTCTCCTCTTCCTCCTCTAGTTGTAACATCACCTTGACCTTCTTCATTACATGGTATAATACCTCCTCCCTTTCCTGGCTGAAGCCTTAAGGGTCCTTGTCTATTACTTCCTCATGTTTCTTGGTTATCAAGAGTTATCTCTACCAACTCAATATTAGCTAGTGGAATTCTACTTCATATTACACTTGGTGAAAATTGTCATAGTGCTTTGATTCTATGATATGCATGTACTAAGCGATGTCTCCATATTATTTCCTTAAAGAATATTTGTGGAGATAAGTTCCCAAGATCTCTCTATATGAATCAAAAAAATCTATCTCAGAACTTGAGTCATTCTGATTATCTTCTCTTTGTTTCACCCAATCTATTGGCAAATTCATCAATCTCTCCAATATTTGTACTTCTATCCTTTGTATAAGACAACTATATTATAAGGTAAATGAATTTGTAGAATTAAAAAAGTATCACAGTTATTCAAGAATCATTTGTAGGAAATAATGTATATTATTATATAAATGTATATTCGATTATCCTTTGAAATTAAAAATGATAATGTTTATAAATATGAGATATACGATGCGATTGGAAAGACGCACCCCATGGTAAATTTAATTAATATCTTCTATGTTAGGAGGGTCCTAACATGCCATCCTCCTTAAAAGGAGCTTTGTCCTCAAAGCTAAAATTGAGGAAATTGTTGTTGGATATGGTGAAGTGTCTCCCAAGTAGCATCTTCTAAGGGAAGTCCCTTCCACTGGATTAAAACTTTTGTGATATCTCGATTATGAATGTGGCAAAAGCGATAATCTAAGATAGCTTTAGGCTCGACCAAAAGAACTCCATCTTCAAAAAATTTAGAAAGGTTAGTTTGGATAGTGATGTGTACTCCCACTACAGGCTTAAGGCAAGAAACATGGAATACTAGATGAATTTTGGAAGACGATGTTAACTCAAGTTTATAAGCAACTGGCCCAATACGTTGGAGAACCTTATAGGGGCCGTAAAATTTGGGTGCTAACTTTTGAGAGCCCTTTTTTTTTGAGAGATGCTTGGATATAGGGTTGGAGGCATAGTAAAACCTTATCTTCTTCTTGAAAACTATGCTTGATTCCTATGTTGATCGGTTTGTTACTTCATGCAATTTTGGGCGATGTGTAAGTTCTCTTCTAGGATCCACAGAATGTTCTCTCGAATAGAGAGTTTCGTATCTATTTCTTGTACCTTTGTACTTTCAAGAATATAAGAAGTGAGGGATGGCAGGGGTTGGCCATATAATGCTTCATAAGGAGTAATTTTTATGGATGTATGGTATGAAGTATTATACCACCATTCTACTAGCGGAATACACTTTACCCAATGGAGTGGTCGAGTAGAAACAAAATAGTGAAGATAAGTTTCTAAGCATTTATTAACAACCTCCGTCTGGCCATCGGTTTGAGGATGGTAAGCAGGACTCATTCAAAGCTGAGTACCTTGTAACTTGAATAATTCTTTCCAAAAAGTGCTAGTAAAGGTTGGGTCACGATCACTAACAATCATGGAGGGCATACCATGTAATTTAAAGATGTTATCCAAGAAAAGGTGAGCTATAGTACTAGCAGTATAAGGGTGAGCAACCAGACAAAAATGGGCATACTTGGATAAACGATCTACTACTACAAAAATTGTTGTTTTCTCGCTTGATTTTGGTAGACCTTCAATAAAATCCATAGAAATATTTGTCGATGTTTTGGTTGGTATAGGAAGAGGTTGAAGTAATCCTGGAGCAGCCAGTGTCTCCCCTTTGTTTCTTTAGCAAGGCTCGCATTCTTTTACAAAAATTTTGATGTAATTTTTCATACCCACCCAATAAAAATATCTACTTACTCTTTTATATGTCTTTAAGAATCCTGAGTGTCCTGTAGAAGGCGAGGTGTGTAATTCATGGAGAATTTTTTCACGATAAGAGAAATTTGGAGAGAGGACCACCCTTCCTTTGTATCTTAGTATATTATCCGTCCAAGCGTATGGAGGCTTGCTATTAGAATTCTATTGGATTTGTTGGATTATTGCATGGATAGTAGGATCATTTATCCATTCTTCATGCACCTCATCTAGCCATTTAGGAATAAGGGATGAAAGAGCATGGATTTGAGGCATGTCTTCAAATTTTCTAGAAAGTGCATCGACTGCCTGGTTGTCTTTTCCCTTTTTGTAGGTGATTTCATAATCATAGCCAAGTAGCTTAGTGACCCACTTTTGTTGTTCTGGAGTATTTATACGTTGTTCCAAGAAGTATTTCAGAATATGGTGATCAGTGCGGATTATGAAATATTGTCCAATAAGGTAAGGTCTCCAATGTTGAATGGCATGAAAAATTGCCAACATATATTTTTCATAGGTAGAACAAGCTATATTCTTTTTAGAAAATGCCTTACTCGTAAAAGCTAGTGGCCTCTCATCTTGCATGAGTACGGCTTCGAGTCCTACCCCTGAAGCATCACTTTCAATGATAAATGGTTTAGAAAAGTTGGGTGTAGCTAGGACCCAAGTGGTACACATTGCATTTTTCAATGTAGTAAAAGCTTCATCCGCTTGAGATGACCATTTGAATGCATTTTTCTTGAGCAATGTTGTTAGAGGAGATGCGATTTTTCCATAATATTTGATAAATTTTTGATAATATCCTGTTAGCCCGAGAAACCCTCATAGACCTTTCAAGGTTTTTGGAATAGGCCAACTTTTCACATCCTCTATTTTGCGAGGATCTACCTTAACTCCGTATTTAGAGACAATGTGTCCTAAGTATTCGATTTCTTGTTTCCCAAAGGAACATTTTGATTTCTTTGCATAGAGTTGATTTTCCTTCAAGATTCTCAATGCTTGGCTAATATGGTTCAAATGATATTCCCATGTTTTGTTGTAAATCAAGATGTCATCAAATAAAACTAAGATAAATTTACAAAGGAAAGGGTGGAATACCTTGTTCATTAGTATTTGAAAAGTTGAAGGTGTGTTGGTCAGGCCAAATGGCATCACCAAGAATTCATAGTGCCCTTAATGAGTGTGAAAGGCGGTCTTTGGAATTTCCTTCGTTAACTCTGATTTGGTGATAGCCTAATTGTAATTATGATTTGGAAAAGAAGGCAGCCTCGTGTAGTTCATCTAATAGCTTGTCTATAATTGAAATAGGAAATTTATCCTTAATGTTCATTTTGTTAAGTGCTCTAAAATCGACACATAAATTCCATGACCCATATTTCTTCCTTATATAATTGGAGAGAAGTAAGGGCTTCTGCTAGGTTTAATGACCCCTACTTTAAGAAGCTATTGTACTAATTTCTATATCTTAGACTTTTGAAGATATGGATAATTGTAGGGCCTAATATTAGGGGGTTGATGTCCTAGAAACAATGGAATAGTGTGATCGTGACTTTGTTGTGTAGTTAGTCCTTGTGATTCATTGAATATCTCTTTATGGTGTTCTAAAATATTTTGTAACTCTGGCACTTCCTTTTTTTGTGAGTGGGTTGGATTGAGAATAATTGTGCTACCATTACATTCCTTCCTTTGTGGATAATTTTCTCCATTCTATGAGAACTCACAATTTGTGAAGGTCTAGATTTTAATCCCTTAATCGTATAAGTTTGGTTCTCTATAAACTTCATCCATAACTCATCAAATTCCCACTGCACTATGCCCAGTGTTCATAGCCATTGTACTCCGAGTACAATGTCACAACCTCCTAGGGGTAGTACATACATATCCCCTTTCATGTTATAATCCCCCATAGTTAGTTTTATATTTCTGCACTTACCTTTACATGTAATTTTACCTCCATTTCCAATCATTACTTCAAAATTATTGCAAGGGTATATGAAACAATTAGCCTATTTAGCCACTTTAGGATCGATAAAAATGTGCATGCTACTAGATTCTAAGAGCACAGTAAGGTTTTGTTTCTTAAAACACCCTTTAACCCTCATCGTCTGTGGAGCAAAAAACCCTGCCAAGGCGTTGAAGGAAACCTATGGTGTATTCTCCTCATCGTTGGTGTTGGATATCACCTCCACTTCCATCTCGGTTTCTTCATTTGTGGAATTTCCATCCTCCTTAGAATCTAGAATATACAACTTTCATGAGGCACATTTATGATTTTGGTCAAATTTCTCATCACAGTGGTAGCAAAGCCCCTTAGCTTGTCGATCTTTCATTTCTTCAAAATTGAGACGTTTGATTGGTAGGGCTAGGTTAATTTTTGGGGAGGTGTAAGTGCTTTGTGTTCTACCATTTTTCATTAGTTTAGGGGTGATGTAAGTGGTTGATTATTTCCCCATACGTGGTTTCCATAATCGATGTTGTGCCTTGATTTTATCTTTAGCTAGTTTAGCCAATCCTATGGTCTGCATCATGGTTGTGGGATTATACATTTGTACCTCGATTCATATTTCTTATTTTAATCCACTGATGAAAAAATATTAAAATAAAGAAGCATCTATCTCGGTTGTGCGATTTGCCAATATTTCAAACTTAGCTTGATATTCTCGTATCGACATGGTTTGGCACAAATTAGTGAGGGCTCCTGTGAAGTTTTCAAAAGCACTTGGTCCAAATCATACCAACATATTTTTTGTAAAGGTTAACCAAGTAGGAGCATCATTGGTTTTTTTTTAACCATTGGTACCATTGGATGGCTTCATTCTCTAAGTGGAAGGACGCAATATGCACCCTTTGTCTTTCCAAAATTTGATTCAATGAGAAGTATTGTTCTGCTCGATAAATCCAATTTGTAGGGTCACCGCCTTCAAATTTTGGAAAATCTAGCTTGGTAGTTCTGGGTAGGATGGATGTTTGTGGCCCTCCCAAAGGTGATCGGGGTGGTGATCCTCCGTTAGTGTGATTTGTGGGCATTAGTGCCAAATCCTGAGTGATATATTCTAGCTTTAAGTTCATTGCGACGATTGTATCTTGGATGTCCTATGCCTTAGCGACGTTCTCCTCCTTGACTTCATGAATTTCATGGTAAATATTTTCCATATCCAAGGATCTTCTGTCGTCTACCATGTTAGAGTTCTCTTTATTTCTATGAGTTTATAGCCTTCTTGATTTTGGTTGCAAAATTTTTGACAAATTTTTGAAAAAAAAATTAAAATTTGTTAGCAAAAAACATTGCAAAACAATTATGTTTTGACAAAATTTGATTTTCAACTTTTATTTTGGCCCGCGGAACAAAACTATAGGCAATACGACATGGCATTGTGGCAATACAAGGTGGACCGAGGCAGCACAAGGTAGCACGTGGTGAGGGGATTGAGGCAGCACGAGGTGGCATGGGGCAAGGGAACTGACACATGAGCTCGGTAGAGGATGGGTGGTGGGAACCAGGCACAAAACATGAGGTGGTAGTTTAGCAAAGGATGGGCATAGGAACTGAGGTAGTAGGAGTACGATAATGGGGGTTAACAGCAAAGGATGGGCATAGGAACCGAGGTAGCAGGAGTACGATAATGGGGGTAACAGTAGCGAGTACAAGATCAAAATACAAGGGTCAGGCGGCGGCACGCAGGTGGAGGCTTCGGTCGTGCATGGAGGGAAATCAAGGCATGATCAAAGTCACAATCATCTATGTGCCTCCTTGACATTTTAAACCCACTTTTGCCCTCTTTTCTCACAAATGTGGGCTTATGTTTTTAAAACTTATTTTAACCTCACTCTTGCCGATGCTGGAGGATAGGTCATGAAATTTTTTCGACGGTCTTTTTAAAGTTAATATTTATAATATAACTTTTAATTAATGAATTTCTATTGGATTTCTTTGAGACGTCGTTGACAACTGTCAGTAGTGGAAAATTTTTAAGTTATAACTTTTTTTTGTCACTGAATTTCTCAGTATCATCAGAAAAATATAATTTTCATGATGTAGACAAAAATTTTCAACAATTTAAAATATGTTTTGATGTTATTTTTGTCGCCAGAGTTCTCGGTATCGTTAGAAAATGTAGTTTTCATGGTGTAGCTAGAAATTTTAGCAATTTGAAGATATGTTTTGATGTTTTGTGCTTCGTCTATGATTGGCAGTGAGAATGGTATATTTAGATAGGTTTTGATAGATATGGAAAACCGGAAGACACTGTGCACAGACTGTTGTTCCACCAGAGATGTCGCGATGAAATATTTTATGTGTGCACTGATATGTAGTAATGTATTGCCTAGAGGGAGATCTTCATCTATTGTTAACAAGATGTTAATTATACTGGGAAAACTACCTAAGTTAACCACCTACTTCTGATGCACTGTTTGTAACACCCCGCTTTCTCTTAGGATGAATGATGCAAATTTTAGGTGATTTGGAATGCAACGGTAGTTGTTTCCTTCTCCAAAAATCATCACTTTGATAGTAGATGTAAGACAACTGTCTTATAAGGTAAATGAATTTATAAAATTAAACAAGTATCGCAGCTATTCAAGAATCGTTGTTAGGAAATAATGTATATTCTTTTATATAAATGTATATTTGATGATCCTTTGAAATTAAAAATGATAATGTTTATAAATATGAGAGATCGGGTGCGATCGAAAAGACACCCCATGGTAGATTTAATTAATATCTTCTATGTTAGGAAGAGGGTCCTAACAATTTGTCTTTTTAATTGTCGACACACTATTGTATATGCTTGTGGATCAAGGTTGGTTTGACGCTCTTGTGATATCCTTAGCTATCGATGTGTTGTTGTACATGTTGGGGATCATGATCATCTTGAGGATTCTGGGGTCTCCTCAGGCAATCGTCATTATCACTACTTTTTATTCTAGGTTCTCTTACAAGCCAAGGCATTCCTTTGTCACTGGAGTCACTCAAATCCACCCGTGTATTACCTTGTGATTCAGGTGATGTGGTTTCTTCCTCAACATCTTGCCAAAGCATATTTGCATCTTCATTCATCATTTGTGGATCACTTGGTGGTACTTGTGAACTTGTGCTTGCACCATCATTTTTTAGACAACTCCTTGGAGTTATCCCCTCATTATCCTTAGCTTCCCCTTCTAGTTCTTATAACCTAGATTTTCTTTGTTCATCCATCCTTCGTATTGTGTTATCTAATTTTTGGATGGTTTATTCTCTCAACCTTGCATTATGACCTTGCAACGTCTGATATTCCTCCTATAGTTGCTATGTCTGCAATCAAATTCTTTGTTGTAATATCCCTATCTAAGATAATGGAGTAAGTCTAACCAATTCTTCATCAGTGGTCTCATTCCTATTCTCTTCTAGAACTTCCATTTCAAAAGTTTCCACTTTATCCTCATATCATATTGTTAACGGTATCCTTCTTCGTCCTTCAGCTTGTTGGGGTAGTTTTCTATGCTCCACCCAAGGGTACATCATGTTCCTATTTACATGGGGTGCTTCTTCTTGCCTTTCCTTATTTTTGGGTAATAGTACTATCTCATGATATCCTCTTTCATTTGGAGGAATGCACTATTCATATTTATCTATTACTTGCTCGATCCCATCCGTAAATCTGACATGCACCTACAATATTCTTTCTCTCTAGGTTAAGGTGCCAACTCCTACTATTCAATGGTTGGTCTTGTCTCCTCCTCTTCTATGAATAAGTGTGCAAGTCTCGTGTCAGGATCTTCTTGTGATGGACCTTGCTCACCTTGAGTTCTTCATTGAGCTTTTGCTCGTCTTCTTCATTTGATCTCTTTTGAAAAATGAATTAGCACTGTACTTTGTAAGGCTTCAACTTTGAACCATTTACAATGTTGGGTACCTCAATCCCATTAAATTTTTATAACTTAACTACTCCATTATTTATTACTTCTGCCACTTTTTAGGGACCAAGCCATAGAATCTTCAACTTACCGGGCTTGATTTCTCGCCTCTCATTAAATTTTATAACCAAGTCATCCAGAATAAGTTCTAGCTTCCTCAAGTATTTTTCATGCCACAACTTCTTTCTTTTTGAGCTACCTTAGTTTCCCACTATTCCATAACTCTTCTTTCATCCAACTTAATCAGTGCTCTCAGTTGCTCTTCCAAACTTTCTTGATCACCCAAGTGATGCTCCATTGTGACTCTCAAACTTGGTATCAATAATTCAACTAGCACAACTGCATCTTGTCCATACATCAATTGGAAAGGTGTTTGCTTTGTTTTTTGTTTAAAAGTTGTTATGTATGCCCACAAAATAGATGGTAACATTTTCTCCCAATCTGCTCTTTCTATTCCACAGGTTTTATATAAAGTAGATACTAGGACTTTGTTTGTCGCTTCTACCTACCCATTCACTCTAGGATAGTTTGAACTAGACAATGAATGCAAAATATTGAATTCTATTGTCAGCATCTTGATGATTTCATTGACAAATTTTCCTCCTTGATCACTCATTATCTATAACAAAATGCCAAATCTTATAATTACTTGCTCGTGCAAGAATCTTGTTGTAATTTTAGTTGATTTTTTAGGTAATGCTCTTGCTTCAACTCACTTTGTCGAGTATTCTATTAGTACCACAATGTACCTACAATTCCTTCTTTGAGATGTTTTTAGTGGTTTGATAAATTCCAATCCCCATATTTCAAATAGTTCCTAGGGTTGTGATGGATGCAATGGCATAAAGTCTCTCTTTACTATATTTCCTATCCTTTGACAAGTATCACATGCTTTTACGTATTCTTTTGCATTATTATACAGTGTGGGACACCATAATCCTTATAGTAATATTTTTCTAGCGGTTGCATCTGTTCCCATGTGCCCTCCTTCTAAGCCTTCATGAGCTTCTTTCAATGTTGCTTTGACTTCTTTCTCCATCACACATCTTCGTAAGATATCATCGCTTCCCATATTATATAGTAATCCTACTATAAATTGAAAGGGTGTTGACTTCATAATCACTTTATTTTTCTCAGTTGCCATCATTTCTTGTGGAAACTCTCTTATGGATAGGTATTAGCCAATCAACTTGTACTACGATTGAACAACATTGATGTAAAATAACTATGATTAAGGAATTCATCTGAAACCCCTATTCTTGTAGGCTCTCCTGATCATATCTGAGATATCTAGTCTGCAATTACATGCTTCTTACTAGGTCTTACTACTAATCAAAATTTGAACTCTTGTAGGGTTATGAGCCACTTGTTGACCCATCCTTGTATCACCTGTTTGTTTATCAAGTACAACAGAGCTTGGTGATCTACATAAAAAGCAAATGGATTTTCCAGTAGGTAATACCTAACATTCTAGACTGCATATACCATTCCCAAAGATTCTCTTTTTTTGTATTGTAGTCTCTCCACCCTTGATAATAGGTGACTAGCAAAGATAATAGGTTGATTTAGCTTGAACTATCCTTATTGTGCCAAAGCACATTCGATTGCAAAATTTGAAGTATCAATATGGACATGGAATATCCCAATTCGAGAACACTAAAATCGGGCTACTGACAAGCTTGAACTTCAACTCCTCAAAGGCTCATTGGTTCTCCTCTGTCCATCTGAAAAGAATATTCTTCTTCGTCAATGAATTCATTGGATAGGATACATATGCACAATTTCTAATAAACCTTCGATAATACCCCATCAATCCAATAAAGGTTTTAAGTGAACTCACATCATATGTTTCTTCCATGTGCAATATCACATAGATATTATCAGTATATGTTTTTAATCCATCACTGCATACTATGTATCCTAACAACTTTCCATACGGTACCATCAAGTAACACTTCCTAGGGTTTAATGAGATATGTGTGTTTCTACACCTACTCATACATTCACTAAGAGCAGGAATATGCTCCTTGACCTTCCCATAAATGGACCAGTCATCCAAAAATGCTTTGAAATTCCTTGTTGCCATCTGATTAAATATATACAATATGATGCACTAAAATGTATTTGGGACATTACAGATCCCAAATGGCATTCGATTGTATGCATAGATGCCATTTTCCATAATAAATGTGGTCTTCATATTATCCTCATTGGCTATACTTATTTGATTGTAACCCAAAAATCCATCCAAAAATGAATAGATTTCATGTCCTGCGACTTCCTCCAGGATGGAATCTATGAAGGGAATAGGGAAGGGGTCCTTACTATTCATTGTGTTTAGAATCCTAAAGTCCACACATATTCTAATATTTTCCACTTCCTTCTTCAAGGTGACCACTATAGGTGATACCCACTCACTTGTCATAACCCTGAAGATGATTCTTACCTTCAACAACTTCTCTATCTTTGCGTTCACTAATGTAGCATATTATGGGTTCATTCTATATGGTCTCCTCCTTATTGGTTGTGCTCCAATAACTAGTGTAATATTATATACACAAAACTTAGGTGGTACTCCCTTCAAGTTATTGTATGTTCATGCAAATACATCCTTATATTCCAAGAATATCTTAAAAGTTATCGCTTTCAATACAAGGTTCCAATCATCACCACAATGACTCATCCTCTGTCCTTGGATTGATGTCCACTATCTGAGGTCCTTCATATTTGATATTCTCTAGCTTACTTTTTGCTTTATCCACATTCTTTGTATGTGATATTATTTCATCAATTTTTGCATCTCCTAATGCATATTCTATAAAAAAATTTGAAAATGTCCATTTCTCTTCCGCCTCTTTCTTAGGTTCCTGACTGACTTTGGTTTCATCTTGTTTTTGCTTGATCTCATCTGAGTCAATATAAAGGTATTTGGGCTAAAAAAAATTGTACTCCTCCATTTTACAATGAAGAAGTCCACTATTAGATCTAGCTTCATCTTCACTACATTCATCAAGGTACATAATTCCTTCTCCATATGGTTCGTATCCTTCATCTCTTGAGGAATTTTTTGATTCATCAGTCGTGGCTACATCCTCACTGACCTTTTGATTAGTAAGACTAATCATATATTTGTGATGTCCCTTATTGAAAGTGATCTAATTATTTCCCTAGTTGTGATTGAATTTGGCTACACGTAGCCATTATCTTCCCAATAGAGCATTGTATGTAGGCTTTTGCATAGTAATCACAACAAAATACAATAAAAACTCTTGGTCAACTATCACCACTTGTTGTGCTATCAAGACTCCCTTTGTCTCAATACCATACTGGTCAAAACCATATAATCAGAAGCTCAATGTCCATAGAAATGGAGAGCCCAATTCTAGCCAAGTCCTTTAAGGTAGCACATTGACACTAGATCCTCCATCCACAATAACTTGTGTCAATTTGTACCCTAGGATATCCATATGAACTAATGTAGGTTTCTTCCCCACATCAATCATCAATATAGTAGGGTCCATGAATTGGTCTTTTTGTTTCTTTTCCTAAATCGATTGACTCTATACTTCTATCACCTTATGAGGTTGTATCTCTTCCACCATCGCTTTGTGTAATGATGGGATAGCTTCCAACAGGTTAGCCCCTTTGATCTCTATTGTGGTTTCCAAAACCTATGCTGCTAAAATCTGCATAATTGCCTTCTCTTCTTATGGTTTTTCTAGTTCCTTTTATTCTGTTAAATTCACTTGTTTAGCTTTTTGTGCTTCATCCTGTAGTATTTTCATTGCTACTTTCCAGTGTTGCTTTTATTTTGCTGGCTCTGGATACTTATCCTTTTTAGCCTGATTCCTTGTCATAGCTAAAACTTCTTGGGTTTCCTATTTAACTTGAGGAACCTCAATATCTAAATAATTTACATTTTTTGGGTTACTTGAACTTGCCTTCTTGGGATAATTTTCTTCCTTGTGGTTACCCGGACCACACCACCTACGCATGTGTGCAGCGTTCACTTGCTACATTTCTTGTATTTGAGGTGAAGGACTTTTTTTTCAAAATTCCCCCACTCTTGGCAATTGCAACATTGTATGATTGGCCTCCCTTTCAAATCATATTGCAAATGACTCTGTCGTCCTTGCTGATTACCTTGGTTCTGCCGTCCACCTCATCGACTATTTGTATAACTGCCACTTATTGCTTTTTGCCTACTTCCTATGGTCTTTGGTTTCTCCTCCTACTCCTAGATTGTTAGGACCTATGGACATAATATTTCATTATACGAACATAGCATCACCTCATATCCATCACATTGCATATATGACTGTAATCATTTTTTGGATGCTTTACATTTATATGACCTTTAGTTTTGCATTATGTGCACCAAATGACATTCCTATCAGGCTTGCTTCTTTGTTCTTTCATGATCTTGTCAAACTCTTGATGAAATAATTCTACTATTCTTTTTATGGTGTCATCTTCTCCATAATCTAAATAATTGGACATGGGATGAGATAATATTCTTGTGTACGCTATTTCAATTCACTTTTGAAATTATTTGCATGCTTTACAGCTTCCTCATATATTTTTGATGGTACTGCCTTCATATTTTTCTTATATTTCGGTAGCAATCCATCTACAAACCATCACTTCACCAATACATCTGCCAAGGCCATCTGCATCTTATCTACTAACTACTTTAGCCTAAAGTTGTATGATTTTACATCTTCATAAAGCTTTTGCTTTGTCATACAAAGTTCAATAATAATGTCTCCATCATCCTTCAAAGAGCAAAATTTCTCAACAAATTTCTCCTTCACTTGATTCCAAGTCTATAAATCTGTTGTATTTTCCCTTTTCAAATACCAATCCATCACCAATCCTCTCAAGGTAGTAGTAAATAAAGTTACCCAATCATCTGGTTGGTCTATGCCATTTACCCTCCAAATGGTTATACATGTTCCAATATGTCTTGTGGGATATTCCTTACCCTCACCTGTAAAAGGTGGAAATATTTGTTTGGCTGCCTTGTTAACCATATTAAGAGAATCATCCTCATCAATTGAGGTATCCCATGGAATATTTATCTAATTCCTCCTTGGGGATGTTTTACTATGCTCACCGTCAGAAGTTTCTATCCAATGTATCTTATTCTATCCCACCAATCATTGAACAAACTCACGTGTGTCTTCACTCTATGAATTCCTTCACTGATGTGAGGGATATGGTATTGGTACTTCTTCATAATACCTCATGCCTTGTTGCCTTGGTGCTTGACCCCCATCCTCTACACTCCCTTACAACCCTTATGTTGCTTTCTCAGGTGTCACCATCCACTCTCCTTCCTCATGCACTACTTCTCTATCAACTCGCTCCTTTATGCTAGGTGGTTTTGGTACCTCCTATTCTATCTCTATCAATAGCACTTAAAAATATCCTTCTTCAGATGCCCAAACTTGTTCTATTTTTGGTTCATGTGTGCTATGATCTGAGGTACTTGCATTCTTTCTTCGAGCAATTCTCATGCTCCTTCTTACTGGAATGTTTTATCATACTTACCATATCCTATGCCTTTGAACACTAGTTTCTATCATTCAAATCCAATTTTTTAATATTCTTACTTGTTAATTTGATTCATTTTAACAAAAATGCCAAGTTCAATAAGACAATGAAACCAAATGTAGCACACTTTAAGGCAACCTATCAAATGGCAATGGTTCCATCCAACTATGGAAATAATACCAAATGTAGAATAGGGGTGCAATATTCCTAGTGGAGAGGTGGTTTTCAAGGGCTTAGAATTATCAATTTACTATTTCCAATCAATGGACCAAATCGTACAATCATACAGTCTTCATAACTATCAAATTGTGACAACAAAATAGCTTGTACGGACCCCAAATCATACCATTGTACCATCCAAAATCATACAGTGATAGATATTATATGATTTCACACTCATAAAATCCTTCAGATTTGGTTTTGCAAGCTATTGTATATAGTTCTATAACTAAATTGTTCAATTTACCAATACTGTCAAATCAAGTAATTTTTCCCCAATTGCATAAACTACTAAATCGGGTAAGTTTCTTTTGTATGATTTGTAAGAGCTCTAGTGTACGATTTGTACAAAATTAAAGTGCATAAAGGTGCCAAATTGGATACTCTTCTGGTTCAATCTCTCTCATCTAAGTTTTGTAAAGGTCTAAAATGGTAATCAATCCATTTCTACCAACATGCAAGTTCCATCATAAAGCTTTGAGAGAGTTCTTTCCAATGAAAATCTCCAAAAATCATGCAAAAAAATTCAATACATACTTCTTGATATCATATGCATCATAGATCATTCATCAGGTTCACACCAGTGCTGGTTTAATCCAATTCTCCATAGCAATGCATTAAGTATCAACAACAACCATAAAGTACATACAACAAAGATAAACTACAAAACATCATTCCACCATTCCAGGATCATATAGTATATGATATAAAAATATGAATTGTTATTCTTCTTCATTACTTGTCAACAATGTCATATAATCACTAAAAGGTAATAAACAATCATAGGTATGCATCAATACTCTATACTATTTAGACCAGAACATAGCCAAAATTCACAAGCATTAACCAGACTAATCAGACCATCAAAAATGAAAAGGAGGCCTTATGTAATGTTGCCTAGGCTATTCCAAAGTGTTTCCTAAGGAAATTAATTATTCATAACTATCCATGCATAATTGAATGCATGATTATAACTTTAACTAAGTCTAAACACATTATTTATCAAATTCATGCGCAATTACAACTTGAATTGCATTTCCTTTCCATTTCATTTCATTTCATTGCACATTGTATGGTTTGCCCTTCAGTTTGTATGGTTTTATCCTACTTGTATAGTTTACCAAAACTTGTCAAAATTTTCAAAACTAGGCAAATCCTCTTGTCATTTCTTCTTTTGGGAGGTGGATTTGCTGCCTAAAATCTTGGTTGTTCTATGATAGGAAGTTTTATACCACCACTCAACCAAAGGAAGCCACTTTGCATAATGCATAGGATGATCAAAGGTAAAGCAATTAAGGTAGGTCTTCAAACATTTGTTGACGATATCTGTCTGTCCATCCATCTACGAATGATAAGCTAAATTTATTTTGACCTGAGTTCCCTACAACTTAAACAATTCTTACTAGAAGTGACTAGTAAAGGTTGGGTCATGATCGGAAATGATGGAGGTGGGCATACCATGAAGGTGAAAAATAGAATCAAGGAAAATTTAGACAATGGTGGAAGTTGTGTAAGGATGGGAGAGGAAAAAAAAATGATCATACTTCAAAAGATGATCCACTATCACCAGAATAATAGATTTACCTTGATAATTAGGTAAACCTTCAATAAAATCCATGGAAATATCAGTCCAAACCTAATTGGGAATTTGAAATGGTTGGAGAGTGCCTAGATAATTCACCATTTTTCCTTTCATCTATTGGTAGGTATCACAAGTTGCCAAATTTTTTTTATTATACTTTTTCATGCCCTTCTAGAAAAAGGTATGCTTAAGTTGTTCATAAGTTTTGAGGAATCCTAAATGGCCGATAAATGGGACAACATGCAATTACTTTATGAGAATTTCCTAGAGGGATGATGTGTGGGGAACAATAATGCATTGGTGGTAATGCAAATCATGGTCATCTCAAGTGTAGCCAAGACATGAAGTAGAGTTAGTTTCTAGAGAGACAATCAAAATTTGTAACCTTGAATATTGAAGTACTACCTCTTGTAAGGAATTGATCCATTGTTGAGTGGGTGATGAAATGGTGCATAGCATACTATGATTCTCAAATTTGCAAGAGAGACCATCAGCCAAAATGTTCTCCTTACCCTTCTTATAATTGATATCATAGTCATAGCCCATGAGCTTAGAAACCCAGTTTTTGTTCGAGGGTGGAAACCCATTGCTCCAAAAAGTATTTGAGACTTTGATGGTCAGTTTTAATGAAAAAATGATGCCCAATAAGATATGGTCATCAATATTGCATGTAAAATTGCTAGCATTTCCTTAGCATAAGTAGATTTTTTGAGATTTTTACTAGAGAGTGCTTTACTAGTGCAAGCCAAGGGTCTCCCTTCTTGTATCAACACTACACCAATATCATGACCAAAAGCATTTCTTTCAATGAAAATGGGTTTGGAGAAATTTGGCATGGCTAAAACTAGCGTAGTGGTCATAACATGCTTAAATTCTAAGAAAGCCTATTCAATGGGTCTCGTCCAAGTAAAAGAGTCCTTTAACATGGCAATGAGGGGAGCTACAATTTTACCATAATTATGAATAAATTTATGGTAATAACTAGTAAGCCCTAAAAATACTTTAAGACGCTTGAGAGTGTAAGGTTTCATCCATTCCTAAACCACCTAGATATTCTTGGGGTCAATTTTGATGCCATATTTGGTGATAATTTATCTTAAATACTCCACCTATGTCAACCCAAAAGAACACTTGGACCACTTAGCATAGAGTTTATGTTGTGCCAATACCTATAGAGTTTGATCCACATGAACAAGATGCTCCTCCCATGAGTGGCTATACGCCAAAATATCATCAAAGAAAACTAGGATGAACTTTTGAAAGAATGGGCAAAAAATGTTGTTCATGAGGTTTTGAAAAGTGGAAGGAGAATTAGTCAAGCCAAATGGCATAAATAAAATCTCATAGTGACCTTCATGAGTACAAAAAGTAGTCTTGAAAATGTCTTCATCCTTGACCCTGATTTGATGGTACCTAGAACGAAGGTATAATTTGGAAAAGTACATAGTCCAATGTAGTTCATCTAATAATTCATCCACCATAGGAATTGTTAGTCTCACAATGACACTGAGAGGGGGGGTGAATCAGTGTAGCTCTTTAAAACTTAAATCTTAAACTCTTAAAGCCGAAACAATGAGAACTTAAAACAAAATAAAGTAAATATAACAAGAGACACAACAAAAGATGTACCGAGGTTCACCGATTTGGCTACTCCTCAAAAATTGACTCTTTGGACTCCCATCCAAATCCAGCCTTTGCAAAGCAACAACTTTACAATCAATTTACCAGCACCCACTAGAAGGAGCACCAACCCCTGATTTACCAGCACCAACTGGACGGAGCACCAACTGGACGGAGCACCAACCCCTGATTTACCAACACCAACTAGAAGGAGCACCAACCCATGATTTACCAGCACCAACTGGAAGGAGCACCAACCCTTGATTTATTTGCACCAACAAAAAGGAGCACCAACCCCTAATTTATCTGCACCAACAGAAAGGAGCACCAACCCCTGATTTATCTACACCAATAGAAAGGAGCACCAACCCCTGATTTACCAGCACCAACCCCTGATTTATCTACACAAACAGAAAGGAGCACCAACCCCTAATTTACCAGCACCAACCCATGATTTATCTACACCAAAAGAAAGGAGCACCAACCCCTGATTTATCTGCACCAATAGAAAGGAGCATCAACCCCTAATTTACCAGCACCAGCTGGAAGGAGCACCAACCCCTAATTTATCTGCACTAACAGAAAGGAGCACCAACCCCTGATTTACCAGCATCAATTGGAAGAAGCACCAACCCCTAATGCTAAGCAACAACTTGGACTTCAATTCTAAAACTAGAAGATTGACATATAAATGCCTTCACTTTTACAAGACCCTGACTGGTCTATTGCTTACTCAACATCGCCCATAATTCACACCCTTCTCACTTGCCTGTCGCACGCCTCTCACTCTCCTCTCGCTCTCTTCGCAAGATCAAATCCGCTATGCTTTAATCCCTCACACTTTTTAAATTCTCCAAGCAACACTCCTTTTATAACCATCCTTTCTCTTTGTAACTCCAGTTGTAACTTCAGTTGTAATTCTAGTTGTAACTCCTTTTGTATATTTTGAGAAGGCATTTTTTCAAACACATCACATGTAAATAATTGACACCATGTTCTCCTACCATGACTTTTTGTTTTCTCGGTCATGACTGTTCGTTTTCTCCTTGCATGACTGTTCATTTTCTCTTTGCATGTCTGTTCGTTTTCTCTTTGCATGACTGTTCGTTTTCTTCTTCATGACTGTTCGTTTTCTTTTCCCTTGTGCATGCATTTGTTTTCTCCTTCGATGATTGTTCGTCTTCTTCTTCATGACTATTCATTTTCTTTTCCAAGACTGTTCGTTTCTATTTTGAGGCTTTTCTTGAGTCGCGAAAATGCGACATGTCGTGAAAATGCAACATGTCGTAAAATCGTGACACTTTTGTTACTCTACCTGCCTGCCATTTTTGAGTCACGAAAATACGACATGTCGCGATATCATGACACTTTTGCTTATCTGCCTGCCTGCCCTTTTTGAATCGTGAAAATGCGACATGTTGCGATATCGCGACACTTTTGCTTCTCTGCCTTCCTGCCCTTTTCAAGTCGTGAAAATGCAACATGTCACGATATCGCGAAACTTTTGCTTCTCTGCCTTCCTACCCTTTTCAAGTCGTTAAAATGTGACATGTCACGATATCGCGACACTTTTGCTTTTCTACCTTCCTGCCCTTTTCAAGTCATGAAAATGTGACATGTCGCGATATCGCGACACTCTTGTTTCTCTGCCTTCCTGTTCACTTTGGACCGTGAAAATGCTACATGTCACGATATCGTGAAACTTTTTCCTTGCATTTTCTCTTCGCTTTGGACTGGGAAAATGCAACATGTCACGATATCGTGACACTTTTTCCTCCTTGCATTTTCAATCGCGAAAATGCAACATATTGCGATATCACGACACTTTTTCCTCCTTGCATTTTCTCTTTGCTTTGGACCATGAAAATGCAACATGTCACGATATCGTGACACATTTTTCTCTTTGCTCTTTCTCTTTGCTTTGGTCTACAAAAATACATCATGTCGCGATATCACGACACTTTTTTCTCTTTGCTTTTTCGGTCGTGAAAATGCAACATGTCGTGATATCACGACATTTTTTCTCTTTGCTCTTTCAGCCACGAAAATGCAACATGTCATGATATCGTGACACTTTTTCTCCTTGCATTTTCTCTTCTCTTTTGGCCGCGAAAAATGCAACATGTCGCGATATCGCGACACTTTTTATCCTTGCATTTTCTCTTCTCTTTTGGCCATGAAAATGCAACATGTCACGATATCATGACACTTTTTCTTTCTTTGCTTTTTTTCTTATCTTTTATCTTTAGCATATGGGCCACTTCGGTCTTCTTGGAAAACTTGTAACAACTTCACCCAAACATCAAAAACATCCTCATAAGCATTTAACTTCACTTTACATACTCTGAATAACCTCTGAAATCCTGTCCACTACATCAACCGATCTATCTAACTATGTTGACAACAATGACAATACTGTTGCTGCACCTTGCTCAACAAGAATAGGGAACTTATCCTTTATGATGATTTTATTGAGCTCGTGGTAATCAATACACAATTGTAGGACCCACCTTTCTTACACCCTAGTAGAACTAGAGAATAGTAAGAACTATTTCTTGGTCAAATGATGTCAGCTTTCAACAATTCCTATACTAACTTCTTGATTTCTGACTTAAGAGCATGAGGATATTAGTATGGTCTAATTTTGTGTGGTACATTGCTAGGTAACAAAGGAATGGTATGGTCATGAGAGTTATGAGGCGGTAATTCTGATGGTTCAGCAAAAAAAATTGTGCTTGGCCAAAGTAAGTTACAAATATGAGAGAACGGGATCCTCCTTGGAAGGGTGAGGTTGGATTGCAAATATCTGAGCTATGACACCTCGAGATGATTTTTTTAACTTCTCCATATGGATTGAACTAATAATATGTGAAGGCCCTACTTTTGGGCCATGGAGAGTTTGAAATTTTTCATTCTATGAAAATTGCATCCAAATCTTGATAAAGTTCCATGAGATGGTTTCCAATGTACCCAACCATTGAGCTCCCAACACGATGTCACATCCCCCTAGTTTAAGAATAAACATATATTTTTTGAGGTCATAGTCCTCAATTTTTACCTTAATATTATGACTTATACCTTTACAATGTAAGGTCCCACCATTGGCTACCATAACCTCAAAGGAATTACATATCTGTACATAACAATTTGCCTACTTGGCAATGCAAGGATCAATAAAGTTGTGTGTACTACTAGAATAAATTAGTATGGTAAGACGTAGGCCTTTCAAATAACCCATAACTTTCATGGTTTGGGGAGTAGTAATATGAATAAGAGCATGAAAAAAAATTTCAACCTGTGGTTCTTATTGGCTATCTTCCTCTCGTTGTGGTGGTTCCTCTACTACTTTTGTGTCATCGTCATTTTGGTCATTGGTGTCAGGCTCATCAACATATATGAGGAACAACTTATTTTGGGTGCACCTATGCCCACGAGAAAAAATTTCATCACAATTATAGCACAACCCCTGGGTGCATCGCATATCCATTTATTATGGTAGTCAGACATTTGGATGCAATATTTTTTGTTCATTCTGATTTTTTATTCTAAGAAGGAAGGAGGGTCGAACCTATGGAAATTTAGATATCCGCCTCTGAGCAAAAAAATTGGACTCAACCATTTGATCCAACTTGATAGCTTGCATCATGGATTGTGGTTTAAACATCATGATCTCAACTTGGATATCTTCCCTCAAACCGCTAATGAAGCAAATCATAAAGAATCCTTCATTCAAACCCTTAGTTTTGTTGGCCAATTTCTCAAATTATATTTGGTAATCTCAAACTATTGAAGTTTGTTTCAAATTTTTCAATGCTCCTGTAAAATCATTATACTCACTAGAGCCAAAGTGAGTGATTAATTGAGACTCAAAGTCTTCCCAATAAGGATCAGGGGTAGTGTTATGCAACCATTGGTACCACTCTAAAAATTTAGATTCCTAGTTGAAGGAAGCCATTTAAACTTGGTAATATATAGGGACCTCATGGAATTTAAATAATTGAGCAACACATCATATCCACCCATCCACATCCTTTCCATTGAACTTGGGAAAGTCTAATTTAGGCATATTAAAGGTAGGATCATGATCATAGTGAGGGTGAGAGTCATATGTTGCCCTTCCTTTACCTCTATTAGAATGTGATTGTTCAGTACGGTTTTTGACTTGCCTAGACCACCTTGCAATTTAGACTCAACATCTACAAGTTATTATTCTAGGTAGAGTCTAAAGGTATCATAATCATTTCTAAAATTTTGAAGCTCTGTCATCATGGCTTGATTTGCTATGTGCGTGTTATCAATGATGTTTTTGAGGTTTTCCAACAATGAGGTGGTTTTTTCTATCTCTTTTTTATTTCCACAAGTGCCACCAACCATTTTGGATAGTTTTGAACCTCTTTTACTAAATTACTAAAAATAAAACTGTGGTTTTAGGAGTTACTACTTTTAGTAAGGATTCCAAAAAAGTTCTTTGGTGTTATATATCAAAATGGTCACAATAGGCTATATCCCAAAACACTTGGGCACCCTAGAATTTTTTTAATCCTTTTATTTTGATGATTCTACTAGTGTGGTTGGTTTTATTCTGAGATACAATTCAAAAGTTGGGTATTAGATCAACTATCTATGACCTGTGTGTTTTGTTGACTAATCATCATGTCTTTGTCCTTGTCACCTGTATTACAGATACTAACACTATGCACATGACTGACCCTGAGATCCTTTGTACTATGTAGTTAGTAATACTGATGGTCTTGTTTCTGACCCTAGCCAACTATAATTTTTGACTATTACAGATGATTGTTACTATCGTTATTGACCTGATTGGTATTGTCACTTACCCGACTATTACTTTCACTGACTCGACTATTACTATCACTAACTCAACTGTTACTTCCACCAATACAGATGGTACTAAAATATTTTAGACTGTGATAGACACTTGTAACTCTTATATTTATTTTTTGGTGCATGCAATTTTGTTCATTTGTGATAAGAAAGTCCTCCATATGCTCACTTTTTGGGGTTCGTGAATGTAGGTTCAACATAATGGGGTGATGGAATTTTTAATAGAACTAAGGTACACTAGGTAGAGGAGTATGTAACACCCATAGGCCCTTTGTTATACTGCAGTGATGAAAAATAGTGCTCGGACCAATATTTTAGGCCACTATCCAAGGAGGATTCCACATATACCCTTGAGCACAATATCTATCTCTCTGATAGTACGGAAGGGTAATCATCTGATATGTTGTGTTCCATGGACTATGGATGATACAAGGCTGAAAATATTCCTACTGAAGAATTTTTTTTTAAGCCTAAAATGGTCTCCCAATACACCCAAAGATGCGTGGGAGCTCAATTTCATGCGTGAGTGTTGTCTGAGGCCTGGGTATTGGAGCTTGATTACTCCTCACTTCATTAGATGCTTTATGGGCTATCTAGCTTAGCCAATAATTATAGCTCCTTCATGATATTTTAAAACTCCTAGCATAGGGTTTCTAGCCTACTCAACTACTAAAAAATAGACTGTATTTTTTTGGCTTTTTCTAGTTTTTTGTTGATTTATTTGGTTTTTTTTAATAAGTAAAAAAATTGTATTAATGCGGGTTTTGAAAGGAATACCAAAACCTTGTTACAAAAATAGCATTAAGGAATGTTTTTAAGAGGAAGAATAAAAGCAAAGAGGCATCCTACCTGCAAGACAAATCACACAAAAATAATAGACAACATGATGCAGACAAACAGGCTCCAAAAAATTAGCTCAAAAATCTCTCACAACTACATCCTCAGAAGCATCCCAACAAAACACCTACATGACATCCTTGCTCTCATCATTAGCTTCTTCTTTCACCTCTTCCTTCGTCTCTTCCTTCACCGCTTCCTTGGTTTTTAAATAAAGGAAACAAAATAAAAAAATACAAGAAAATTATACCTAACAAGCAAAAATGGCTGAGAAAGAATTGTTGCAGTCGTAGCAGAATTTAGACCTAGAAAGTGCTCTAATACCACTTGTTAGGAACCTACTATTAAAATAAAGCTCACTCACAAAATACTAATAAATAATGAAAAAATACATCAAATAACAGAATAACACTATGCAAAAAGTAATTGCAGTATTGAAACAATATCACAAATAACTCAAAATCATAGACCTCTTGAGGGGGCAACCTCCTTCAATATTTCATTAATTTGCAAAAAAAATACATTTGTACATGGCTTCATGTATTTTAAAGCGAAACTACATGCAACCCTATCCTAAGGCTCAAGATTTGGCTTACATGCAAAATGCCACTCGAGCTAGAATCTTCTACCAAACAACGGTAAAAATCTTGATAACGGTTACTTGAAATTGATGCACTTGGCCAGGTGCCTTACTTGCCATATATAGCACAAAATAACATTATAGATGGAATCCTCCACGTTGAAAGTGGGTCATTACATAAGCAAATGAGAATTATAAAAAAATGTTAGGATGAGATCCTAACAAGTAAAAACTTATTTATTCAAGACTTTAACCTGTGAAATATACTGTAGTAAAGCTCTCATTATGGAAATATTATTGTAAAGTAGTTTCTAGCATGAATATTCTCCTAGTTTGGATGATGATGTAATGCTCTACTCTTTTATACTTGTGGTAGTACTTTTACCCTACATGGAATATGTAATGGTTGGGGTTATGAATGAAAAATGTATCTTTTACTTTGTTATTGATAAAAGATCTATGATGTTATGGTTTGTTAATTATCATGTTTTGACAATGAAATAGAGATTACATCTTATTTATGTAACTTATTATTTGATGAAGTTGTAGATGTTCTTTTAATGTTTAATTAAGTAGATATACTTAATTATATCCCTATTTAAGGAAGAGAGATGTGATCAAGAGAAAATGTTAAAATCCAATCCCAAGGGAGTTGTGGGAAGGTAGCACCTAGGATGATTGCATAAGTTACACTATGAGTGTGGAACTCTAGTGGGATCTACAAATGGTAGTCTTTGTGGAATTTCTAAGGTGGTACTTAGATCTTATCTCCTACCACAAAGGATAGGAGAGTCTTCTGTAAGTAGTTTTTGTGGTAGGCATTAGGATTCCTATATAAACTATCACACGAAGTGATAGATGCTTTGGTTGGCTCATTGCATAGATAAAACAAACAACTAAAACTTTACCTACATAGATGAAATTATGTATGGTAAAGGAAACATAGAAACCTTATGCCACTATGCTTAGTACACCTACATAGACGGACTTATGTACCCAAGAAGATATTCATCTAAAATTTGAAATTTTCATTTTCCACCCAAAAAGATATTCAAATTTGAATTTCGGTGGCACAACTTCCGGGACCATAACTTTTGACTCGAGGGTTCAATTGGCTTCCATAAGATATCATTGGAAATCTTACAAAGAGATCTACAATACCTCAATCACCTAAAGGTCATTGAGGTGATTTTTCATCCTTCTTCGGGACTTCTAAGGTCTTCAAATTTTATTTTTAAACCTTCTTGGAGAGATTTCTCGAGATGAAAACTTTAATATCTCTCAAACCATTCAGGCTATTGGGGTGATTCTTTCACCACCGGATATATTTTTCAATCTCTCTCCTTGGGGTAAATTTTCAAATCCATATGTGTCCATTTAGGCCAACTTACTAAAAATAGTCGATGACTATTTTTCACCTTTTTGGACTTTTGACTGACTTATACCTCCCAAGTGTCATCATGGACCTAAAAACCACTAAAGAAACTTACAACCAAAAGAGAAAATGCAATTTCTTTCTTTTTGGTGATGCAAGATTGCCCTTACACCATTGGATGCTCCTGCATCAGACACCCAGGGTAAATTGAGAAGTGACCTTCACTTCTCTAGTGTTGGAGGAAAACCGAGATGGTCAACCTCTGCCTTAGAAAGCCATGAGGAATCTTCAACTGGCCTTCCTTTCCACTTAACCAGGTATTCTTCATACTGCTTATTTCTTGTACTTCTTCCCAGATGACTATCCAAGATTTCTTCTATCTCTTCTTTCTCTGGAGTAGATGTTGGAATGTTCCATCATTCTTCTACTGGTCCATCCTCATTGTCCCCTTCATGATACTCTATCAAGTCAAAAATGTTAAACATAGGTGATATGTTAATTTCACTTGGCAATTCCACCTCATATGCATTTCCTGAATCATGTTTCTTTATGATCCTGCATGGTCCAAACTTCTTCATTTTCAACTTGTTATATGTCTTAACAGGAAATCTTTCTTTTCTTAGGTGAACCATAACTTCATCTCCAACCTAGAATTCCTTAAACCTCCACTTTTGGTCTGCCTTTGCCTTGTACTGAGTATTCATCTTATTAATATGCTTCCTTACCTCTTCATGCAAGTTCTTCAAGTGCTCTACAAAGTCCTCAGCTTTGGCACTACTCTTTTCTCCTTTGTCCATCTACCTCAACTCAGAAGCATTCCTTGGGCTGCTCCCATATACAATCTAGAATGGGGATTTACCAGTACTCCTATTGATAGAATTGTTGTAAGCAAATTCTGCCTATGGTAAAATCAAATCCCATCCCTTGGGCTTATCTCCTACTAAGCATCTCAACAAGTTGCCCAAACTCCTATTCACCACCTCTATTTGTCCATCAGTCTGTGGATGGTGTGTAGAACTGAACTTCAAATCTATCTTCAACTTCTTCCATAAGGTCCTCTAAAAATAACCAAAAAATTTGGTATCTCTATCTAAAACTATACTCTTTGGTAGACCATGTAGTCATACCACCTCTCTGAAAAACAACTCTGCAATGTGTACTGCATCACTAGTTTTATGGCAAGGAATGAAATGTGCCATCTTAGAAAACCTGTCAACCACCACAAATATTGAGTCATGTCCTCTCTGTGTCCTTGGTAAGCCAAGAACAAAATCCATGCTAATATCTTCCCATGGTTTCTCTGGTACAGGTAATGGCTGATATAGCCCGGTGTTCTATCTTACACCTTTGGCCATCTGGCATACTCTACAAATCTGTACAAACTTCTTCACATCCTACTGTAACTATGGCCAATAATAGTTCTCACTAACAAGAGCAATGGTCTTATCCCGACCAAAGTGTCCAACCAATCCTCCACTATGCTTCTCCTTGATCAGGTTCTCTCTCATGGAACTCCTTGGAATGCACAACTAGTTTCTTCTAAACAACATCCCATATTGGATTAAGAAATCCAACCATTTTATTCTATCCAAAGTAATAGGTTCCAAGAAGGCTCTCCAAGCTTCTACAAAATCTGGATCTTCAGGGTACAAACTCTTGAGTTCGTCAAACCCAACAACCTCCACCTTCATCTCTATCAACAAATTTTACCTTCTACTTAAGGCATCTACAACTCTGTTTGACTTTCCACTCCTGTGCTTCAACACAAAAGTATAACTCTGCAAAAACTCAACCCATTTTAAGTGCCTTTGATTTAACTTTCCTTGGCTATTAATATACTGCAAGGCTTGATGATCAATATATAAAACAAACTCTTTTGGAAACAAATAGTGTCTCCATTTCTTCAAAGCTTGAACTATGGCATAAAACTCCTGATCATAGATAGAATACTTTTTCTTGGCATCATTAAGCTTCTCACTAAAATAGGCAATGGGCTTACCTTCTTGACTCAAAATAGCTCCTATGGCGCTACCACTAGCATCACAATCTACCTGAAATACCTTATTGAAATCTGGAAGTGCCAAAATAGGTTGCTCTATGACTTTCTTCTTCAACATATCAAAACTCTTGGCTGCTCCTGTAGTCCAATTAAACTCCTTTCTATCCCCTCTCATTGTCTCCGTTAGGGGTGTACAAATACTACTAAAATTCTTAATAAAATTTCTGTAAAAACTTGCTAGACCATGGAATGATCTTACCTCTGTAATACTCCTCGGTGTAGGCCATTCAATGATAGCCTTCACTTTTTTTGGGTCCATTTTAAGACCTTCAACTGAGATAACAAATCCCAAATACACCAACTCTTTCTTCACAAAACTGCATTTCTTCAGATTAATCAGCAATTTCTCCTCCCTTAGCTTCTCAAAAACTCTTCGAATATGCATCAGGTGCTCCTCCAATGTCTTACTAAAAATCAAAATGTCATCCAAATAAACAATAACAAATTTTCCCAAAAATTCTTTCAATACCTCATTCATGAGTCGCATAAATGTGCTTGGTGCATTGGTTAGCCCAAATGGCATGACTAACCACTCGTACAAGCCCTCTTTAGTCTTGAAGGTTGTCTTCCACTCATCTCCTTCTCTGATACGGATCTGATGATACCCACTCTTCAGGTCAATCTTCATGAAGTACTTGGCTCCACTCAAACAATCCATAAGGTCATCCATCCTTGGCAATGGAAATCTGTATTTGATTGTAATCTTGTTAATGGCTCGAGAGTCTGTACACATTCTCCATTCTCCATATTTATTTGGTGCTAGTACTGTAGGTACTGCACATGGACTCAGACTCTCTCGAATCAATCCTTTCTTCAATAGCTCTTGAACTTGTCTATTCAGCTCCTCATTCTCTACAGGAGTCATTCTATGGGTTGCCTTATTTGGTAAACTAGCTCCTGGTATCAAATCCATCTGGTGACTAATCTTCCTCACTAGTGGTAACCCTTCAGGTACATTATCTGATACAATATCTTCAAATTCTCCCAATAGATCTGAGACTTCTATCGGTATATCTTCACATTCCTCTTTATTAACTCTAGGAATCAATGCATAGCACATATGCTCATGCTTCATACCATCCAAAAACTTCCTACCATCAACTAAACAAATTCTTGCACTACTACATACCTTTTCGTCCACCTCCTTCAGGGGCTTCAACTTGTGGTGAACTCCATCCTTTGTCAAGGAATAAGTGTTGGCATGTCCATCATGTACTGCATGCCGATCAAATTGCCATGGCCTTCCCAATAGCACATGACAAGCATCCATAGGCAGGATGTCACACAGTACCTCATCATGGTAATTCCCAATTTTGAACTTCACTAAACATTGCTCATTGACCAAAGCTCTATGGTCCTTCTATAGCCATGCAATCCGATATGGATGTGGATGTCTCCTTCTCTCCAACTATAATTTATTAACCATCCCCTCTGAAACTAGATTATCAGTGCTACCATTATCAATGATAACATTACAAACATTACCTTCACATTTGCACCTTGTGCAAAATAAAATCTTCCTCTGAACTAGATCTTTCTCCTCATTTAGCAAGGCTCTCCTTGTGACAAGAACTTCTCCTCCTTCTGCCTCTTCAGAATGGTCAGATTCAACATCTTCATCTTCATCTACATAGGCAGCTCGTGCATTACCTTCAGGTCTCTTATTCATCCTTCCTTGATGTTGTGGACACTCGTATGCTCGATGTCCTTCTTCTCCACATTGGAAATAGGTTCCATGAAATCCTCCTCTTCCAGGTCCTCATCCAAACCTTCCTCTTCCTCTTTGGTCACCATTATTTTGCTCACGGGGGTGGTAGGCATTATCCCCTTTCTGGTTTTGATTGTTGCTAACTTCTTCATTCTTCTTTTGGTCTTCATTTCATCCTCCATATGGTCTTCCACCAGTCCTTCCACCATGACCTCTTTCTCTCTACTTGCTTTCAAACCTTCTATTCAGCTTCTCTTCTACCTTCAGGGCAAACTGATAAGCATCTTCTATGGTAGTCATTCTGACCAAACTTAGCTCATCTTGAAGGCTTGGTTTCAATCCATTTATATAATGGGCTACCTTCTCCTTGTTAGCCTCAGAATGGCCTGTTTTGATCATGACCTTGTAGAACTCCTCTGTATACTCTTTGACAGATTTACCTGCCTACCTCAAACCTTGCATTTTCTTCAGCAGATCTAACTCGTAATCAACTGGAATGAACTATCTCTTCAAATTTTCCACCATCCGATCCCATCTTGTTATTCTTTCTTTTCCTCTTCTATTTCTATCTAGTTGTACTTCCCTCCACCAGATATTAGCATGCCCCTTCAGCTTGGTCTTCACAAATTTGACCCTCTCAGGATCTTCCACTTCCTCATACTCAAAGTACTCCTCCATATCATTGATCCAATCGATCAACTCTTCTAGGTTAAGATTCCCAAAATATGTAGAAACATCAATCTTCGACATTTTTCCAATCTTGGATATGGCCTTAAATAATCTAGCTTGCATAGGATCTACGACCTCCTGTTCTTCTTCGACCTGAGATTCTTCTTCTTTAACATCATCTTCACTTTCCTCTTCTCTTCTTGGCTCAAACCCTCTACGCAGCTCCTCTTGCAGTGCTTGAACTTGTCTCTGTAGGGCTCTAAAACCCTCTCCTATAACCACAATATTTCTTCATGGAGGCATTCTGATCACTTTTCTCACAACCTCAACCCTAGGTCCTAGTGCAAACTACCTCACATTCAATGATCTATTTACACACTCAGGAACTCCCGCTCTGATACCACTTGATGAAGGGCTACTCCACCCAACACACACAATACTCAAATCACAAAAAAATTAGAAGAAACACAACATCTGATATTATTTCAATGAAATGGAATTTTAGAAGAAAAATTACAAAGCTATGAATTGCAGAATCAGAGTTACAATGCTACGACCACAAGGCCGATTTTATCACAAAGCAAAATCGACTCGAAATCTGCAAGCTGGAGCTACGATCCATCTTCCCGTGCTGCCTTTTGGTGATCCCTCTTCCCCCTCCCAAAAAAAAAAAATCGGGATCATAAATTTTGACTCAGGGGTCTATTTGGATTCTGTAAGATATCGTTGGAAAGCTTACGAAGAGATATACAATGCCTCAATTACCTAAAGGTCATTGAGGTGATTTTTCATCCTTCTTCGGGGCTTCTAAGGTCTTCAAATTTTATTTTTAAACCTTCTTGGAGATATTTCTCGACATGAAAACTTTAATATCTCTCAAACCATTTAGGCTATTGGGGTGATTCTTTCACCATCGGATATATTTTTCAATCCCGCTCCTTGGGGTAAATTTTCAAACCCATATGTGTCCATTTAGGCCAACTTACTAAAAATAGCCGATGACTATTTTTTACCTTTTTGGACTTCTAACTGACTTATACCTCCCAAGTGTCATCATGGACCTAAAAACCACTAAAGAAACTTACAACCAAAAGAGAAAATGCAATTTCTTTCTTTTTGGTGATGCAAGATTGCCCTTACACCACTGGATGCTCCTGCATCAAATGAACAACTTAATCATAAGGCATTATGTCAATAGACACATTCATAGAATGACTTATGCAATGTGGGGAGATGTAGATCCTTGTTT
Organism: Wollemia nobilis; assembly: GCA_028583015.1. Classification (NCBI taxonomy): domain Eukaryota; kingdom Viridiplantae; phylum Streptophyta; class Pinopsida; order Araucariales; family Araucariaceae; genus Wollemia; species Wollemia nobilis. The sequence continues at coordinate 2,877,391 of JAQPPZ010001045.1, forward strand.
TAAAAAAATCTCTCTCAAGTTGGTTAGATTTTAATATTTTTTTTTTCAATCATTCACAATTTAGTACTTTTTTCATTTTATATCCTCTTTATAAGGTGACTTAAAGTAATGTAGTAATTTTTTATTTAGTATTTTGGCCTAAACCCTACTTGCGCTATTGCCTTCTTTCCTTGATATTCTATCCACTAACTGATTTTACTTTCTACTATGATGCCAAACAATTTTAAAAAAAATAGGATTAATCATGATGGTATGGTAATTTAAGGGATTTTTTATGGTATTTATTTTTATGCAATGGTATCATTAGGTTGGTTATGCATTCAAGTAGAAAACTTGCTTTACAAATGATTTAGATGTTAATAAATCTAAACTTCAATAACATTCAATTTTTTAATGACAATCATTGATATAGCAAATTTCAAACATGAAAGAGATGGGCAAATTTTAATATTAATAGTTTTAATTTATACCATTCTTTCACTAAATAATGTTATTTACCAAAATTTAGCATTAGTATGTCATTCCTTCATATTATTATTATTATTTAATATTTGGTTAGAATGAGAAACCCTTATGACCAACATTCAAGATTGGGCATCCCTATCCCATCATGACCTCTCATAAGGGGAGAGATGAGCTTATCAATAAGCTTATCAATAGAGTATTTAACACACAACCACACAGGCTACAATTTGAACTCTAGTTTCTCCCTCAATACTTGTATTTTAATTTGGTTAGTGTGAGAAACCCCAACAATCAACACTCAGGGTTGGGCATTCCCATCCCACCATGACCTCTCCTAAGGGGAGAGTTGAGTTTATCAACACAAAATTTAACACACAACTAATACGCACACGCAAAGAGGGAAGAGACCAGCAAAACTACATCTCCTATTGGTACAATGCATTGACGACGCATATGATTCACCACCATTAGTAGATTAGTTCGATTATCAATACTTGACAAGGCACCTGCACTACCTATTGGTACAATGCATCGACGACGCATATAATCCACCACCATTAGTAGATTAGCTCGATTATCAATACTTGACAAGGCGCACTTGCACTACCGACACTATTTAACTTTGGTAAACATGACACATTTGAAGTTTCAACCTCCCGAAAAAGAACTAAAACCTGAAATAGTTTCTCACTAACACATGACACATTTGAAGTTTCAAACTCCCAAAAAAGAACTAAAACCTAAAATAGTTTCTCACTAACACATTATTTTGACTTAATATCTGTAGGAATAACTAAGTAAATATTACTGAGCAACCAAGTCTTAAATAATACATCTGATGCCTAGATTAGTCCGTAACAACCGGAGCTAACCAAACAACATTAACCTAATAATGAAAGACGTTCTAACTATAATGATACGCCTAACAAATAATGTAATAATAGTTAACCATAAGACTATGCGCTAACATCCCCCCTTATTACATTATTTGGGTAATGTAATAACTACTAGCTACACTATCATCCCCTGTAAAATTTTCCTTTATAAAGCATTTTAAAACATTTTATATTCTAAAGTTAAAAAATAATAATTATTCCTTATAGCAAAAAATTATCTTTTTTAAAAAAATAATAATAATTTTAAACTATATAAAAGAAATAATTTAAAAATTTTAATTTTAACTTTAGAAAAAAATATTAAAAAATAACTTTAAAAAAATTGTTTTACCTTTGTTTGGGGGTCGACGGGTTTTGACCCGCGACCTCAAGGTTTCCAGAGCCCTACCGCTCAGTCCACAACCAGGTGGACTAGCAGGCTAATCCAAAAGGATCAGGGACCCCCTCCTATTTGAGGAGGGTCCCGAAAGCCCGTCCTCCTTGCGGTCGCCTAGATGCGGCTTCCTCCGTGGCTAGCGGTGGCAGCGGGCCGTGACTTTCGCTGCTGCAAGCAGTGGCAGGTGGCCGCAACTACAGATGGCAACACTGCCACGATAGTGCAGCTCCTTCTACGTCACTGGTGGCTCTGCTCTGGGTGAGGCTGCCTTTAGCGGTGGTAATTTGTGTATTCTCCACCGGGTTTCCCACCACTGCAACTCTGTGTGCTCCTGATGGTGGTGCAAATTTTGGCTTCAAGTTTTCTGCTGTAGCCACCGTCGTCAAGTAAATTACCCACGACTATAATGAACCTCCACTGGTTGCAAATTGATGGACTGCAACATGCGTCACAGTTGCCACTATGGAGCGAAAATGCACCAAAGGTTTTCAGTAGTGCTCGAGCGTCATGGCATCTACGATTGAACGCGGTTTCAATGGCACGAAGGTGACATTATCCCACATGCATGGGTACGGGATGCATGTTATGGTTTAAAACCAAAAACACACAATAGTTTTAATAACCACCAGTTGGTTGTTAAGCCTTCTTGTTTTTTTTGCCATCGCCATCATCAAAAACACCTTATGGCTGTCACGTCACCTCCGAGTCTCAGTCCATCTCTTGCACACGCAACTCATGTGTCAGTCAGCAGGACGATAGTGTTGCCATGTTGGTCGGCCGCCAGTGTCTGGCCATGCTCGTCGTCCGTCCTGTGATCCTGTGGTCTCCATGTCCGTGTAACAGTCTAGGTGGTTGTCGCGTCTGAGTTGTCCGTGTGAGTCCTAGATGCTTAGGAGTCCATCAATTGCCATGTCTACAAGTTGGATCCGTTGTGACACGTCGTAGTTGTCCTACACACAAAACCAGATATCGACAAAGCCATATCTTGCCTGTGCTTCCACCTAGGGCTTAGATGTTCATACAGGTCTTCCTAGTCGGCCTAAGTTGTTTGCCAATCACCTCCATGTTAGAACATCCACGTCCTCTAGGGATCTGATTCCTGGTCCAATCACAGTCAAATCTTCGTTGTGGTCTAGGACTGTGTTAGTCCCACTAGATCTCAGTCTGACTCTCGTCGTAGGTATTCGGATTACCCCATAGGTTTGATCCAGGTGTCCAACGCTACAGGTACCCTTGATGCAGTCTTTGTGGCCCTCTAGTTCAGATCGTCAGTCCGAATGGTCCTCCGTCGTCTGATTCACCTTAATAGTCTAGGATCTGCTGCCATCCGCACCAGGTTCCTACTCCTTCAGATCCAGCTCTGAAGATCACCAGTCAATTATTGGAGTGGGCGCGGAGAGCGATTAACCCGCTCTGATACCATGTAGAAATAACTAAGTAAATATTATTGAGCAACCAAGTCTTAAATAATACATCTGATGCCTAGATTAGTTCGTAACAACCGAAGCTAACCAAACAACATTAACCTAATAATAAAAGACGTTCTAACTATAATGATACCTAACAAATAATGTAATAATAGTTAACCATAAGACTATGCGCTAAACATCTTTTTTATATTAGTAAAAAAGAAGTTTTGAAAAATACCTCAAATATTTTATAATAAAAAAAAAAAAACTACTATAACTGAAACAAAAAGATCCACTCAACTAAACCAAAATTGCTTAACAAAGATCAAAATATGACGAGAAGACTCCTCCTCCTCATTGGAACTGAGGAAACACTTAGCAGAAATCAAAATATGACGAGAAGACTCCTTCTCCTCATCCTTATTGGAACTGATCCTCATTGGAACTGAAAAAACACATTTTACTTAAGTGCTACAATATCTATTAAGTATCCCATGGCTCTCATGGAAACTATGTCGCTCAAAATCCAAAACATCTTCTCTACTTGATCTCTTCAGTTGATTCCAATTGCTTCCCATATTTTCTTCTTCCATTAATGACATTCTTATACTCACCACCTAGGATACCTCATTATTAGGGTTCTTAGATTCTTCGTATAGGTTAAGAAGAAAACCATGTAAAAAATATTGGTACGAAAATAAATCAATATACCGTGGGACGTTCTTGACAAGATATTAAAGAGCCATTTGAAAAAAAATTACCATTCCTAATGGGTCAAGAAAGTGATTTAAATTAAGAACATCTATAATCTAATTCTTTTGTAATATCGCGATTTGGAATGTTACATCTATAATATAGCATTTTGGAATGTTTGGGGTATCCTCGCTAGCATATGTAATTGTTCCGATAACTAGCCAAATGTATCAATAAAATGATTCGAGCGGAGCTCAAATATCTATGGAATTGTTATTATCCCAATGAATCAAGAAAGCGATTCGAACGGAGGGTAAATATCTATGGAATTATCATTTTTTCAATAAGGGTAAATATCTATGGAATTATCATTTTTTCAATAACTATTTTATTTTAATAATTATTTTAAGATATAAATAAATAGTTTTTAATTTATACAACTACTCTCGTATATGTATTTATTTTAAGAAAAAAAAACCATACAAACCATCGAGATGTATATATTTATATATCTAAAATATAGTTTAAGCCAAAAATCTTAATTTCTCCTTCCATGGCGCAATACTCTGTACATCTAATCCAAAGCTCTGCTCTTTATATATTTAAAAAAAAAAAATTATTTGGTTTCCCTCGTAGAAGAGGAATCATTGTTATTTTGCAACATATTAATTTACAACACGTATTTCACAGGACATATGTGAAAAACAACTCGTGAGATTTGAAGATCTCGATATATACGTCTTGAGATTCCAACTCAACGCGGACGTGGAAATATACATTGCGCCATACGACCCAGCTTTCCTCTGCGTTTGCTCCCTTTCCCGTATCCACTCTCCCCCTTATTCTTCTTCATCTCCTCTTTGCTCTTATTCTTGCTTTCGTACCTCTCATCTTTGCCCTTATTCTTGCTTTCGTACCTTACCGCTTGGTGGCTTTCTTCTTTCTTCGCTGTCACCTTCTTCAAATTCTCTCCATTCCTTCCCCCAGACAAGGCCTCCACATCCGAACGATCATTCTACAAAAAAAAAATTAAGATAATTTTTTTAAAAATCACTCATGTAGCATAAACAAATTCAATCATGTCTATATACTATTGGTTACGGGAATTGCAAGGAACACGTATATAAGGAAGAAGAGTATTAAGACAAGGCCTCCACATCCGAACGATCATTCTACAAAAAAAAAATTAAGATAATTTTTTTAAAAATCACTCATGTAGCATAAACAATTCAATCATGTCTATATACTATTAATTTTTTTAAAAATCACTCATGTAGCATAAACAATTCAATCATGTCTATATACTATTGGTTACGGGAATTGCAAGGAACACGTATATAAGGAAGAAGAGTATTAATGGTGGTATTCACGGGTACGTTGCACATGATATTTAGGTATTAATTTAGGTTGCACATGATATTTAGGTATTAATTTAGGTATTAATTTGGAACGAAATTTTAATCATGAAATAAGTATTACCAAATACCTATTTTATTTGGTATTTAGGTATTTGGTATAAATAGGTATTTGATATTAACTTGCAAAAAAATTTTAAATTTCAATCATGAAATATTCCATTAGATTTGCATATTTATTCCACTAGATTTGCATCATCACATTCACATTACCCGATTTAATAAACAAGAAAACCAACCCACACATGTCCAAACTCGATGTTAATAAAGATAGGGATGAGGAATCCAACAACATGGAACAACAACATGGAACACACTCGATGTTAGTAGGGATGAAAAATCCAACAAGAAAACCTCGATGTTAGTAGGGATGAAAAATCCAACAAGAAAACCGCCCACGGAACACACTTGATTAATAGGGATGAGAAATCCCACAAGAAAATCGCTTGGGATGAAATCCCACAAGAAAACCGCCGCATGGAACACACGTACCTTAGGAACATCTAGCAAATGGAATACACGCTCATGAAGGCCTTTCTGGACGCATTCACGCGGCGGGGGAAGGACCGCCTCAGCCTGCTTCTTCTCTTCCACGAAAATATCACACCCCTTTCCGCCGTTCAGATGCAGACGCACTCGCGAGTCTGCTCCTCCATTGATGTTAATCAAGCTTTTTGGATCCAACTCCGACCTTAACTGCACAAGTTCAATACCAACTAAAAAATTAGTGCGAAATAAAAATTTCAATTTCATTCTTAAAACAATTAATGAAAAATCTTGGATCTCAAGGGACTGAAAGCTTATCCCATAATAAAAGGATAATAAAATGTTTATAATGATCTTTCCACGGACAATAAAATGTTAATAATGATCTTTCCACGGACAGCGCAAAATAATGTACCCTTGTCCCAGGATAATAAAAAGTTTATAGCTTATCCCATAATAAAAGGATAATAAAAAGTTTATAATGATCAATACTGTACCCTTGTCCCAGGATAATAAAAAGTTTATAGCTTATCCCATAATAAAAGGATAATAAAAAGTTTATAATGATCTTTCGCAAAATATTGTACCCTTATCCCAGGATAATAAAAAGTTGATAATAAAAAGTTTATAATGATCTTTCGATCTTTCGACGGACAGCGCAAAATTGTTATTCACAGAGATAATATACCTCTCTGACTCTCTCTTCAAGGATTGCAATTCGCTCCACAATGGTTCCTTTGGCTTCGGTTTCCTCCAGCACCCAGCTGATGGGTTTACACCGTCTTTGTAAAGCTTTATCTTCCAAACCAGAGGATAAATGCCCGTAATTGCCCTTGGAAGCAGTAGGATGGGAAAATGTCTTGTCCTCTAAATAATCAAGCTGCACCACCGCCACCAAAACTAAAATTAGATGCAATTCATTACAAAATTCATGTTAAATTGTAGCAAAACCAAGGCAGGCACAGAGATATCATTCAAGTAAATAGATGACATACAACGATGTCGAGCCTATCAATTCTTGTGAGAAGAGGAATGTCCGAACATCCTGGAGACACGGGCTCAGTACTGGAGCCGTCCATCTTAGATTCCTCTGCAGTTAGATTCCCATTCTTATCCACTTGCACCGTGACATTTTTAACAACCATCTCACAAGACCTCCCTGAATCTGAATCCCACTTCGGTTCATGTTCTTCTCCGGGCTTCATGCCTTGGGAATCCTCCAGCTTTGGAGCGCTGTAATTATGTGAGCCTCCATTACAGCCAATGTCCGGAATGTCTCTTTCAAAGTGGGTTTTAATCGTAGAATCCGCTGCTTCCACAGACATGGCTATCTGGATACCCTTTAACCCCCTTCTTCTTCTTCTTCTTCTTCTTCTGCTGGACTGAAAGAACCAAATTCAAACTATGGTTCAGCATGAGTTTGCTACTTACTCCATAGATTTATTTCATGACTGTTTATATCAATTCCACCCATTGACAAACCATGAAAACTTAACAGAGATCCAAAAGCAAAAGCTATCCAATTTACTACGTCGGGTAACAATTATAACTCACCTGGAAGTAGTACTACTACTGATGATTCGCTTTGAGGGATATTCTGAAGAACTGCAAGAGGCCAACACATAACATGAATAGAAGAAGTGATGAGTTGCGTCTTATGTGCTACAACGAGCCCAGTTCTTCGTGGTGACGACCAAAGAGATAACAACAATCCATTCGGTGGCTTGTGAGGGCTAAATAACGCGGACACGTCACAAGATTTCGTGTCGACGACTCCTTGCTTGACGTCTAAATTTAGCCTATCTATGCAACAGCAAGACACATGAATCACTAGTTGCGACTTTCACCTTCAATATGCATTACACATATGGCAAACAAAATCTTGGCATATGAATCCCCTACCCTCATCCCTTCAAGCTAAGCAAATCCATATGAATCCCCTACCCTAATCCCTTCAAGCTAAACAAATCAATATGAATCCCTTATCTCTAGCCTTTAAGGATCTAATTAATTTTTAAATATTAACTGTCTAAATGACCAAATAAAACCAGAGAAGAAGTCACAATATGTGAAAAAAAAAGGGGAGCATGAGCATCTTCCGATGTTATAAGAGACTTGCAGTGATAGATGATGTATGTGTTCTGCAGATAATGAATTAGGGCAGTTTTGAGATTGGGGTCAGGCTTAGGCTTATAAATTAAGGCATAACGATATCAATGGTCATAACGATGTCATTGGTCAACTCTCCTCGAGGATGTGCATTTATTCTCATAAAGGGTACTTACTCTTTGAACGATGAGGTGTTATTGTCTAGTGTAAGGCATACGGGTATTAATGACTTCCCTGACAGACCTTGTGATCTCAACAACCTAGCCTTTTATTAGACTCCATGCGCCTGCCATCACCAATAATGGAACCTTTGTTTTTTCCACGCTGTGATTAGCCTGGCTACATGAAAGAAAAAGAGTAGCTCCATAATTTTTTTAATTTTTTTTATTTTTTAAACGTTAAACATACATAGATTTTAAAAAACATAAAAGAAAAAGAGTGGCTCCATAATTTTATTTTATTTTTTTATTTTTTTAAAACTAAAGATTACAATGATAATATTACAATGATAGGGATTAACTATAATGGAGTAGAAAATTTTGATATATAAATATATCAATTTTTTTTTGTCTTCGGGTTGAATATGGTTTTCATCATCGATCATGCGAGTAGTGTATTTACTCATAGATTACAAGTCATTAAAATTTATATCTTAAAGCGTTTTTTATACTATTAATTGTATTGGAACAATCCTTATGCAATATTATTATAATAATTTTATAATGATTTTTTTATGAACACACTTATCTACATTACAATTGAACTTTGGACTATAATGATTTGTGAATTGTGGATATATTATTTGGAAAAATTTAAATTTGGATTTTTACTTAAAAACATTTAATAATTTATATTTTAATATACTATTTAATTTTATCAAATAAAAATAAATTATTATAATAAAAAAAACTAGCATTAATTTTTTTCCTCCAAAACTTTTATTTTAGAGTTTGGAAAACATTATAAATGAGATGAGTATTTTACACCCTCATATAAGTTTTACTAAAATAAATTTATTTTTAGTTTTTTTTTTGTTTGGTTATTGTGAGAAACCCCTATTACCACGTACAAACTCATTTATAGTTATTTTAGAGTTTCTTGAGAATGACTTAAATTTTTATGAAAAGCCCATTAGACCTGTTACAAAAATAATAGACTATTGCAAGCCTTTAATTATCTTATGAAGTGTCATTTTGGTACTTCAACCTTATAGCCATTGATTATATTATAGATATGATCTTAATTATCAAAAGACATTAAAAAGAACACAAAATATGTCTTAAGCCATGACTTCTATCAAAAGAAAAAAAATTATCAAAAGGGTGCAAACTATGGTGGAATCACAATCCCACACGTTACTTCTTCCTTTAACCAAGTACCAACTAGAATATCTAAGGCAATGTTTGATAGACCATTTACTTCTTGATTTAGTTCCCTATAGATATGTCCATAATATATCTCCGCAAATGATGCTTCTAGCAATTTCACTTGCTTATAATAAGGCATAAGCATCTAATTTTGCATTCCTACTAAACCTGAATCCCAATCCACCACCAATTTCAAGTCACCAAAAACTTGAATTTTTGTTATTCCCTGTTCCATTGTCATTCTTAACAAAAATATCAAATCCTTCCACTCTACCATATTATTGGTACCTTCACCAAGACCTACTTTGAAAGTGAATTTGTGATTTTCATCTTGATATAACACTTCTCCTACCCCACATTTATCTAGATTGTCCTGACAAGCTCCATCAAAAAATACCAAGACCTCGTAATATTCATTTTTAAATTGCCAACTTGTCTTACAACCTTTAATTTTGGGGATTTTTTTATGCCTTCATAAGTATATTTGATTTGTGCTTGAACTTGCAAAGGTAGAATTTCCTTGCTATCAAAAAACATAGAATTTCTTGCCAACCTCAGACCCCATGCCACTATTAATGGAATGCACCTATATTCCTTTAAGATTTTGTTTTCTGAACCATTGTTTCATATTATCCAACAAATTTATTGGTGGTCATTGTCCCTTCCCCTTAGTCATGGGTAGAATAAACCTCCACACTTATCTCAAGAAATCACAACAAACTAGTAGGTGATCCACCATTTCTTCTTCTCTTTTAGACAAACTACATTGGCTTGGACTTTGCTAGGACCTCTTTCGTAGAACATCCATGTCAATGCCTTCTTAGCTAAAGCTAATCAAGAAAAAAAATTATTTTCAAGGGTGATTTCACCTTCCAAATATTGCTCCACCACCAAAGGACCTCATTATTAATATCTTCAAACATTGCCTTGTATCCTTACTTAGTTGTAATTATCCACCAGCTATATTATTTGACCATACTAAATATTCTTCTTCTTATCTTAGTCTTATAAAATCCCTTGTTAGACCCCTTGTATACTTGCTCTATTGCTCAACTTCATTTCCTTCCAAAAGTAGTTCTTTTGTTGAAAGTCGCTTCTAATTCCATAAATTTATTTTATCCATAAAGGTTGCATCTGCCAATACCCTGAGCCTCTATCTATTTATATGTTCTATTAAATATTGAGATAGTTGGTAATTTCCTCCATTATCTATCCAAGGGTCTTTTCTAGCCTTACTTTATTCCTTTTTTCTATTTTCTAAACCAAAAATATGCCCACTAATGAACAAGCCTTCACTACTACTTTCCAAATAATAGTTGTATTTGTCATTGGCTTGATAGGAAGTCTAATCCACTCTTCAAAGGACATGGAATCCAAATATTTCTTCTTGATAAACTTTTGCTATAATCCTTTATCAGTTATCAATCTCCAAAGACTCTTGATAGCTAGTGCTTTCCCAAATTTATGTATATTCTTAAGCAATCATCCTCCTATTGATTTATATTTTGCTATCTTACTCCATTTAACCAAAGGTATTGCATCCTTCTTCATTCTTCCTATCCAAAGGAAATGGAAGCATTTCTTCCTTATTTTTTCCCATTATTTTAACATGAATATAAGCCATGGAGTGCCAAAATACTTTAATGGCTTCCAAAATTAATATAACTAGTGTTAAATGACCTCCCAATGATAACCTTTTATTGCACCATGAAGTTATCCTTTTTTCCACTTTATTTTTATTGGTCGAAAATCTGCACCTAACGGGATGGTAGGAGATTTTTAAGGTTTGTGCGTCCTACGAACCTCGACCAACATTGAATGACCACAAAGCTAGAGGATCCACGGTAAATCTTCGAAGAAGGATGGTTCGTCAAGTCCTAGCTACATATGCCTAGAGGGGGCAAAAGGGAGAGGGAAAAAGAATAAAAGGAGGTCGTGGCCAGAACTCACAAGGATGGATTATAGTTGCATCAAGACATGTGCAGGGCAAGCGGATGTCGCTATTGAAAACATAATTATCCACCTAACAAATCATCCAATCTCACCCTCGATCACGCTTCATTGCTCCAGCTACAAGCAAATTCTAGAACTTATGAACAAAAATGAAGGAAATCCATATATCAAAATTAATTGCATATTCATTCAATAAGCATTAGCAAAAATAGACCCACAACATTGAAATACATATTCGAGAGTTAATTTGGATATCAAATAGTTTTGAACTTGTATTAACAAAATGATAAAATACCTTACACATGAATTGTAATAGCTAAAGAGTCACCCTCTGGAAAGATCCTCCTAGTATTTATAATAATTTTACAATAAATTCAAACATAAGCTTTAATGGCATTAGGTAGGAAGATAAGATTGATACAGATAGATGTTCAACTATACCCTACATCTTTGAAGATGCGAATGGAGATGGTTCTTAGAGAAAGGTAGGTGGCTCTACACAAGTTTGATGCCATAATTTTCTCACCTACCTTGCCCCTTTAGACAGGAAATGAGTTACAGTTACCTCGAGATTCATGTTTCAAAATTTCATCTTATCAACTAGAAGGCTCGTATTCCCATGAACCTCGTGCCTTGGTATTCGGGTGCTTCTGATGTAGGGCGAGCTCCTTAAGGTCTATATTTCTTTCTATATTTTGCCCAGTATATTATTTACGATCGAGAAGGGTTTTGGGACAAGTCTTCCCAACTGACATCCCAAAGTTTTTCCCTTCTCATGGATGAGGATTTGATATAGTTTCACCTTCCTCACCTTCCCAAATATCTGCCCTTATTCGAGGCAAATATTTAAGATAGTTCCACCCTCATTGCCTTCCCAAAGCTTCACCCTTATTTCGGGTGGATATTTAAGATAGTTTCGTCTATCCTTATAAAATATTCGACTTCCATGGCAAAATTTTGGAACTAATGATTTAATCGACTACCCCTGGATCTTCCACCCATCTGTCATTTGTTGTCACCCACTAGTATTACCTATCTTCATAGTTTTCCTATCCACTAATGCTTCAAAATTTTGGTCAATTTTATAGATCATATTTTCAAAGAGTGGGTGAAAGGATGCAAAATTTCACCCACACTCCTGGTGACTCCAAGGACTTTTCACTAGCAAAAAAGTAGAACCTAGAAAGCTACACCTTGAAACACTCATAAATATGGAATAAGAAGGGGACAAAGAGGGCACAAATAAAGGAATCCAACAAATGCTACAAGACAAAGGAGGAAGCTAGCCAAAGGTGAACAAAAAACAAGGTAGAACAGGATGGAAGAGAAGAAAAGGAGGACCAAGAGCGGAAATAACAAGAAAAACTAGGGAAATAGAACAAGAGGACACGAGGGAAAGAAGAAATACACAAGAAGTAGGAGAGGAAAGGAAACAAACATGACTAATTGATGGAGTTAGCGATAACAAGTAACAAAGAAAATGGAAGGAAGGAAAGGATGCAAAAAAGTAACAAGAACAAAAGGGAAGATGATTCATGGGACACCCCCATAGATCGTGTTCCCATCAGCATACCCCACCAAATACCAAGGCCCATTCAAGAACAATTAGAATACCAAAAGTATTTTCCAACCCTGATGCAACACTTCTTTCTAACACAATCAAGCAAAACTTCATTTGCTCATTATCACTCCTCTAGGGAAACTTCAATCGCAACATCATTCTTAGCTTTGTCTTACACAACACATACTACTATCACCTATTGGGGTTCTATTTATAGATCATTTTTCCCATTCAATTGAGGAGTGGGCACTACTTTCAAAATATTTTGTTTGATGTGATTAATTTGGGTGAATTCAAAGTTTACCCATCTATTTTGTAATCATGCAATGTAATGCTTGTTATTGGAACATGCAGTGGATATATTTTTTAGGGATTACACAAAATAATGTCTAAATATGAAGTCTTGATCCATTGGGCAATGAGGTCACAACAACAAAACAAAAATAAAAACACAGACTACGAGGGGAAGTGCTTCAAAAAAATATGCACTTTTTGGAAGATCCTCTTGCATTTTCCATCCTGGGTCACCTTAGTACAAGATGATGTTTTTTATTGCATAGCCATGTGCTTCTTACACCTTTATTTAGTTTTTGGATTATTTACACAAAACTACAATGTAATTAGCATGCCACAACCAATGACTCACCCTGGAAATCATCCAATGAATCTATAATGGCCAGACCAAATCATACTAAACTTGAGGCATTCTTTGTAGTCCAACTGACACTGCCCAAAAATTTCCTAGTCATAGTATATCCATAACTTGGTGAGCTATCATGCATACCAATGCTTATGCAATCAATTATTAGTGCAACAACAAATCTTACCACGTGGAAGCTTCTCCCAAGTATTGGATCATATAGTAATAAACTCTAGTGTCACCATTATTTGGGATCCACCTGTTGTGCAATCCTTACCACATGCTCCTTTTTTGTCCTTGCAAAATTATGACATTAGGGCTCATTCAGTAATAATCCTGCTACTAGGATCTCCTCAAAACTCATCTTCTGATTGACCAAGCTCTCCAGGGCATGGCTCAATTTCTTCTTAGTGTGCCCTTGGATACAAAAGGGTATAAATATATATCATTTTTGAAAGTGGGATCCACCATTTGGCCCTCCTACTTTTTTAGGTCCTACTGGAGAAAGCTGCAAGCAATGAAGTTGTCCATTATAGGGAATGTACTTGCATGTTCTCTATGAAATCTCGAGAGAGAGTCTGCTCTTTGTGCTTCGCATAGCTATGGCCCTACTTCTTGCATAGCCTCATATAGTCATTATTGCAAACATTATGTAGTCAAAAGAGGGGTAGAAGTGATTGGATAAGGGAATGGAAGAGCAAAATCTCTTGAAGGTATCTTTCTTGCTTGAAGCAGGATTTACTCAGCCTGCAAAGCTTCCTTAAAGATTTGAGGGAATCTCTTTTCCTTGGATTGATGTAGGATGAGGCTTATATCCGAACTAAAGGCTCAAATATAATACAAGTGGGTCTAGGTGGGATATTACTGGTATTCAATGGGAATCCTTTCCCAAATTCTCTTACATCAAACATTGAAGTTCATGATACACTCAAAAGAAGACCTTTTGATGAATGAGAAATGCATCAAGAGTTAGAAAGGATCCCTGGAGCCATCAAATGTATCAATGAGAGATCCTACCAAATATGCCAATGAGGAGATACTTTTCTGCTCAAGATATCAGTACGATAATAACACCCTCCCTTCAAGAGGGAAGACTAGGAGCCTGGTCATGACATATTCATGAGGAATGCCATGGAGGGTTGTCAGAGTAGCAATATCTTCAAGGTGCTCTCAAGTAGTTCCTTCAGTGCCATAATATCTTATCAAGGTCTTTAGGGCAATTTTAGAAATATCATGCCAACATTGGAGATTGAGTGGACTAGTATCATCCCATCAAGGATAACATTGCTGATCCATTGTGGCATTAATATTCAAAAATATCAGTTCTTTATTTGGATTTAGAGTTGCCAAATGAGCATTCTTTCTCTGCCAATGAGGTTAAAACTACTCATCAAATTTATATCTTTTCACTTAGAGTCACCAAGTGATTTTACTAGATTAGGGCAAACCAAAGCATCACCAACCTCTAATTTCTTTGAAAATGGAGACTTTTTGAGTCCCCAACGGAGTCAAAAAAAAAAATTTGTCAAAAATCCACACTTAATGGGACAAAAGGAGGATTTGAAGATTTGCACACCATGCGAACCTCAACCAACATTGAATAGTCATGGAGTTGGAGGGTCTACGATCCATCTTCGGATAAGGTTGGTTCCTCAAGTCCTAGCTACCTATGCCTGGAGGGGTAAAAAGGAATAGAGAAAGAGAATAAAATGAGGTCATAGCCATAACTCACAAGGATGGGTTATAGCTACATCAAGACACATGCGGGGAAAGTGGATGCTATTGCTGAAAAACACAATCCTCCACCTAAAAAATTAGCCAATCTCACCCTTGATCACACTTCATCGCATTAGTTAAGAGTAAATTCTAGAACTTATAAATGAAAATGTAGGAAATTCAGATATCATAATTAATTGTGTATTCATTCAAAAAGCATTAGTAGAAATATACCCACAACATTCAGACACATATTCGAGAGTTAATTTGGTAATTAAATAGTTTTGAACGTGTATTAACAAAATGGCAAAATGCCTTACACATGAATTGTAATAGCTAAAGAACCACCCTTTGGAAATATCCTCCTTCCAGTATTTATAATAATTTTACAATAAATTCAAACATAAGCTTTAATTGCGTTAGGCGAGAAGATAATACTGATACAAAAAAATGTTCAACTATACCCTACATCTCTAAATATGCAACTGGAGATGGTTGTTAGGGAAAGGTAGGTGACTATGCACATATTTGAGTTTTATTATGCCATAACTTTCTTACCTACCCTACCCCTTTAGACAAGCAACAAGCTACAATTACCTCAAGATTCATTTTCAAAATTTTATCTTCTCATCCAAAAGGCTCGTCTTCCCATGAACCCCATACCTTGGTAGCTGAGCACTTCTAATGTAGGGTGAATCCCTTAAGGTCTATATTTCTTGCTATATATTTCCTAGTATATTATTTATGATCAGGCGAGGGTTTTGGGACAAGTCTGTCCCATTGATGTCCCAAAGTTTTACCCTTCTCACGAGTAAGTATTTAAGATAGTTCCACCCTCCTCGACTTCCCAAATATTTGCTCTTCTTTCAAGCGAAGATTTAAGATAGTTCCACCCTCATCGCATTCCCAAAGCTTCACCATTCTTTTGAGCGAAGATTTAAGATAGTTCTACCTTCCTCACCTTCCCAAAGCTATTCCCTTATTTCGGGTAAATATTTAAGATAGTTATACCCATTCGTAGAAAATATTCAATTTTTGTGATATACTTTTGGAACTACTACTTACTCGGCTACCCTTGGATCTTCCACCCATCTATCATTTGTTGTTGCCCACTAGTGTTACCTGTATTCATCTTTCGCCCATCCACTAATGCTTCAAAATTTTGGCCAATTTTATAGATCATCATCTTTGCAAATAAAATTGGGTGAAAGGATACACAATTTCACCCACAATTGTATAACCAAATCCAATCCTAGTATCCATAATTATTTGGCTTAAATAGAAACTCCAAATATTTTAGACCTTTACCAAAATCAATTAGATTGAAGTAGATTTGTCTTCCAGAGGTTTATTTCCATTCCTATGGTGACACAATATAGATATAGAAACTCTTTATATTTTAGTGCTTCTCTTAAGGTGCAATTTCTAAATAGGGTTATACCATTTGCAAATAGTAAGTGAGTCCCAACTAGAGAATTTTCCAATTTAATGCCTTTGATCATGCCAAGTATTTTTTGTTCCTTAATCATTCTAATTAGCCCTTCAACCACAAGTAATAATAATAATATTAATAAGGAGCATCCCTATATCAGCCCTTTAGAAGGCTTGAAGAATCTAGAACCTGAACCATTAATTAAGACAAAATAGGAAGCAGAATTAATACATCACATTATCCAATTTACAAAGGGCACACTACAATCAATATGAATTAATATAAACTTGATGTACATCTAGCTTACTATATCAAGGAGAAAACAACACCATAATATGTAAACAAGAAAATATGATTTTTTTATTGCAACTTTGTTTTGATCTTTTGCTTTACAACCTGCCCACAAAAGAGGCTTACAACAATAATCTTTTATGTATACAATGGGAGAGAAATGAATGGTGGTGTCTTCAAAGCCTTCTCTTGCTACAAATAAAGGTTGTTGTGATTTTTATGGTTGCTTGAGTGTTCTTGGACTTGTCCTTGCTTCCTTCAATATTAAGATGCCTACACATAGCTCATAGAAGGAGTTAGTGAAAAAAAATGGGCCTTCCAAGGTGAGGCCCAAAATCTTAAGAAAGGTTTTACAAAAGTTCACAAAAACTTATATAAGAGTTACAAAATCATTCAAAAATCATGTAAATCATTGTAATAGCATGAAAGGAGAGTTTACTTGCCCTTTTTACCTGTTATACCTAAATTTTTGCCCATGTCTAGTATGATTTAGTATCTTTGTGTGATCACTCATTGGATTTGATTTGTTTAAGAGTTGCTAATATTGGTGTTGGGCCTTCTCGGATGATTTTGAGTGCAATGCTATTGATTTGAAGCCAGAAAGTCCTCTAAGTTGAGATCAATTGACAAATGAAGCCTTTTTACTCTTCAAGAAGACTCCATTGTTGTAGTGGCCTTGAGCTCTCCAATGGGGGTATTCAAATTCACAAGTTGAAGCAATCACAAGGGGGCACAAAGGGGGCCAAAAAAATTTTGGTAGAGTTTTGTTAAGGTATTATTATGCTCATGTAAATGGAGATAAATGAGGGGGTATTTATAGAGTTTTAGGTAAGGTGAGGGGGGATGACATGGAGATGAGGTGGAATGACATGGCATCCAAGTGGGAGGTGCAAGGGCCAATGCAAATCTAGGGGATTCCACTTGGAGGAGTGTGCACCCTCCAAATTTAATAGCTTTGGGTGGAGTGAACCCTCACCCATCCAAATGTCATAAATTGGCCTAGGGGGATGTGAGGGTCATGGGGATATGTGTGCATTGGGTGATGTGGGCACAATTTAAAATTACTAAAATACAAGGGTGGAAGATGGAGTGTACAAGTGGCTTAATGAGGGAGGTTGAATTTGGAGTTAAAGGAAAATTTTAATTCATCCAAAATAGAGGGAAAAGGGTGAGGGGACCAAGCCAATTAAATGGAAGAAATTTGCTTAGGATTTTCAAATTAATGGTGCAATACTATAGGTACTTGACCAAGGATCAATAGGTATGGTTAGGGGTTTAATGAAGGGTTTGGGTGCATGTTGGGCTTTGTGAGGATTTAATTAGGAATTTAAAATTTAATGTGCACTCCTCTTGGGATTTGGTCATGGATTAGGGCATGATTAGGGCTTAATGGAGGGTTAGGTTAAGCAAATGGAGGTTGGGGGAACTTTGAGGTGGATTAAAATGATTATGAGTGCTAACAATGGATTAGAAGAATTAAATAAAGTAGGGATTAAATTAGAAGATGATTAAGAAGAATTAATGAATTGGGAGAAATTAATGGAATTAATGAAAAACTATGGAAGACTAAGAATATTTGAGGGGAATTTGGAGAAATTTGGTGAATTTATCAAAATTAATGGTAGTTTTAGGTGGATTTAATGAATTAGCAATGGTTTTAGAATGAATTTTGGGATTTTGAGGATTTTGGAGATTTTTGGGGTGGATTTGTGATAATTTGGTGGCTTTGATGAATCAAAGAGAATTGGCTTGGGTAGTGACAAAATTGGCTAATTTTTGGTGTCTACACTTAGCCCATAAAAATATTTTGCCAAATCAAGCTTAATTATCATTGCTTGTTTCTTCCTTAATTCGACTGAATGAAATGCTTCTTGAGCAACACTTATAGCTTCATGGATTTATCTTTTACTCAAGAAACCAAATTTTTCTTCTGACGTGTCTAAAACAAAGCCCTTTTAACCTCATAGCAATAATATTGAAGATGATTTTGTAGAGAGTATTACACAAAGATATATACCTATACTCCCAAAATATTATGTGTTATCCTTCTTAGGAATTAAGGACAAAAAATTTGTATTAATAGACACGAGTACCTTCCCAAAATTCCTTGATTCCTCAACCACCTTTAAAAATTCCTTTTCCAACAGCTCATAAAAACCCACATAAAATTCAATGGACTAACCATCCAGTATTGGACTCTTCCCTTTTTGAAAATATTTAACTATTGTTTATAGCTCCTCCTTAGTGAGTTCTATCATCAAAGTCTCTTTAACTTTATCACTGACCATTTTAGGTAGACAAAGTGCTAGCTTAATGATTTATTCAATATTTGCTCGATTGGGTTCTTGATAAATTTTCTTAAAGTAGGATTATCCTAGTCTCGCTATTTCTTGAAACCTTTTCATATTTATTCCATCCCCCCCTTTCATCTCCCATATAGTTGTGAATGCAAAAGTGAAACACCAATACAATATATATATATATATATGAAAGTAACAAAAGCACCAGTAAATGACACAAAATTGCATAGAAGAGATATTCTTTTATTAAATATGGGTGGATCTCCAAAATTATACAAATAATGTGCCCTAATGTGGGGTCTTTACAATGCTCTTGATACAGTTGTTACAATATTAGGGTTTCCAAGGCCCTAATCCAATGAACAGTGGTGTCTTCTTGCTTGTATTTGATTCCAACAAAGTGGTGAGTGGGATTTGGTATCCTATGCAGGGCCACTCCAACTTCAGAAGCTGCCAATGAATATTCTCCTCACACCTGTATATAGAAAAAAATAAAAATTAATAATATCTATGATGGATCCACTATGTGAGACCCTTAGACAAAGAAATAACTAAACCTTAGTTGCAGAAACAAAACTGTAAACAAATCTAAGAATGTGAAAATGCTTGCAAAATAAAATTTTACCTTATCTTCCCTGACTTGTCATTTCTATATTCATTGTTTTCACAGAGGATGGTTATGTAGATGTGCCCTAACGGTGCCCAAGGGTCATAGGGCTACAAAACTAGGATAAAAAATGCTTGCAGGAACTTAACAAAATTAGGAGGGTGCTCAATAGACTTGAGAGGGCTCTTGATGATGGTATGAAGAACCCATATGTGCTCGGGAGACTTCGAGAGGTACTCATGAAGCTCTGGAGGGTGTTCAGGGGTGTAAAGTAGAAGTTGGATAACATATCTGGTTCACGAGGTGGACGACGACAAATGCGGAGGATGCGAGGGGGAGTGATGGTGGATGAAAGTGGTGAAGATGCTTGAGAACTTAGGGCACAAGAGCTAGGGGATATTCTTAGGGAAGCTTCTTAGGGAAACTTAGGGGTTGAGTCATCAAAATGACTCCTCTTTGAAATCTTCCCTTAGACATGTTAGGGTGTCGACGACATAATTTGTGTGGCCAAGATTAAAACATGACCAAGGGTGGAAGTGACATGGATTAAGGTGGATGGATGGCTAAGATTAAAACATGATGAATGGATGGGATTAATTCATATAAATATATACATTTATTAAATATATATAAATAAAATATATAAATTATTATTATTTAAATATATATTAAAAAAAGATATATAAATATATATAAATAATGGATATGTGTGGCAGGAAGATATAAATGGAAGGCAAGTGGCTAGATTTTGGTGTCTACAATAGTATTTATCATGTTTCTTTGTTTTGCATACTTTTGAAAGAAATTTTATTCTCATCCCCTTGTTTCAACCAAAGTGCTCTAATTTTCATCCTCCACTTTGCATCTTCCCATTCTAACAATTCTCTCTTCTTTTTTTCCAACTCCTTGACTTTGAAATTCTCCTTGTGTGAAAATACCTCATTGCCTTTGTGAATATGTAAATAATTTAATTTAGATTATGTGTCCATTATCTTTGCCTCTACTTCCTAATATTTACCTTTGGCCCATGTGATTGTAGCAAATTTGATTCTCCTTAATTTTTAGAAAACTAGAATTAGTTGTCTCTTCTATTGTTAGGTCAATATGTTTCCATTCATATTTTACTATATTTATAAATTTTTCATATTTATACCAAATAGCATTGAACTTGAAAGGTCCTACTAATTTCTCTTGATCTTTTTCTAATTATAAGAAAATTGATGAATGCCCAAATCCCCCACCTTGATCTATTCAAGACCTTAGTCTTTCTTCTTCAGCTATGAGGTTTTCAAAAATTAAAAATCTATCCAACCTTTTAGAAATACCCAGTTTTCAAGTTCTTTGATCCCTTCAAGTGGGCACTAATTTAATAGGTTCTACATCACATAGCCCTAAATTCTAGGTTTTGTGTAGTAAAAATTCAACAAGGGGATCCAATTCGGTCCCCTCTCTCCATATTTTTGCTCTTTTAGTTACAAAACTTAAATCCCCTCCAACCACTACATTTACTTTTTTTAAAATTCATGTACAAATAATTCTTCCCAAATTATCTTATACTATCAAAAGGACCATACAAATTGACTATAGAAATTAGCTTACCTAGCTCCATAGAATGTAAGTTTGTAACCACACCTGCCTTAATATATACCTTATCAACTAGTTGGAAGGAGGAATTCCATCTCGTTACATTCCCCCTTGATGTTCCTTTTGAGTCTAACCCTACAAAGTTCCAATTTGGTAGGAGAGAGATGAGTATGGCTATTGCTTTTTTTGCATCCAACATAGTCTCCTAGATTAAAATTATATATGGCTTATAAAGTTTAAACAAATGCTTTAGGGATATTTTTTATGAGGTTCCCTAACCCCTCTAACATTTAAAGAGAGGATGATCATTGATACCCTTTCCCTTAGGGTTGTCCTACTCTAAGAACCCCAACTATATATTTTTGTTTACCAAATAAAATTTCCTTCTTAGCGTTTTCTCATGTAATTTTTAAGTAGAATTTTCTTCCTATTGTAATCTCTTGAGATTGACTTGTCTCAAGACCTAAGCCTCCTAATACTTGACCATACCCAATATATTATTTTTTTTAAAGGCTCTTAGAGCATATATGTCAAAAGATGTGCTTTTTTATGATGATTTGGAGGACTTGGTGGGGAAGAGATCATAGTACGATTATTTAAGCCCTACTTGCTTCCTTGGCATGAAATATATCTAGCTAAAGAGGGTAAGAACTTATAAAATTTTATACCTTTCTCCTATACTTGTTCTAAGCCCTTGATATCACCATCCGCTTGAAGTATCCTATCTAAATTATGGCCTATTGAAACCTCCATATAGGAGCTCAACCTAGGACAAGATCATATATCAAGTTTATCATTATTAGAATTCAATAACCCATACACAAAAAATGGTAAAATTAGGTTCAATATTTGATGGTTACTTGATAAAATGCCTCCATATGATTTGTTGGTTGCATATGTGGTCTTCCATTCCTTATAAAAAGCTTCCCTACTATGGTTGTTGGGAACCAACTCTTTCTCCTTCGTCTAGATATTGATGATAGTAAATATTTCTTTAAGTGTTTTAGGAGACATGATTGGGTCCTTTATTTGGGCTTCAACCGTCACTACCTCCTCTAAAATTTTTATATCAAAATAACATTCAACTTATTTTTGTATAGTCTCTTGCCCTCTTCTCTCTTCCATTTCACAATCAGCCTTAATATGACCATAGTAATGACAATTACTACACTAAAAAGTCACCTTGATATAGTGAATATTTTGTAATAACATCCAGTTTTCTAATGCAAACTCCATAGTCTCTGACAACCCTAAACTGAGATCAAAATCCACTAAGATACGAGCTAATATTTTATGGATACTATTTATTTTTTCCATGGAAAACTCCTAGGGAGTTCCCAATCTCACATAGCATTTCTTATTCTAAAATTCTAGGGACAAAGAGGGTAGCTTGACCCAGATAGGATGGGTATTATTTTTCTCATAGTGTGGATCAGACCTAGAGTCCATAATTTTATATTTAAAATGTTGATTCCCCAACTTAACCTTCCATTTTTATGAGATAAAAATAATCCAACCCTTCTTAAACACATAAAATGTAGGAGTATAGCCTAAAACCTCCAACCAGGTAACCTTGATCCATTCTTGTAGAGTTTTTGGTTTTATGGAGAAACCCATAAATATTCCTACCAAAGCCTTTTCCTTTAGTGATAAAACTTCCTCTAGCATTAGATCCTCATCTACAACTATTCAGATAGCTCCTTGCACAACTTTATACAATGTTTTTGTTTTTTCTTCTTTTTTGCTTAGTTTTTTTATCTCTCAATTTGGTTAGACTACCCTTTAGTGTTTCCTTTGGTTTATTTGGCAACACTTCCTTTTTTTATTGCCCTCTTCTATGCCCTAGGTTTAGAGTTTAAAACTAAATAGGCCTTCAAGCATGGTTTTGAGTCGAGTCCTCCATGTTCCTTGTCTCCCTTATGCCACAAGTCAAAAAATTATTTTTTAGTAAAATATTGAGGCCTTCATATATTCCTCAGAATCTTCATTTTAGTCCACCACATCTTCTTCTTTTATTGTCAACTCAATCGTCCAACCATTTTCAATGATCAATAGACCAAGTCTACACTAGTTGAGAGTTCCTACTGTGTTGTTTTTTAAAATTTCCATCCTCACTTCTCCTTCTTGGACTTGTTTACCAAATATCAATGATGAGACCCTCATTTTCTAGAGTGTAAGCAATTGTTGTTTTTGCTAGACTCCAGTGGTCTCACTTTGCTTTGTTTTTGCAATGATTATGGCCTTGCCAATACCATGTCATCATTTGGCACTTCCTTTCTTGACCTCTCTTGCTTCCTATTAATCACTGAAAGCTCCATTTCAATCTACAATTACAGTGTGTTTCTAAAGATTTTATTCTCCACTGCAACTCTAGCTCACAATTTTCATAGCTCGTGCCATCGTGTTTCTAAAGATTTTATTCTCCATTGTAATCCTAGCTCATAGATTTCATAGCCCATGTTGCCATGATTTCAAAGCTTCTATTTTTTACTACAACCTTAGCTCATAGATGTTGCAACCTGTGTTATCATGTATTAGAGCTTTTTTTCTCCACTACAACCCCATATCGCAGATGTCGTAGCCCATTTTTGTTCTATGATATACCATAGAGATGAGCCACAATTTGTGTCTTTATATTTTGAATTTTTTTATTCACCATTGTAACCCTAACTGGTAGATGTTGTAGCCTATACCACTATATTTTTAGAGCTTATATTCACCACCACAACCCTAGCTCACCTGTGGCACAACCTGTATTGTTCTATGACATAACATAGAGATGAGCCACAATATATACCATCATGTTTTTGGAGCTTCTATTCTCCACTACAACCTTAGCTCGTAGATGTCACATATTGTGTGTGTTCTATAATATAACACAAATATGAGTTGCAACTCATGTTACCGTGTTTCTAGAGAATTTATTCTCCACTTCAAACCTAGCTCATAGATACCACAACCTGTGTTGCCATAATTTTAAAGCTCTTATTTTCTGCTGCAATCCTAGCTTGTAGATGCCATAGTGCATGTTGTATTTTTGGGACTTCTAAGTCATAGTTTGTACCACCATATTTTTGAATTTAATGTTCTCCACTACAACCCTAGCTCATAGATGTCACAACCCATGTCAGCGTGTATCAAAATTATAATGATATTTTTGAATTTAATGTTCTCCACTACAACCCTAGCTCATAGATGTCACAACCCATGTCGTCGTGTATCAAAATTATAGTGTGCGCGTGCAGGCATGGTTGTGTGGGATTGAAATTTTTTTTATCAATATTATAACTTAATCATATAAAGGTGTTACATCAGCTTAACAATTATGTCTAAGGTTTGAATTTTATAAGCAAGGTTGTACACTAACAATAAGTAGGATAAACAACATTCTTTATGAGGGTTGTATCATATAGACTATGACCTCAAGGATATTAAAAACTACTTTACTTTTACTATACAAGATTCAAATATAAATCTAAATTTCCCTTTTGGGACAAAGTAGTGTGGTTAGGGCTTTGAGCTCTCTTCTGAGAAACTTCTTTTTTTTATGAACACACCCATCCCCTCACACACTCACCCATGCCACGGTTTGAACCTTGGACCTCCCGAAGAAGAGCCAAAGCTCAAACCGTTGCGTTGTCCCCCCTAGGACTCTTCTGAGAAACTTGGGTTCAAACCATGGCATGTGTGTTACCACAAAGGTCTTTGGTTCTCATAATGAAAATCAACTATAACAGGGTGTGTGTGAGTGTGTTAATAAAAGTTATAAATCTAATGTCTAAAATTTTTTAATGAGCACGTTTAAAAAAAATCTAAATGTAAAACCTAAAAGACTTAATTTAATCCATTAATCTTATATTATTAACATTAAAAAAAAAAAAATTAAATAATTTAAATTGTAAGAAAATAAAATTTTAAAAAATCATAACAAATTTAAAATATTATAATTTATAAAATTATGATAATAATAATAATTAATAAAATCAGAACTTTTTTGGATTGTATCCTTTTTTCTCTTTGGCCTATGATCTATAGACATTCTCAAAAGCCTTGGTGGTCTGACTAGGGATGGTTTAATAAAACCCCGCTTCTTACTTACAAACCTAAGTTAGGGTATGTTTGGCTTACTCCCAATGTCCCTATAGTTCAAAGACTCAATGAGTAGTGGGATATTCTTTCCACTCAAACTCGCTGGAGTCTAATATTTAAAATGGCTTAGGCAGGATATATTGAAACCAAACAGGCTTTCTTTGCCTTGGAGCTTATTATCCTATGGTCTTCCTCTTGGACAAAGATTAAAATATCTTGGAATAGAGAATACTTCTTGCAATTTTTGCGGTCCTCTAGAGGATCCCCTTCATATTTTTTGGTAGTCCTAGAAATCTCGAATGGCTTGGGATTGACTTGAGTCCTTTCGGCCTCATATGGTTAGTTCATTAACTTGGCATCATGCTTTGTTTGGCGACCCACCAAATTTTTTCTTGCCCTTGTTGGAAGTGTGGAACATTCTTCGTATCAGTGTGCTCTTTCATATTTGGAAAACTCGTAACAAAGTTCTCTTTTCTCAATAGCATAGTTCATATGAATTTTCAATTGTTGATAAGTGCACAATTTATTCTGATTTTTGGCTCCACATTTTAGTTTAAGTGAAGAAATTTCATATGGAGGTGGAGCATCTTCGTGCTCTTATGAAACACTGAGGTAATGCCCCATGTATGATCAACCAAATTCCTTCTAAAGAGCCTTCTCGGTCTCGCAAAGTTTCCATATCGCGCTCTCATCGATGACTTCCCTCTCGATCTATAGAAAGACATTGGTCTCAATCGTCTCATGTTCGACAACCCCAAGGTAACATTGGTAATAATACATCTCATCATGGCAGTGGCTGGGAGGTTTAGCAGGTGGATCTAGACCTAGTTGTTGGTTGGAGAGATCCCATTTCCACGTGCCCAATCGCTCCAGCTAATGTGGTGGACTGGGATGTATTTGATGGCATTGATGGCTTTGATACATGTGATAATGTTCACATGCCTAGGAAGGATGGGTGGCTCATTTCCATTCCTTCTAATACTGGTTGGCAACATATGGAGGGTGAGGGAAATTCACCTCGTGAGCATACCCCCCATGATTGACATGATTTAATGCATGTTGTTTTGGTGATATGGTTGGTGACGGGTTTAACCCTGTTTTTGTTGTTTTAACGGGTGATATGCCTATCCATTTTTTTGTAAAGACTTATATTTTTAAATTAATTAACAATTAAATCTTTACTTTTAAAAAAATAATAATAATTTAAATCAAAATTTTAATAATAACTTACCATCATAAATATTATTTTATTTTTAGTACAATAAAATTTTAAAAAAATTATAATTAAAATACCACATATCATTAATCAAAATTTTAAACAAACTTAAAATCATACATATTTAAGTAAACATCTATCTAAAAATGATAATTCATTGTAGGGAGATGACAATGGTGGAGGTTTTGGTTTGGAGGTTTAAATTAGATAATTTATTTAAAAATAAAAATGCGATTTTTTTGAAAGGTTCAAATTGAATAATTTATTTTACTCTAGGAAGGTTCAAATTGGATAATTCATTTAAAAATAAAAATGGGGTATGTCGTGAGATTTATTTGCTTCCTATAAAAGTGCAACCTCTTTAAATTCTTTTTAATAAAAGTCGAGACAAGTACAACTTTTCTTCGTACAAACAACATAAAGCTCAAGTTGTTTCTCATGGCTTCTCATCACATACTAAACATATGCTCTAAGTAAGAATTTGAGTTATAGATGCTTATAAATCTATACAATTTATAGACTTTATTTATTTAGTATTTGTAAAAAAAACTTATTTTTTTTAATTTTAATTTTGCATTAAAATTTAAAATATAGGAATAAATGTTTTTAAAAATATAAGATAAATTATATATATAAATATATATAATTGAATTTATATGGTAGAATCGGTAGCCGTCACAAATTCGGATAGGTTGTTCGATTTTTATGGTTGTCACAATATTTTGCACTATCCGTCTCGGAAGTTGCCACATAGTTCTTGGCACATTCCACCCCTATAACCACCATGCCACAATCATTTTAAACATTTTACATCATTGAAAGAACCATAAAAGGGACAAGCGTTTAGCTCGACAAGGCCCGATATTTGAACCTTGGACCATCGCCCCTCTTACGGGGTTTGGTCAAACCAATTGGTCTACACCTCGGACCTATATAAAATATATATTATAATATATTAAATATAAAAATTAATTTTTTTTAAATTATATTTAGATCATTGACAAGCTAGGGTGAGACTCTTCTTAGCCTTAGTTGAAGAGAACGCTTGTTTACAACAGTAAAATAAGATCTCCATTGGAGTCAAATATCTTAAACTATATTTCTACAATGGTTTTCCAAATTAGCTAAACATTGGATTTGCTCATCAACCTATCCAATCCTCTCATCCTCAATAACCATGTTACTGTGCCATTGAACTCCTACCTCCTTCTCAGTACCATCTTAGTCTAGAAGTCTACCACTTTATTTAGATTTCTACTCACAGAAACTGGAGTCACATTATCTAATTCCCTCTAGAATTCCTTAATCTGAGTGACAAGAATCCTCAACCTCCATGTCTTCAAAGTAAAGTTCCTCATATAATCCATAGCTCCTACCAATATTTGAGAATATGATTCTAGGATTATCCTCTTGTAACCTTGTCTTACTGCCTAGATAGAAGCAAATTTGATAGCTAAGGCTTCTACTTAATTGTTCGTGGCCCTTATCAGGCCTTGCAATTCCCAATAGAACACTGTCCCAACATGATTCCTGCAGACCACTCCAATTCTAGCTCTATCCAGATTTCCTTTTATAGCTCCATCAATATTAATTTTAATCCAACCTTCTCAGGGTGGTTTTCAACTAGCTCTATCCTACCCCTCTTGCACTTTAACTTCCTTCTCCATCGTCTCTATATCAGCCTGAGTTTCCTCTTTAGTATACATTGCCACAATTTCTATGACTTTGTTCCAAATGACCTACCAAACACCACCTAAGGATGAAAAGGTTTCTCTAAAATAATTATCATTTCTCTCCGACCACACTTGCCACCAAATTAAGTTTAATCCAAGCTTCCAACCGATACAAAGAGATTTAGATTTAAATATACCCTTCTTCCATCTTTCCCACAAATTAATTTGATTCAAATTACCATTTGCTCAAATTTTATAAGATAAAAAATCCCAGATATGATGTGTGAATGGGCACTCAAATATCAAGTGGTTAGATGATTTCTCGCTCTTGGAGCATAAAACACATTGATATGGACCAAGGATTCCCCTACATTTCAAATTATCAAAAGTAGAATTCCATTGTGCATGAACTGCTAGAGAAAGAAGTTTACTTTCGACCAACCCTTGAACTGCTAAATATTTATCCAATCCTCAACCTGATATGTATGAAGAGGATATTATAGAAGGATATTATCATATCCATCCTTCACTGTGTAGACTCCAAGGCTCTCATAGCCCCAAGCTAATTCATCCTCCTCATCTCTACTTGTGAAAAATCTTTTTGCCAAGATTTTAGTCATGATGGGTGTCAATTTTGGAGAGATTGGAATTGGCCACTCATCCAAATTATTAAAATACTTAAACTTATATTCTCCCAACTGACTAGTGTTGAAATAAATTTCAATCTAGATTCTATCCCTGCTTTTCATGGTTTTTTTTACTGGTTGTAATTCTAGGAATTCAACAATGATAGGTGGTTATTTATCCCATGAATCTATCCAAAATTATGCTTTCTCTCCTCTTCCTACTTTATATAATAATCCATATTTCACTATCAGATATCGTAACTTTAGAGCCTGCCACACTAAGGACCCATTACCATCCAAATAGAAATGACTCACCTCATTCGAGTTCACCTATCCCAAATATTTACTAGTTAAAACTCTATCGAATAAAGAAGTTGATTGGGAAATGCATCTCCAATAAACCTTTCCAACCAAAGCTTTATTTTTAAAACTTTGATCTCCTTAGTCCCAAACCTCCCTTTACATTGGGCTAGCTTACTTTCTCCCAATCTACTAAGGCCCATTTTCTCTTTTCTTTTACTCCTCATAAAAAATTTCTAGCCATCTCGTCCAACTCTTTCCATATGGTATTTGGGGCAACAAGGATAGAAAAATTATAAATCAACATGGCATGAATGATTGATTGCAAAAAATTTAATCTATCCCCATAGCTTAACCATTTGTGAGATCAATGATTAATTATTTTTTTGATACAATCCAAAAGATTCCACCAAATATACATTTTTAGTTTTTTAAAATGCAAAGGGACCCTAAATATACCACTGGGAAAGAAGTCCTCATGAATCCCGAGATATCTAAAGTTTTGTCTTGAAGCCTTCGAGCAAGATTTAAAAAGACCACTTTGGATTTTCTTATCATTGATGACTTGGTTTGTGGACCTAAGGTAAACATTAAGAGTATCTCTAGTCATTTTTTCTTTCATGAAGTTGACCAATCCCACTAATCTTGTGTCATCCACAAACTGTAGGTGAGTCAAACCTTCCTCACTCACATTGATACATGTTAACAAACCTTGTTGTCTTTTATTCAAAATAAGTCCACCCAAGCTTTCAACCAATATGAGAAAAAGATAAGGGGAACAAAGATCTACTTGACAAAGGCCTCGAGTAGCTCCAAACGTTTGTGAGGGAAGGCCTTTGACTAACACTTAATATATCAAAGTAGAAACACAACTCATGACCCATTCTATCCAATCTTAAGAGAAACTCAAGGTGCCATCATCCTTGACAAGAAGCACTCCAGCCTATCATAAGCCTTTGACATATCCAATTTTATGAACATTCCTCTATTGTCAATTTTTTGCATTGAGTGGATTGCCTCCTGAGCTAGAAGCACACCATCCAATATTTGCCTACCATTTACAAAACCTCCTTGCTCTAAGGAGATAATGCTATGTAGGAGAGGTTTTAACTGTTCAACCATACCTTTGTGATTATTTTATATATGACATTGTATAAAGCAATAGGACTATAATTTGAAATATGCACCCCCTCCTCCCTTTTCGAAATTAAGGCAATGAATGTATGATTTAATGCTTTAAGCATTCTTTTACTACATTTGGACTCCTTTATAACAACTGTTACATCCTATCCAACTTGTCCTGGAAGGTCTAAAAAAACTCAATTGGAAAGCCATCTGGACTTGGTGTTATTTTGTACTCATTCTAAACACTACTTTCTTCAATACCTCTCTATCAATGAGTTTAAGTAGGACTCGATTTTCTTGAGAGATAATAGAGGGTTTTTTTTCTTTGGATTTAGCAAAAAACCCCTTGCAGGGCCACCTTGGTCTGAGAAACCACGACCAGGGGTTCTACACCATCAAATCACCTGGAAGTCGCGCCCAGCCCTAACCGCACATGCATTATCAAGTGGATTTTAGGTACCCAATGTAAGTATAATAAGGTAGAGATAATAAAGGGTTTACATAGTTCATTTTATAAAATTAAACTAATTAATTTAAAAAATAAAATTAATATTAAATACATTTATATAAACCATTTAACCATCTCACACATTCATATAAACTAATAAACCATCTCAATCATGGTTGGATAGATGTTAAAACTAAAATAGTTATTAAAGAACTTTAGATTATATGAGACAACTTTTATAAAAATTGGTTTACTTAATATATGGTTATTTGTCTAGGTGGAGACAACGTAGTGGTTAGGGCTTTGGCTTCGGAGGTCCAAATTCTCGTGTGTGCGCGTTGTGTTTGTTATATATATATATATATATGAAATATGGTGTACAATAAATAAATAAATATAAGATTATTAAAACATAATTCTATCCGAGTTATAATCCATTGTAAGCCTAAGAACTAAACTTACTAATAGAGGATTAACACACAACCACACACGTCCTTTGAACCTTAAACCTCTTTAAAAAAAGCCAAAGCTAGAATTGTTGCTATTACCTTATCCCTCAAAACAAGCTAAAATAATTTTTAACATGAGACCATAGATCATATTAAAGAATGAACCTTGAACCTCTATCCAAAGTTTCAAAGTCCCCATCATCAAAAACCTTCTATTCTATTCTTGTAACATAAAAATCACTCAATCTAACATAGAGTAAAACAATAAAATATAAAGGTAAAATAATTTTTGGAATGAAACCATAAATCATTTAGAAAAATCCTTGTAAAAAATGTTATTTATTCAATATTTAGATGAATAAAATATATTAAATAAATAACCTCTTCCTTAAATGTTTTTTAAATATAACCTATGTTAAAAATTATTATTATTATTATTATTTAAATAGATTAAAAAGATTTTGAACTTTTCCGCTAAAAAAACCTATGCCTTTTACTACTATGATGTCCCAGTTAAAATTTTATAAAAATAATAATAATAAAAAATTGCTTATTAAAATGCACGGTGGAAATCTTGTATGATTATTATAACAGTTTAATTTACGCATGTTAAAGGAGAGAAAAGGAAAATATCCTTGAGTTAAATGTTATCTCACCAAAATAAAATATACCTTTTATATAGAACATATAACATATAATAAGTACGCAGGCTAAAAAAATATACTTTTAACAAATATATATTAATTACATAGGCTAATGTATAAATATTATTGTAATATTATTAATATATTGTTTAATTAATATTTAGTAATATATTATTTATAAGTAAATATATTAAATAAATTTATTAAATGATATTAATTTAATTGGTTAAATTTTTAACTATCAAGAAAACTATTTAGAAGAAAAAATAGTTAATTTAAAATTTAAGATGATTTTTTGAAATTAATTATATGAGATTTAGATGGACCTCACCTATATTGTAATGTCATTAATATATTATTTAATATTATTAAAAATTATAATAATAATATATTATGAATTAAGCGTATATATTTTTTAATAGGTTATATGTGGCTTTTATTGTGGCCACTCTCATCACAATACCAAAATATTATATTTGTTGTAGCATACATTTTTTTATTTTATTTTTATTTTTTAAATATATTTTTCAACTTCTTCAAAGTGTTGTTTCCACAATCAACTCTTTGACATCATCTTGACTAAGACATAAAATCTCACTTATTGCCTTCTAAATTTTGAATTTCACCCAGATGAATATCAACACCATAATTCGTTAATTTATTTGCTACTCGATTTCCTTCACTATAAATATGCTCACATTGCCAGGAGATTGCCTCTAGTAATAATAGTATTTTTTATCCAATCTCCACATCCATTTTTGTTAATAGCATTGATGATAATTTGTGAGGCCCCCTCAATTGAAATATATTTCCATCATTTTTTGTTGCAATTTTAATCCATGTAAGAAGTGTCCTAGCCTCTGCATAGTTGTTAGTTGAAGTTCCATATGATTCGAATAAGTGAGAAGAATTTTTCCTTCACTATTTCTAAAAACACCACCTCCAGCTTTTTTTGGATTTCCTTTAAAAGCACCATCAAAATTAATTTTGATAAACCCAATTTCTTGACATTTCCATTTTACCATAGATCGAAATAGATCCTTTGTTTTAATTTCGTTGTCGCATATGACTCTTCCATGTATGTTCAAATCCTGTAGCTAAGTTATTAGCACCTCTTTTTATTTTTCTGCAATTGAGACTTCCCATGATGAGTACCATATTTTTAGACATTCTGCAAGAGAGGCACTAGTATGGTTCTAAATTTTGGCATGATTTTGATATTTATTTTTTAAAATTATATTATTCCTTTCAAAACATAAATTCCAACAAATAATGGCAGGGCCAATCCTACAAAGAATACATAATGCTATAGCTTTATTATAATTTATCCAACATTTTATCAACTCTTTCAATGTTCATGGAGATACCCAATATAATTTCATATTTAAAAAAAAAAATAACCCCAAATGGTGTGAGCAAACGAACAATGAAGGAGTAAATGGTCTAACGTTTCTGAATCCTTCTCACACAAGGCACATCTGAAGGGTCCATTATATCATCTTCTTTGTAAACTCTCTCCGGTAAGAATCTTACATTGAAATGCTTACCAAAGAAATGTTGAGGCCTTAGGGAGAGCCTCTAATGACAAAATGTTCTTCCAAGAAAAATTATTGGGAAAAGAAAAATTTGATTGTTCTAAATCCTCATATCCCAACTTGATTGAATATCTCCCATCCTTCAATAAATTCCAAACCAAATCATCATTTCGTGTAAAAATTGGCAAATAAATCTCTCGAAGCATATTTTGAAGTTCATGTGCAATTTTTTTGAGTTCCTCTCCTTCAACCAGGTTACTAAATTAAATTCATGTTCTAGAGTTTTTGCTCATAATAATATAATATTTAACCTTTGGACCTTTACATGCTACGCACGCTTGAGCCAATGGTTTTCATTTTGAATCATAGATAAGAGGATAATGCTTTAACCAAACATCAGACCAAAAATTTGCATAACTCCCCTCATTGATTGACCATCTAATATGTTTCTTTATCAAATGTAAACTCTCTGATATGAAGTTCCATATTCATGATCCTTTGGGTAGAGTTATTTTCCTAAACAATTTTATTGCATCAAGAGAACCTATATATTTTTGAAGTAACATTTATGTCCAATTCCTTCTTTGATATTTGAATAGTCTCCACCCAAGCTTTGCTCCTAATGCCAAATTCATAAGTCTACAATTCCATAAGCCTAATCCTCCAATATTCTTTCCTTTGCAAACCCTATCCCACTTACAAAGAGGAAACCTAAATTTTTTCTCAAAACCTTTTCATAGAAAGTCTCTTTGAATTTGATCCATTTTTGATGCAATACCTATTGGCAATCTTGAAAGTGACATCATATAAATAGGAATGGATTGTAAAGTAGTCTTTATGAGTTGTAGCCTTCCTACCATGGTTAAGAACTTACCTTTCCAACCTACCAAGCAAGATTTCATTCTATCCAAAAAAGAGATCCAAAGCTCTTTTTTATTCCCTTTATGAGACAAAGGAATACCCAAGTAGGTTGATGGAAATTTTTCAATTTTGAACCCTAAAATATTCACAATAATTTGTTGTAAATCTAGGATAGTATTAATGAAAAAGATCTTGGATTTTGAAGTATTTACCAACTGTCCAATAGCCTTATCATAACATGATAATATTGATTTGAACTCCATGGCCTCACTGACTGAGGGATGGCTCAAAGGAAAAGTATCATCAACAAATTGGAAATGAGATTAGAAAGGACTATTTTTTGCAACTTGAATACCCTTGATTTTTCCTTCTATTTTTACCTTTGAAAAGGTTATCCCTAATGCTTCTACCAGAATAATGAATAGATAAGGATAAAGAGGATCACCTTGATGAAGTCCACAAGATGACTTGAAGTACCCAACAGGAGAACCATTGATCAAAATAGAAAATTTTGCAGTGCTACAACATTTAACCCACTCACACCAACTATAATCAAAGTTAAACTATCTGAGAATACCATGTAGAAAATTCTAAGAAACCCTATCATATGCTTTATTCATATCTAATTTCAAAATCTTTATGAATTAAAAATACTAAATAATTATAGCAAATGATATTGTTAAGTTCATCAACTTTTAAGAAAAATATTCATGATTATATCTTGTCAAGCCATACAAGCATAATTGTTAAGTTGTTTTAATACCATAAATGTGATCATAATGTATTACTAGTGATCCATTTCCATATCATATAACCAATTAAAAAAGAAAAACATGATAGATTCTTACTTTTTTTAATACCCAAGTGAAAACTCTATTTGAAATTAAATTTACAAGAAAAAATAGTTGACTTAAAATTGCATTTTCACAGAAATTTAAAGATTTAAGATGATTTAATTTTTTAAATTAGTTATATGAGATTGAGATGGGCCTCACCTCTATTGTAGTATTATTATCATATTATTTAATACTATTATAATATATAATAATACATTAATGTATTAAACATATTAAATAAATTTATCAAATGATATTAACTTAATCAATTAAATTCCTCACATTTGAAGGAAAATGTCTATGATCAAATATTAGCAAGCTATAAATGTATAATTGCCAAGTTATTTTAATACCACAATGTGGTTATAATGTATATTGGTTTGGACCCATTTCAATCCCATACAACCAATAAAAAAATGAGCCTTAACATCATGACCACATAATGGTATTTCAACAATTTGATAATCATACATATAATACTTAGTAAAATTTGAACTAGAGTCTTCTCCACAAAAGTTAGGAATATAACTAGTTGAGCTAATAAGGTGTTTTATGTTTTATAATAGTAGAAGTACATAATTTATGGATAGTTTTTAATTTGATAGGCATATGCACCTATTGGTAAGAAGACATTTTGACCAAAAGAATATTTTTAATGATATAATGGGATGAATATTCTTTTTTTATTAACATTAACAACATCAATCCAAAAAACAATTGAAAACATCACACCCTTACTCCACAAACATTAAGGTTGTCAACTTGAAATTTTTTTACTCTTGAATTAGAAATATGACAATAAATATGACAACATTAGGGTTCACTCCAATGTTGTGTGCATGCTGAACTTATTTTATTATATTTCTTTTAATTTATTTTATTTTTTAAAATTAACTATGTGTAGAGCTTTTATTAGGGACTTGTAGTGAATTTTAACTACACTTGGGTGGAGCAAAGCCACTCGACCTAAGTTTTGAAAGCTAGTCCTGGTAGGAGACCAAACCACCCAAGGTTTGAATAAAGACCAAGAAGAAAATAGATGAGCTGGAGCTTTAGAAAAAAGTAGGCCAAGATAGACACAAAAGCCCCAATGATTGGACCTCCATCAGCAAGAAGTATAACCAAAGTTTCAAAGAGACCACGAGATGCCACAATGCATTAGGAATGGAATAAAGTTTGGCTTGAGGATACTCAACCAAATCAAACAACTTATCCTATCTAACAAGCAGTAGCAATCAAAGCAACCTAAGTAAAAATACTACCATGAAGAGTGGTAATAGGACCAAGGGATACACAAAGGGCAATACCTATCAAACTACCTTCGACTATACCCCCATATTATAAGCCTTGTTGGAGTTTTATTATGTGTCCTTAAAATTCTAGTGCTCATGCCACAATATAACTCCTGATCACAATAGTATCATAGATTCCAATGGATCTGCCTCTTTATTTTGGAAATATATTTGTCATAATAGTCTCTAGATAGAATCAAGTGGCATTAGCTCAATCGATTAAATTCTTCAACATTTCAAGGAGGAGATCTAGGTTTGAATCTTGCCAAAACGATACATGGATAATATCCTAGCTTTCTTGTAAACCACTATGTGGTGATGATGTAATACGGATGGGACCCATTTCAATCCCATATAACCCATTGAAAAAATAGACTCTAGATAGACCAAAAAGGGTTAGGATACCCTTGAGGTAAACTTAAATATTTAACAATATAAGTTCATGCTCATCTAGATAAAAAAGGTGTAAAAGTTATAATTATTTGACCAAGATTCACTATAGCTCTTTAATTATGCCTTAATGTATGATCGGTACCTTATCTATTGGGTTGTAGCAATATTTAAAATTCATTTATGTGATAGAAAGAACAAGAAATGAGATATTGAGCCAATTATATTCATTCAAATGATGCAATAAACATAACTAGTTTTTTTTGTAGGTAAAAATTTATATTAAAAGGCTTTTAACGGGGTCCCAAAACTAGTTACAGAAGATTTATCATCATACGCCAAGAAATATAATAGGGAAACCATGCAGGGAATCTAGAGAAGAAAGCAAAATAGCTTGGAACAAACCCATGTAGGGGTGACTATGGTTGCTAAATTTATCAAAATAGATCTAATATAACCCTCATAGAGGAATTGGCAACCGATCTAGATAGGAAACTTGATTGTTCTAAAAACAAAACCCCACCCAATTTCTACGTAGGGGAATAAATAAACCTCGATAAAAATAGAAAAAACAGCAAACAAACCCAAGGTAAACCTAAGCATTTATGATGTCATCCTTTGCAGAATTACCTTTAGCATTATTCTTCAACAGTTGATGTTGTCTAGAGAATTGATGGTGTTGGTAATGATGATGGTTGTAACCTTATTATAAAGATCCGTGCTAGGTCCTGAACTACCACTATTGTCATCAGAGATATGTTTGGGGGAATTATGACTGGTTTCTTTCTTTATTTTTTTTAAAGATCAGACCTTCAAGATTGGGTGGAACTTTCTTACACCTTAATCTTCCCTTTTGGGACTTATGAATAGTGGTAGGAGAGTTCTTTTTATTAGAAATAGGGGTCTAAAATTTCAGAGAAGCTTTTGCATTGGCAGTGACATTAGGGAGGTAATGGGAAGGGCTTAGGGTAGGGGGTGAATAAGGTAGGTTAGAATGAAGGGGACTAGTAGATATGACAAGAGGTTGGGTGGCAATGGCGTGGTGGAATATTGTCGAACAAACCCTAGTGGGTGGGTGGAGTTTGGGATTTTATTTTTTAGGCATTGTGAATAGACAGTCTGACAGACCAATAAAGAAGATCGGGGATGTTGATAGGGTTAAACCCTCTAATATGGTTAACCAGTGCTAATTAGAAGTTAAAAAAAGGCTTGAAGGGATCATTGACTATTAAATACTGAAGGATGGGAATAACAACAATGGGCCAAGGGGCAGGGAGAGACTCATGCTCAACCGTGATGCCTTTCCACTTGAAAATTATAGAGTGGTTGGGGAAACCTTCGATATTATGATCCCAATTATGGTGATCCCTCTAAACTACGTGACCAACAACATGCAGCTCCAATAACTAGTTGTTAACAAAATAAAGCGTCAATTACACATTCAAATAATGTAATCTATAAAAGAGACACACAAAATTAAACACAAAGATTTGAAAAAAGGAAGAAGCCTAAAATTATATTAATATCAATCGGTTTTACAATGAGATCTAGATTAAATTTTCAATGAAAATATTTTAGATTAATACAATAATAATCCTCGTTCAAACAATTTAACAAGGATCCTTAACTCTCCCATTCCAATATGGTAATAGTAAGACCTCCAAACTTCTAACTCAGTAGCTAGAAATGATCTTAGTTCCTGAGTACTTCCTTGTCAAGACCTGCACAAAAATGATAGGAATAAGGGATGGCATAGAGAAAAGACACAAAGAAAAATACACCAGTAAAGGCAATGGCACTCAAGTATACCTCTAGAAAAAATTGCTATGCAAAATTCTTGATCCCTTTGTCTTGACTATAACAATATTTTTATAGCTTATTAGTGCCCTACGTTTTTTAAAACTACCTTCATATGGGATCTCCATATATCAAAATCTATTATCCTTGATCAATTTAGTTTACTACAGTCTAATAATAGTCTTCCTTTTATCAAAAATTAAAATTGACTCTTTATAGATTTAGTTATTAAAATTTGGATACAATTGTACATCATTTGGACCTTATTATTGGTTTGGCCCTTTTTCTTTGTCTATTTTTTGTGGTAGACCCCTATTTGACTTTTTCCTCTTTGGATAAGCCTACCCTTAATAAATTGGCCATCTTCTCCCAAGCATCGTCACAAAAAGAAGCTGTAGCAGTAATTGCATATTTGTAATAACCCAGATCTAACTCACTTGGTTTTCCATTCCAGTCTTGCTCCCTGGAATCTCAAAGTAAATATTTTGACCAAGTATACATTTTATGTCAGAAATTTTATACAACACCCAACATTTAATTAGTACAAAGGCATAGAGTTACTCATTTCGAGGATACTGATCATTGTAAACAATCCCTCAAACGATCGAGATTGGCCAAATCTCGTAATAGGTGCCATTTTATGAACTCATTCATCTCCTTTGCTAGAGGTCTAAGTTCATGATATGGGGTTGTCCTTCTAGGGTCCATATCACCTAGAATAGTGAACGTATAATTCTCATCCCATAGCATGGAGGACTTAGGTTCCTTTGGCCTAAATTATATCCTTAGCACATTATTGTCATTATATATATATATATATATATATATATATATAAATTATATCCTTAGAACATTATTGTCATTATATATATATATATATATATATATATATATATAAATTATATCCTTAGCACATTATTGTCATTATATATATATATATATATATATATATATATATATATATATATATATATAATCCATGCTAGGGTATAGCATAAATATACCTAGTGCCTAATTGATAGTCCAACATCCTATGGAGTCAATTAGGGCCCACCATTACTCTGGCTTGGGATCAGGTATCTTAGGTCATGTTACAATTGATGAGGAGTTATCCCATACCAACTCATCATTGAACCTTCTAGCACCAATAACTAGCTACTCCTAGTTTTGGTATTTTGCTAGCAATTCCTCAATCAAATGATGAGTATGAGACCCTTCACGATACTACTCGCATAATAGTCTAGAGATGGCATCCCATACCACCTCTCGTTACTTTCTCATGGCAAAAAGATCACTTTTCCCGATCTGGTTTGCCAAAAAGTGACTATTTATCAAATCACAGTAATTGCCTACTTGCAATTACCGGTGTTGGGTGGATGTTCATCATATTGATGAAATACCAAAATATTTTCATTCTTCTTGATGTCAACAAGGTATTTTATATTTTCATTTTCTTGATGAGTATCAAACTACCTGACTTGATTCATCCTTCTTGATGAATGTAAAAAGGTTTGGAATAGTTTTTCTAAAGTTTTAAAGTTATGTTTTAAAAAATCAAACATATAAGCCAACAAAAGTGGATCTTAAATAATAAGTTATATATATTTAACAAGAAGTTTTAAACTATAAACAATTCTTCTAATATTAGTAAGGTTAGCTTATCTCAAATAAACCTTTACTTTTATCTAAGGTATAAAAAACTAATTTACTATATAAGCATAATAAATCATTCTATTAAATGGACATTATATAAAAACACATAATCTATTAATATAATAAAGTAAAAAAATTTGCACTATACATAAGTAGGTAAGACAATACAATGAAGCAAATATTTTTCCCTTTATATATATGTTCTTAATTGATTTATAATCATATAACCTCTTATACCATTTTTATTCCATTTCCATACAATGTTTTGGTCCTGGCCTATCTATTAGAACAATTTTCCCTGAAAAAGAAATTTGACTTTTAAAGGTAAATTTATTTCTATATAAAAGATATATCTTTTAAAGTTTTTATATATTAAAAAGAACAATATATTCTTTCATTATAATGCAGACAAAAAATAACCAATTACTCCTTACACTATTTTTAAGGAATGACATCGTACGAATGAAAGAAGACTAAGGTAACTTGTATCAAATGATTTAATTATCTTAGACAATAGCCAATTAAACACATTTGTCAAGTCACTTAAATTATCTATTTCTTCACTGAATATCTAACTATTGGACGTTATGGAAAATCATATGCATATTGGGTTCATACATTCTTTTCATACAAGTAATAATAAACGTTCACACTAGGGCAATGTTTCACTACAATAATGGTTGTTGGTTAAATACAAAAGTTGAGCTATCTATATATTCCATTTTTATTAAATAAAAGGGATATACAAGGCCTAATTATTTCACTTACACATGCACATTGATTCAATATGGCAGTGGCACATAACCAACCTTGAGATTGGGTATATGAACTCAATTCATGCATGTTTGGTCCTAAGAGGGTTTGATAGTTTTAATGTTTATGCTCATGCTACTAAAAGTTAAGAGTCCTGGTAAAGTAGGTCAGCCATAGTTCATTATGCTGGCAATACATTCGATCTTGCATAGACCCTCCACAATTCATTATATGCATTCATGTGAAATTGGTAATAGAACAGGGAATTATTTCAAACGATAAATAATGAATCGCTATGCACACATTGAGCAGATGCTAAATAATTCTAATGTTTCATGTATTTCTAGTTTATTTACATTCTTTGGATATTTTCTAACACTTGCAGTTGAGTTGTAGGTTTTCAGGTTGGGTTTCTCATCGAAATGCTCAGGAGCATTTCCCAATAGAGTCGCCATTTGTTGTGGCTGCTCCACAATGTATCCCAAAATTGGGGACCCACCTTTTATGCATGTTTTCCAAGAAAATTGAAGTGGCCCATATGCTAAAGATCAAAGAAAAAGCAAAACACCGCAAGGAGGAAAAAGTGTCGTGATATCGTGACATGTTGCATGTTCAAAGCAAAGAGAGAGAGCAAGGAGGAAAAAGTGTCGCGATATCGCGACATGTTGCATTTTCATGGCCAAGAGCAAGAGAAGAAAGAAAAGTGTCGCGATATCGCGACATGTTGCATTTTCGCGACCAAACGAGAAAAGAAAGAACAAAAGAGAAAAAGTGTCGCGATATCGCGACATGTTGCATTGTCACGGCCAAAAGAGAAAAAGTGTCGCGATATCGCGACATGTTGCATTGTTGCGGCCAAAAGAGAAAAAGTGTCATGATATCGCGACATGTATTTTCATGATTCAAAAGGGGTAGGCAAGCAGAGAAACAAGAAGTGTCGCGATATCACAACATGTCCGATTTTTGCCAAGGGAATAGAGCAGTTGACAGTGCGTCTGATAATAGTGACGTGGACATAAGGACAAAATCCAATGAATAAGACAAAACATTACATAAGGAATATTTAATGATTTGAAATCATTTAAGATGGCCGTTACACACGGAAGGAAATGGATGCAAGCCCATGTGGAGAAAAGGAAATGTTCTTTCGAAATCAAACGAAAAGTGAAGCCAAACCATGGAAATGAAACGAAGGGCCACAGAATAGAAACCAAAAGTTTTTTTTGGAAATTAAAACACATGCATGCACAAGGGAAGGTGAAAACGAATAGTCATGGAGGGAGAAACAATTTTTTTTTTAGAGGTTTTAAATACGCCATTAAAGAAGTGGAGAGGGGCTGGAAATTGTAGAAAAAAAACCAAAGACTATTTTTCGGAATAAAGGATTTTTTTTGGCAAGAGCAACTCTTGTGTGTGAAATCAAAAGGAGATTGAAACTAAGACTGTGGCTATTTTTGTAAATCTTCCCTTTGCATTATTGTTTCTTGTATCTATTCATTTATGCCATAAAGTGGGTTACGATAGGTGAATGATAGAATGATGCAATTATTTGTTTCCTTAGAATCTTGCATCTGATCTAATTTGATTGTGTTTATGTTGCGAGTCTGTTAGGTCGAGGTTGTTTTAGAATTTCATCTCATAACTTGGGGTTTTGTAGGGAGGAGATTGCTAACCAAATTAATTTCCTATTTTTTTTTTCCAGCTAACTTTTGTAAATAATGTTTCTATTTTAGTTTTCTGATATTTAGATTAGTCTTGCTTTAAAATCTACTATTTCGATTCGGGTCCATTCCAAAATTTATGCATTTGTTTTCATTCTTGCATCTCAAAAAACCTTCATCTAATTTTCAGATAAAATATGGGTTTAGGAGGGCTACTAATTCCAAATGCACACTAAATCAGATCAAGTGAATGAATCCTAGCTTGCTAATTTACTGATTTTTTGCTAACATTTAATGCTAACATTGCTAACTTTACTAACACCAAATGCTAACATAGGGATAGTGGAACACTGTTAAATGAAGATAAAACGAACCCTCTAA
Source organism: Wollemia nobilis (assembly GCA_028583015.1). Taxonomy (NCBI): domain Eukaryota; kingdom Viridiplantae; phylum Streptophyta; class Pinopsida; order Araucariales; family Araucariaceae; genus Wollemia; species Wollemia nobilis. Next base: position 2,920,420 of record JAQPPZ010001045.1, read on the forward strand.
CTCTAAAAATGAATCTCATGTTAAAGGCACGGAGCTTAAAATGAAGTGGCTTATACCACACACTTTCTCATTTGGAATCCTTTTAAGCTGAAGATAAAAGAGGTCACTAACTGGGTTTCGGGTAGATCACTTTAATCTCAAGAACATTAAAAGAAGCTATCTTCGCATTTGGTTGATTTAATGGATTATAGTTGCAAAGTACTTGTTCGAATCATTAAAGGACCCTTGTTAACAGTTACTTGCATGGTTTAAGTTATTTTGGTATACATTCATTTATTTGCTTTAGTCTTGATTGATTATATGCACATGAATGTTTGTTCACAAGAACCTTGGATAAATGAATAATGCTACTTAATTTCTTTGCAAGAGAGAGTTTCCTGTTCGATACTCTAGTTGTGGTGATCATTTTGCTATAGGGCAAAATATTCACTCAACAGTTGGGAGGGATTCCTAGTGGAACCACTGTTCCTACTAGTGGCCTTAAGTCTTTAGGCCTCCCTATGTCCTGTGCAGGCTCAATTATAGGTATAAAGGTAATGTTCTGCACAAGGTATTCCCCTATGCCTGTACTTTCCAAGTGTATTGATGCATGTGACGTGGATGACCCCATGAATGATACTGGCGAAGAAGGGTGATAATCACTATCTTCATCTTGATCTTGAGGATCTTCCTCTTCCATAGGACTTGGCATTTCAGCAATGGCTACAATTGGCATTTCTTTGGGCCTTTCTTCCTTAACTAAGGGGGCCTTTAGCTTTTGATTGTCTTTTTATTTTGACATTGATGGTACTTTAGAAGCATTTATTATCTTGAGTGCACCAGGAGGTGTTGATGTGCCTGGGTCTTTTCTTACCCCTTTGTCTTTGTTATCAACTTATGTGGTTGGGGATGAAGGTGCCACGTATAGGTGAGTAGAAGGGATCATGAATTCTCCTAAAATAACCACCTGATTAATGTATATAAAAGGTTCTTCATTATCCAAAACCACATAGACTTTTCTTTCATGCACATACTTGACACACTGGTGAAAGATCAAAGGCACGCACTTCATGTACCTTATCCAAGGGTTCCCTAAGAGGATGTTGTACTACATAGTGCCTTCCAAGACATGACACATCGTGGGGATGGTCTTGTGCCCCACCTTGATGGGTAGGACTATCGTTCCCACATTATTGCATAAAGCATCATTAAAATCTCTCAATGTGTAAGTTCTTGGAATGATATTGGTCTTGGGTATCTTGAGGTGCTCTATTGCAGTTGTTGTGATGATGTTTATCGATGAACCTATATCGACCAAAACCCTCTTGAAAGGTAATTCATTGATGGTCGCTACAATGTTTAGCAGAGGGTCTAGTAAGGTAGCAAAAATTGTCTTAATCTCATGATCATAGAATCGGATTACAGGTTCCTGGCATTCTTGCACTTGTCCCACAAAGTGAGTGAATGCATTCGCATCTTGCGGTTGAATCTAAATTGTTCTTAAAATCTCCATTAGAGTCTCCCTATGCTTTGGGGACTATTGTATGAGCTCATATATGGATAACTTAGTTGGATTCGTTTGTAGGTTTTTCTCCAATCTACTCCAAATAGTTACCACAAGTCACATTGGTGGACCTGGAAGGTTGTCTTACCTTTTCCTATGAGCATCTGGGATGTTCATGGGAGCTACAGGCAGTTGCGGTTTACCATACCGCCTAGTCCTTGTTGCTATGTTAACAATCTCAACCATCCCAATGCATCTGTGGGTAGGTATGTCAGCTCGAACCTGATTGACTTGGGCCTCTTGCTCTCGAGGGGCTTCATGATTGGGCAACAAGTTTTTGTATATGTCCATGTCTCTATTATCAAGAGCCAGTGGGTTCTCAACTTTGAGTTCTCCCACCTCAATCATGTTTTGCACTTGATGCTTAAACCCGACGCAAGACTCAATGTCATGCCCTAGTATCCTATGATATGGGACAAATTTATCTTCCCTATATCCTTTTGGCTTAGGATGGTTGGGATATATAAGAGTTATTATCAGTAAATATGATCCTCTTGGCCTCACTCAACTGATTAAATATTGATTGCATTGATTCTATCAGAGGCATGAAATAACAAGGCGGCTTGCATTCTCAGTTTCTTCCTTGATTGTTCTTTTGGTTGTAGTTGGCTAGTGGGGGATGTGCTTGATAGTTTTGTGGTTGTTGTGCACCCCCATCCTTGGGTGTAGCCAATATAACTTGATTGACTAGAGCAGGGTTGCCCTGCTTTCACTTGTACTTGTCATTCTTACCATTCTTGTTCCACTCCTTTTTGTTTAGGAGCTTAATGGTTACCTCATCTACTTTTATCTCTTGGATGAGCTTGGCCTATGCCAAAGCTTCCTCGAACGAAGGATACTATTGTAGTTGTAGCAAGAGGGAGATATGTTTAGAACAACTTTTGGTAAACATACAAATGATCTCTTCTATGGGAACGGAGAATGATAATTTTGCCATGATTTTTCTCCACCTATTCCCATAATCCATTAATGGCTCATCATCATACTATTTCAGGTTTTCCAGGTCTAAAAGGTTCACCTTCTTCTTAGAACCAAAGGAGAAATTCTTCAAGAATGTGTTTACTAGTTTTTCAAAGTTGGTTATGCTATGCTTAGGTAGTTGGTTGAACCATTGAGTGGCAGCACCTAAAAATGTCATTATGAATGTTCTTAGCATGAGAGCGTCATTGTCTTCAAGATGAAAATAGGAGTTGATAAAATTGGTGACATGATCTTGTGCATCCTCTTCACCTTTAAACTTATCTAACCTAGGCATCTCAAAGTGCTTAGGATATGGAGGGCTAGGGATTGATGGGCACAATGGTTGATTGTGTATCTTGATCAATTTTGGTGAGTTCCCAGCTGCATCTTGTTTCTCAAAGGTTTTCATCTTTTCAGCAAGCTCTTGAAATGCCTTTGATGCATGGAATTTCTCTTCGTGCAAGCCTATTTGCATTGGCAATGGAGGTAACTCTCTATTCATTTGATTTGTTCCATTTTCCTCCATCCTATGAGGGGAATCAAGATTGTGATCTTGATTTGTTATGTTTGCCCTCCCCCATTAGTTGGATTTTTTTCATGACTTGGTGGGGGGTTTCATTATGGGATATCTTGTCTAGTGTGCCTTTCCTTAGGTGAGTTAGAGTGTCTTGTTCTTTGGTGGTCACCACCATTTATCTATAAATTTTTAAGAGCTAGCTACTTAGATTGCTCTCTTAAATGCTGCTCATGTTAGCACAAGAGTATTTCTCTTTGTTTCTCTTGTTCAAGAGCTTCCACTAACTCTATCTCTTTGCATAATGTATTTTATAACTGCCTCATTCGATCAGTTTGTCCTATTGTAGAAGACTCATGTTTATCTGACTCTGTTCTTGTATTCTTGACTTACAGATTCCTCGAGGGGGTTTTTGTTGTATCTGTACTCTTGCTAGTTAATGTGACTTGTTTAGTGTACTGTTGAAAATCCCTATGATCAGAATCCATGCATCTTCTATGGGGTCGCTCTGAGGTACCCCCAGACTGGGAGGTATGTTTAGAAGTCAAAATTTGTGAGCTTCCAGATGCAAAGTTCTCAGTAGCTACAGTTCTTTGAGTTGTTTGAGTAGGAAATCAATCCAACCTATGTAGTTGTCTCATTCTCCATGGTTGGTCCTGTGGGATGCCATTTACTCCTATGAGGTCATAGTCTATGGGAATATTTCCTTTTGTGTGAAGTGTTTCTTCTATAAGATTCCCATGACTAGATGTAGCTCTAGTTTCCTGCCCTTCAGTGGGTAGACCTATTTCATATGTTTCTTATGAGTCTTGAGGTGTTGCAATTCTTGTTTTCCTTCTTGATGAAGAGGGTTTGGTGGTGACATGTTTTTTTCATGTGGATGGAGACGTGGCAGTCTCGTCATACCTATGTGAAGAATGAGTCTTAGAACCTTCTCTATGTCTATGTGAGGAGGAAGCCTTTGAATTTTCCTCATGTGTTTTTGTGTTTTTAGAGGATGCCCTTGAGGTTTCCTCATGTTTCCTTGATGAGGATGGTTGTGAAGCCTCTTTTTGTTTATGTGAATTTATTCCATGATGTGGTTCCTTACTTGGGGTTTCTTGAGGAGATCCCCCAAGAGTTGAGTTATCACCCCTTAGGCTTATGGAGCTACATCTCATGGTCTTATGGGTAGGTCATTCAACATTACTATGACTCTACCTATGGGTATGAATTGCTTCTGTCTCTCCCTTGGCATCATATTGAGGGTGTTTACTTCTTGTTTTGACCATGTTTTTTTATGACTTGATCTTTTGAGTTTGCTATTTAGGAATGACCACACAATTCCAAACAAATGTTTATCTTGATTACCAATTTAAGTGTGCCCTAAAATGTTTGTTGTGTTTTGATGTGTTGTTCTCTTGATTTATTTTCTCTTTTTCTTGGATTAAGAATGAGAATACTCATCCATAGTGACAATCAAGTACACTAATGCCAAACATAATTTTCTCAAAAGAATCTAGGGTACACCGTTGAAGACCCAATGGGGGGTTCACCTAGCTCCTCCACTCTGAACCAATGATTATTCCAATAGTGGGAGACATTTTGAACACAAGTAACTTAGTGTCACTATAAGTAAGTTTTCCAATCCATTTCTAGGAAGCTCTAGGGGTTAAACTAGTGGAAGGAGATGAATTCCAACATCATTGGACTAAATTGAAGGTTGGTGATGAAATCCAACTCTCCAATGTTTAAATGAGATGTGTGTGGTGTTCGTTTTAATCTTGCATAACATAAAGTGCATCATATAGAAACAATGAGTCTTTCCTATATGCCTAAGTACAAAAATACGTTTAAATATTCAAAAAGATGCATGAACTACTATGATTTGTATGAGCGCACTTTATCTCGTGCAACTTATGGCCTCTAGTAGGGCCTCAAAGTAAGAAAACAACATACAATATCTAGAATGTTGGATTCTAGAGTGAACTTTTCAGGCATAAGTCATTGTTCCTAGCAATGCCTAGTGGAAAATTTAAAAGAAGATCTAAGATATGTGAAATGCTTAATTCTTTCTTCTTTATTCTTTCAATTTCCAAACATAAATGTGCTTTAAGTTCTCTGTTTTGAACACATAGAAGCAGAAAAAAAGTTGTAAAATATTAGAAAAGCTATACCAACATTTGATCCAGCTTAGAGAGTCGATGTTTTGACCTCTGCTGCACTCCAGTCTTGGCCGTTATTGACTAGAGCGGTTGGTTCTTGGTCGTTGTAGCTTAGAGTGACTAGTTTTTGGTCGTTGTAGATCAGAGCGGTTAGTTTCTGATCGTTGTAGCTCAAAGCGACTAGACCTGCACACAAATTAATTTTGTTTTCTAGCAAAAAATAAAAAATTTAACGATCGTCCCATCGTGATCGCCATCTGTAGCGACCCTAGGGCACACACGCCACTCTTAACTCTACTTGTGATGTTATTACTATACCAAAAATGAAGCTAAAATATTACGAGAAAACATATAACAAGGAAATGATAATAATGGATCTTTCATTAATATTGAACCTCGATTACATGTTGGTCCCTCTTAGGGATACCCATATTGATACAATGATTTACAAGTGGATGAAGAGATGTCCCCTTTTGCAAAAATATGGTGTGCTCTAAAATGCTTCCTGGTTCTGCACATGGAAATACCTGAGGGCTTACAGATGCCTCCTTCTCTAGGTATGTCTCCCGGATGGATCCTCTTGCTCTTGTATGTCGTGGATTACATCTCGTGAACCTGTGGCCTTGTATGCAATTAAAACAACAATACATGTTTAGTTGTCTAAGATTTCCTCCCCAGATAAGTTTGTTAGTAATTAGAGAATATAACATAAATATGATAAAATGATACCATGGAATCAAGTAAATCTAAGCTAATGATATAAGAAAACAAGATAAAATATTCTATGTCTATTTAAGATAATCCTACGGGCCACTATCCAATACAATGGCCACTAAAGAAAACCTTGCTCTCCTTGCCCCAAAGATATGGGTCAAATATTATGGTCTGATGTTGAAGAAAGTAGGTGTTATACCCCTTGATTTGTCAAAGATTCGTCACACACATGATCCCAAAGAGAACTCTCTCTAAAATGATCTCTTGTATGTGATTCGGCTCTCTATATGTCATATATTGATCATGTTTCTCTTTTGGTGCTCTTAGGCTTGCACCTTTTATAGTGTGAAACCCTAGGTCTATGTACAAGCCCTAGAAATGAATTTCTCATGCGTAGTGCAAGTTAGCATGAGAAGCCCTTGTCTATTGTCTATATTTGAAGGCCAGTTAACTAAAATCTAACTGCCCACTTGAGTCTTCTATGTGAACTATTTGTTAGCATGAGAAACTTTTGTCCTTTGTTTATGCTTGAAGGTCAGTTAACTTAAGTCTAAATGCAAACTCAAGTTTCCTATGTGAACTGATCATGAAAAGGAATGCAAAGTCACTCCCGCTCACCTTTATTGCATGCAGACTACCACTTCCACCCGATATTGGGCCTGTTTGTTGACAAATTGCTTCTTATGGCTTAGCTACTATCATCTACAGTGGCTATGATCTGGCCACTGTCGTCTGCAGTGGCTAAGGTTTGGCCACTTTAGGCTTGAGCGGCTAGAATCTAGTTGCTCTTAGCTTGAGTGGCCAAGCTTGGATGGGTTGAAAATTCCCCAAATGAGTGGTGAGAACCACTGTTGGTGCTTGGAAATTCCAATATTATGTCTTATGATCTTATGAGTGTGTCTATGTAAGTAGCTCCCCTAAGCATGACACAATTTAGGTGTCTACACAATTATAGTGCCAGCACTACCCACCTCAAAGTTGAAATAATTTAGTAGATATGTAGGAGCTAAAAGCTATGGTCACAAATTTTATGAATAATATTATGGTACTGGAATGATAAAATGTTGGGAGGAGGTTTGAAGACTATCAACCAAGAAGATTCCCCCATATCTCAAAATATTAGGGTGCTTCTACTAGCAATGTTGTCAAAAAGCAATTTGTTATTGTTAAAATTCAATGGGAGGGAACATCCATTACTCAAGAGGACTATTAGTGCTTAGCATGTAATGATCCATACAATGTTGATAACTACATGGTATATTAGCACTAGTGCCAGCTAGCTACATCCCATAAAGTATAAAGGCAATAAAAAGGTCTTGTAGGTATTTTGATTGATCCAAAGCAAAACCTTATGGATAAATAGCCTTCAAATTTTGATTTGGTATATATACTGACTAGATATAGAAGAAGGTATTTTTTGTTAGATCCCTAGAAGTTGGATGGTCCAAAAATTACACTATAGCCTCAAAAGGAGTAACTTAAGGAACATGCCAAACTAAAAGCACCAAAATCCAACCAAGAAGAGTCTAGGGATCAAGCTTTGAGGAAGTTGTAGTATCCTTAAGTTTCCAGAAAGAAAAGAGAATAAGCAACATAGTGGTATCAAAGGAATTTCAAGCAAGTCCAAAAGTAGGAGAAGCTACCAAAAACATCTAAAGTCAACATTGTTGAAGAATTGAAGAAAACTCCCTCAAGAGTTAGCATGTATAATGCTATTTTACTTCCCATAAAAATAGATATGTTAAAAGCAACTCTCAAAATATCATCATTATATGGAATTAACTACCCAAACTTGAATATGGCACAAAAATAACCAACTCTTGGCATGGGTAAGTTTGAGATGTCTTCTTTCTACATGTATTTATGCATGAAGAGTAGATAGTACATAATTGTATGGTGGATTCCAAAGCTGCCACAATAGTCATGCCTAAGATTACTTATGATGAAATGGGTATGGAAAATACCCAAACTAGTTTTGAATGTTTATAGCTAGATCAAACCCCAATCCAAATGGTGGGAGCAATAAGGGATATTCCAATGTTATTACACAAAGTTTCAAATATCTTAGTGATCCAAGAGGTGGTATTGGTGGACCTTCCACCACTATTTAGATTATTCTTATCAAGAGACTTTATAAAAAATAGTAGGGGAAATCTCTCTAGATTGCACTCACATGGCAATTCATTGCAAGGGAAGGAGGGTTTGAATCTATACAAAGGATTTTAGCCCCTACCACATAGAGAGGTATGGAGAGTAAAGCATTAATTTGCATGAAAATACCTCAAAATACTTTCAAGTGGAGATAGAAGAGCATCTAAAAGACTTGGAGGACCTCACAATAGGGTTATTGATCGAAGATTATTTTTTCATGCTTGATTTTAATGTAGTAATCCACACAAACATGGGAACTCGTCACATTCTAAAACCAACCAACCATCAAATTTTGGCTACAAGTCACATGTTTAAAAAAAAAAACATGTATGAACAATAGAGGTTTGGGTCACTATGGTCTAGATATTACATATTAAAATGAGTGAGCTACATGTGAAGCACTTAACGCACATAAGTGCTTCAAAACCATGTATCATATTTGCACTAGGTGATTCACATAAATGTTTGAAGAAGAATTGCATGGATCAAGAAATCCAAGAATTAGCAAAACAGCTAAAAGAGGGTGGTTCATCGTCCCTTTGTTGATTCAACTATGTTGAAAAGTCATTTCCCATGAGTTTTCTAGAAAATAATGGATTAAAAGGAGGTTTGATTAGATGAGTGACTTTGATGACTTTCCTAGTCGAATAAGTCTATATAAGAAGAGTCCTCTTCTTCACATTTCATAAGCCCTAAGCAAAGTTTCCTTTCAAGCAATAAATCTATTGACCATATCTCTAAGATTCAAAAATTCTAGGATTTTCTTCCATAGACTATGTGCCCAATAGATAAGAATTTTTTTTTATGGGTTCTTTGCCTCCTGCAACTAAAATTCCCCTATGAATCACTAGAATGTAGTGAAATTTTACTACATTGGAAAAATCCCATTAAAGGAAGGAATTTTTATTTGAACTGCTGCCTAATACTGAATAAGGTGAGAGGACCTAAAGCTCTATCAATCTATCAATTATTTGATGCTATAAAAATGCCAAATATGCTTATAAGGGAAAACCTAAAAATAAATTTTTCTCCTTGCACCACGAGGCTATGCTAACCTACCAAACCAAAAATATAATGACTTATAACATATTTGATGATAAATAAGCCAAATTTTGCTATAGGTAAGAGTCTTACAGAATTTTCAATGTAAGCTAGAAGTACTTTCCCTTTAGCAAGACTTAGTCTCATATAGTGGTTGTGAATTCACCCATCATCTAGGTGGGTGGGTTCAAGAGCTAAATTACTCCCCATTTATGATTGGATTCATGATGACAATCTAATACACCACTATTTCCTAGTGCAATAACCAAGGTAACATTAATAAGGGACCCCAAAAAATAGAATCCAAAAATAATTGGAAAGGAAGAGGGGACCCAAGATGATCGAATAAGGTATTGATGTCATCCAACAAAGCTTAAGATCTATGGAAACACAAGCATCCTAGGTGTTTCAAGTTTTCAAACTTTTGTATATAGTATAGCCTTCTCAATCCATAAAGAGGTCACCACGGTCATGGCAAGAAGAAAAGAAAAGCTTTTCAAAGCCCACAATTTATTAAATATTTTGTCCAAAACCAAAGGCAAACCACACAAAGAGAATATCTCAATGCACACTCATCAAAAGAAGAATTCTAGTAATCCTTATATGAAGGAGACTTTGAAGCATTATAAATTAAGCAAGAAGTAGAGCAAGAAAAAAGGGGCATATAATAGACTAAGAGATGATTCAAGCTTAAAGGACTTGTATGAAGTCAGATTCTATCAAGTTTTTTATTTCATGGGCTGAAACAAGCAATTACAAACTCAACAATGTTTAAGGTTGGCATAATCCTTCAAGCTAGAAGATTGGAATTGGACATACAAAGGAGGAACACCAAAATAATTTTTGTGGTAACATAATCAAAGTGCTTTAGATCTTTGGCAAAGTGAAGGACTCATAAGGCAAAAAGTGTCTAAGACTAGGTGTTCCAAAAGATAGCAAGTTGTACCTTTTTTGGGGTGACATTAGCTCAACTTGTAAAAAAGTCCAAATAAGTGTAAATTCAAAAGGAAAAAAACAATCAACAAAATTCCTCTTCTATAAGTTTAGAAGTGAAGCTAGGAAGAATTGTGTTAGACCTTTTTCATTATTGATGTCAGCAAGAGTGATTCAAATATTTGGCACAATGCAAGCCTTGTAAGGTGAATGATATCTAGTTCAGAAGAGGGTGAGTCAAAAAATTTTGAAGGGTGATGTCTTTAAAGCTTCCAAGAATTTTGGCATAATACAAGTAGTAAAAAATAAATTTTGGAAAGGTAAGTAAATCAAACTGGTAGCCTAGACCATATATATTCAACATGATTAATCAGGTATTATTTGACATTCTTGTACTAGGCAAGAAGGGAGCTCGAAAGGCAATAGACACAATTGTAGCATATTAAACTCAAAGAACTCAATGTGAAGGACTTGATGAAGTGCCTCAAACTCCTCCAATGAATGATATAAAAGCATATAGAAAGGAGGATGCTCATACAAAAAGAGAAAATTATTATCTTACAAAATGAAATCAATCAAAATCATTGAGAGTAATATTAATAACAAGAAGAGAAAGTTTGAATTCAAGAGTTCAAGAGCAAAAAATCATAATATAAAGTATATTGATATGAATGATTAATAAACCTAACATTTTATAAAATCAATTCAACAAACCATAATCAAAATTGATGGTTGGACAACACACATTTAATAAATAAACCATAATCAAAATTGATGGTTGGATAACACACATTTAATAAATATTTTATGCAACAATTGGTTTAGACAATGCATCCACTCCACATTATACACGTAAACATGTCGTGTTTCACTAAATTGTTGACAAACACTTTAAATTATATTAATGGTACATATCCACCACTTTAAGAGACAAATATATTATCTATTGATTTCTTAATAAAGTGACATTTGATTATTAATACCTATGCACTTAACACATTGCATTTTCATTAATACAATTTTATTATTTAAGATTTGTTAATTATATTTTACCTTAAAAACAAGGTAAAATTATATGTTTAAAACCTTAATTATATTTTACTTTCAAAACAAGGTGAGATTATATGTTTAACACAAGGGATAACATGGGAAAATGAAAAAGAGGTAAAAAGGGACAAACATATGCTCTAACATTATTTTCAATGAAGACATCAATATTTTATCGTAAATAATATAATTAAAAGTTAGTACTTTAACGTTCCAATAAAGATAATTATGATGACAAGAGTAAACCAATACACTAACCACTGTGGTTAGGAGTACACAAGAGTGTCAGAAATAGTCCATAAACTATCAAATAACAACTATCAAAATAGTGTCAAATATGCATTTAGAAAGAAAGAATTTGAGAAATCACTGCCACTTGGAAGGGGAAGGAAGAGGTACATGACTCACAACGTAAGGTGCATTCCCCCAATGATCCATGAGGGTACATAATTATTGCAGCTTCACCTATACTTTTTCAACCTGTAATTGAATCTGTAACCAAAAATCAAAGAATATATCATATTTATCAACAATAGAGAAGACACGTTCGACATCTTTCTAAGAAAAAATAGCTCTATTTTGGGACTTCCATAGATAAAATAGGGTACCAATTCTAAAAATATTCCAAACAACACCCAAGTTGAAGGAAAAAGCAATAGGGTCACCCAAAATAGCATGCACCCAAGTAAAATTCTCCTGCATAAAAGGTCTAAAAAATTTAAGAAGCCACTCCCAGGACGACTGAGCCCAATCACAAAACCAAAAAATATGCTATAAATCTTCTGCCTATCCAAAAATCGAGCAAATGGGATTATGAACACCCAGATGCTTGAGCCTATTTCCAATAGGTAACCCTTGGTGTAAGAGGCTCCAAGCAATAAAACTTTGTTTAGGTTCAATATAAGTAGCCCAAGCAATCCGAAACCTCTTATTCCATTGGGAGGGAAGAGAGACTAAGTCCCATCTCAGAGTGAGCTTATCAACCATTGGAACTTGCGGGGTGAGCCATTTGTAACCAAGATGAGCTTTATATTGCAAAATAGGAAGCTCCCCAAGCCAACACCAATCTAACCACTAGGATTTTTAAAAATGCTTATGTAGTTTGCTCCAAATAGAAAATGGAATACTATTAATAACCACCTCATAAGTGTCTCTATCACCAGGATTTAAATTTTGAATTTGATGAAAACTTTCCCAAGGTATCAAACACCTAGTATGTCATGAGAAGAAATAAAAAATGGAAGCAATACCACGCTTATAGAACCTCTACGCTCTAACCCATTGCACCAGAGCTAGGGGAGAACCCTGCTAAGTGATAATAGGAGACCACCAAATATTCATGGAATGCAAAGAGGCACCTACTTTGCAAAAACTCCCTTTCCAACTAATCTAGGGTTTGAAGGCCTCCTAGGCTTTCCAAATACTCTGAATGACAAAAGAACCTTTAAATTTAATAGGGACAGGGGTAGTAAGAATGGATTGCAATCCCATCCGTTTCCAAATTTTCTTCCCCTAAAGCAAACCAGAAGAAATGCAATTCCTGACCAACACTTTACAAGATTCATCCCCAATTAAAGATCATGTGATCCATTTAGCACAAAGTGTAAAATATTTTCAGTGATAATCAAACAAAACCATGCCTCCACAGTCCTTGGGAAGACAACAAATTTCCTAGGCTACCCGATGAAAACCTTTCTTGATAGAGTCTTTGGCCCACAAGAAGTCTCTCAAAAGCTTATCCATATTTTTATAACAATATTTGGATGGAACCCAACAAGACGAATAATAGACATGGGTAGTGGCTAAAACCTTAGAACAAATCTGAAATTTTCCTGCCAGAGAAATTTTCTTACTAGTCTAGTAAGAAAGCTTCTTTTCCACTTTATCAATAACATATTGCCACAATTGAGTAGAGAAAACATAAATGCAAAAGAAATTCCAAGAAATTGAAACACCTCACCTGGCTTAATCCAAGTCCATTGGAAATGATGCAACCAACATGGCTTCTGAGATTGAGGTTTCCAAAAATAGGTCTTTTTCCATTGTATAGAAGAACCAGAGGCTAAACAGAACACCTCTAATAAACTAATAGCCGAGTAAAGGGATTTCTCATATTATCGAAGCATTAAGAAATAATCATCTACAAAATGGCCATTGACCAACTGACAGTCATAATTGGTGAGAGCAATACCCCTGATTAATCCTTGATCCATCTTATGGGCCAAAAAATAGCCAAAAGCCTCTACAACAAGAATGAAAAGAGATGGAGAAATAGGGCACCCCTATCTTATAGAGTGACCAAGATAAATTGACTGATATTGACTATTATTCAAGGTAATAACAACTAAATAATCTTGAAATAACATAAGAATTGTGCTCACAAAAATTGGCCCAAAACCTAGAGCCTGAAGCATGGTAGTTATGAAGTACCACTCCATCTTATCATAGGATTTCTCAAAGTAAATCTTAATGAATAAAACATCTTGTTTAGAATTTCTTGCCCACTCCATACCTTCCCAAACATCAAGAATATTATCAAGAATGTATCTTCCCTTAAAAAAGTCAGTTTATTCAGGTCTGAAAATTAAGGGCAGGAGATATTTTAGCTTAAGCATAAGGGGTTTAGCAATAATCTTGTAGATCACATTAAGCAGGGTGATCGGCCTCCAATTGGTGATGAGATCAGGATCTCCAGACTTAGGAATAAATTTAACATTGCCTTTGTTAATAATGGAACCTAGTGAACCACATTGCAGGGCTTCAAGATAAACTTTGTGGAGATCAGAACCAAGCATATCCCAGAATTCTTTATAGAATTCACATGGGAAGCCATCAATCCCAGGTGCCTTACCATTGGTCATGAGTGACAAGGCATTTTTTAGATCTTCCAGAGAAATATGAGTATCATGGAATAGCATTTGCTCAGGAGAAAGCTTGTTGGGGACAACAATAGTATAATTAACAAGAGCTTGCATTCTAGCATCATCAAGGGGTTGAGAAGCAAAAACACCTTGATAATGTGAAACAAAGGCTTTGACAATGTTTGGAAGATCTGTAAATCTCTGCCCATCAAATTGAATGGCTTGAAATTAAGAATACTGAGCAGGAGTTCTGAGGCATTGAAAAAAATCTTTGGTCACTTTGTTCCCCACTTTGATCCAATGCATTTGAGCACATAAGTGAGCCCCCTTGGCTTCATACAAATCAACTCTTTTTAGCTCATGTCGAATGGAAGAAACTTAGGATTGAGCAACAGAGTTTAAAGGAAAGGCTTCAATCCTAAGACAAGCTTTGGATAGCTCACTTTGTAGTGCAGACTTAGCCTATTTTTACTGTTTTGTAACTTCAACCTCCAGAGTCCACAACACCTTAGTGGTTCGTTGCATGGCAAAATTCCACCATTCAATCCTTCCAAAAATACCATCATGTCTAGGAATCAAATTCCAAATGCGGCATATATGACCTTTCATGCTAAAGCTATGCAAAAAAGAAACATTCAGGTAAAATTATGAAGAATGCACTCTAGGTTGAAAGTTTAACATTGCCACCAAGAATAAAATAGGTGAATGATCAGATAGTGTAGTAGCAAGCAAAGTCAACACATATAGTGAAGAAGGCAAAATATAGGAGAACTAAAAGTTGTCACACTCAAAAATAATGGCTTTGTCTAATCTTACCAAAATCTTGGCAAAAGCAGCCTAAAAATTAGACCAGGTGTACCAAAGAGCCTACGGGAAGTCAGAAGGCAAGAAGCAGGAATTAGGGTCATCAAGGCGAATCTTGTTTTTCATAAAAAACCAAGCTTCTCTTTCACCTAAACACCACCGCATCAGGACATGGCTGACCTTGTCAAAAGCTTTTTTCACCATATTAAAATCTCCACAGAGCACCCAAGTGGTAAATGGCAGATTCATGGCAAGCCATCTCCATAACTCACATCTTCCAGAAGCGACATTCGATGCATACACATTAACCACCCCAAACGGTTTTTCACACATCTCGAGCAAAATATAGACAACTTGATTGGATGGGTCAACACCCCAAGTCACAACATTCTTTTGTAATCAAGGCCCAAGGATAGTGATGGCTCCTCATTTTTCTAGGGAATGCTTTGTGGCAAAAGAGGTACTTTGTGGCCACAAAAAGTCACATGCACACCACATATTGAAATCAAAAATATTAACTTCTTGCAGACATAAAAATTTGAGGCTTCCATGCATTCGAGAAACATTTGACATCTCATTTCGGACCAAATATTTTATGATCGGGTCCATCAATCCTCAAAAATTCCATGAGAATAAAATCATTGGGATTTGTCATGATGCATGATCTCCATGACATCCTCTACATCACCCAAACCTGTAAGCGAGCCAAAATAGTTGGAGACTATGTGGAAAGCATCATTGTTTAGCAGCTCCAGATAATTCTTCAGTGGAGGAGGGTCAGGCCTTGAAGGTTCGTCGCTCTCGTAACCCTATTTAGAATGACAATTACTCGTTATGCCCGTCGCGGCGTAAAAATATGGATACGTATATTCCCGGACAAACCTATTACAATGAGATCTGCTGAAACACGTATGGGTTCAGGAAAACCGAAAGGAGCGCCCAAATATTGGGTATCTGTCGTCAGACCAGGTCGAATACTTTATGAAATAGGCGGAGTATCAGAGACTGTAGCTAGAGCAGCTTTTCAAATCGTTGCATACAAAATGCCTATACATACTCAATTTATTACTGCTTCGCCTACCATATAATACAGAACGAAAGAGATCTTTCTGGCGGAAGAAGATTACTAGTTCGTAGATCAGATATTCTCTTTTTTTTTTATTCTTTTGCCGAGATAACAAATCTTTTGGAGGAAAAATGATTCAGTCTCAAACTTATTTGAATGTAGCGGACAACAGTGGAGCACGAAAACTAATGTGTATTCGAGTTCTAGGGGCAAGTAATCGTAAATACGCTCATATCGGTGACGTTATAATTGCTATAATTAAAGAAGTAGCACCTAATATGCCCCTGGAAAAATCAGAAGTAGTTAGAGCCGTAGTTATACGCACGTGTAAAGAACTAAAACGAGACAATGGAATGATAATACGATCTGATGACAATGCAGCAGTTGTCATTGATCAGCAAGGAAATCCAAAAGGAACTCGAGTTTTTGGTTCAGTTGCTCGGGAATTGAGACAATTGAATTTCACCAAAATAGTATCATTGGCTCCCGAAGTCTTATAAATACTGCTAGATATATTTTGTAGAAGTAATAGTACAAAAATGAATATGCAGTTTGTAGATTGCATTTCAGGCATATTCCTCAAAAAAGATCAAACATGCCTTTTATATTGAGATCGGGAATTCCATTGGCATGCAATCCCAAGTTCCATTGGTGTCTCAAATTGCCCGACCAAAGAATTTGAGACACCAATGGAACTAGGGTTTACATGCCAACAACCAGAGGGGCCATATCAATAGGAGTCTGAACAACTTCAGTAGAAGCTTGCATGTCTTGAGAAGGAGAAAGGGCAAGTTGCGCAGCGAAAATCTAAGCTTCCTACTACTTAGCACCATGGGATTTCCTGCTCGAGACAATAGTTCATTCTTCAGTGTTTCCCCGTGAGCTATTAGCGGGAACTACAGGAGTGGACGATGAATTTTCCTTATATTTCCATTCCATCAGAGGACACTCCCAAATTTTATGAGCTATAGATTGACATCGATAACAGGCATTAGGTAAATTGATATAGGTAATTCTTTACCTTCTAGATTGGTCCCGGTTTTAATATCAATAAACTCCTGCAAATCCTTGGTAAGGTCAACTTTAATACAAACCCTTCTAGTGGGTCGAGCGAAGAAACTTTTTTTTGGATCAAGGCAAACAAACTTACCTAAGGGGGCAACTAAAGTCTGCAAAAAACCCCAAATAGGAACAGGAAGACCGGGGAATTCAACCCACACCGGGACTTCCAATGCAACTTGATCACTGACTTGGAAATTTTGAGAGTAGGGTTACAGAATCAACAAAGAATTACGGATATTCCATGGACCCATAGACAGAACCTTCTATGCTTGAGTTGGGTCTGAAAAGTGAAAAAAGAAATACCCTTTGGTAAGGTTTTGTACATTCTCCACTTTCACTCCATATGGGCCCCATACTTGTTGGACCCATAAACGAATAAGGGTATCATATGGGATACGACCTTGAAAATAACCCACCAAGATATGACTCTCAAACCACTCACAAGTCGTATGAAACTCAAGCAAAGGAATAACAACTTCAGGGACAAGGCCTTTACCTCGTGACACATTGTCAGAATGAACTTGCACAGATACTTGCTCGATACCATTGAGCTCTCCAACAAACTCAAAATAAATGGAGCCAACTGCATGAGCGAAAACCATTAAAAATGTTGAACTAACATCGCCTCAAAGCGGTGTTAATGCAACAGACAAGATTTTCCCACCAAAACCCCTACGACTAACGCACAACCAGTCTCTCTCTCTTTGATCGCCAATCTTTCTCTCTCTTTAATCATAGTATCTATAAATTTCTGGCCCTTTCCATTAATGCTATCGATATATGACAAGAATCAACATATTTTTTAATGAAGACATCAATGTTTTATCATAAATAATATAATTAAAAGTTAGTACTTTAAGGTTCTAATAAAGTTAATTATGATGACAATAAATATTAGACTAACAAACAAGATTAAAAAAAATTAAATATAATATTTTTTTTTAAATATAATCATGTTTTCATGTTCCTTCAAAAATTTTAAATCCATATTCAAGTGGTTTAAGAATATATAAATTAAAACTATTATACAATAAATATATATTAAAATATTATATTATAATCCCACGTAACATTATAAAACTTAATTTTATACTTTTTAAACTTGGAAAACTTCAAAATATGTAACTTCTATGTGATGTAACAGGTTTTTAAAAAACACATTCTTATAAACATTATAAAATATATGTTATATTTTTTACATTTAAAATAATTTTTTTTATATAAGGGAATTGGTTACATCTACACAATTTTTAGTAATTGTTAAGTGAATGTTTAAATCACAAAGGGTGTTCCTAACAAGTCTATATCACCTCATTATTGATGACCTAACATGAGGGGATTATAGGTTGCTCAAAATTTGTACCATCATGGTAATAATTTTTTTACACTTAAAATTTTTTTTTTTGAGGCGATCATAGGTTGCTCAAAATTCGTACCATCGTGGTCAATGTAAAATAATGTAAAATATTTTTTATTTTGAGATACATCAGGGAATTGGTTACATTCATATTATTTTTAGTAACTGTTAAATGCAGGGTTCAAACCACAAGGGCTGCTCCTAACAAACCTATACCACCTTGTTATCGATGATCCAACATGAGGGAACCATTGATTGCTCAAAATTTGTACCATCGTTGTCGATTTGTTTTTGCTATAAGGAAATTAGTTACATCCAAACTATTTTTAGTAATTATTAAGTGAATGTTCAAACCACAAGGACTGCTCCTAACAAGCCTATATCACCTCATTGTTGATATCCACCTAACTCTTAAAACCACTCAAAATACTTTATTAGATGGAAACTAGTACAGCTTTTTACTTGTCTTTTAGACAACACAATACATTAAAAAAATATTGATTTCTTTTGAAAGTAATATTTAAAAGTTAATATAATGTTTCTTTCATGTAACTTTATTTTTTTAAGTCAGACAAGAGAGACAACATAAAAGTAAAAATATTGAACTAATAAAACCCAAATTCAATTTATGGAGAGAGTGACCCTCAATATACTTTATCTTACTTTGTTTTTTTTAAAGTCAACCAACCCAACTAAGGAATCAAAGGGGCTAAGGAATCTGTCAGTCCACTGGTTTCTAATTTTATGTAACATTGTTGTTATATAAAAGTTAAATCCAATGTCTCTTGCACTACAAAGATTCAAGCATAAATTTACATATAATACTTTTTATCTAAAGTCCTAATAATTATTAAAAAAAATTGCAGCAGCTTTATCCTTAAACCCACTGAAACAATGCAAAGAAGGCAAGGAGACACGCTCTGACTCTGCGGCATGCAGATCTGCGCCATTTATTTATTGATTGCTAAATAAAAAGCAAAGCCAGACTTCCGTGGGCATTGCCACTCTACTCCAAGGACAGGAAACCCGGTTAACCTCATGAATGTAAGAAGCCTGTTTACTTAATACATCATAAAAATTATAATTATAATATAAAAATTATAATAATAAGAAAAATATCACAACAAATCACACTAAATAATTATATTCCTCCCCTTATTATCCCCCTAATACTACTACGACCGCCTTCGCCTCAGCCATGCGTACCCTCGTTGCCGTTGCCGTTGCCGTTGCCTCTACGATGCAACGTCACACGGAGTCCATGGCGCATATACATGGTTAGCGCCAGCTTGGGCACCACCGGGTGCCCAGGCACAACACTCACCTGGAAGCGCGACAGCACGGAAGCCGCCACCCACTTCATCTGAAAGTAAGCAAAATCCTTCCCCAAGCACAGCCGTGGCCCGCCGTTAAACGCCGTGTACTTATAAGCCGACTCGCTCATGAACCTGCCGTCCCTCATCCACCTCTCCGGCCTGAACTCATGGCAATCCTCCCCCCATATGCTCTCCATGCGCCCCATGGCGTAGATCAAGTAGAGCACCTTCGTGCCTTTCTTCAGGAACGTGCCGTCCGGGAACCGGTCGTCCTCGGTCACCTCCTTGTGGTCGATCGGCACCGACGGGTAAAGCCGCAGCGCCTCCGACAACGCCGCCTGCAAATAGTGCATCTGCTTCAGCTCCTCTGCCGTGAACGTGACGTCGGCGAGATTGAGGTCCTCCTGCTTCCTCGATTTCAACAGCACCGTCTTGATCTCCAGCAGGATCTTGTCTTCCACGTGGGGGTGGCCATGCAGGAGCCAGAAGAACCACGAGAGCGCCACGGACGACGTGTCCCTCCCCGCCAGGATGAAATTAATGCAAATATCCCTCAGAAACCGTTGGGAGTAGGCGTTCCCGTCGTCGTCACGGAGCTGCATGAAAATGGTCAAGAGGTCTTTCCCAAGGGCATTATCGTTGCTCTGAATCTCCTTCTTCCTTGCCTCGATGACGCTCCAGGCGAACTTGTCGACGGCCCTGAGCGACTCCCTCAACTTCCTCTCCATGCCCACGTTGAAATACCGCATGGCGCGCCACAACAGAGTCGGGGTCACGAAGCGGTACACCGTGGCCTCCGTTGCCTCCTCGAAGGCGTGCGCGAAGGGCACCTCGGGGAGCCCCAGAGAGAGGCACCCGGGGTCGACTCCGAAGGCGATCATGCACACGTTGTCGAACGTGAGGCGCAGCAGCACGTCCTGCAGGTCGAGGGTCGTTCCAAGGTCGGCGGCGTCGTCCAAAATCCTCAGCAGCCGCCCGTGCACCAGCTGCTTCAGGGACTCCACGGAGTGGTCGCGGAAGCTCGGGGAGTGAAACTCGATGCTCGCCGTCTTGCGTTGCTGCCGCCACAGCTCGTCGTCGGCGTTGAAGATGCCGTCGCCTAGCAGGTCGTGGACCACGGTGCGGAAGTAAGGCCCCTTGGGGAAATTAGCGAAGCGCGTCTTGAGCATATACTCGACGTTGGCAGGGTCGCATGTGACCACCCCCACCAGGTTGCTGAACGACGGGCCATAGAACCGGAACGTCCCCCCGCTCCGAATCACCGCCTCCGAAAACCAGTTGTAGATGTCGTTCAGGTGGTAGGCCAGAGAGGGCAGCATCCCCACCAGAGGCCACATCGTGACCTGCTGCTGCAGTTTCCTCTGTATCACAAAATGGAAGACGAGAAATCCCATCACGGCGACGCCCACGTCGAAGAAACTGAGCTCCGCGGCGGCGCTCTTCGCCATCTGGAGGAGGAGATTGGGCAACAGCACAAAACCCCCTCTATCCCCCTCGTCGCCGCCATCCTTAAACCCGTTGCCCTTGTAGCTATACCTGCTTTCCAGAATGGAATCCATGGCGATGAAGATGAAATTTTGTTTTTGGCTGGGGAATGATTTCGCCGCATTGTTTTTTATATAGGGCGAGGTGGCGTTACAGGACATGTATGGCGTGCGGGGCTACGCTCCATTGCCGTGTTGGGGTGTGTTTTCGGGTACGGGCATTGGATTTGGTGAGCGACTGAAGGATTCGGAGACAGAGTTTCTGGGAGTCAAAGGTTGTCGAAGTAGTAAGTATTTTTTGTTGTTTCGATGGGGATGGGAGTTATTTGGTGAGGTTGGTGAAACGAACGAATCACTGGCAAGGTTTTTATGGTGTAAGCCACGCAGGTCGTTGGAGGATGTGGTTCTACTTCCGCCCAGCAGGGCCCCCGGGCGTAGCCACGAAGCTTCCATACGGTGCTGTGCATGCCGGAAACATGGGAATCATACGCTATTTATTTTATTGTATACACTGCGCTTCGAATTGGCCCATGCGTGAATGAACGGTGCACCGGGAAACGACATTTCTGTCGATGTTGACCCTTTTCCACGGTGACGCAAAAGTAAGTTGTTCCGTACAAGGCTACCTATGGATTTGAAAAGCAACTCGATATAACCTATAAAGTAAGTCTCCTAAGAGAGTCTAGTGGTAAGTCTCCTAAGAGAGTCTAGTGGTTAGCGTTTTTTTTTAAGATTTGTTGTCCGATATTTTGAATTTTTGAAAAACTTAAGTTTAAAATCAAGTTTGGGCATGTATATAGCACCTTGGGGTGCAGCGCAACGGTACAGGCTTTGGTTATTTTTTTAGAGGTCCAAGGTTCAAACCATGGCGTGGGCGAGTGTGTGAAGGGGTGGGTGTGTGATGGCTTTCCTTATTGATAAGTATAGCTCTCAACTTTACGAAGGGTCATGGTATTAAAAAAAAAAACAACTATATAATAAATTTAGTACACCAATATAAGTTGTGGATGAGATCAGATCAAGTTTGGACATGTGTATAGGGAATCAAGTTTAAAGGTAGGGACGACGGAATGTATAAGTGGGTGCGCAAGGTAACTTCTTAAAAAACAAAGACTATAATAAAATAAGAAAGACTATATAATAAAATAAGTACACCAATATGAGTTGTAGATGAGATCAAGTTTGGGCATGTGTATATATAATAAAATAAATACACCAATATGAGGTGTGGATGAGATCAAGTGCGCAAGGTAACTTCTTAAAAAAACAAAGACTATAATAAAATAAGAAAGACTATATAATAAAATAAGTACACCAATATGAGTTGTAGATGAGATCAAGTTTGGGCATGTGTATATATAATAAAATAAATACACCAATATGAGGTGTGGATGAGATCAAGTTTGGACATGTGTATAAGGACGGGAATGTATATGTCGTTGTGCAAGGAATAAAATAAGTACACCAATATGAGTTGTGGATGGGATCAAGTTTGGACGTGTGTATAAGGACCGGGAATGTATAAAATAAGTACACCAATATTTGTTGTAGATGGGATCAAGTTACACCAATATGAGTTGCGGATGGGATCAAGTTTGGGCATGTGTATAGAGACAACGAAATGTGTGGCTGCCCAAGAAAACTTGTTAAAAAAAGACTATATAATAAAATAAGTACACTAATATGAGGTGTGGATGCCATCAAGTTTGAGCATAGGTATAAAAAAACATGTGTATAAATTAACCTGATATAAATTTAATAACCTATTTTATAATTAAAAATTTTCGACTTAAATGTTGATAAGTCCAATCCCACATTTCACGCTGACAAGTTCACAAACATTTTGTGGGGCAAATTGGCCGATGTGGTGCAACAACTCACCAAACCGTATAAAAAAAAAAAACATTTATAATAACCCTATCTTAATTTCAATGTTTTAACCACTAATTATATAATAAGTAGCATATATATAAAAACCACTAAAAGCACATCAACATCAAACTTCGAGCTTAAATTAGAAGGTTAAATTGAAATATACAACAAAATTTAATTAAAAAAAGCCTGATGTGCAAATGCCTTAAGATAGGCAACCCAACCTTAATTAAAAAAATGATAAGTGCTAAGGTTTTTAAACATAAAGATGACCGCTTCGTGCTTCCAACGTCATATGTATGCTTGCAGCCCAACTCTCAGTGTAAAAATTCAACCTTTTATAATTATCGTCGGATTATGGTTGGTTGCTAGTAACCTACCTTCTGTGCTCTTCATCTTGCACGGCGCACACAGACTGTAATTATTTTCTACCACGTTTTCTATTTTACGTATGGCACACAGATTCCGGTTGTAAGTGGATGAATCTCACATGTATGGTAAAAAGTGACATCTCGAAAAGTTGTTTAGAGTCGATCTGAATGTCTAATGCAATTTCTCACCAACTAAATCAAATCATTAGATGAAAAGAAATATAAGTATTCTTATTATATTTTTATTTTAATAATAATAATAATTTAATAAATTTAAAATTTATTTAAATACACAATTTAAATCGTTAGATAAGAATAAATATAACTTATAAGTATTTTTATTTTAATAATAATAATAATTTAATAAATTAAAATTTAAAATTTATATTTTATTTGGTTAGTGTGAGCAACTCCTATGATTTAGGTAGGGTTGAAGAGTCTGTTGAACAGTCTCCTTTCAACCATAACTTTACGGGTTGAACAGTCTCCTTTCAACCATGACTTCTGGTAACCGAAAGCTATGCTTCTCCTCCAAACCATGACTCCTCATAAAGTGGAGACCTATGCTTATAAGTAGAAATTTACCACACATCCACCCCCTCACACACTCGCCCACGTCACTGTTTGAACCTTGGACCTTCCGAAGAAGAGCCAAAGTTCGAACCGTTGCTCTGTCATCAAGATTTAAACTTTGATATGGGCTACATCAATCAACTAGTTGTTCCAACTATTAAACCATTAACATCAAAAAGTTTTTTTTTTTACTAAACGTGTAACATTTTATCTAGGTTTGGATCCTTATGTCACTTGCATTATCGGTGATGTGACCCGGGTTCAATCCCCATGTGATGTGTATAATAAGTATTACTCATTCATATATATATATGTTTGTGATAAAATTTGGAATATGTTTGAAGATAGATAAATCTTAAATCTTCATTTTAATCTAGCATTTAATCATTATCTTTTATAAATTACATCATATTTTTTTTTCATTAACATCAAAAAGTTTTTTTTTTTACTAAACGTGTAACATTTTATCTAGGTTTGGATCCTTATGTCACTTGCATTATCGGTGATGTGACCCGGGTTCAATCCCCATGTGATGTGTATAATAAGTATTACTCATTCATATATATATATGTTTGTGATAAAATTTGGAATATGTTTGAAGATAGATAGATCTTAAATCTTCATTTTAATTTAGCATTTAATCATTATCTTTTATAAATTACATTTTTTTTTTTTTTTTTTTTTCTTCCTATACACATGTATCATATGGGAATTCATCCATAATGCAAGTAGCATTCTTGTCGGTAAACTACACTCACGGAAATATAATTATTTTTTAAATAAACAATCTAATATTTTTTAGTAGATTGTTTTGATTTGATTTATTTTTAAATCTAAATATTTTTAAGATTAACGATTGTAATATTTTTTTTTTTAACTTTTACTTTCATAACTACTCTTAACATTATATCAATCGATTCATTTGATAGTCATGAAGGATCCTTTAATCTGAGATATGTAATAGCGATCAAATACATTAGCCAATCCAAAACATATTTGGTAGTTACCAAATACAGAGTCTTGGTGAAGTTGGTATGTACAACATTCTCAAGTATATTTTGAGGCTATTGCCTGAACATGATGTTAACACCACCAACACATCAGTAGTTTTATTTTGAGGCTATAGTCTGAACATGATGATGACACCATAGTGACATTAAGAGGGGAGTTAGTAAACATGGGATGGATTAAAAAATTTAAAAGGGTAAAAACAGAAATAATTTAGATGAAAAGGTCGTAGTATAATAGCTTAGGAATTGACAACTATAGTTGGAGGCTATAGTCATGGATGCAAAAGCCAACACTATGCTACACTAGCGTTACATCAGTAGTTTTGTATCTAGCAGGATGCCATAACGGTGCTACTTAATACCTTTTTCATTGGAGGGAAGTTAGAAAACATACTATGGATTAATGAACTTGAACGGAAAAAATGGGAATAATTTATATTAGAGATAGTTTATATTTAAGTTACTTTATATTTTTAAAGTAGGCTAAGCATCACCAATAGTATAATTGTGCTATTTTTTTTTTAATAAGTATAATTGGGGTCTTCTTCTATGATTACATGGGAATAATTTATATTGGAGATAGTTTATATTTAAGTTACTGTATATTTTTTAAAGCAGGCTAAGCATTACCAATAGTATAATTGTGCTATTTTTTTTAATAAGTATAATTAGGGTCTTCTTCTATGATTAGAAGATAGTATTATTGGGTTACATTTTTTTAGTATTATTACGTTTTCTTTTATGATTTGAATTTAAGTAGTTTGGACAAAAGTCTAAGGATATATCCCATTAGGATGTCCCAAGAGTGATAATGTAATAAAACAGGTCTCACCCATATTACATCATCGCCACACAATGGTATTATAACAAAGTTTGGATATTATCCATGATATGATGGGAACCTCGGTTTCCTCTTTGAAATTTTGAGGAATCTAAGTGGTTCAACTAATGCCACTTGATAGGTTACTCTTATTATTATAAGAAATATAAATTATCATTTATTATTTAAATGTTTAATGTTAGTTAATTATGTTTGTGTTAGTAAAATAAATTAATAAGTTACTCTTATTATTATAAGAAATATAAATTATCATTTATTATTTAAATGTTTAATGTTAGTTAATTATGTTTGAGTTAGTAAAATAAATTGACATTCCCCGTAAGTGTGGTCTACAGGCAAGGATACCACTTGCATCATGTGTGACCCGGGTTCAATTCCAAAAAATAAAATTAACATTGAAGTTAATTTAATTTAATTATATAATTGTTATTTATTAATTTATATGTATTTTTATATTGATGATAGCTTCTATCAAAATGTTATAATATTATTTTTTAAAGGTTTTATGGGATTAGAGCGGGTCTCATTTATTTTACATCATGATCATTTTATTATAGTATTTTAACAAACCACATAATAATGTTATTTAGGAATAATGTATGTATTTGTATTGAAAATTTTGAACTTGTGTTTTTGTTTTGAAATTTCATGTTGATCATTTTATTGTAGTATTTCAACAAACCACATAATAATGTTATTTAGAAATAATGTATGTATTTGCATTGAAATTTTTGAACTTGTGTTTTTGTTTTGAAATTTAATGTTTTAATCACTTATGCTCATGTCATTTTGATATCATATATATTTACTAATAAGTTACTTAGGCCATATCCAACTTGTTTTTCTATTAAACAGATTCTTCACCTTCCTCAAACTACTATAACTTATTCATATCATTTTGATGAAGAAAGAGGATTTCCTTAGACAAATTACCTTCTAAATTTTGAATTTTGTTAAGATGAAGATCAACATTATGATTGATAAATTATTTGCTACCATGCTTTCTTCTCTATAAATATGATGACATATCCTATTGTCTCCATCAATACATGGACATCAAGAATGATAATATTGTTGATCCAATGCTTACATATCTTTTTCTTGAAAGCATTAACAATA
Source organism: Wollemia nobilis (assembly GCA_028583015.1). NCBI lineage: Eukaryota > Viridiplantae > Streptophyta > Pinopsida > Araucariales > Araucariaceae > Wollemia > Wollemia nobilis. The sequence continues at coordinate 2,947,203 of JAQPPZ010001045.1, forward strand.
ATAATCTATGAAACCCCCTTAATTGAAATTTATCTACATCATTTTCAATGACAATCTTGATATTTATTAACAAGTGTTCTTGTCTCTACATAGTTGTTAGTTGAAGTTCCATATGATGCTAAGTAGGCCAAGAGGAATTTGTCTTAACTATTCTAAAAAATACCACCTCTATTGACTTTATTTAAAATTCCTTTTGGAAGCACCATATAAAATAAATTTTATGAACCCAACTTTAGATATTATTATTTTGTCATAATTTGATGCGAATCTTATGTTAACTCCATTATTACATATGACCCTTCATAAACAAGATGCTATCACCTTATTTGTTACACTTGAGACTTCACATGATGACCATTATGATTCTAAACTTGGATACAATTTCAAAAAAATGAGAAAATTTTATTATTCCTTTTAAGCCACAAATTCTAATAAATAATGGTAAATTTGGTGACATATTTAAAAGAAATGAGGAAATTAAATCTAACGTTAAGGATCTACAAAATATAGTAGAAATCAAGAATGGATGAATATGTTTGTGTGAAAGAAAATCATTACTTTCAAATTATTATAACATAACACAAAAAGAAGAGTCATGTTAGGTCTTGTTGGCAGTTTTGCCATACTAAAATTTTGATTGTAAAATTTTGAGAATGATGCAGTTGTTTTCATTTTATTAGTTTTGATGTAACAATTTTTTGTTTCCCTCTTGGAGTGATTTTATTAAATAAAGAAGGTTGATTTCGTCCCTGGAAATACATAGTAAATCTCACCAGTAAAAATTAATGGAAATTATGGGTAAAATATAAAAGGGAGAAATGCATGGCATGGAATGTCTTAGGATGAAAAGGTCGACGAAAAATGGTCCAAGGCTTTGGCAGTTTTTATTTAAGATAAAAGCACCAATAAAAATAAAAGGTAAGACGTTTTCACCCCAGGGAGGGGCAACAATCATTTTCGCCCTTCTTTTGGGACAAAAATGCCATAATAAGAAGATTTCGTCCAAGTAAGAAAAAGCTAAAATTTTACAAAGTGAAAAAGGGCAAAAATAATGGATAAAAAATCAATCAAATTCAAAGGTGCCCTTGGGTGGAGGTGAAAATCATTTTTGCCCATATTCAAGGCGAATTTCCAATCAAGGATATTTTGGAGCGAAAATCAAGTGAAACGCATGCCTAGAGAAGTCAAAGTCAAAGTCACCCCTGGGAAGGGGCAAAAATCATCTTCGCCCCTCCTAAGGGTGAAATCCAAGTTAAGAATATTTTTCAAAGTGCAAACGATGAAGTGATGTCATCTAGGCGAAGGTTACTCCAGTCAAAGTCAAAATAAAATTAAAGAAGGTGCCTTCCCATGTGAATTCGTCCCATTTTTAGGAGAACGTTGATTTCGCCCAGTTTGGAGCAAAAGTACCAAAAACATCTCTACCTACTAGGCAAAGTTAAAGTCACCCCAAGCAAGGGGCGAAAATCATTTTTACCCCTCTGGAGGGTGAAATCAATTAATTTCACCCATTTTTCAATAGAAGACGTTTCCATCCCATTTTCGGGTAGAATTCCCTATTTTTCGAGCAAAATTACTCAGGAGTACGAAAGCATATGACCTAGGCAAAATCGATTTTGGTCCCTTCCTTTCTACGATGTTTTATTTCAAGGCACCATTGTTACTGATATCTTTCGAGAAAGATCGAAGACTTATGGAATTTAATTTTAGAAGCAATAAAATTAATATTTCTAAGGATTACTGCTAAAGAGATACCGAGGTTAATGCTACGTCTTGAATTTTGGTATGATCTCGTTCATTTCCAAGGCTCCCACCATTGATCTCATCCATTTTCAAGACAAAGTTAATGTTTTTTGGGTCTCCAATGGCGAGGGTAAGATTTCAAGGCATAAAGTGATGAAATGGTGTCCAAAATTTAATATCTGGTATCTTGTTTGTCATGTGATTTTGTTGAGTTTCGATGCACCGACGCCTGGAATTTTTTCCTATCGTCTATCTTTGCTGCTTTCCCAAGCGCACTCCATGAAAACCAGATCTTCGCTTCCTAAAGAATATTCTGATTTGAACATTGTCATTACCAAGGAGAAAATCACTCTTGCTGGTCTTTGACTGGCTAGCATTTTGTTTTTATTTGCATTTAATTTCAGAGGTGAAATCCTCTATAAATACTAAGCATTTCAATGTAATAGAGGAGGATAGACACTCTACAAAAAAACACTGAGTTTTTTGCATCAATAAAAAGATACTCGACTTCTGGTTCCTTGACTAGTGTTGTGTTTGATCACTTTCTACCTAGTATTTTTGTTATGTTCATTTCCATTATTAGTTAAATTTAAATTTTGCATATGATTTTAGTTTTTGGTGAAGGAATTATATTGAAATGTTTCTTAGAGGTTATCTTTACAAATTATGAGTGGTTCTTATGTCTTTATTTCTATTGTATGCTAATTAACACTTTATTTGTATTTCAACTATTAGTTTATCCCCATCCTACATTTCTGGATTATATTTCCATTCCTTTCTTTAATTTTCATCTCTTTCCTATTACCCTAAGCTTTAAACCAAATTATATTAGTAAGGGAACCATCTCTCTTTGGATATTGGCCCTAAGGACATATCTTTCCTTCGGCATTTCAATGTTGGTCGGGTCTAGGGCATACAAATCCATTGTACTTAGGTAGATTCATGATCAACAGTTTTGTCACACCCGGTGGGACCAATCGTCTTCGTAGTTTAAGGGAGCTCGAGTTGGTGAATCTCTGGCTTGCTTTTATCTAAAAAAATCACCACAAGTGACAATAATTTTGACACACTTTGAACAATATTGAGGTTTGATGTTCGCCTTTGTACTATATGATTAGAACATCTAGCAACTTAGTTTTACCTAGAAATATCCAAACGTGGAGTGAGTGAAATATTTCTTCATGATCACAAGATCGAAGACCAAAAATCTAGAAGATCCTATTGAGTTTTATGAGCTTGAGACCCAAGTGTTAGGAGAACATCCTAGGTTAGTCACTCTAGTTGTCCCATCAAGTGTAACATCTTCACAATTAGATGGTACATTCTCTATTCCTTTGATCCATACTAGCACTACCACTAGTTTTTTACCTCCCCAAGCAAACACTCCAGTCCAAATGGCTTCAAATCCACCACCACAGCCACCAAGATAGTTTCCAGCATGGAACCACTCTAGGCCTCTAAATCTGCAAGCTTAGAACCTGATTCTGCAAGCGGTAATGAAGGCTTTGCCTACTTACGATGGTACAAGGAAGATGGCTTATGAGCATGTCCAAGATGTGGCTACCTTGATGACAATCCATAGCATCACATATGAGGATATCATGGTAATATTGCTCATGCTTTCTCTCAGAGGTAAGTTGCTTTAGGGTACCAGTCGTTACATCCTGCCACCATTACTACCTAGGATCGGTTGGCTGAATTATTAATTAAAGGTTTCAACGAACAAGCGGATCCGTTATTTCTGTTGCATAAATTTACCACTATTCAGAGGCATCCATAGGAGAAAATCATGGACTTCAATGTCAGGTTCACTCAAACTTGGTAGAGAGTTCCTAATGGTCTATGACCAACTCCTGAATAATCAGTATTCTATTACCTCCTTGCTTTTAACTCCGATATCAGTATGGCCATCTGATAGTCCAATGCCAACATATTTCCTTATTTGTATTCTACTACACAAAAGGCTGAGGCTGATATAATTGCTATCAATAAGCTTCCATCGAAAATGGTGATGCCTATTTTTCCTGACTTTTTGTAGTATTTGTATGCTAATGTATCTTCTCAACCCTTGCCCATGTCTCCCATGAATCTGGTTCCTTCATGGAATTCGAGTTCATCTTAGACCATGACAACGATTTCTATCTTGCAACTACCTACTCCAACCATTCCATAGTTACTCGTTCTAGTTCCATTTCCAACACTGCCATATCTACTTGTACCACTTCCATTACCATATCCTCCAAAACATTCAAATCCTAATCCACAAGAGAAGGTATCAAAAGATTTGTAGTCAATAAATTCATCCACAAGAGCGATGGGTAATGAGATCATGATGATTAAGGGAAAGTAGAATGAAAGAGATTTCCAACAAAGGAGATTTCACCTCCATCGATCACTAGGGAGCAAACAATTTCAACTAGTAAGGCACCAGAGAGAAATACGATAGTGTTAGAAATTAAAGAAGCTGGCACATTAGACAAAGCATACTGGTGCTCAACTTGCAATGATTCGCTTGATAAAAAAACTTGCATGGTTCACCTGAACTACGTGTAGACACTGGTAGAAAGTTCCTCCATTGGTCAAATCAACATGATTATAGAAGTTGATCATAATTTCATAGTCACTTCTGAAGAACAAGTTTTAGTTCTTACAAGAGCTAGAAGAAAACCTGTCATCGTGGACCTAACTAAAATGGAACCTCTAAAGGTACTTTCCGATCCGAAGATGCAAGTACAAGCAAAAACAGCTATTCCAACACCCAATCCAGATGCACCTAAAATATCTTTTGCCTCTGTGAGCGAAAGAGAGAGTGCAAGGAAAGGATTCAACTATGTAGACGAAAGCTAAAACGGAGGAACAAGCTAGAGAAAATCTCAAGTACCCATCCTTTACTAAGCATCAGAGGGATAGTATCAAAGCAAGTACAAGGTAACCAATGAAGGAAAAGATTCCAGTGCATCCACATACAACATCGTTGAAGAGCTGAAGAGGATTCCAACCAAGGTGAGTCTCTATGATGCATTGCAATTGCTTGGACAAGTAGACTTGTTATAGGAATCACTAAAATTTATGAAAGATAAGGAAAAGAATCCAACTCAGACAGTGTTAGTTCAAACGTTGATGACTTCTACCATTGGAAAATTTATACCACCCATTTCTACTTATCTCTCAGAATGGAAGGTTGGATTGATTGTGCACAATTGCATGATCAATTCTAGTGCTACAACGACTGTCATGCCAAAGGTAGTCTATGATGTTATGGGTATGGAATATATAAGAAGTAACCCTGTGATGTGAATCCAGCTGCAAGAGGTCAAAATATAATACCTCCCATTACATAAAAACTGTGATAAATGAAAATAATATGTAAAACCCTCCAACATAAAAATTGCAATAAATGGAAATAATCAAAAAAAACCTCCATTCACATAAAAACTACAATAGATGGAAATAAACCAATAAATAATTTTTTTTCTCATTACTGGATTTTCTCCCATTTTACAATGCAATACCAAGGGAATATATATCCCCAAAGAAACCCTAAAAGAAAACCCTAAATCTTGAAGCCCTAAAAGAAACCCTAAAGCTTAAAACCTTAAAAATAAAAAATTACTATTTTCGACAAATTGATTTTTCTACCAAAAATGCCTTTTTAAGTAATTACTATTTTTGCAAAATTATTTTTTCATAAAAAATTATCTTTTTTAGTAATTACCATTTTTGAAAAATTATATTTTACATCAAAGAATTCCATTTTTAGTAATAAAAATTTACTTTAAAACTCCTTTTAAAAAAACCCTCTAAAGATAGGCTCCTGCATCATTCTCCTCTGGTTGAAAAGAACTCTACTCTTGCAAGTTCCTTTTATCAAACTCATAATTGCTCTCCATATAGGGCCACATATTTGCAAATACTCCTCAAAGTACCATTCTCTTTGAGGTTCTATATCTCAAACCTCCTGCAAGCACTACACATAGTGCCAATTTCTTCATTCGAGGTTTTACATGAAAAAAAACCTCCTACAAACACTACACAGAATGCCAATTTCTTTCTCTAAGATTTTACAAACCTTCTACAAGCACTACACAAAGTGTCAATTCCTCCTTCTGAGGTTTTACATAAAAACTCCTGCAAGCACTACATAGAGTGCCAATTTATTTCTCTAAGGTATTACAAACCTTTTGCAAGCACTACACAAAGTGCCAATCTCTTTCTTTGAGGCTTTACATAAAAAAACTCCTACAAGTACTACACAGAGTGTCAATTTCTTTCTCCAAGGTTTTACAAACCTTCTGCAAGCACTACACAAAGTGCCAATTTTCTTGGAGCCTCTTTGCTCTCCTCTCTTTTTTCTTTTCTTCTCCTATTTTTTCTCCTCTTAACAAGATCCAACTTGCTCTGATACCAAATGATGTGAATCCAACTGCAAGAGGTCAAAATATAATACCTCCCATTACATAAAAATTATGATAAATGAAAATAATATGTAAAACTCTCCAACATAAAAACTGCAATAAATGGACATTATCAGAAAAAATCTCTATTCACATAAAAACTACAATACATGGAAATAAACCAATAAATAATTTATTTTCTCATTCCTAGATTCACTTCTCCTTTTACAATGCAATACCAAGGGAATATATATCCCCAAAGAAACCCTAAAATAAAACCCTAAAGCTTGAAGCCCTAAAAGAAACCCTAAAAGAAAACCCTAAAACTTAAAACTCTAAAAATAAAAAATTACTATTTTCGACAATTTGATTTTTCTACCAAAAAATACCTTTTTAAGTAATTACTATTTTCGGAAAATTATTTTTTCATAAAAATTTGTCTTTTTTAGTAATTATCATTTTCGACAAATTATATTTTGCATCAAAGAATTCCATTTTGAGTAATAAAAAATTACTTTAAAACTCCTTTTAAAAACCCTCTAAAGATAGGCTCCTGCATCACCTTGGCATTCTGCAACTAGATGGAACCCCCGTGAGGATAGTAGGGGTCATCAAATACATCCCCATTATGTTGCATAAAATTCCCCAGATCATTGTGATCCAAGAGGTGGTTGTGGTTGATCTGGAGCCATACTTCAGTATGTGTCTATCACGAGAGTTCACTACTAAGTTGGGAGGCTACCTTTCTCTGGACTATTCTCATATTAATATTCTTGTTAAAGGGAGGAGAATCCATATCTATAATGAGAAGCCTTCTACTTACCACATAGAGAAGATTGAAGAAGAAGATAAGCCCATGAATTTTATCAACTTGATGATCGAAGAATTATAAGAATTGGATCTAATGGAGGAGACTTTGAATGAGATCCGAACAAAAGATGAGTTTTCAATGCTCAATTTTAATGCCATGATGGAGATCAAAATTGGTTGTTACACCATTACTAAGCCTAAAAAATTGAAGTGAAAGTGTCTGATGATGAAAATTTAGTTCTCGATCAAATATGGAAATTATACTTTGACGATGCAAGGTGTAAAAATGGTGTAGGAGATGAAATCATTCTCATGTCTCCTTATGGCATACAAAATATGTATTCATACTAGCTCACTTGGATTTGTACCAACAATGCTACCGAGTATGAAGCACTCTAACTAGGTCCAAAAAGGTAGAGAAGCTAGGAATCAAACAACTACATATTTTTAGAGATTTTAAGTTGATCATCAACTAGGTAACCAGTAAGTGTGTTTCCAAGCAGCACTACCTGAAGGTATACCACAACAAAGTTTGGGACCTGTTTGAAGCCTATACAATATTGAACATGCAAGCTATCTCATGAGAGTAGAACAAGCATGATGATCTCTTGGAATCCCTTGGTGCTAATTTTTCTCTAGTTGAGCATGTGGTGATAAAGCCCAAGATTATGAGGTTAATTTACATACCTTCAATCCTTAACATAAATATCTTCTGGTAAGCGTTTGATAGTGATGAACAGATTGTAAATTTTTGGATAAGAGAAGCTAGTACTGTTGAAGAAAGAACACTTGATGAGGAGGAAGCTGAGGGTTTGATCCAACTCTGGAATAATCATATCCTGAGAGGATTTTGAAGAACACGAGCTTATACTGAGAGGGGGGGTGAACAGTATAAGACCACTTTTTACTTTCTTTCCAAACTAATATCAATTAATGTCCTTAATTGCAATAACCAAATATAACAGTGTGCATTAATAACTTAGATAGCAATAGTAAGCAAGAGCACAAGTCACCACATACAATTGAGACACAAGATTTAACATGGTTCCCCTAATGTGGGGTACTCCACAAGATAATCTCCTTATAATATTTCACATAGAAATAAGGATCCTTATCCAATACAATAATTTTTTGATCTACTCAAAGCTAGGCAATAACAATCTCACACAAAACTTGTCCAAATCTGCATAACAAGCTCATACAAAACTTGTCCAAAACTGCTCAACAAGCTCACACAGAACTTGTCCAAATTTCTTTGATCTTCTCAAAGCTAAGAAATAACAAGCTCACACAAAACTTGTCCAAATTTGCATAACAAGCTCACACAAAACTTCTCCAAAATCTGCTCCAACAAGCTCACTAAGAACTTGTCCAAAATTGCTCTAGCAAGCTCACTAAGAACTTGCTCAAATCTACTCCAACAAGCTCACTAAGAACTTTTTCAAATCTTCTCTAGCAAGATCACCAAGAACTTGCTCAAATATGCTCCAACAAGCTCACTAAAAACTTGTCCAAATCTGCTCTTGCAAGCTCATGAAGAACTTGCTCAAATCTGCTCCAACAAGCTCACTAAGAACTTGTCCAAATCTACTCTAGAAAGCTCACCAAGAACTTGCTCAAATTTACTTCAACAAGCTCACTAAGAACTTGCTCAAATTTGCTCAATAGGCTCACTCAGAACCTCATCAAAATCTGTCCCAAATTTATCCATAAATCTGTCTAAAATTACCCACAAATCTATCCCAAAAACTGTCCACAAAGCCTTCTCAAAGGCTCAATCAATCATACACAAACTACCACAAATATGTTCAAAAATCTATCCCAAAGGCCTTCTCAAAGGCTCAATCAATCATGCTCAAGTAGTACTAAAATCTCATCCATAAATATATGAAGGCAAGGCTCAAAGATGAACTCAACAATGAATGTCAATGCACTCTACAATGGATGACAACAATGATCTACTATGATCTCAACTCAACTCAACTAAAATCGATCTCAACTCAAGTCAACTCATAGAAGCATAAATAGAATTGTTAGAGAACCAATATGTTCTAAGCTCAATATCAACTCAAATCAGAATTATAGAATAGTTTGTTTCATGGGACTTGAAAAATCACCTCACACAATCACTTGACTAGGCTCAATCAACTCAACTCAACCAATCACCATAAGGGACAACTCTTTCTCAAAAAACCCTAGTCCAAGCATGTATCAACCAAATCAAATGTTTCCAACAATGCTCAACCACAAATCTCACATAACAATGATACTCATGTTCTTTTCAAGTTCTTTACATAACCAATGGGCTTCAACAATTATGCTTATAAAACAAGGTTTAAACACAACTCTCAAACCAAAAAATATTGAAGCATTCAACCAACCACTTTTGAAAAGGAAACCACAATCAATCCTTTTCACTCCAATGATATTTCATAAATCAACCACCATAAACAATCAATAGGAGAATGTGCCCATACCTTTTTGATACCAAGAAGTTATCCATAAAATATGCCACACTAAACACAACTTTCCTTTCCAATCTCAATAAGGATTAGTGGACTTCAAATAATAATCACAAGATAAAGCATAACTCAATTTACACCTTTTTACTCCAACTTAATAAATACATCCACCAAAGTCCTTTTAATAAAAATCCTTATCAAAAATAATAATCAATAAACCTCTAAAAAATTATTTAATAATAACTCCTTATTTCTCCTAAATCTTAATTCTCAATTTCATGAACATCAAATTAAATCAACAACTCATCCACCTTTGAAATAATAATCACAACCCTTATAAAAACAAAGTTTAATTAAAAACTTTAATTATTCCTAACCACCTTATAACTCCAACTTAGGGCTTAACAAAATTAATTAGAGCAAAAACGTATTTACCTCCTCAAGGGGATTTGAACCCCCGACTTACCCATACCGCGAGCGCCTTAGTCGTGGCTAAGGTTGCCACATGAGCTAGCTTCTCGTTTGAAAGGGAAAGGCACAACGTGCCTTAAAACCTTTCCTCCATTTTTGTAAATCAAAAGCGCTTCAAGCGCTTTTCTTCCAACGCTTTCTAAACACAGTCAAGGGGATTCGAAACCTTGACATTTGTGCTACCACACACCTTAGCCAAAAGCCAATTTCCAATGCATCACGCTGCCCACTATGCCTTTTGTCTTGACCTCACTTTGTCTTATTCGTTGCTTCCACTTTCCAAAGGATTTCACATGAGCTCTTATTCGGATTCTTTTTCCAATGATTAATTCACGAGCTCACATTAGTTTATGAACCTTAGGTATCCCCTTTATATAGCCTCCTTATTATTTTTGATGATGTCAACGGAAATTTTGCATATTTAATTTAAAAATAAAAATAAAATTTTAAATAATTAAAATTTAACTAAATATTAAAAATTAAATATCTCCATCACCGGGGAACCTTTTTCGATGAAATGAAAGGCCAACTTGGGTTTTAAGAAAAATCCAGTTCAAATCTACCATCCATGGTTTTAAATAAAACCTTTTATTTTGCCTGCCTTGGTTTTCACAAAATCCTTGTATATATCCATGCTTTCCAAAATATAATTTGACTACCAAAACTCAATGTGATCCATGTGACATCAATGACAACATAAAATAACTCAAATTGCCAATAATATTCTCCTTTGTCATTGATGGCAACACCTCTAATGCAAAAACCATAATTACTGTAAAAACCATCTCTAAGAATCAAAGCAACTCCCCCTGACTCAAAACTCTCTATGGAGGTTGCTCCCCCTAACTCAATGCTCTCTTTTGAGGCTACTTCCCCTAACTCAATGCTCTCTCCCTTACTCAAATATCTCCCCCTTTGACATCAATGACAAAAGGGACACCTATAGGGCTAAAAGATATAACTCTTAAGCATAGCCCCCTCACCACCTTCTCTCTTGAGGTGATTAATTTTGGGGTGGGAGTACTTTTAATCCCATATTACATTGTTTTTTTCCTCTATCAACTTCCTTCCATGTTTTTTCGATATCCTTCTCTTGATCCTCTTGCCTTGAACTTGTTTTACCTTCTTGCCTTGAACCTATTTGGAATTGAGTCCTACACCATTTTGCAATATGTCCAAATTTATTTCAATTAAAACACTTGATATTGTAGCCTTTGGATGGTGCCCATATTCTAAATTATTTCTTGAAATAATTTCCATATCCATTCCTTTCCTGAACCCTATATTGTGAAGCTCTGTTTTCATGACCATTATGACCATGACTTCTGAATTGTGTAGCTCTAAAACCAAAATCATGTTGCTCAATTTCCTTGCACTAAGAAGCTCTATGACCAATCCTATTGCATGAGAAGCAATGTCCCTGAAAACCATACCTTCTTCCTTTGAAGTTTCTTCTAGAAAAATCAAACTTCTTTAATCCATGGATCCTGCAGTGTATAGCCCTGTGTCCAAATCCATTACAAGAAAAACAATATCCTTGAAAATCCCTTTGTTCATGCCTTGGTTCCTTATACCTTTCTTGACAATTATCCTTATGATAATTTTCAACTTGTGCATTGCATCCTTGAACCTTCTTTGTAGTATCTAAATATTATTTCTTAGTTTCTTCCTTGCTTTCCTCTTCAAGAATCTATTTTCCTTTTGAACTTGATTCACCTATCTCAAAACAAAAACCAAAGTAAATATTTGGAACCATAGGAATTTTGGAAATTTTTTCAAAAAACTTAGGTGCTTCCTTGCTTTCATCTTTAAGAACTTCCTTTCCTTTTGAGTGTGATTCCCCAAACCTGAAATATGAAACTTTTGGTGCTTTGGAATCTTCCTCTTCTTTCTCTTCATTTGTGTCAAGTAGAAAATTGGCATCCATATCTATAGCCTCTGAAATACATGTTTCCTTCTTAGTGAAAACATATTGACCTTTTGAGTCATGTGATGGATCAAACTTCTCAAGTAAGGAACATTTCAATTCTTTTAGATTCTCTTTAACCTCTTGTAGTTGCTCATGGATCTCATTGAAGTCTTCTTTTAGATCAACTGAGATACTTGTCTTTCTTACACTATTCTCTTGTTTAACTTATTCTCTTTGGATTGAATGTTCTTCTTCTACTTCTCTTATTCCATAGAAAAATCCTTCTTCATATTCACTATCACTAAGATCATTATAATCTTCTATAGCAAACAAACTCTCAAGATTTTTTTCACCATGCATGTTTCCTTGATGTGTCATTTCATCTTCACTATCACTTAAATCATTGCAATATTTTGATATGTGATCTTGCATAGTGACCAAGATCACCACACTTGTAGCATTTGACTTTTCTTATATCCATGAAATTCCTTGAGTCCTTATTCCTTTTGATGAAGTTAGCTTCCTCATCATTATCTACAACTCTATTTGTGTCTGGAACTTTCCATTTCTCTTTTTTGAAGCCTTGAATGCAATATTTTTTATTGGAACCTGATGCTTACTTACCCTCATCTCATAAGTTGTAAGAGTTCCTTGCAATTCTTCCATTGTTAGCTTGTTGATATCCATTGTTTCTTCTATTACTGAAACCTTAGCATCATATTTCATGGGAAGTGATCTCAGAAAATTTGTGAGTAACTTATGATTATTTCATCTCAAAACCTAGGCCTCTCATGGTGTTAGTAATCTCATCAACTCGAAGTAAAAACTTTGCAATATATTCAGAATCTTCCATTTTCAATTTCTCAAATATTTTTCTATGAGTTTTTAGTTTTGCCAAATTTACCTTGGAATCTACTTTATAAGTATTTCACAACTTGGTCCACATCTCATTAGTTGAATTACATACCATAACCTTTGCAAAATCTTTCTCTCGCATCCCACTCAAAATACAATTCATTGCTCTTGCATTGATCTCAACCAATTTCCTAATAGTCTTATCTACCTCGGGATCACCTTCAAACCTATACTCTTTTTTAACCATTTGCCATATCTCATATCCTTGTGATATCAAGTAGTTCTTCATCCTCATGCTCTACAAAGCATAATTGTTACCATCAAACAGTGGACCCTTATTTGTAGATGATCCATTCTATGAAGCCATCCGTGTTCTTATAGAATATGCCCTCAAGCTGTTAGATTTTTTGAAGGAACCCGCTATGACATCAATTGGAAAACACAAGCTTATACTGAGAGGGGGGGTGAAAAGTATAAGATCACTTTTTACTTTCTTTCTAAACCAATATCAATTAATGTCCTTAATTGCAATAACCAAATATAATAGTGTACATTAATAACTCAGATAGCAATAGTAAGTAAGAGCACAAGTCACCACACACAATTGAGACATAAGATTTAATGTGGTTTCCCCAATGTGGGGTACTCCACAAGATAATCTCCTTATAATATTTCCCACAAAAATAAGTATCCTTATCCAATACAATGATTTCTTTGATCTTATCAAAGCTAGTCAATAACAAGCTCACACAAAACTTGTCCAAATTTGCATAAAAAGCTAACACAAAACTTGTCCAAAACTGCTCAACAAGATCACACAGAACTTGTTCAAATTTATTTGATCTACTCAAAGCTAGGAAATAACAAGCTCACACAGAACTTGTCCAAATTTGCATAACAATATCACATAGAACTTATCCAAAATATGCTCCATCAAGCTCACTAAGAACTTGTCCAAATATGCTCTAGCAAGCTCACCAAGAACTTGCTCAAATCTGCTCCAAAAATCTCACTAAGAACTTGTCCAAATCTACTCTAGCAAGCTCACCAAGAACTTGCTCAAATATACTCCAACAAGCTCACTAAGAACTTGTCCAAATATTCTCTAGCAAGCTCACCAAGAACTTGCTCAAATATGCTCCAAAAATCTCACTAAGAACTTGTCCAAATCTGCTCTATAAATCTCATCAAGAACTTGCTCAAATACGCTCCAACAAGCTCACTAAGAACTTGCTCAAATATGCTCAATAGGCTCACTCAAAACCTTGTCAAAATTTGTCCCAAATTTGTCCACAAATCTATCTAAAACTGTCCATAAATATGTCCCAAAAATTATCCACAAAGCCTTCTCAAAGGTTCAGTAAATCATACACAAAATGCCACAAATCTATCGATAAATCTATCCCAAAGTCCTTCTCAAAGGCTCAATCAATCATGATCAAGTAGTACTCAAATATCATCCACAAATCTATGAAGGCAAGTCTCAAAGACGAACTCAACAATGAATGGCAATGCACTCTACAATGGATGACAACAATGATCCACTATGATCTCAAATCAACTCAACTCAAATCAATCTCAACTCAAGTCAACTCATAGAAGCATAAAGAGATTTTTTAGAGACTCAATATGTTCTAAGCTCAATCTCAACTCAAATTAGAATTATAGAATAGTTTGTTTGATGGGACTTGAACAATCACCTCACCCAAGCACTTGAATAGGCTCAATCAACTCAACTCAACCAATCACCACAAGGGACACCTCTTTCTCGAAAAACCCTAGTCCAAGCATGTATCAACCAACTCAAATTTTTCCAACAATGCTCAACCAAAAATCTCATATAACAATGATACTCATGTTATTTTCAAGTTCTTTACATAACCAATGGGCTTCAACAACTATGCTTATAAAATAAGGTTTAAACACAACTGTCAAACTAGAAAACCTTGAAGCATTCAACCAACCACTTTCTAAAAGGAAACCATAATCAATCCTTTTCACTCCAATGATATTTTTGAAATCAACCACCATAAAAAATCAATAGGAGAATGTGCCCAAACCTTTTTTATGCCAATAATTTGTCCACAAAATCTGCCACACTAAACACAACTTTCCTTTCCAATCTCAATAAGGGTTAGTGGAGTTCAAATAATAATCACAAGATAAAGCATAACTCAATTTACACCTTTTTACTCCAACTTAATAAACACATCCACCAAAGTCCTTTTAATAAAAACCCTTATCAAAAATAATAATCAATAAACCTCCCAAAAATATTTTATAACAACTCCTTATTTCTCCTGAATATTAATTATCAATTTCATGAAAATCAAATTAAATCAACAACTCATCCACCTTTGAAATAATAATCACAACCCTTATAAAAACAAATTTTAATTAAAAACTTTAATTATTCCTAACCACCTTATAACTCCAACTTAGGGCTTAAGAAAATTAATTAGAGCAAAAACGTATTTACCTCCTCAAGGGGATTCGAACCCCCGATAAGGTTGCCATACGAGCTAGCCGCTCGTTTGAAAGGGAAAGGTACAACGTGCCTTAAAACCTTTCCTTCCTTTCCGTAAATCAAAAGCGCTTTGAGCACTTTTCTTCCAATGCCTTTCGAACGCAGTCAAGGGGATTCGAAACCTTGACATTTGTGATGCCACAAACCTTAGCAAAAATCCAATTGCCAATGCATCATGCTTCCCACTATACCTTTTTTCTTGACCTCACTTTGTCTTATTTGTTGCTTCCACTTTCCAAAGGATTTCATACGAGCTCTTATTCGGATTAATTTTTCAACGATTAATTCATGAGCTCACATTAGTTTATGAACCTTAGGTATCCCCTTTATATAGCCTCATTATTCTTTTTGATGATGTCAGTGGAAATCTTGCATATTTAATTTAAAATTTAAATTTAAATTTTAAATAATTAAAATTTAAACTAAATATTAAAAATTAAATATCTCCATCACCGGGTCACCTTTTTCGATGAAATGAAAGGCCAACTTGGGTTTTAAGAAAAACCCCGTTCAAATCTGCCATCCATGGTTTTAAATAAAACCTTTTATTTTGCCTGCCTTGGTTTTCACAAAATCCTTGTATATATCCATGCTTTCCAAAATATCATTTGACCACCAAAACTCAATGTGATCCATGTGACATCAATGATCCATGTGACATCAATGACAACATAAAATAACTCAAATTGCCAACAAATTTATTACACTTGAGAGTCTCTTTGATCAGAACGATAGAGCAAAAAAGTATAAGATCAAAGTGGATGAAAAGGAGTATAGTAAACTACAGTTGGGACCTGAGAAGTCGATTAAATTTGGCACTGATTGCACTCAGGAAGAACTTGATCAGATCAAGGAACTGTACCATGAGTATCTAGACATTGTTGCTTGGAGCTATTAGGATTTGAAAGGCTACAATAAAGATATAATCCAACATACAATTGAGTTGCAAGGAGTGAAACCATTCAGGCAGAAATAGATACCTATAAATCCTAAAATAGAGGTCCTAATGAAAGTGGAGTTGTCAAAGATGCTAGAAGCCAATATTATCTACTCAAATATGCACTCTACATGGGTAGAAAATTTGGTCCCTGTGTGAAAGAAAAATGGAGATATTCACTTGTGCATAGATTTTCAGAATTTGAATCAGGCATCTCTAAAGGACCAGTATCCGTTCTCATAAATTGATCATATTCTTCATGTAGTTGCCGGTGCTCAAATATTTTTGTTGTTGGATGGATTATCCAACTATAACCAAATTTGGGTTAAGGATGAAGACCAATATAAAATGGCATTTAACAAAAAATGGGGAACATTTTCTTATCAAAGAATGTTATTTGGTCTTTCAAATTTTGGAGCAACTTTCTAGAGAGCGATGGACGTAGCTTTTGATGAGTTGTTAAATAATGTTATTATGATTTATTTGGATGACATGACTATATTTTTCTCACAATAGGGAAGAGCATAGTCTACATTTGAGATAAGTATTCGAGAAGTATCGAGAGTTTTGAATATCCATTAACCCGAAGAAATCCATCTTCATAGTAAAATAAGGAAAGATCTTGGGCCACGTCATTTTGGAGAAAGGTTTGGCTATGGATCCAGTTAGATATAAGGCTCTCTTGAAGCTCTTATTGCTAGCCAGCAAGAAGGATTTGTAGTCATTATTCGAGTAGATAAACTTTGTTAAGAAGTTTGTTGTATATTTCACTCAAGTGGTAAGGTCGATAATTGAGTTGTTAAAGAAAAATGTTGAGTTCAAATGGACTGAGCAAAGGAAGTGAGCATTCAGATAAATCAAAGTGAGAATTGCTCAAGCCCCGATCCTGGTAAATCTAGATTACTCAAAATATTTTATCATGTATATCATGGCAAATAGGAGAGCTATACAGTGGTGCTTACACATAAGGGAGATTATGGATATGAGTGACCAATTGATTTCTTGAGCCAAGTCATCCAACTACATGAAGAAAAATATAACTTCATTGAGAAACAAGTATATGCAGTGATGAAATCCTTGAATTTTTTTTGGTATTTTGTTTCCTAGATCAAAATGATTGTTTATGTTGTTCACCCATATGTCAGGAGTTTCATAATTCAAGGTGAGCTTGGAGATAAGAGAGCTAGTTAGGTTTCCAAAATTTAGGAGTATGACATTGAAATCCGACCAACCAAGTTGGTTCAAGGTCAAGCACTATGTCAGGATCTTGCAAGAAGCACTACATTCAAAACTATGATTTGCCAACTTGAGGAGGTAGAAAGTGAAAGTAATTTGGCTAATCGCTCTGCAGGTGATAGTGACTAGACAGAGGATCCTGTTGAATGTTTTTTGTTTTAGAAGGTGTCCTTAACATTTTAATGCCTCACAAAAAAGGAGATTCAGAATTTAGGCTCTTAGGTATGTGATGTTGCCAAATGGGTTGTTCCATAAGAATATTGATGGAGTACTTCTCAGGTGTGTTCAAGAATCAAAAAAATAAAGAAACCTAAAATAATTTCACTCTAGTTTATCAGGCGGTCATTATGCAGGTAGGCCAATGACGTTGAAGATCATCAAAGTAGGATATTTTTGGCCCACTCTTTTTGTGGATGCTTTCAAAATCAATCAGAGCTGTGACAAGTGCTAGAGATATGTCGATAGAAGTAGGAACACACCATTACCCCTTCATCCAATTCAAGTTGAAGCATTTAATTAGCAATGGGGCTTAGAATTTATTGGGGTCATTGATCCCAATTCCTCTACCAGACATAAATACATCCTGATTGCAATCAACTATTTCACCCAATGGTCAGAAGCATTTCCAACCAATAAGGTGGACCAAGTAAAAATTATCATTTTACTTTAAAGTTTAATCACTCATTTTGGCATACCAGATGTAATCATAACAAATAATAGAAATCCCTTTATCAGCATCAAGATCACGGAGTTTATGGGTAAGTATGGTATCTATCTGAAAACTTCATCTAACTACTATTCGTAGGGGAATGCCTTGGCTGAGTCCACAAACAAGAATTTGCTGAGAATTCTAAAGAGAAACCTTGGTGACAAGAATCATAGTTGGCACTTTCTCTTGAACAAAGCATTATGGGTCGACCACATATTAGTGAAAAAATCCATCAAGACATCCCCTTATTCCTTGGTATATGAAAATAAGTAGTATTTTCTGTTCATATTGAATTGTCAGTCCTTTATTCATGTCACTTACTGGATGGTGAAGACGACGAGTCTGATCCCATGAGTACAAGATTGACTCAACTTTTACAGCTGGAGTAAGAGAGGGAGAAATCATACAATACCTTCATGGAACATGCCCGAATGACATAGAAATGGTTTGGTAAGAAAACTTCTGAGAAGTCATTCGAGGTAGGTGATCTAGTGCTAAAATGGAATGAGAACAAGACTAAGTCTATCAAGCATCACAAGTTCAAAGTGATATAGAACATGCCCGAATGACAAAATGGTTTGGTAATAAAACTTCTGAGAAGTCATTCGAGGTAGGTGATCTAGTGCTAAAATGGAATGAGAACAAGACTAAGTCTATCAAGCATCACAAGTTCAAAGCGATATGGAAGGGCCCATTCCAAATTTTAGGTGTGAATTAGATCAACTCATTCTATTTGAATGATATGGATGGTCATGTATTGTCGATACCAATAAATGGTATTCATTTGAAGGTCTATCATAAGTGAGAAGAAATTATGGATCAAGTATATATATATATATATACATAAATTTTTTCTATTATTTTACTCTAAGTCATTTTTTTTAAATGATATAAAAAAATAGAGAATGAAAAATATTGTTTTCGTCGGGAGAAGCAATTTCACCCACAAGGCAAGTGTTTTCGCCCCGAAAATCACGTCTTTACAAATTAAAACGTTTTCTCCCTGAAAACATTTTAAAAGGGGCTTTTCAGTCATATGTAGGGAAAAAACATTAAAAAGGAAAAATATAATATAATTCTTTGGCAATTAATTTTGGAGGTAAAGTCAAAGTTAGGGCATGATTTGCTTTAAAAGCACCCTTATTTTTAAAATTGCCAAAAAGAAAGATAAAAGATAAAAAAAAAGGGGGATAAGAGAAAAGCAAAAAGGCAAAGCAAGATTAGAAGATGAAAACTCTTATTTTCATCCGAAAAGGATGATTCACTCTGTTTTTTCTATTTTCATGGTGATTTATTTTTCCAAAGATATTTTGGGGGTGAAAATGCAAGAAAAGAAAATAAAAAAAAAAAGATTAAAAAATCACATGCTTTTTCAAGAACTCCAAGTGGCAAGATTATTTTTGATAGGGAAGGAGGCAAAATTAATTTCCCTTAACTATTTACCAAAGCACTCTCAATTAAAGCTTGTTTTTTAACAATAAGCTTTTTGAGGTAAAATTGGAGATAAATTATTTTAAAAGGACTACAAACCTTGTAATTTCACCAAGAAGCAAGGAATAGCATTTTTGGGGTGCAATTGTTTTGGTATTTTTACCCAAAGACATTTTTGGCAAAGCAAGTGCACTTGGTTAACATTTTTTGCTGACCTGCACTAATTTCAAAAAAGACTTTGAGTTAATGCATGAAATCGAACAGATTTCATTGGCAAAGCTCTAGGAGGATGTTTTCAGTTTCACCATGTAACAAAGTTAATGAGGTTCACCCCCAAAAAGTGCCCATCTCTCCCATGTGGAATTTTTTATTCCCAAGATGAGTCGTTAAATACCTTGATTATGCCCTTCAAGATAAAAGTATCTGAGTATGAAGTTTGATGAAGATTTGTAGTGCGAGGCCATTACTGGTAGTTAAGGACATCATAAAAAATCATGCCAGGTGAGAGAACCAAGAAGCACGTTCACCCAAACTCTTCAGGAGAACCACCTGCATTTAATTGGATAGTTGGGAGCAAGAATTTTAAATACAACAAACCAAAAGCTTACAATTCAAGAAAGGATCAATATTATTTTTTTGGAGCACTACAGTATTATCAGTTAGTTGTCCTGAATTGTTGCTTTGTTGCAGGATTGCTAGATTATTGCAGTAAAGATGATCATACGAAGATGGAAAAGAAAGCTATCAAGTCAATGAAAGTTTTGGAGCCAAAGAAAGCAAAAGATGGTAAAAAATCCAAAAAATCTAGGAAAACTAAAAACAACAAGCTTGATTCGTATTATGATGGGTTGGCTCAGATTGGATACTATGCTATTTCAAATAAGGGTGTGGAGAAATTGCACTAGGACATGGAAGATTTTTTCGGGTAAGGTTTGATGCCAGAAAGTCCATTAACTATTTCCTACCATGCACATATTTCCTAGTACCTATGTAAACCTATTCACCGTTATCCCGAGTTGGTGATGGTGATTTCAAAATTTTATAGTCCTACCGCAAGGTCTATCCAAAATATGAAGGGAGATAAAATGTTCACCATTTCGCCCAATGCAGTTAGAGAAGCATTTGCGTGTGGGGTAAAGCCTTCTTTGGACATCATGTTCAAAAGATTAAATATCAAGAAGCAAGAGGAAAGGTACCAGTCAACTGTGATGTTGTGCCAGTTCATGGAGATCCAGCTGATAAGCTTACCCCAGTTCATAGAACTACCAACTCTGTCAAAACCATTGGTAGAATTTAAAATTCCTGACTTATTTTCCATGTTTTCTTGGATTTTTGATCTTCCTACTAACTCCATGGTGCACAAATGGAAAGTAGCACTAGTGTAATACATTTTGCAAGTGGAATTTTATACCCCAACCACCATGCAAGCAAGCATAAACCCAATTTTATTTGATTGGGTAGATTTTATGGCTCGAGTAATGCATACCCATTTGGATAAGATGCAGAGTGAAGGAGCAATATCATTCAGACACACTTCATTTTTTACCTAGTATTTCTTCTTCCACTTGCACCAACGTTTTTCTTTCATCGTCATGAAGTAGATTGATGAGGCAAACAGGAGCTGCCAGTTTATTTGTGGACTCTAGGCTTGTCCAGGAAGGAGTCTTTTTACAATTTCAATTGCATGTTTTTGGGTCCTACCCTTGAACTCATTTTTGACGTATGTGAGAGATTGACAAGGGTGATGATGGAGGAGATTGTTACGAAGGAGAAAGGAGATATTTTTTTTGTTGACACAAGGTATCCTAGTACAAATTTTTGGCTTCACTAGCAAGCCATTTCTCCTTTCATATTTTACTATAGAGCACCTTTTTGTGATGGATGTTGTCCACCAGAACAACTTCATAACTGACGTCTATGGTGCAAAGCGAGGTTGAAAACACGAGATTCCGGAAACAAAAAGGAAAAACTAAACAAAATTGCATTAAAAGGAAAGAACACAAATGAATGAACACAAGATATAAAAGCAATATAAACTATAGCCCTTTTTATTGATATTCTTTTCAATTCGTGTTACAATACATCTCCTTCCTTTTTAGGGGATAGGAGCGTTAGATATTGATCTCTACAATTTGCTTCAGAATTCCTCTTCCGCGTGCCCACATATAAAATGGGCGAACCAAAACGTTGTCGCCGCTTGCATTGACAAAGGTCGATTCCTCGCTGCTCCTTCAATAGACCTGAAATCTACGTTCAAAGAAACAAACAAAGAATCAGTAGCACCTGTGTATGAAAAATAAAAGATAAATCTTAACTATAGCTGAAATGAATCTAAATGAACCGAAAACTTGATAAATGCATAAACATGAAACTAGCTAAAATACTATAAAAGAAATAAAGCGGGGAGGTGCCCGAAGGCGAACCACCCGCGGATAAAACCTTGCTTCGACACCAATCCGCTTGAGATGGGTCCGAAACCTGATGTGATGTGTTGTTGTCAAATTGATAGAATATTGTGGTCAAAAGATTGGGGTTTGGGTGCAAATCGCAAGTAAGTGAATTAACAGCACTTCGTTGCTCAGAATGCTCCTGCTCGGTATCTCCTTTGGGTGAGGAAACTCACCATTTTATAGACCCAAGGGGTCTCTTTGAATTAACATGCAAAAGTGTTTCTTTGCATGAATGCTTTTGTTTGTGAAGAGAAGACTTCTTCTTGATCAAGGGCTTCTTAACTGCCTCTATGCATGTCTTTGTGTGTTTTAGAAAAGCTCACTTGCACTCCCATGCAATGAAGGGATAACTAAGTGGCAAATCTGAGTTGTCTTAAAAATCTTACTCTCATTCCCATGCAGTGAAGGGAAATTCAATTGGCAGATATGAGTTGTTAAAAGAACTCACTCGCACTCCTATGTCATGCATGAAAAGCTGAGTGGTAGTTCTGAGTTGTCATGCGCTGAGGTCTGACTTTTTGCTGGTCAAACCTGGCATTCGTCCCACCCAGAAGCGAGCGCTAGTAATAGTCCCTGGGTGAAATGAGTACAAATCCATTCTCGTCCTTGGGTAGGACAAGTACAAATTCGCACTCGTCCCTGGGTGGGACGAATAAGAAATAAAGTGTCTAAAAGGTGCCAAACTAATTTTTGACTTGTAAAACTGCTGTGTAAGTGGTTAGAACCACTATTTAACCTCTGGGGGCTACCTTGGGGGCTATGTGTGTTAATGTGATCAGTGTTTGTAGTCACATAATCGGATTGGTGCTGTTTTGGTGTCTACAGGTGCAAAGCGAGGAAAGAAAACCACATGCACCATACCATTTTGCTTTGGTGATATTGAAGTAGACCAGGTTGGCTAGAATAAGTTTATTAATGAAGCTCTCTATGCTATCGATATGGTGGAGTTACCTCAGTGTTGGAAATATGACCCTTTGGGTCATTTTGCATAAAAAATTAAATTCAAAAGTTTTCACTGTTGCCCTAGACCTAATATTGAGCGACACAAAAATAATTTGGAGGGTCATGATCTTGAATGCCATATCAAAAATATGATGTCACTCCCGCCATGACATGATTTTTATGAGATGGAGGCTGAGTATAATCCTATAGTTCACAGGCACCAGATTCCTCCTCCAAGCTTGTTTGGCAAAATTAAGGAACAATTGCCCTTTTGGTTTGAGGATAAAATTACTAACTAGTGGGTTATGAGGGCCCATAAAAGGAATACTGGGTTAACCTATGGCTTGACGATGGATGATGCATTTTCAGACATATATGATGAGTACTATGACAATTATTAGTTGATTTATTTCATTAAAATTATACCTCAAAGCTTTCAAAGATCTAATAGTGAGGAGATCATGGTTGAACATGAGGAACATGCAGTTGAGAAAGCACCACTTATGGAGGAACATGCAAAGATATTCTCCATATTGATGGGCATAGAATCATATGATTGGTCTAGGTTATCGATGATAATAGGGACCTTGTGCTTTCACTTATAGATTTACTCTTATTCTGGTAGTGGTGTTGCTCTAACCTTAGAGAGTTGGGTGTTCCTTCCTCTTTCAATTGGTAATCCAGCACCTGATTTGTTCTTGGAGACAATGGATCTTCAATAGCGATATCATCCACTAGACTGGTTGCCACTACTACTACTCTTCTCACTTTGTACTTGAGCATATATTTGTAGAGAATCATGTGTAACCTCTAGTAAATAAGAAAGGAAGAGATACCTCTCTTAACATTTAAAATAGAACACTCAACCAACCTGTAGAGGTATTCTAGGATATTGATAGTTTTTTTACCTCTCAGGTGGTTGAGAAAGGCTAGATGGAAACTCCTCAAAATTGTGTTAGGACCATCCAAAGTGAAGTACTACAATACTGTTATCATCATGACATCCTAGGGTTTGGGGAGGGTCTCTCGAATGATCCCTCTATCCCAGTTTTTCTCCTTTATCTTTGAAAAAATATAGTTCACTCTATAGAGAGTGCTTATCTCTATGGATGATCACCTTATCATTTTGCAATATAATTACCTCTACCATGAGATTAATTGTAACAATGAAGCTTAATCTCCACATAGTGACGTGGCCATCATTCCACATACGTACGAACTCCATGGAGCAGTCCATGTTGCTCTCTAAACTTCTATAAAAAATGGAGTAATCTATGGTCCTTGAAAATATCTTCAACCAAAGAATCAAGGTGAAGGTACTTAGGTTCAGAGTCTACTAGTGGATACTCAATTAACTTGGGATATGAGTATTTAGAGCAATTAGAATTTCCTACTCCCAATGATTTCCTTTAGAATAATGTTTGGTCACTTGAGACCCTCTTTAAGGGTTCAATATTACTTTGGTTAATAGTCCAAAACAAGATTCTTACTGTTAAGAGTTTGTAAAGAAGATGATATCATGGACCTTTTAGACATGCCTTATATAAGAAATATTTAGAAACATCAAATCATTTACTTTTTTTTCCTTTGCTTACACCATTTGCATCTACATTTTCAAAAGCATATATATTATGAAGCTCTATCAACATTAAAAGAGTTTATGAAGTATTGGATTAACTATTTCAAATCTAAAGTATTATGAAATTTGTGGAGGATTGGTCTTGTCAATATTTATTGGTTTTATGACTTGAAATGAATAATGGAATTTTAGAAATCTCAAAATTATGTCTAGGTTTAGAATTTTGTTATTGCCTCTCTTCGTCAATGTTTATGAGCATGATGCTCATCATGGGAAGTCTCAAGTGTGGCAAAAGAGGTGTTGGCCTCCTTGTTATAGGATTTTAATGTGTATTCAGTGGTTATCTATAACAATGGATTTAACACAAAGGATTGCAGTGATCTATGGTAAAAAAATGTTTATAGGTTGGGTTCATAAAATTAATTTTGATCATGCCTCTAAAGGAACTACAATTTTTTTTTGGCATAGGTGGTGTTTTTCCAAATAATGAAGGTAAAGTTATCCTCACTCATAATCATATAGAAATTCAACTAACACCTATGGAAAGTCTAGGGCACTTCTTATAGCACTCAACATTTCCCCTAAAAAGGGATGGAAATAATGTTTTTTAGGTAATTAAGAAAAAGAGTTTTTAAAGGGACCCTCACCCTTTTACATTATACTTGGAGATCATTGACCTAATAAAATTGAAACCTTACAAATTACAATAATGAACCTAAATAGAATACTAGGTATAATACAAAGGGCCTAATACAATATCACTTTTGATCATATTCCTTTGTCTATGGCCATCACAATTCTTCCAAATACATTAATTCAAATGCATACCCATTGGAACCAACAAGGGAAACTTTCAAGAAATATTATCTCCAAAAAAAGTTGATAAGCCTTGTTGGCCTGACTGGTGGGGCCTCACTAGCTACAAAGGAGAGGGAACTTCCCTTTACTTTAGAATCCTTCTACAATGGAGTCTAGCTCACCATAGATGCTTGATCTCAAGTAGCATAATATGGTTTTTAGGATATGATTTAATTTTTTTGTGGATATGAAAATTGTCTGGCTAGCAATAAAATCATTAGCAAGCAAAGAGCCTAGATCATTGTGAAAAACCAATTGGGTGTCTAGCTTAAGATATTTGTAAAAAATTCCCAATACATATATTGAATTATGATCCAATATTGCATCGAACACCTAAATTTACATCTCAATTTGTGAATGAAATAATGTGTCTACTATAGTTGTTTTTATGAAGCTTGACCTCACTAGGAGAGATTGTACTTTTATGATAAAGTCCATGAGATACCTTATTGGATCTCTATCTATTCTAGGAGGGCAACTGAGAAGCATTCCTCTTCCAATAAGTTCATGATCAAGATAGGGGAGGGAATGAGCCAAGCCAAAGTGCTTTAGATCTACTCCTTTCCTATAACTTATTCTTTTGAATATATGGAGATAGGTGACCATTACTCTTTTTATGGATATGTAATTTCAAGTCTTCGACTAGCTAGAGAGGGTTGTAGGAGGTCCATTTTTTTTAAGTCTCCTACAAAGGGTTATTACTTGAATAAGGGAAGAAACAAATGAGAGGTTATCTTAATAGCTTGAAGAGTTAGAGGTCCAGATTCAAGAGTCAAAAAATATTGAGAGGATAGATTTGAGTCCTTTACTGCACTAAGAGGGTCTATTGCTAGCTTTCTTCTTAATAATACAAATTATTGACCTTGGAACCATCCTACTTTACTAAAGACATGATGGAGCCGATGGATATGAGATTGGGTTGAAATTATTCTAACTGCTTCTCATTTGATTGTAGAAACATAACAACAAATTATTATTTTAGGGATATTCACAAATTATTATTAATGGTATCATGAAAAAACAATCTATAAATTGGATAAAGATAATAGTTTTCTAAATTCTATCAATTCTTGTTGGATTTAGTATCTTAAAAATATTAACATGTTTATAGAGAAATAAATAAGGAGACAAATAATATAGCCAATCATGGTGTTGATTTTTGTCTTAGAAAAGTTTGAATTTTATAAAGTAATTTTCCAAGTGATATGTTATCTCTTAATGACAAATGTGTCAAGAAGTTGATTGTAGAAACATAGCAACATGAGGAAGATGAATATTTTTTATAGAAAGGCACATGAAGAATACTTTTGACAAAAAATTAGGTTGGATATAGTTTAATTGACTTGAAAACAATATAATATTTTATAATTTTATGATAATAGACCCCAATAAAATCCACACATAACTTATTAACAAAATAGAAAGCAATCAATTATTTCAAAGGTATCCTATCAAAAGTTAGGCAAGAAAATGAGGCTCAAGGTGAACTTTGGAAAAATTGTCTACATAAGACAAAATGAAATCTAGATAAGAAATATCTCAGTGGAGGAGCTAACAAAATTCAATTTTCTTTTTCCATTTTAACAATACATCTAACCCCAATATATTTTATACAATTTTCTTGTAAAATTTTGGAATATGTTGAAGAATAAGATGTTGGTCATGGTTGAAGAGGTTAGAAAAATAAGGATATAATATCAATACCATTTTAATTATGTTGGTTCCCAAGAAAGGTCAAATAAAATATTTTGATAAGTTTTGTTCAATAAGCATTTGTAACATGGTATATAAGATAATTTCATAAATTATGATAAATAAATTAGTAAAGTATCATACATTGTGTTTTCTCGAAATAACAAGGTTATTTTCTTCATGGCAAGCAAATTATTATTAATATAATCATTACATAATACCCCATATGTTATATTCAATACTCATACTTAAAAAAATTGATATAAATAATGCATATGACATGGTTTATTAGAGTATTCTACATGACAGTCCTAGAAATTTTGGTTTAAATCATAGTTCATATGAATGGATCAAATGTTGTTACAATGATTCAAAATATTTTATTTTGATAAATGGATCCCTCAAGAGATACTTTAAATAATATCATGGTATATTCCAAGGTGACCCATTGTTTTCTTATCCACTTATTATTCTTGTTGAGGATTTTGAATGAGCTCTCTCAAAGGTAAAATTAGAAAGCAAATTCAAAGGTATTTAGGTTGCAACAAATGGTCCCTTTTTATATAGGAAAGATGTGATGATAAATTTAGATTTCTCTTTCCAAGTAGGAAAAAGTTTATATAAGAAATAATTTTGGAGGAACATGCTAACAAAATTATAGACATATGATTTTGGTACTAAGAGAAAAATTTAGATGGGTGTTATTCTAAGATAAATAAAAGAGTTGGGTAAAAATATTGTTAAAAAATATATTAATTATATAACTTTAATAAAATATTTAAGCAACTAATATTATTGCTTATTAGTTATAAATCGATAAAGCTACGATAAATTTTCTTGAAAAATAACTCATCTTTCATAGTCATATTTGCATAGAGTTTTCTGAGTTAGATGATTCTTGTGTCATTTCGTACAAAAATTAAAGAGATTTGAAAAGAGTGGTCATACAAAATAATCTAAGTAGTATTAAGGGAGATATGACCATGTGAATATATCCATTCAAAACAAGGGTCATGTTAGGGCAATTTTTCCTAGAAAAATATCTCATCTTTCAAGAGTTGTATCATTGTGAAGGCCTATCTGATTTAGATGATTATTGGACCAAATCATGTGGAATTTAAGGTGATTTAAAATGAGTGGTAATATGAAGGAATTAAAATAGTATTTATGGATATACAACCCTATGAATTCAACCATCTAGAACAAGAGCAGTGATAATCTATCATGTCGTGGGAAATGAAATTGTAGATATATATTAGACAAGGTTCGGATGATGGGGGGAGAAATGGAGGGCTAGGGCATTAGCAAGGTAGTAAATTTTATCTTGAAATAGAATTTTTTAACTAAATTTAATTTATCCCTTAATTATCTAAGAAATTGTGAATGCAAATTGTTGTAGGTTTATTTTCAAATTATTTTATTACTATAGAATATACTCATAAATTTTAGTAGATTTTAAGTTATATTTTTCTTCCCATGGAATGATTTATAGAAAAATCCTTAGAGTCATTCCTAGTAATAGAGGTTAGGGAGGACCTCATAGATAAGATATTCTTCTTGCTTAAAGATAAGGTCATCATAAGTAAATTTAATGGATCTTAGCCAAGGGCGTTGGCTTTGAGAAAGTGTATTAATAGAAGTTGGAAATATCCAAAAGTGAGTTTATCCTTTTAACCATTTTTTGTTCCATGGAGGAAATAGATAGAATCCTAAAAGTGGGTCCTTGGTTTATGTAAATAGCAACATTCTTCCTTACTCATTGGTATGAATTCTTTGCAACTAAAAATATAAATTTATCCCTAGTACTAGTCTAGGTCAGGATGTACAAGTTTCCCATTGATTTTTTGGAAATGGATACTATCAAGGTAATAGGAAACACTCTAGGACAATTCCTTGATATTTTAGAACTATAAAATATGTATTATTGGATATTTATGCTTGGATATTTATCATGATTGACATAAAAAAGCCTTTACCATAATCAATCATTCTTAAGTATGGGTGTAAGTTGTGCACCCAAACCATGGATTATGAAGACATATCTTTCAAATGTAGAAGATGTCATGAGGTGGGTCATATTGAGAGATCATGCTCTACGAAGAGTCTAGAAAAAATATATGTAGAAACTATAGGAGAAACTTACAAATGTATATAGATGAGGATGATTTTCAACTTCCAAAAAAATAGGTCTATATAGATGAAAGTAAATAAATAATGAAGATGAAAAGGTAAGGATATTGGAAGAAATACCCATTTTTTAAGATTGTATCCTATAAAGAACAAATAGATCAAAGCTATAAGGGCATGGTACAACAAGATTGAAATATTAACAAGGAATCATCTACTCAATGTAGTCTTGATTTAGGGATGAACATTCTTGTTGAACATAAGGAAATGCCTCATAAAATTTAGAAGACTTCCTTGAAGGTCCATGCACCATTTAGGAGAAGGAAAGTGGTAGAGAAAAACTACCTATACCATTTATAAAAATAAAAAATAATGAGCAGGATAAGTTAAACATTTTCTAAGTAGAGCCAGGAGAGGATAAATATAATGAAAATGAAAGTTGTGAAATAATATTAGGAAATAGAATAATAATACCTACTCTCGATACTAGCAAGGTAAAAATAGGAAAACCTTCAAATTATCAAGCAAGAGCCAGGGAAGCAAGAGGAAACATAAAGAAAGGAACACAATCTAAGTTCGTTGAACTTCTCTTTACTAAATAACAAATTGATACTAGTAATTCGTATGTAGTTCCAACAACCACTAATGAGACATGATTACCATATCACGGAATATAAGGGGTGCTAATGCCCCCTTAAATAAAATGTGTATCAGGGACCTTTGTTTAAGTAATAAACATGATATTATTTGTATCCAAGAAACTAAGATGACAAAGGAAGAAGTTTCCAAAACTATAAAAGCATTATGGGCAAGATGTGAAAGGGATGTTATGGATTTAGAAGGAGTGATAGAGGGAATTATAACATGTTGGAATCTAGTAAGAACCTCCTATGAAATTATAGTGAGTTTTCACTACACTCAAATAATTTTTCCTTAGGTAGATTTTTGAAATATTGAAGCAAGAAGCAAAGTTGGTAAATGTAAGGAAAGAACAAAATGATGCAAGCGAAAATATTTTTTTAGAAAATTGGAAGCATTTTACAAATGCTTTAACCAAGGAAGGAAGAAAAAAGTTCCAAGAACCTATGTGCCCAAAATGTCTAAAAAATTAAAAGCAAAAAGTAAGACTGATAGGTGCAAAGAGAAAAGAGTTCTAAGGGTTGGAATTTTTAAAAGTTTTGAAGGAGAAAATAAGAGAAAAGTTTCAAGAAGTAGACTATGAGATGTAAGAAAATTTTGAATGATAGAATAAACAAAAGGTTTGATAGGGTATTAGAGGTGAAAAGTTCCATGACATACTTCTAATGGGAATATAGAACGATCTTAGAAGTTTTTAAAATTTTGATGCAAGGATATGAGAAAAAATGATAAGCAGACGATAGCTTGCATCATATTAGAAGACAAAAGGAAGTGGAAGAGAGAATAAGAATAACTTCAAAAATTAAAGCATAATGTAGAAAGAGGTCAACAAGGAATAAAGGTTATATTAGGTTTGTAAGACATCATTAATGATGCACAAGCTCCTAGAAGGAAAATTGAGTTGATTGATAAGTCATTTACTAAGAACTTGATAAACATTGATGGTAGGAGATGCTTCCAATTAGTTTTTAGGATCCCTAGGATGGTGGTTGAATAACCAGTATCTCAAAATTGACCCAAGAACATTGAAAGGATAAAGGTGGTATAGGGATTATTAAATCAAGGGGGTATTAGAGAAGTTTTTCATAAGATCCTATACAATTTTTTGAGGGAAAATTTCCTCTTTTTGTAATATATAAATAGCAATTATTTAGGCATTGGAAAGGATTTGGAGTTTCTTATTCAATCCTTAAGATTCATATGTAACTTTCCTTTATTTTTATTCTATATAGTAGTACCTGAATCCTAAGTGGTCTTATGGTAAAGCTTTAAAACCCTCACTTCTAGCATAATTTATAATATTCATATTCTTATATAAACTAGAGGTCATGACTATTGGGTTCTTTCTTTCCTATTTCTTGTGTGTGTGTATGTTTATGTGCATATACTAAAGGTTATGACTATCTAATTTTTTTCATATTTATTTTATTTGCAATATATGTGTAAAGCAAAAATCGACAACACCTAGATAGCAATAACAAAATCAACACACAAAATATATTGCACAATGAAGAGATAAATTTGTATTAATATGGTGGGAGCCTTGATCTCCAATGTTACAATATAATGTGTATTGATACAATAGTTACAATCGAAGGGTTTTGAAAACCCTTGTTCACAAAGAATATTTGGTGTCTTCTATGTCATATTTTACTCCAAACAAGTTGTGGGTGGGCTTGAGTATCCCTACGGGACCACCTGAGCTACAACAACCATAAAGAATATAGTTTTTTGCATCTACAAACAGATCAACAACACAAAACAGGTCAATAGCATATGCGAGGGCTCCACTATGTGAGGCCCTCTATAAAAAAGATAAATCTACAAACCCTAGTGCTGTAAATGATGAAATGCAAGTTTAAGTACAAAAAATATAGGATGTAAAATAATAAATCTTTTACCTTGTCTAGATTATACCTATAATTTTGATCTACATTCCTACTTCTACGATCTGATGGTGTACGAACGCCCATAAGCGTTCGAGGGTTTATTAGTGGCAAACTAGAAGGCTGGGAAACACCCTGGAGCATTCTGGAAGGGTATGTAAATGCTCTACAGCATTCCCTATATGCTCAATAGTACTCAAGGAATGCTTGATAGCGTTCAACTTCTTTTGAGGAGAATACTGTAGAACCAGATCTGGTTCGTAGGGGTTGTGGGTGACAAAAATGGAGGATGTAAAGGTAGTGAGGGAAGAGGATGATAGCGAGATACTAGGGTTTTAAAAGGTGGATGGATGCAAGGGCTCTCAAACCTTAACAAATAAAAATATTGCTTAACCCTCATTCATGAGAATGAATGACCTTTTATAACCTTGCCTTCAACATGCTAGGGTTTCGATGACACCAATGGGCGATCGAGATTAAAACATGATGAATGGCTAAGATTATATCTTTGATATGTGACATGGATCAAGTCAGATGGATGGTTGAGATTAAGTCGTGATGAATGGTTGTGATTTATTCATATATATATATATATATATATATATATATATATATATATATATATATATATATATATATATATATATATATATATATTAAATAAATAAATATAAATATATAAAATATTTATATTTATATATAAACATAAATAAATATATATAAATAAATAATGGATGGATGTGATTGGATGATGTGTGGATGACAAGTGGCTAGGATTTGGTGTCTACAGATGCCCCTTTTTGTATCGCGTTGCGTGAAACACAATGTGGTGCAAAAACAAGAGACACCTGGTTTAGTGAAGCAACTTTCTTTCCTTGGAGTGCAAGAAGATCCTGAAGACAAAAAAATGTGGGTGTAGCTTACCCCCTCAATTGGTGAATGAGTGAAGAATGAATCTCATGAGCCAATTGACATAATTATGTGGGTGTAAATGTGGGTGAATGATGTATTATATTTTTGCCCCAATAGATGCAAGGGGATTTTTGAAAATGTGGATGATATGAATGATGTAAATGTCAGCAAAGTGACATAGATGATGATGCAATGATTTATTATATTCTTTGCCCCAATATAAAAGGGGTTTTTGCCAATTGTGTGTGATGTAAATGTGATGTATTATATTTTTACCCCAACATATGCAAGGGGGTTTTTGAAAATGTGTGATGTAAATGTCAAGAAAGTGACATAGATGATGATGCAATGATTGATTATATTCTTTACCCCAATAGAAAAGGGTTTTTCCAATTGTGGGTGATAATATGTGATGTAAATGAGTGTATCCCGATGTGGGAAATCAAAATCAAATTTGGTTACCCCAAGTTTGGGGTGGTCCTATGCTATTGAAGAATATGCCTTTTGGTATCATTGAAATGCAAAGTGATAAAAATGCAAGATAAAGAGTCAACTTGTGGGGGTTAGGGTCATCTAATGACTATAGTGAAATTCCTTCAATAAGAACCAATCATCCTATAGGCATGTGTCCCCAATGATTGTAGATGTAAAAGAGATGATGTAATAAAAATTATCCATGTTTCAAGCCCCACGAACAAGGCCATCAATGATAACTTTTGAGAAAATTAATCTGAGCATAGTCTCACTCAAAAATGAGGGACCAAATATATTTTGATTTTGAACAAGAGGATGGTGAATGATGATATGGGCAAGTGTCCTTATGGTGATTTACCCATCCTACCAAATTGCATGGATAATCAATCACTGCAATCGCCAAGTTAAATAGAGTAAACCACTAGATACGAGGTTCACTTGATAATTGTGAGTGGAATTGGAAAATGTGGAATGGAAATGCAATGATAAATGTAGTTGGAAAAGTGGAATGATGATGTATGATGTAAAATGGAGATGGAGATGCATTGATGAGTGAATTGGATGATTTTGTGAAATTTGGAATTGTTTTGGAATGTTTTTGAAGCAATTTTGGATAATTTTATGACTTTTGATCGCAAACAAGATTTAACCACCCAAATCAATCCATGTTATCACAAAATGTGATGAAATGGTGTGATGAATGATTGGGATGATGAATGTGGTAGTTTTGTGAAATTTTGGACCATTTTGAGGCATTTTGAAGATTATTGAGCATTTTTATGACTTTTGGTCGCAAACAAAAATTAAGCTCCCAAATCAATTTTTGCTTTCACAAAACATGATGTGATGATGAAATGGATGCATGGATGAAATTTGAGGTGATTCTATGGAGGTAAGCTATATTTTTGAGCTCTTTTGGTCTTTTTACAATATTCTAGAGCTAGACATTGACCAACATCCACATCAAGTACAGATGCGGATGAGCGTCTACCATGTGGTAGATGTAGGGGAGCATTTGATTATACTCTACAGATGCCCATGGGCATTTGAGTGTGCAAAAATTAGCTATAAAAGGTCTATAGGGATGAAATTGGATTCATTATTGTATTCATAAGTTCTAGAAGTAACATCTAAGGAGTGGAGTGAGTGTGAAGGAGTGTGAAGGAGTGCAATGATGGTGATGGAGGGAGTGGATGCGATAGTAGGTATGGAGGTATAGGTGGCTGAGGTAAGTGCCCTTGGCACTCTTGTTTGGATTTTTACAATAATTTTTTTACAATGAATGTGATGTTAATGTATTTGCAATTGTGTTGTGTTATAGTTGATGATCTTGGAGGCTCGACATCGATTCTCACCGATTATACCAAGGGTGAGAAAGGCCTTACAGAAGGCCCATTGGGATAAGTTGGAGGATATGGGGTTGGATAGGGTAGCACAGATTGAGGTGGTGAGGGTAGATGAGGGGTATCTCTTAGCCTTGGTTGAGATATGGGATCTAGATAGGGGGACCTTCTAGCTCTTGATAGGGGAGATGACAGTGACACTGGAAGATGTATATCACATATTTCGAGTATCAATGGAGGGGTTGCATGTCCAAGTTGGACATGATAAGGAGTATGAGATGAGATGGATTTTTGGATATGGATGGAGGGATGTGAATATCCAAGGTGGAGGGATAAGGTATTTGGCCATGTATGTGAGGAAGGAGTTGGAGGTATTGCCTACCTTAATCATGTTTCTATTGGCCAACATATTGGTGCCTAATAACATCAGGTATCAATTCCCATGGAACATGATTAGGCTAGTGTACGACATGATCGATGAGCCTTAAGTATATGCATGGGCACCTATGCTACTAGTGTAGATGTATATGGAGCTATATGAGGTGAGGAGGTAAGGGTGAAAGGGGTTGGGTTATAGTGTATTGCTAGTATTGGGGTTGGGAGCACTTTAGTGTGGCTCATCCTATGGGCCTACCTTGTGAGGAGTGGGATAGGGATCAACCCTATGTATTGAGATGGTGAGTGGCTATGGAGGTGTAGTTGATCCATCCTGGTCATAGTGGCTAGTATTATATGGATATGTAGGTAGGCATGATGTTTGATTAGGTATGTTGGAGACCATGGTGGGAGGCTAGGTGACCTAGTGATAGAGAGCAACTACGGAGGACTCAATAGGCTATGTGGGTGGTTAACAACATGGGAGTGAGGTGGAGCTAATCTAGTTCTCATGGGTGCTATGGTAGTTTAAGCTGAGGTAGGTAGTACCTAAGGCTCATATGTTGTATAGGTATTGATCGAATGAGTCAAGCCTACCATGTGTGGAGGAGTGGTAGGTGGACTATATGGATGATGAGGAGATAGATCTCCTAGATATGGATGATGTTAAGACCATAATAGAGTATGAGGCTTGGTTTCATAGCCTCTATGGGTACTAAGTTAGGTGGTCAAGGAGGGTAGTAGAGATGAGGAGGAAGCAATAGAGGATGCAGATGAGGCTCCATGATGTTAGAGATATCATCGATCTAGCAGAGGTAGGCAAGTGAGGGATGCAATAGAGAAGCCTCCAAATATTAGAGGTGATGATGGTGGTAGGGATGATATGGAGGAGGTTCCAGAGAGACCTCTAGGTTAGAGTGAGGAGGAGTGGGTGAGGCTAGAGGTAGAGTGGGACCAACTTCAATAGATGGTGGTAGAGTGAGATGTAGAGATAGCTTGATTATAGATAGAGCTAGAGGCATGGGTGATGATAGGTGAAGGAGAAGATATGATAGTGAGGCTCCAAGTAGAGCTAGCATAGAGGGACTCTCATAAAAGGTATGATGTACTACACCTTCGATCTTGAGAGGTATATATCTAGGATTTAGAGGATCTTCTCATGCAACACCATATTGGGCTACCAGATCGACCTTCTTCCTTCATAGTAGATTCTATTAGGCGTAGTGACTCTAGGCATAGTGTCTCTAGGTCTAGGGCTCCTTCAAGGTCATAGGGATCTACCTATGGGTATTAGCTAGTGCTTAGATGCACTTTTTGTATATGAGCCTTGGTGCTCCATTGTATGTAGCCTTCGGGCATTCATTGTACATGTGATTATATATATATACATGGATTTTACTTTTGTGTTATGAATTTGTGTGGATGTTTGTGTGAATGCATATGTATATGTGATGGATGATAATGTAATGATGATGTGAATGAATGCAAATGAACTAATGCACTAATGATCATTCATAGTTTAGATTTTTCTTGACCATTTTTATCATTGTTGTTTAATCAGGGGCACCAAAATGGTGGTATGTGAAATGGAAGACTCATGTAATGATGTGGTAATGATATGGATGGTGTTGTATTATGGATGATTAATTTAGAATTTTTTTAGAGACTCAAACATCCTAGTGATTTCAAAAAACTCACTAAGTTCTATCTAATTTCTCTAAGACCAAATGTGTGTGCAGTGAAATGTTCAATTACCAAATCATGAGCATGGTAATGACTCAAGGCAATCAAGAACCAATGTGTGTGCAAGTGAGTTCATTAACCCATATTGAGTAAATTGAGATGAAACCTATCATGGAGGAGACCAAGAAGCTAGCTTATCCTTATGTGCGGTCAGAGGTCTCTTCAAGAGAGATGTGTCACCACGCATGAGCATACTCCACTACCAGTCAAGCATCTATAGCCCCGATGGAGATTAGCTCCATAGTCCAATGATCTGATCTCTAAGCTTTGGGGATTCAGACTACCTAACCATCTGGATGGAAATGTAGTTCTATCCTTACAACTTGAGGATATGTGGTGTGTGATTTGTAAAAGAGTTAGAGCTTTGGGGAATCAGATTCTCAACCAAAGTGTGATGAGAATTTTACCCTATCCTTACTACTCATTCTTTTATTTTGGAAATGTGAGTAGTGGTGAAGACCACTATTTTTATTTTGGACTATGTGCATAATGGGACAAGCAAAGATGACCTTTTTTACTTCGAGGTTCAACCCAATCATGGTATTATCCCTCTTTGACACAAGATGTTTTTAATATGTGTGAAATGTGTTTGGTTCAAGAGTGTTAGAGTCAATTCCAGAACTCAATATTTTCTTTAGTGAAAATGTGACTTGGTCCTAGAGAAAACTTGACATGTATTGGAGTTTGCTTGAAACACTAGGAGTGGTTGAGTGACCAAAAACACCTAGGGGTAATGAAGTGATAGTGCAAATGGTAAATTGACTTGTGAAATGGTGTAATGAAATGGATGTGAACTTGGGGGTGCCCCTGATTAAGGCAACAAGATTTATTGGATCAATTATTATCTAAACTTAACAAATGACCCCTAATATGGTGGATGAAATGCATCGAAATGACAATGAATGTGTTTGTGCAATATGTTTTTGTGTATTAGCCATGTATATATACATATATGTAAATCACATTAAGCATGAAATGCTCTCAAGTGGATGATGTTAAGTGGTTTAAGCTCTTCTTCTCCCTCTAGACTAGCAAGTCTATATGTTCCTTGACCCACTTTTTGGGTGACAATGTATGGACCTAACCAATTAGCCATGAATTTATCATGAAGATGCGGTAATGCATTGGTGTTTTGTTGATTTTCTTTGAGGATAAGATCTCCTACTTGGAATTCATGTAGATGGACTTTGGCATTGTAAGCACACTTGAGATGATCTTGGTATACTCATAAATGTTCTAAGGTATTAATTCACCTTTCATCAAGGAGTGTAAGTTGGTCAAGATGTGCTTGTCTAGCAGTATCATCATCTATGAATTCTTGCAATGAAATTTGCAATGAGGGGATCTCGAGCTCAAGAGGCATGATTGCTTCGACACCATAGACCAATGAGAATGGTGTTGCCCCAATAGGCATATGGATGCTTGTTCGATAAGCCCATAATGCCAAGGGGATCTGAGTGTGCCAATATCGATGATTTTCTTTGACTAGTTTCTTGAGAATAGCAATCAAGGTCTTATTGGTTGCCTCAACTTATCCATTTGTCTATGGGTAGTAAGGAGTCGAGAAACTATGTTGGATATTATATTTCTTGCAAAGTGCTCGAACATCCTTGTTCTTGAAAGACTTGCCATTGTCAAAAATTATTTTTGAGGGGATACCAAAATGATAGATGATATGTTGAAGTATAAACTCCATAATTCTAGGTCTTATCGTACTAGTTAGAGGAATTACCTCGACCCACTTTGTGAAGTATTCAGTGGTTGTGATGATGAATGTATGTTATCCTGAGGAAGGAGGTGAGATTTTACCAATCAAGTCCAAACCCCATTGTGAAAATGGCCAAAGACTTTGAATAGGTTGCAATGCTTGTGATGGTACATGAGTTAAATTAGCATGTTGTTGACATTGTTGATATTTCTTGATATAATTGCAATAGTCACGTTCCATGGTGGGCCAATAATAACCCATGCATAAAATATGCTTTGCAATGGCCATTCCACTAAAATGACCACCACAAGTACCATCATGAGCTTCTGATATTGCTCTTTGGGCCTCTATAGGCTCGAGACAATGAAGGAGGACTCCATCATAACCATGTCTATACAACACGTCCCCCAAGAGAGTGAAATGAGTTACCTTTTGCTTGAAAGTGTATTTAGTAGTCCATGACATGTCAGATGGGAGTGTTCCAAACTTGAGGAAGGATTTTATTTGGCTAGACCAAGGCTCATATGACTCTGCATGGATAAAGCAAACATCCTTCTCATATTTAGACTCAACTTAAGAAATTGTAGATTTAGAGATCATTGTGACAATTAATGGTTGTACCTCTCCTTCAGAGTTCTTTGGAATCAATGATCCTAGAGAGGCCATCACATCTACAAATCTATTAGTCGATCTAGGCAAGCTATCAATTTCATACCAATCAAATTTTGCAAGCAATTTCATTGCTACTTCATGATAAAGTTTTAAGACTGGTTCTTTGCATTGGTATTCTCCATTTACTTGATGAACGACAAGTTGAGAATCACCAAATATCTTGATACACTTTATGCTCATAGCTAAGGCTGCTTGAAGTCCTAATATTAAGGCTTCATACTCTACATTATTGTTTGTGCATGGGAAATCGAGTTTGAATGATAATGGAATCGGTACCCCTTGGGGTGTATGAAACATGATTCTTGCACCTTTTTGCACTATAGAACAAATCAAAGAATAGTGTGATATCGACATCTTCCTCTAGGAATGACATCTTCTTCTTGTTCAGTGATAGTAAATATCGAATCATCTGGGAGCTCAATAATCAAGGGTTGATCACTAGGAAGTGGAGCTTCCACAAGTTGATCGACTATTACCTGACCTTTAATGGATTTTTGGCTAATGAACTCAAGATCAAATTCTATGAGAAGCATTATCCATTTTGTGGTGTGGGTGTTATTGTAAGTGTGAGACATCATGTAATGCAGAGGATTTTCTTGAGCTATGACATATGTAGTGTGACTTAGCATGTAATATCTAAGTTTCTTAGTGGTAAAAACCATTACTAAGCATAATTTTTCTACATAAGTGTATCTAGTTTCATAGCTTACCAATGTTTGACTAATGTAATAGACAACTTGCTCTCGGTTGTTTTCATTCTTTTGAGCAAGCATTGTCCCTAAAGCAAAGTCCATTGTTAAAACATAAATATGGAAGGGGACCCCCAAATGAGGAGGAGTTAAGACTGGTGGAGAAGCCAAGTATTGCTTGATATCATCAAAATATTTTTGACATTCATCTATCCATGAAAATATCACCCCCTTTTGTAGTAGGTGATTGAATGGCCTGCATTTATCTGAGAGTTGTGCAATGAAATGATGGATCGATTGAATCTTTCCTTGTAAACTATGCAACTCTTTCAAGTTTATTGGGGGAGGCATCTCCATGATGGCCTTGACCTTGTTTGGGTCCACTTCAATGCCTCTCTTGGAGATAATGAATCCTAGTAGTTTGCTTGAGGTGACACCAAAGACACACTTTTTGGGGTTCAACCTTACATTATGCTCTAGAAGTCGATCAAAGACTTTTTCCAAGACACCAATGTGCTCTTGTCAAGTTTTAGATTTTTCCAAGAGATCATCCACATAATATTCGATGATCTTATGCATGTAATCATGGAAGATGTATGTCATGGCACGTTGATAAGTGGCACCTACATTTTTAAGGTCAAAGGGCATCACCTTGTAACAAAAATTCCCCCAAGGTGTAGTGAATGTTGTTTTGTGTTGGTCATCAAGATTGATTTAAATCTGGTTGTATCCTGAAAAACCATCCATTAAAGAAAGCATTTCATGGCCAGCACAAGTGTCGACAAGAGTATCGATGTTTGGTAGAGGAAAGTCATCCTTAGGACACGCTTTGTTAAGGTCTCGAAAGTTAGTGCAAATGTGTATCACCCCATTAGGCTTACGAATGGGTACCATGTTTGAAAGCCACTCAGGATAGTCAATGGGTATAATGAAACCCACATCTAATAGCTTTTGAAGCTCTTCTTTGACCATGAGGGCAATGGTAGGATGCATCTTTCTCAGTTTTTGTTTGATCGGCTTAGCATCAGGATGCAAGGTTAAATTATGGACAACCAAGTTAGGGTCAAGGCCAGGCATGTCTTTATAGGACCATGCAAATATGCCCTTCTTCTTCTTGAGGAGAGCTATCAATTGCTCTTGTTCATCAATGGATAAAATTTTTCCAAGTTTAACGATTTGTGGATTGTCCGTATCTGAACTAAGGTTCACATCAATGGTATCTTCAATGGACATGTGAGAACCTTCCTCAAGCTGATGGGGTATTGGGATCAGATGAATATCATCAATGACATTATCAAACTCTTCTGACTCAGTCTCTTCTATGTCTACCTGGAAAACCTCAGGATTCGAGGGTGAAGGTGAAGGTGAAGGTGAAGGTGAAGGTGATAGAGGAATGTAAGTAGTGGAAGCTCTTAACAATTCCTCGAAAAGGATAAATTTAGTAAAGGATGGTGGTGATGAAATCTATTCCATATCAATGAGGCTAATGTCAATTGGAATTGGTTTTGCCAAATCATATGGATTACAGAGTGGGGTGAATAAGTCAATAGAATTCATGTTGACTTAGTGGGGAATGGTGGTTGGCAATGTGAAGGGTGGGTTGGTCTATATTTACTAATATCGATGAAGGAACCTTGGGAACCTGAATAGCAACAAGCAACACTTGTAAATGCAAATGACAAGAGCCATGCACATGCAATGAAAATATTTTTTTTGTGTTTTTTTTTTTTTTTAATTATGTACATATGTTACAAAATATTTTGGTGAAGTGGATCAATGAAGTGGAGGTGGTGGTTCATCGGTTGGTTCAGCTCGCTCCCTAGGGAGAAGCAAATAGAAAATGGGTTGGTGGATGGGGAACATTATGAGATAATGCTCATCCTATTCAATGAATGGAATGATTGGGATTGATTCCTCTTTAGATTCATTAGAAGCTATCGATATGATATCGTATTCTTCATAAGAATTCTCCTCAAAGTCATCATTGTGAGTGGTTTCCTCTTCTAAATTTAAATGAAGGTTTTGAAAAGCTTGTTCAAAAGAGGAAGTGGAGGGATGAGAGTGATAGCCTAAACCTGAATGGTCATGCACTTCTCGATATGGAGTGTCAATGATTTTATGCATACCTTATTCATGTCATCCTAGGCCATATCCTTGCCAATTGACTCGATGAAAGTATCATGAAGGAAAACCTATCATGTGCTCTATATTGGCAAGGATTGGTTGTGTAGGTTCATCTAGGGGAGGTGGATCGGATGATTAATCGACCCCCCATATATGAAATTGATTCTATTAGGTGTTGAACCCATATTGTACACCACTCCTATGGATAAGGGTGGGTCATATGGATGACCATAATCCCTAATAATTTGGATGCTTAGTGGTGTAACAGTGATATCTTGGACCATATATTCACCAATGCCAAGATTGGTGAGGTGGACTACAACTTGTGAGGATGTGGATGAGGTGGATGGAGTGGATGTGGAAGTGGAAGGCTCATGGATGACTTGTGACTTAGATAATGGGAGGGATGTATGGTGAAATGGCATCTCACAATCTATTAAATCGACTTGTGAGACATCAACTGGTGGAGATGAAGATGGATTTGGTTAAGGGGTTTGATGGATGGTTGATGATGCTAATGTGGATGTAGTGGATGTTGATGTTGATGATGTGGATGGAATGGTAGTAGATGTTGATGTTGATGATGTGGATGGAATGGTAGTGATGTTGATGTTGATGATGTGGATGATGTGGATTGGGTTTGACCACATGTACTTATTCAGCTAACTGTGGGGTGTAGAAGTGGAAGCTTGATGTGGGGTAGTGATGGGAAGCTCCTCAAGAATAGGAGATTTGGATGAAGAAGTGGTGGATGATGTGGTTTATGGGGTTAGGAATAGGTGGGTGGATGGAAGTGTGGATTCATAGGGATTTGAAATGAAATTGTAATACTTAAATGGTTTGATATTCATTGGTATGCAATGGACTTATCCCTCATGTACATATTTTAAGCATTGATGTAGTATGGAAGGGACAC
This sequence comes from Wollemia nobilis, assembly GCA_028583015.1. Taxonomy (NCBI): domain Eukaryota; kingdom Viridiplantae; phylum Streptophyta; class Pinopsida; order Araucariales; family Araucariaceae; genus Wollemia; species Wollemia nobilis. The sequence continues at coordinate 2,989,816 of JAQPPZ010001045.1, forward strand.
ATCTCATATCCCTAATACAGGGGCATCCAAGGAGTACATTGTAAGCCATGGACCCCTCCAGGATGTGGAACATGGTATGCAATATTTTTACCCCCACTTCTATGGGTAAAATGATAGTGCCAACTATGGAACAAAGAGCATCATTGAATGCTCTTAAGGTGAAGGTGGATTTGGTTATGTGTGATGGTGGAAGATTGAGATGTTGAAGGGTGGATGTGGTGATGATGTTGATGGAGGAGCCAATGTCAATTAACACTCATTTAAATGGCTTCCTATCAACTTGAGCCATAATATGTAATGGAGGGTCCACCGATTTTGATGAAATTGATTTAATTTCAAAATCATAGAATGTGATGGAAGGCTCCATGCATATTTGAATACTCCCCATAAAATTATTGAAGGCATTAGTGTCTTGGGATTGGAGTTCAATGGATTTTAAAATTTCCATTAATGCCTCATAGTGTGGGGGAGATTGTTGTATTAGCTCATAGATAGATAGTTTGGTTGAAGCCATTTTGAGGCTAGTTGTCAGTCGGCTACTTAGTGAGATGATGGGTCATTGTGAATGATTTGGAGGATGAATTGGTTGAGATGGATGACTTGGAAGATGAATTGGTTGGGATGAATTGGAGAAAAATGGATGGGTGATGATGAATTGGTAGGTTGTGGAGACACACTTGCTTGAGGTGCTATAGGAGGTTGAACTACCTACTATTGTTCATTTTATCTATTGGTGCTTCTTTGACCTTGGGTAACTACATGAATAACCCCCACAAAACCTTGATATTATTGTACATGGTTGACTTGATTAGGAGGAGTCTTAATGTTTGATCCCCTTATTGTTTATTGTTGTTCCTCATGATGAGGAAGTGGTGTTTGGTATATACCAAAGTTTTGGTTTTGTTGGGCCAAAGGACTATCAAACTTGATGGCCCCTAGCTCTATCAAATCTTGCACCATGTGTTTAAATGACCAGTAGTTGTTAATGTCATATCCTTTATATCAATGGAAAGGATAAAATAAGTTCTCCTTATAGCCCTTGCCACATTTAACTTGATCTTCTGGTATGATTTTGGGTAAGGTAATAGCATTGGTGTCATACAACCTATAGAAAAAGGAGGCGTATGATTCAGGCAAAGGTGTGAAGATGTGGTCTTATCGAGTAGATTATCGATGTTGGTGATTTTCCATAGTTGGCACTATGTTATGAAGTTGTTGAGGTGGGGGAACCGCTTGATAATTGATTTATTGTGATTGTTGTTGCATTGGTTGTTGTTGTTGTTGAGTCATTATTGGCTGACTCAAGACCACTTGATTTACTTGATTTGGTTTTGACTAGCCAAAATAATTTCCTTTTGATTGGCCCTTATTTTACCATTCCTTTTTCTTAGGCTTTATCTTACCCTCTTGGATTTTTATCTCTTCAATGACACGAGCTTGGGTGAGAGCTTCATCGAATATTCTATATTATTGTAGTTGTAATAACAAAGAGATGGGTTTTAAGCAACTCCTTGTGAACATTTGAGTCAATTCTTCCATTGGTAGGGAGAATGGCAACTTGGTGATAACTACCCTCCAATGGTTTCCAAAATCATAGACTGACTCTTCTTCGAATTGTCTAAGGTTGTACAGGTCAGTCAATGTGGTTTTCTTGTGAACATTGAGGGAAAATCTCTCCAAAAATTTATCTACCAATTGTTCAAATGTGTAAATATTGTGGTGAGGTAGATGATTATACCAGTCTTGAGCATCTCCTCCCAATATCTGAGGAAAATTTCTGAGCATCAAAGCATCTTGATCTTGAATTCGAAAGCATGAGTGGATAAATGTGCTGATGTGCTCTCTAGGGTCCTCAGTCCCTTTAAATTTATCAAATTTTGGTACTATGAAGTCTATCGGATATGGTGGTGATGGTACCAAAAAATGGATAGGTTGATTGACTAGTTATCTCAAGGTAGGCTTTTGGTACATCATACCAGGAGTATGTCAAATCAAGCTATCAATATGTTGTTGCATTGCTTGGATTTTAGGGTCTTCCATGTGTGTGTAGAAGCCCTAAATTGTTTGATGATTGTGTGAAGGTGGGGTATGTGGAGTGGTGAATTGTTGAGATGGAATGTGATGTTGATGGCTAGATGGATTGAAGGGTATTTGATGATGTTGGGCATGTTGTTGGACTTGGTGATGGAATGATTGTTGTTGATGAAATGGAGATGAGGTTTGGGGAATGTGAATGTGTTGGGTTGTGGAAGTGGGGTTGATATGGGTGAATGGGGGTGTGGGGATAGCAACCTGAGAAGGTTGTGATACCCAAGATGGATTTGAGGTGAAGTAGGTGTGTTGGATTGGGATGGAATGGGGTTTGAAATATGATATCTATGTTTGTTGTTGGGGATAAGAATGAGCATCTTGTTAGCCCATGAGCAATTGGTTGAGGTGTTGCCATGCTTGTTGTATGGAAATTTTTGAAGTAGATTATGTGGGTGTGATGGAGGTGGATGTGGGTGAGGTGTAGGTATTGGCAATGTTAGTGGATGTTGGTGGAGGGTAAGTTGTGAAAGGAATCACAATAGAATGAGGGTTAGTGGATGGAATGGTAGATGGAATATATGAAGCTGCATTGACATGTGCTTCATAGAGTGGATTGGTATAGGTGGTGGTATAGGTAGATGGGATGGAGGTGATTTGGCTATGTTGTGGTGGAGACATGTGATGTGAAGGTGTGGATGATACCTCAAAAAGAGGGTTGGTATAGACTTGGCTGAAGTATTGGGATGTGAATGAGTAAGTTCCAACTAAGAAGAAGGAACTTGATTATGTGGGATGTTAAGTTGTTCTAAGACTAGTCTAGTTGGTCTCAAGTAAGCTCCAACTTTATCCATGTCTATGTATGTGATATGGTGGTTAGTGGGTGTAGAAGGCTCTATTTTTAGGATGGAGGTGTGAATGGCTTTATGCATCACATCAACATTCAAAGTGAATACTATGTGTGAGGGTCCTATAGATAAACCAAAATAGCTTGTCTATGTTGGGCTAGTTGGGTTAGCCACAAAAGTGGCTAAGGAAGAAGTGGAACACTCCATGGATGAAGTGGGTTGGTTGGTAGATGCTTGACTCATGATTTTAGCTTGGATTTGAGTTGAAACCATAAGCTAATGAGCAAGCTAGGGTAGTGAATGTGAGGGATGTGTGTGGAAAGGTGCAATGATAATGAAAAGCACACATAATCAAACAAACAATTGAATCCTATGTTTTGCAACAATTTTTTATTTGATTTTTTTATGTGGTTTGTGTGTTTTGATGTATGCCTAAGCCTAGACTACTATGTAGGATGGATTCCTAAGGTGGATGGCAAATGAGGACTTTTTTGGTGATGAAATCCAAAAAAATTACTCATGGGTTGCTAAGGTGTCTATGGGGTGAGATAGAGGATGGAGATGAAACCCACCATCATTGATCTTGATCAATGGTTGGTGATGAAGTCCAACTCACTGATGTTTAAAGTGAAACGTGCAATTGTGTGTGATTCCTTTTAAAGTTTTTATTATCTATGGTGTTCATACAATGCCAAGAAACTCTCTTCTACTCAACCAAGTTGGTGACCAAGAATACTAATACCAAGTTCCTCAAAAGAACCTAGGGTACACCTCTTAAGATCCACCTTGAATCATCAAGTGATTCCAATAGTGGAGGGTTCACCTAGTTCTTCCACCCTGAATCATCAAGTGATTCCAACAGTGGGAGTAAGCTTGAGTACCAATAACTTGTTCCAACTTGAAAAAGTAAGAAGTGAGAGACTTTAGCCTAAAATGCAGCTATTTATGCTTTTTCATTTTTATTGCAAACAACATACAAGATAAAAAGTAAAAACACCACAAACAACAAAAACTTAAATTTAATGTGATGAATGTTCTAATGCAACTAACATGGATGCACAAATGTAGATCTATCCTATGTGCAAACTATATGAAGAGATATTTATAAATGCCTAAGATGCAAAATGTGTTGCTTTTTAAATAGAAAGTAGATATTTTCTTTTCAATCTCTCTTTAAAAAGCAAAGAAAAATGGAGGTGGGGTTTGATCAAGACTTACCAAGAAGCCTACATATTTCTTCCCAACTCTCCTAGATGCAATGTAGAGTCTCCTAAATGTGGATTCTAGGTGAGGCATCTCTTGGATATGGTAGAGCATCCCTTGAACATGGTAGGGCATCCATGCGACCACAGATCAAATTTTATTACTCCCAAAAACCCTAGTTTCATGATTTTTGCATGATCAAATCTTCGAAAACCTACAATAGAAATAGAAAATATAGATCATATTGACAAGGTATTTAAAATAAGAAACCCTTTGGGGGTCCCACCATGATCACCATTTTGTAAAGCAAAAATCGACAACACCAAGATAACAATAACAAAATCAACACACAAAATATATTGCACAATGAAGAGATAAATTTGTATTAATATGGTGGGAGCCTTGATCTCCAATGTTACAATATAATGTGTATTGATACAATAGTTACAATCGAAGGGTTTTGAAAACCCTTGTTTACAAAGAATATTAGGTGTCTTCTGCATCGTCTTTTACTCCAAACAAGTTGTGGGTGGGCTTGAGTATCCCTACGGGACCACCTGAGCTGCAACAACCATCAAGAATATAGTTCCTGTACCTACAAATAGATCAACAACACCAAACAGGTCAATAGCATATGTGAGGGCTCCACTATGTGAGACCCTCTATAAAAAATAAATCTACAAACCCTAGTGCTATAAATGATGAAATGCAAGCTAAGTATAAAAATGTAAGATGTAAAACAATAAATCTTTTACCTTGTCAAGATTATACCTATGATTCTGATCCACGCTCCTGCTTCTACGATCTGATGGTGTACGAATACTCAAAAGCATTTGAGGGTTTATTGGAAGAAAATTAAAGGCTGAGAAATACCTTGGACATTCTGAAAGGTATGAAATGCCTTACAATGTTCCTGGGATGCTCAATACATTCGAGAAATGCTCGATAATGTTCGAGAGTTTTTGGGAAGGGTATTGCAGAACCAGATCTGGTTCGCAGGGGTTTGGGTGATAAAAATGGAGGATGCGAAGGTGGTGAGAGGAGAGGATGATAGCGAGATGCTAGGGTTTTGGAGGGGGATGGATGCAAGGGCTCTCAAACCTTAACAAATTAAAATATCGCTTAACCTTCATTCACAAGAGTGAATGATCTTTTATAACTTACCTTCAACATGCTAGGGTTTCGATGACACCAATGGGTGATCGAGATTAAAACATGATGAATGGCTAAGATTATAACTTTGATATGTGACATGGATCAAGTTAGATGGATGGCTGAGATTAAGTTGTGATGAATGGTTATGATTTATTCATATATAAATATATATTTATATTAAATATATAAATATAAATATATAAAATATTTATATTTATATATAAAAACATAAATATATATATATATATAAATAATGGATGGATGTGATTGGATGATGTGTGGATGACAAGTGGCTAGGATTTGGTGTCTACACTATGCTTAACATGTTGAGAAGAGAAAGTGTTCACTTTGAGTTGTCAATGTATTAGAATCACACATTCATATATCTTATTGTTATGTAGAGAAACCTTATTCTGCTCTTGGTGCATCACCCTCATTAGCTTAGGTTAGCTTAGGATTTTTTTTTCTTTTCGTTATCTTTGTTTTATGGTTTTTCTTTCCCTTTTATCTTTGTGCACCCATAGGCTAGGTTAGAGAGCACTAAAGATCACATCTTAAAATTATTTGACCTTGTAAAAAATCCCAAAGGCAATTCGATTGAGATACTTCTTATGCTCTTAGAGCTACCTTTTTTGTTGCTCCATGTGAAGTATTGTTGAGGTATACTACATTATTTGGTGCATGCTAATGTACCCCCTGGTATCTTCATTGTACATTTGTAAATATATAATAGAGTGGGGTTGAGTCTATATTTTAGAGTGTGATTTGTATTTCCCTTTTTATGTAAGTTTCAATGTGCAAGAAATGCACAAGTGTCATGTAAGATTCCAATGTGCAAGAAATGCACAAGTGTCATGCAAGAGTGCCATGTGTAGAAAATGCACAAGTGTCATGTAAGAGAGAATGTGCATAAGTGTCTTGTATGTAAAAGTGAAAATATGTAATGTGAGGATATGCACAAGTATCCTATATTAGGAGTGCATGTAGAAGTGTAAGAGTCATGTAGATATGTGCAAGTGTTGTAGAGTAAAGTGCCCATCTAGTATGCAAATGGCAAGATTATAAGCCCAGAGTCATGAGACTTGGCATATGTAGATCAAAGTCAAGTAATTGAAGAGTCACATCACTATAGCTATATTATGAAGATCATACTTCATGAAGAAAAAAAAAAAAAAGAACAATAAGAGTGAGATTATAAAATTGTAATACGGAGAAAAGGAATAAATCATGTATACATTTTGAGCAATTAATATTGGAATTTTTCTTCATGCATAGTTCATGAATGACATATGCCATTTACATTCATATTTTAGTATATATGAATGCTATTTTTTATTATATAGGCCTTGATATACATATTAATTTGCTCACATATTATTTTATCATATTTTAAGATTGATTTCACCTTTAATATTGTGTCTATTTTATATTGGGGACCTATGATATTTTATGGTAGTAAGGCTTAAAAATCCAACAAGCATGATAGTCTAGTCATCTAGTTCTTGCATCTAGAAACCAAAACAATTAGAGAGGATAAAAATTTTATGGCATACTTGATAGGGAATAATTAATTCATTTATGTTGGTCCTACAATCAAAATAAATCTAATAGATGATACCCTAGTGAAGGTCCCTACCTATCTGCTTGTTTGAAGCATTTAAATATCTCACTTGGTGACTTTTCTCAAAGATAAATACCCAAAAATAGTTGCTTAGAAAGATATCATATTGAGGTTCCAGTGAAGAGCTTAGTCTACCTACTTAAGAGAGCACATGTAGTATTCGCTTGGTAAATTTTCTTAAAATAAAGAACCCAAAATTTTATGAGATAAATACCTACAACTAGTTCCTCTATTGCTACTAATACTTAGGTGTTGGCCCCTATGCTTAACACCATTCCAAGAAGAAGAACAGGTAGAGACCATATCATGATTGCTCATCCACCTAGAATATTTTTGGTTTGGAATGATAGAGAGCCATTACTACCTCATGTTTACCTACAATTTGGGATGAGATACCAATGTCTATACTAAAATCTCTCCCATACTTCATTAGAGAAGATATGACAAATTTTATTGAGCACCTATATAACATGGTAATTTTGTATACATTTCATAATATAATAGAGAAAAACGTGGTCTTTAGATTATTGGTGGCTTCATTTGGAGGTAAGGATCATAAGTGATACGTATCGCTTCAACTAATATTGATCTTTGATTGGAATCAACTCACCACCTTGTTCATTGAAATATTTAGAGAGAAGGTAGATGGAAATTCTCTCTTGGAGCAGTTTTCAACTATAAAGAGAGCACAAATGGAGGCTATGGATGACTACAACCTTATATTCTATAGATGCAAAAGTGAAACACCAAGATATATTGAAATCAAGACCCAATATTGCACAAAAAAAAATGCTTTTATTAATATGGGGGGAGCCTCAAATCTCCAATGTTATAATGAAATAATTGATTTATTTGATACAAATGTTTACAATAACTAGGGTTCTCTGAAAAACCTAGTGAACAACATTGGTGTTGTCTTCAATACCACTTCCTATCCCAATAGAAGTGAGTGGGTTTTGTGTTATCCAGTACTGGGCCACTCTAGCTTAAGCAACTGCACAATGTAGATGTAGCACTTCTAGAGCTGCACACAAAATATAGTAAATAGGTCAGTAGCAACTATGAGGGCTCCATAGTGTGATATTCTCATAAATTAGTGTAAAAACCTAGCTATGCAATGTAAATAAAATGAGTAGAATTTAAAAATGCATAAAATGAAATAAAAAATATCATATTTACCTTGTCTACTTTACCATTTTTTGATCTGTGATAATTGTTGCAGGTAGTTGGTGCAATAATGCCCTAACATCACCTGGTGGCTTCACTAGTATTCAGTAGTAAGTTTTGAGACACCCGCAAGAACTTGGTAGTAGCATAAAATGTCTGTGGGTGCTCAAGAATGGTGGAAAATTCTCAACTATACTTGGTAGTTGAAGGAAGTTCCGGGAGGTGCTCAGCAGTGATAGGGAGCACCCAAAGGCATTTGGGAGTTGAGGTGAAGATTTGCAAAAGAAGATCTGATTGAGCGAGAAGGGCGGTGATGGATGTAGAGGTGAGGGCAAATGAGGATGAATAGCGAGGATGGATGGATGGACTCAGATTTATTTGGGTCAAATACTTCATGAATTACTCAGGAACAACTCAAACATGAACTACTTCATAACTTAGGGTAAAAAGACTTAGGATTCTAGGGTTTGTTAGGAGGGAAAACTGAAGGGGAATTATATTATTCATAAAATGGTTACAATAAATAGGCATAAGCCTATATTCAACACATGACACTTGTCAAGTGAAACTGACAAGTGTCAAGGTGAAGGCATAGTGCACTTTAACTCTAACATTCCCCCTTAAAGTGCACTATCCTAACTAAAGAAAAAACAAAGCAAGTCAACATTAGGTAACATTCCCCCTTAATGTTGACTTCTCGAAAAACAACCTATCATCCTCCTTATTGCTGATTCAGTCTAGGCTCGTGCTCTGTGCTCTTGGCTCTCCAACTATGAATAATGCTAGATTCACTTTGTATACATCTTGGTCTGTTGCCTCAGGGTCAGCCACTTCCACAGGTCTGTTGCCACTGGGTCAGCCGTCTAAGTGCCTCGGGGTCATCATGGGTGCACTGTGTATACATCTTGGTTTGTTGCCTTAGGGTCAGCCACTTCCACGGGTCTGTTGCCACTGGGTCAGCCGTCTAAGTGCCTCGGGGTCATCATGGGTGCCTCAGGGTCCGTTGCCTTTACAGGTCATCCTTAGAGGATGTTGCCTCTCGTAGGTCACTAACTAGATTCACCATGAGTATGAAATCCCTCCTCATGGTGAACTCAATCTAGAAGGTGTCGGTCTCTATCGAAAATGCACCTAATGAAAGGAAAAACGAGCCATATAAGAGTGTCGGTCTCTGCCAAAAATGCACTCAATACAATAAAATGAGCCATAGATCCAAATAGGAGGAGAGAAGAAGAAAAGAAGAGAATCTTCTAAAGTGTCTTTGTCTGTAGTCTTCAGAAGTAGATCCGAAAACAACCTCGGATAGAGTCTAGGGTGTCTTTGTCTGTAGTCCCTAGTATAAATGTCCTTATGGTGACCAAGTCATCCCATCGAAATGCATGGGTAACCAGCCGCTACATTCGCCAAGTGTATAGAAAAGATCACTAGGTACAAGGATCACATATGAAATTACCTTGGGAGTGTCGGGTACAACCAAGAGTGCACTCCAAGGTAGAAAAACTTTGAGGCTAAAAAACTCAATTGAAACAGCCTCAAAATTACAATATGACACCACCATTGTGTTCGTCGCAGAAAAAGCTTTCCGACGACTATAAATACCCCTATATTCCATTATCAAAGGGGCCTTCATCATAATGAAAAACAACATGCCTCTTCAAGACAGCTCAAAATAGACCTCAGGAATATCATATTCCTGGCATCGCACTTTGGCGGCATAAAAACAGTCTCAGTTTCCCTCATAGGGGAATTACATGGGCCGTGTGGGCCTTCCATTCTCCAATGCCGTCGGTGGTGCACTTTCTCATGCTCTACCAAAATGGGAGGCTGCCCTGAAGGCATAGTATCCACTGTAGACATGGTCTCGGGATTTTAGACACGGAGGAGGAAAATAGGCATAAGCCTATATTCAACACATGACACTTGTCAAGTGAAACTAACAAGTGTCAAGGTGAAGGCATAGTGCACTTTAACTCTAACAGGGTTGAGCCATCAAAATGACTCCTATTAATAATCCACACTAGGGTATGTTAGGGTTTGAATGACACAAATTGTATAGCTCAAATTAAAATATATCGAAGGGTGGACTATGGGTGCATGACATGGATTGATGTGGACATATGGCTAGGATTAAGTCAAATAGAATGGGTGGGATTTATTTACATATATAATATTTATATTTATTAAACATATATAAAATATAATATTAAAATATTAGTATTAGATATATATTTAACAAAAATGCATAAATATATATAAATAAAATGGTAAAATAGTAGGAAGACCTAGATGGATGATAAGTGGCTAGGTTTTGGTGTCTACAGATGCTCCTTTTTGTACTATGTTGTGTGAAACATAATGCAGTTCAAAAACACAAGACACCTGCTTGGGCGAGGTGCAGAAGCAACTTTCTCTTGGGATGGAAAAATGAGCTTGGAGATAAAATAATTAAATAATTTAGATTTGCGTAGCTTACCCCCTCAATTGGTGAATGTATTTGTGGATGAATATCACGAGCCAATTGAAAAAAATATGTGCAAATGAAATGTGGATGATATGAATGATGTAAATGTGATACCATTTTTACCCCAACGGGGAGAGGGGATTGGTGGAAAATATGAAATGATTGCATCTATTTTTTCCCCAATAGATGAAAGGTTTTGTAAAAATGCAATGAAGATGCATATGTTTTTTCCCTAATATATGAAGGAATTTTTGCCAAGTGTAGGATGTCATGATCATGTAATATGTATCCCATCATGGGAGAGTTAGAACCAAATGGGGTTGCCCCAAATTTGGGGTGATTCGATGATGCTGAAGAATGTGCCTTTAGGCATCATTGATATGTAAATATGAATATGCAAAGATAAAAATAGTCAACTTTGGAGGGCTAACTAGTGACTATCAAAAAATTCCTATGATCGAAACCAATCACCCTAGCTAAGGCCAGTCACCATGATGACTGTCAAGGAAATGTGAAATGATGAAATGTAATTTTGTCCATGTGTTAAGCCCAATGAACTAGGACATCAATGAATGCTTTTGTGCAAATTATTCTTGGCAAGGTTTTGAACAAGTAGATATAGGATGATTAAAATGACCAAGTGTCCTTATGGTAGGTTATTCATCTTACCAAATTGCATGGATGCACATCACTGTAATCACCAAGTATATAGAATAACCCACTAGATACAAGGTTCACTTGAATGTTGTTTTAACATGGAAAACATGCAAATATTATGATTGATGATGGAAATGCATTATTAATGATGAGGATGATGGCTATGGTTGTTTTGTGAAAATTTGGACCATTTTGGAGCATTTTGTAACTTATGCGATTTTTGCGACTTTTTGTTGTAAATGAAAATTAAATGTTCAAATAAGTTTGAACCTTCACAAAACCTATTAATATGATGAAAATGATGAATGGATGCAATATGGAGAAATTTTATGGGGGTAAGCCACTATTTTGCAATGATCTGGTCTTTTGTCAATTTTGATACAAAATGCCATTTGGTGCTTTTAGCATGCGTAGATGCCCACCAGTGTTTGGGTTATTTGCAAATACCCTGGTATGCTTCAATGCACCAAGGAATGACCATGGGTGTCTCAAGGTACCTAAAGTAGCTATAAATAGCTTGAAGGGCAAATAATAAAGCTCATTTGTGTGTTTGTGAGTTTGAGAAGCTAGGTCTGAGAGATTTGGGTAAAGTGGAGTGGAGTGAGGAAAAGTGAGGTTAGCACGAAAGCTATGGTGATAGAGGAAGTAGATGTAGGGACTAGAGCTAGATCTGGAGTGAATTTTACTAACGTAAGTCCTTTCTTTGAAGCTCATTTTGTTTTTGTGCAAAATTTTTATATTTTTTTAAGAACATGTATTAACAAATGTTTTTGTGTTGTGTTGTAGCTTAGGATTTTGGAGGCTCAGTACTGGTTCTTGCCTTACATACCTAGGATGAGGAAGGCATTGGTGAAGGATGAGTAGGATTTATCAAGGGCTATGGGGCTATAGGAGGTAGCCTAGATTGATGTGGTGAGGGCGGATGAGGGGTACCTCTTGGCCTTGGTGGAGAGGTGGGATCCAAATAGGAGAACCTTTCAGTTCCCTATGGGATAGGTGACCCTCACACTTGAGGATGTATATCACATCCACAAGGTACCAATGTAGGGAATTCACATCGAGGTTGGATGCAATCAGGGGGTGGAGATGAAGAAGATGTTTAGAGATAGCTAATAGAGTGTGAAGGTGGAGTGTGGAGGAATTCCCTACTTGTCCATGTATGTGGAAAAGGATTTGGATGCCCTTGTTCATGTTGGTCAACATCATGGCCCCAAATAGCACTAGGTGCAAGTTCCCTTAGAACTTGATAGGATTGGTGATTGATATGCTCACTATGTAATAGGTGTATGCATGGGCTCCTACCTTATTGTCACAAGAATATCGAGAGCTCTATGCGGTGAGGAGGTAGGTGAGGAAGGGTTTAGGATGTAGCTTGCTATTGCAGTGTTAGGGATGAAATCACTTTAGTGTGGCTTGACCAAAGGGATTACTAGTGGTAGGCTTGGGTAGGGAGAATCCCTATGCTAGGAGATGGGTAGTGGTGGAAGAGGTACAGTTGAGTCATCTTGTGTAGACAAGTGAGTGGTACTGATATTTATGGGCTAGATTGACATCCATCCTAGTGATATGGATGCCATGGTAAGGTATCAAGTGGATAGGATATGGAGAGCATCTACAGTGGGTGAGGTAGGCTAGGTGGGTGTTTGGGTGGTATCAGAGTGAGGCTGAGTATATTCACTTCTCTCGAATGCTCTGATAGTTCAGCCTAAGGTAGGGAGTTTTGGATGAGCTAGTGTTCTATAGGAGGTATTAAGAGGAGATAGGGCTACCATGTGTTGAGCCATGGAGGGAGGTGTATGAGGATGATGAGGAGATATATCTCCTTGATGTGGATGATGTGACGACTTCTTTGGAGTATGATGCATGGTTTGTTACACAACCACATGGCCACTGAATCTAGTAGCAGTTGGTGGATATGAGGATTAGGTAGAGGAGACCCATGAGGCTCCCAAGTGATAGACATATATTTGATCTAACAATCAAATGAGGACTAAGGGTATGGCTAGGTAGGCTCTAGGGAGTGGGTAATATGGAGAGGATGGTGAGGATGTGAAGGAGATTATGGATGGATATCTAGGTTGAAGCGACGAGGATTAGGTGAGGCTAGAGTAGCAAGTGTTAGAGTAGGATAATATGGTGATAGCTCAGTATGAGAGGATCTCAAGGCTCCAAGCAGAGCTTCTAGAGAGGGAGCACCAACATAATATTGACATAGCACACCTACGATCTCAAAAGAGATATATTGAGGCTTTGGAGGATAGTTTGATGGAGCATCATACTTCACTTCCTAATACTCATACCTATTTTGTATCTAAGGTTGCTAGGCATAGCGATTATAGGCATAGCTCTAGGTCTAGGGATCCTTCTAGGTCATAGGGGTCCTCTTGGAGGGCTTAGAAAGTGTTTAGATGCACTTTTTGTATATGATTCTTGGTGATCCATTGTATGTAGTCGTTTGGCACTCATTGTATATGTGATATTTATACATATATATATATATATATATATATATATATATATATATACATGGATTTTACCTGTTTTATTATATGTTTTTGTGTGAATGCTTTTGTGAAATGCAATTTTATGGATGATTAATGCATATGATATGTTATGGTTGATTAATGCAAGGTATGGATGTTCTAACGATAATTTATAGTTTAGATTTTTCTTGACCATGTTCTAGCATTGTTTTTTAATAAAGGGCACCAAAATTGGTGGCATATGATGTGGATGACTCATTAATTGTCATGGATTTTGATAGCGAAGAAGATATGGGTGTTGATATGGAAGAAGATATGGATGTTGATATGGAAGAAGATATGGATGTTGATATGGAAAACTGACTATTTTGCAGAGACTCAGACATACTAATGGCATCAAGCAAACCCACTAAAACTGCCTAATCCCTCTAGGAACAAATGTGTATGCAGTGAATTCATTTACCAAATCAAGAGAATGGTAATGACTCGAGGTAATCAAGAACCAATGTGTGTGCAAGTGAGTTCATTAACTCATCTTGAGTAAATATGGGAGTGACCTGTTATGGATGAGACCAAGAAGCTATCTTTTTTGTATGTGCGGCCAGAGGTCTATTTTAAAAGAGACATGTCACCATGCATGAGCGTACTCCACTACCAATCAAGCGTCTATAGCTTCGGTGGAGGCTGACTCCATAGCCCATGATTTTTTATTTCTTAATATTTTGGGATGACTACCTAACTGCCTGACTGAAAATGTAGTATGATCCTTACAAACCAATAATCAATGGTGTGTGATGTAAAATTTTTATAATTTTTGTTAGGGATTTTTTCCTACTCTTTCTTTTATTTTGGAATTGTGATATGGTGAAAACCACTATTTTGTGGACTATATTGCATTTTGGGATAGGTGAGGATTATCCTTTTCACTTCAAGGTTCAAACCAAGTATGGTGTTATCTCTCTTTGACACAAGATGTTTTTAAGATGTAAAATTGTGGTTGGTTCAAGAATGTTTTGGAGTCAATTTCCAAAAATCAAGATTTTCTTAGTGAAGATGTGTAATGGTCCTAAAATAATTTGACATTTATTTTGGAGGTTGCTTAAAATACTAGGACTAAATGAGTGACTGAAAACACCTAGGCATTGTGGACATGTGGAGGAAAATGACAATTTGTCTTGTTGTAATGTTGTGGATGATGTTGTGAAGGTGCCCCTGATTAAGGCAACATGACTTTATTGGACCAATTAACACCTTGAAATTAATAAATGATCCCTACTATGAAATGTGAAATGGTAATAGAATTTGTATGAAGTGCAATTTTATGAAATGGAGTGTATGAATGCAATTTTTTGGAATGAAATACAATTTTTTTGAATGAAATGTATGCAAATGAAGTGCAATATTTTTGTGTGTTATCCATGTATGTATACATAAATCAATCTCATTATGCATAGAAAACTCTCAAGTGTATAGCATTAAGTGGTTCGGGTTCATCCTCTCCCTCTATATTGGAAAGCCTATAAGTATCGTTACCACTCTTTGAGTGACAATAGATGGACCTAATAAATTATCCATGAATTTATCATGAAGATGAGATAGTGCATTGGTGTTTTTTTTATTCTTTTTAAGGAAAAGATATCCTACTTGAAATTCACCTAGTTGAAATTTAGCATTGTAATCATGCTTTATGCAGTCTTGATAAACTCGTAAATGCTTTAAAGCATTGACTCACCTCTCATAAATAAGTGTCAGTTGGTCAAGACATGCTTGTCTAGCAGTATCGTCATCTATGAATTCTTACAAATAAATTTATGAGGTAATATCGAGCTCTAGAGGCATGATTTCTTAGCTCCATAGACCAATGAAAATGGCATTGCCCCAATAGGTGTGTGAATGCTTGTTTGATAAGCCCATAAATCCAAGGGAATTTTGGTATGCCAAACTCTATGATTTTTTTTGACAAGTTTATTGAGAATAGTAATTAAGGTCTTGTTGGTAGCCTTGACTTTTCCATTGGTTTGTGGGTAATAAGGAGTCAGGAAACTATGTTGGATATTAATTTTCTTGCAAAGTGCTCGAACATCCTTGTTCTTGAAAGACTTGCCATTATCAACGATGATTTTTGAGGGAATACAAATGATGTGGTGAAGTATGAACTCCACAATTCTAGGTCCTATCATACTAGTTAGAGGAATTACCTCAACCCACTTTGTGAAGTATTCAGTGGTTGTGATGATGAATGTATGTTGTCCCAAGGAAGGAGGTGAAATTTTATCAATTAAATCTAGATCCCATTATGAAAAGGGCCAAAGGCTTTGAACAGGTTGTAAATATTGTGATGGCACATGAGTTAAATTAGCATGTTCTTAATATTTTTACAATGTTTAACATAAGTGCAGTAGTCACGTTCCATGGTGGGCCAATAATAATCCATGCATAGAATACACTTTATGATGGCCATCCCACTAAAATTACCACCACAAGTACCTGTTGACAATTTTGTCACATTTCTCAAGGGGTAGAAAAAGAAACAAGTCTTGTATAGTAAAGTTTTTCTTTTGTTATTTTTATTTTTATTTTTTGAAAAGTTGCAGCAATTTTGGCTTCCAATGCCACCCCTTCGTATATAAAGTAGAAAAGAAGGAACTTCGCTGCCAAACTTGCTAGAGAAAAGAGCTTCACCGAAGGAAAATAAAATAGCTTCGCACCCGAAGTATTTCCAGCACTACTTCGGGTAAAAGTTTTTGCAAAGTAGTTTTCGTCGAAGAAAATACAAGGAAAAAGAATGAAACTACTTCGTGCCCGAAGCATTTCTAGTAGCTACTTTGGGCGAAAGTTGAACGAAGTGGCATTCAGAAGAAAAGAGAGCTTCACACCCGAAGCATTTTCAACACCGCTTCGGGTGGAATTTTTGTGAAGTAGTATCACCGAAGTAGAATACAAGAATAGCAATAAGAAGAACTTCATGCCCGAAGCACTTCAAGCAGCTACTTCAGGCAAGATTCCTACGAAGCATTGCGTCGAAGAGATATACAAAGGAGTCAAGAAAACTACTTTGCATCTAAAGTATTTCCATCAGTCACTTTGGCCAGAAAATCAGTGAAGTAGAACTCAAGGAGCATTGAAAGTACTTCGCCAGGAAGTTGCTGAAGTACTCACTTCGGGCCCCTCCATCAGTGAACCATTTTTACTTCGCCAAAAGCTCATTGTGAAGCTTTTGCTTCGGCTAATTTTGTGTGAAGTACTTCCACCCGAAGTAAAGGAATGCAACAATGCTTCAGCCAAAACCTTCCCGAATCACAGTTTTGAAAGAAGATTGCAGTGAAGCATTTCTCCAAGGCATCGACGAAGCAGTTTTGTCGACAAAGCAGTAAGGACGAAGAAGACCATTTTGCGAAGCAAATATGCTTCGGTGCAAACCAACCCTGAAGCAGCTTTGCGAAGCTCAGTTTTGCGAAGTATAATCCAAGGATTTTTGCTTCGGCCCAGAACCATTGCGAAGTGAAGTGGCGAATGAAAACTTAGCGAAGCGCTTCACGAGCACGCGTTTCAAGCCGAGTATTTTCTCGAGGTGATCAAGTGCCTCATAAATGCAATTTTTCGTGCCCAGCAAGCCCGTTGCTCATTTTTGGCAATCAAAAATGAAATATCAAGCCATGATGGAGAGCCCAACGAGCATGGCGGCCACTCGAGCACTGCACCCAGAGGCCAAGGATGTCTAGACGGCTCATCAATGCACCTTTCCATGGTTGACTCGGTTGCAATTTCCAATTTTGGTAACAGATTTGAAAGCTCGGTCACGAGAGCCTCGAGGAGCTGATTCTTAGGGCTCGAGGGCATACTCTTCCTTGTTATTTAATTATAATTCAGAGGCCCGGGTCCTCTATAAAAACCCAGGTATTGTAAGGGAAAAATGGGGGGAACTATCTGCTAGAAAGCTGTTGTAACTTGATGTCCTACGATTAATACTAAGAGGCTTTGAGCTCAATTCTTCTCTTTTATACTACCTTCTATGCTTGATTCTTTTGTCTTTCCTTGTTTGTATATCGAGATGTTGAACCTTGCGTCCGATGTGTGATCGAGGACTGTGCCCTAAAACTTGTTCTGAAGGATACATAGGAGTTGAAAAATGTCGTGTTGGCTTTCTTTTATGTTGCCTTCAGTGCTTGATTCTTTTATCTTTCTTCATTTGGATGTTAGATGTTGAACCCTGCGTATGATGTGCGATCGAGGAATGTACCCTAAAACTCGCCCGAAGGATACATAGGAAAATTTACATTGCGTTTCTTCCGTTTATCTTCGGTGTTCTTTGCTTCTATTCAAGTTGCTAGCTGGTGATCGTGCTTCCTATTCTCTCCCACTTTATATCACTGATTTCTCTAACCCTAACTCCTTTTATATCTTTCCAGCACTCTTGTCTTCAAACACCCAAGTAGTTTAGCATAGGATTCGGCCTTTCTCCGGATATTGGCATGAGGGGCATCTCTTCCCTTCGGCCTTTCAATGTTGGTCTAGGTCTATGGCGCATACATTCATTCAAAACCCTTTCCTAGGCAGATTTGATGACCAACAGTACCATCAAGAGATTCAGCTATGGCTCTTTGTGCCTCACTAGACTCAAGATATCGGAGGACTCCATCATAACCATGTTTATATAACATGTCCCTTAAAAGAAAAAAACAAGCTACTTTTTGCTTTAAAGTGTGTTTAGAATTTTGATACATGTCATATGGGAGTGTTAAAAACTTAAGGAAGGCTACTATTTGGCTTGACCAAGGCTCATATGGATCTGATTGGATAAAGCAAACATCATTCTCATCCTTATATTCAGCACAAATAATTATAGATTTAGAGATCGTTGAAATAATTAGTGGTTGTACCTCCCCTAAGGAGTCTTTTGGAATCAATGATCCAAGAGAGGCCATTGCATCTGCAAATTTATTAGTCGAACTTGGAAAACTATTGATTTCATACGAATAAAACTTAGAGAGCAATTTCATTACTACTTCATGATAAAGTTTAATGGTAGGTTCTTTGCATTGGTATTCTCCATTTATTTACTTGACAACAAGTTGAGAATCACCAAATATCTAGATACACTTAATTCCCATAGCTATAGTTGACTGAAGGCCTAAGATCAAGGCTTCATAATCTACAGTGTTGTTTGTGCTTTTGAAGTCAAGTTTGAATGATAAGGGAATAGGTACCCTTTGGGTTGTATGAAAAATGACTCCAGCACCTTGACCTTTCTTGCACTTAAAACCATCAAATAATAGTGTGATATCGACATCTTCCTTTGGAATAACATCTTCTTCTTATTCGGTGATAGCAAATACCAAATCATCTAGGATCTCAATAATTAAAGGATTATCACTAGGTAATGGAGCTTTCCCAATTTTATTGGCTATGACGTGACCTTTAATGTATTTTTTGCTAATGAATTCCAAGTCAAATTTAGTAAGAAGCATTATCCATTTAGTGGTGTGGGTATTATTGTAAGTGTGATATATCATATAACGTAGAGGAATTTCTCTAGCTATGACATATGTTGTGTGGCTAAGTATGTAATGTCAAAGTTTCTTAGGGGAAAAAGCCACTACTAAGCACAATTTTTCTACATAATAATATCTAGTTTTATAGCTTACTAATGTTTGACTAATGTAATAGATAACTTGCTCCCAATTGTCTTCATTCGTTTGTGCAAGCATTATCCCTAACGCAAATTTTGTTGCTAAAACATAAATATAGAATGGTACCCCTGCACGAGGAGGGGCTAATATTGGTGGAGAAGCTAGATATTGGTTAATGTCATCGAAGGCTTTTTGACACTCATCTATCCAAGAAAATAGCACCCCATTTTGGAGCAAGTGATTGAATGACTTGCATTTATCAAAAATCTGTGCAATAAAATTATGGATTGATTGGATCATTCCTTGTAAACTATGCAATTTCTTTAATTTTGTTGGGGATGCATCTCCAAGATGTCCTTGACCTTGTTTGGGTCCACATCAATGCCTCTTTTGGAGACAATGAACCCTAATAGTTTACTAGAGTTAACACTAAAGACATATTTCTTGGGGTTCAATCTTATATTATGATCTAGTAGTCGGTCAAAAACTTTCTCCAATACACCAATGTGCTCTTTTTGAATTTTATATTTTGCCAAGAGATCATACACATAGTATTCAATAATATGATGCATATAGTCATGGAAAATGTTTATCATGGCACGTTGATAAGTGGAACCTGCATTTTTAAGGCCAAATGGCATCACCTTGTAACAAAAATTTCCCCAAGCTATAGTGAATTTTATTTTGTGTTGGTCATCAGGACTTATTTGAATTTGGTTGTATCCTAAAAAACCATCCATGAGAAAAATCATTTCATGGTCAGCACAAGTGTCAACAAGAGTATCAATTTTTGGAAGAGGAAAATCATCCTTAGGACATGCTTTGTTAAGATCTCGAAAGTTAGTGCACATGTGTATCACCCCATTAGTTTTATGAATGGGTACCATGTTTGAGAGCCACTCATGATAATCAATGGGTACAATGAAACCCACATCTAATAGCTTTTGGAGCTCTTCTTTGACCAAGAGGGTAATGGTAGGATGCATCCTTCTAAGTTTTTGTTTGACCGGATTAGCATCAGGATGTAAGGTGATATTATGGACAACCAAGATAAAGTCAATACTAGGCAATTAATTAGCATCAGGATGTAAGGTGATATTATGGACAACCAAGATTAGCATCAGGATGTAAGGTGATATTATGGACAACCAAGATAAAGTCAATACCATGCAAAATTACCCTTCTTCATTTTAAGGAGAGCAATTAATTGCTCTTGTTCATCGTTGGATTAGCTTTTACTAAGCTTGACAATTTGGGGATTGTCTTTGTCTAAACTAAGGTTCACATCGATGGTATCTTCAATGGACATGTGGGAACCTTCCTCCAGTTGATGGGGTGTAGGGATTATATGAATTTCATCTACTCTTCTAACTTTTTCTCATCTACATCTGCCTAGAAAACCTTGAGTTTCAAAGGTGAGGGTGAAGGTGAGGGTGAAGGTGAAGGCGTAGGGGATGAAGGAATGTAGCTAGTTGAATACCTTAAAAATTCCTTGGACAATACAAACTCAAAAAATAATGGAGGTGAAGAAATTTTATCCATATCAATAAGACTCATGTCAATTGGAATTGGCTTTGCCAAATCATATAGATTACGAAGTGGGGTGAATAATTCAATAGGAATCATGTTGAATTAAGGGAAATGATGGATGATGTGAAATGGATAGGATGGATGGATCCTAAGAATCGATTACTAGAAGCTTGGTAAAACCTAGATAGCAGCAAGAAACACAAATAAATGCACTTAAATGCTATATACATGCAATGCAAAAAAGAAAATGTTTTTGTTTGATTTTTTTTTTTTTTTGTAGTGGTGAAAACCATTGTTTTTGTTTTATTTTATTTTATTGTTTTATGTACATATATTAAATTTTTGGCTTATGAAATGGATTAATGAAATGGAGGTGGTGGTTCATTGGTATGGGAGGCTCGCTCTTTCAAAAGAAGTAAGCAAAATATGGGCTCATGGATGGGGAATATTTTGAGATAAAACTCATCCTTTTCGGTGTGGGGAATTATGGGTTTTGATTCCTATTTAGATTCATAAAAAATTATCAACATAAGTTCGAATTTATCATATATCTCATCATTAGAGTCATCAAGGTGGAGGCCTTCTCCTAAATAAATATTAAGCCAATGGAAGGCTTACTCAAGAGAAGAGGTGGTGGAAAGTGGAGTGTAACCTAAGTTTGAATGGTCATGCATCTCTTGATATGGAACATAAATAATTTCGTGCATTCCATGTTCATGCAATACTAAACTATGACCCTACTAATTAACTATGTGAAAATAACAATATGGAAATCTTGACATGTTTTGTATGTTGGCAATTGTTGGTTCTTTAGGTTCTTCTAGGGGAGCTAGATTTATGAAGAATAAATCCCCCCATATACAAAATTTATGCTATTGGGAGCTGAACCCATGTCATATACTACTCCTATAGATAAATTTGGGTCACGTGGGTGATCGAACACCTTAGTGGTTGGAATGGTGAGCATTGTGATGGTGATGTCTTAGACCACATATTCACCAATACCAATATTAGTGAGGTGGACCTCAATTTGGGATGAAGTGGAAGGATTATGGTTGGATAATGGATTGAAGAATGGTAAAGATGAATACGTCTCACAATTCATCAACTCAACTTGTGAAATGTTGGCTTATGGTGATGGATTGAATTGGGAAGATTATTGGATGGAAGATGATTACGTGGAAGGCAAAGTTGTGGATTGACTGTAACAACATGTGCATGTAGTCAATGATGAAGATGATGGGGGATTTATGTTAATGGACTCCTCAAGAATGGGATATTTTGATGAATAAATGAGTAACATGGTATATGGATTGGTTTATGATGATAGGAAAAGGTGGGTGGAAGGAATTATGGATTCATAAGTATTTGATATGAATTTGCAATACTTTAACGGTTCAACATCCATTGGTATGCAATGTACTTGTCCCTAATGCATGTATTTTAGGTATTGATGTAGAATGGAAGGGACACATATCATATCCCTCATCAAATGTCTTCCAAGGAGTGCATTTTCTGCCATGGACCCTTCCAAGATGTGGAACATAGTGTGCAACATTTTGATCCCCACTTTGATGCGTAAAACAATAGTGCTAACTGTGGAACACAGAGCATCTTTGAATACTTTTAGGATGAAGGATGACTTGATGATATGATATGGAGGAAGGTTCATATGATGAAGGGTAGACATGGTGATGATACTGATAAAGGAGTCGATGTCAATTAGAACTCTTTTAAAAGGCTTCTTCTCAATTAGAGCCATGACGTGCAATGGAGGATCTACTAATTCCAATGAGATTAGCTTAATATCAAAGTCATAAAATGTAATGGAAGGCTCCATGCATTTTTGAATGCTTCCTATAAATTTTTTGAATGTATTAGGATCTTGATATTGTAATTTAATGGATTTTAGAATTTCCATCAATACCTCATAATATGTAGGAGATTGTTGAATTAGCTCATATATTGATAATTTGGCAGAAACCATCTTTAGACTTGTGGTTAACTGTCTACTCAATGAGATGACTAGTCATAGAGGGTGATTTATGGGATGAATTGGGGAATTTGATTGGCTAGAAATATGGATTGGTGATGAAGGATTGGGGAAAATTTGAATGGGAGGTGATGTGGAAGGTTGTGACTCACTTGCTTGTGGTTTTTGCTTTGCATTGTGTTGGTTATTTTGTTGACCTCTAGTTACCACATGAATGCCACATACAAAACCTTGGTATTTTTTAACATGATTAACTTGATTAAGAGGAGTTTTGTTGTTAGCCCCTCCCATATTTTCTTGCACTTATTCATGATGAGGAAGTGGTGTTTGAAAAATACCAATATTTTGGTTTTATTGAATAAGGTATTTGTCAAGCTTGATGGCCACCAAGCCAATAAGGTCTTGAACGATGTCTTTGAATACATGGAAATTATTGATATCATGCCCATTGAATCTATGGTAAGGATAAAATAAATATTCCTAATAATGTTTTCCATGTTTAGCGGGATCATTTGGTCTGATTTTGGGCAATGCATGTTTATTTGTCTCATAAAACCTTTGAAAGAGGGAAGCATACAACTCAAAAAAGGGGGTGTATTGGTGATTCTATCAAATAAACTGTCATTGGGTATGGTTCTCCACCGTTGGCACTATGCTTTGCATTGATTGAGATACTGAGGGTACTGCATGATAGACAATTTGTTGCGATGTTTTTTGCATTGATTATTGTTGATCCATTACCAGTTGGCTTGTGATCACTTGATTAACATGATTAGACTAATTGGATGGAGTGGCCTATGTTGGTTTTGATTGGCCAAAATAACTACTTTTGTATTGGCCCTTGTTTTTCCATTCCTTTTTTCTAGGCTTAAGTATGCCCTCTTGGATTTTTATCTCCTCGATGACACTAGCCTATGCTAGAGCTTCTTCAAATGATCTATATGTCTATAATTGAAGCATCCAAGAGATGGGTTTTAAACTACTTTTTTTGAATAGTTTGATAAGCTCTTCCATTGGTAGGGTGAATGGAAACTTGGTAATGATGACCCTCCAATAGTTTCCAAAATCATAGATAGACTCATTTTCATGTTGTCTTAAAGCATAAATATCGAACAATGAGACTTTCTTTCTAACATTTAGGACAAAGCATTCAAATAATAGGTAAACCAATTATTTTAAAGTATAAATACTATGAATAGGCAATTGGTTATACCACTCTATGGCATCTCCTCCTAATGTTTGAGGAAATTTTTAAAGCATGAGCCCCGCTATTAGATTAAATAATTATTTTTTTGCTTGAAGAATGTGATACTTCTAAGGATATCTATGAGTGCATGTGCAGGTTTCCACTCCATAGCAAGTGATCCATATGAGAAGAGCACCCACCCCTAGCAAATACAGTGGTTGAAAGCATCAGGTAAGGTGGGATATGATGTCATGCTTTATGCACCATGGTCCATGGGTACATGGAAGCCTACTTAAGGTAACTCATATAGGAAATTCTACCTATTGGTCGCACTTGTCATTTTGGATTCTAAAGTATGAGTGTAAAAATATGCTTACATGCTCTTTGCGGTCCTCAATCCCCTTAAATTTATCAAACTTCGACACTGTGAAATATTTCAAATATGGTGGTGATGGTATCAAAGTATGAATGGGTTGGTTAATCATTTGATGTAAGGTTGGCTTCTATTTTGTCATACCAAGAATATATTGTATCAATTGATCTATTTGTTGTTGCATAGCCTTGATTCTAGGATCTTGCCCAAGAATGTGGAAGCATTGAATTACCTGATGAGAAGGCATGGTGGAAAAATGTTGCGGGGTAACTAGATGCTGATGGGATTGATGATAATGACTAGGTGAGGTTGATGGAAATTTATGAAGAGGAGGTTGATGATGAATATGTGGAGAATGTTGGAATGGGGACAATGCATGGGGACTATGGTTGGGTTTGCCTATGGGAATGGTATTGGTATGGTTTGGTGGAGGAATAGGGATGGAAACCATAGAATATTATGGTATCCATGATGTACCTTAGTTAACGAGTATGATCCGAATAGAGTTTGGTAGAGGTTTAGGGTTCACTTGCACTTGTTGTTGAGTGTCTTGAAGTTGCTTGAGAAATTTTTTCAAATGTTCCCATACCTCATGAATTTCTCTATCAGATTTGGAATATGTGGATGTAGATGGTATGGAATATGTGTTTGGGGTATAAGTTACATTTGGCATGGTAACTTGAGAAGCAAAAACTTGTGAAGCAGCATTTACATGTGCTTCATATAAGGGGATGGTGCAGGTGGATGTATATGAAGTTGGGATAGAGATGCTAGGAGCACTTGTGTATTAGGAAATGGATACATGAGAGGAGGGTGCAATTGACGCCTCAAAGAGGTTTGGTATACAAGTTCCTACTAGGTTTCTAGGGATAAATAAGTTCCTATTGTAAAGTAGGATCTTGTCTAGGTGAGTTGGGAATTGACTGTAAGACATAGTTAGTAGACTTCATAAGAGCTTCTACTTGTGCCATGTCTATGTGGGTAATGTGGTGATCAATTATTGGTGAGGTTGACTATATTTTGGGAACATCCATATGAAATATTGTGTGTGACATGATATATGAAGGACCTACAGATAAATCTTTCTGTGTCATATTTGGATAATATACCATAGAAGTGGTAGGGAAGGTGGATGAAGGTTCCATGGAATTGTTTTGATTTAATGTTTTTTGTTGATTTCTTGTTAATACCATAAGAAACTAAACCAAATACAAATTGTGTAGTAAAATGTAATGCAAAATTGAAACTCCACAAAAATAAAATAGAGATAAATTTGTTAGAAATATTGAGAAGCAATATTGAAACTAGGAAACTAGACATGCAAAGCATTACTGAAAAGATCAAGAACTAATTTCTTTATTTCATGGATCAACTTTGTATAAATAGCAAATTTTATCATTGGGATTCGTTGGATTACAACAACTCAACAAGTCTGAACTAGTCTAAACTGAGATTTCACCTGACTCATGGAAGAGTGGTAACTCAAGTAAGTCTATCCTAGTAGAACTTAAGAGAATAAATATTTATTCTAACACCCCCCCTTAAGTGATACTAGGGGTGAATGTATGAGTCTTGAAAAGAAAGCCTAATGAGGTACTAATTTACAAATAACTCTAATAGAAGAGATGTAGAAGAAGTATGTCTTCAAATGGCGAAGATTGTCCTCTATTGAACAAAAAAAAGAAAAGAGTCTAGGCAACACGACCTGATTAGGTACTCATGTACAATGTACTTATATATAGGATAGATGGTGAAAAAACCACATGGGAAAAAACCATCTTCCAAGAAGAAAAAGAACAATAAGAAGAAGGAAGAGGTGAAAACCTCTGTGCATTAATGCATCTACTTAATTCCAAGTTTCTCTTGCAACTGAATGTAATGCAGAGAAGGGAAGGATTTGGTGAAGATATTTGCAATTTAATTGTAGGAATGTACTCCAAGTTTAGATCCCCTTGCTGAATATGCTACCTATTGAAATGCATGTGAATCTCAATGTGCCTGGTGCACTGATGTTCAACTGGATTGTGGGCAATATGAATTGTGCTCTGATTGTCACACCAAAGGGTAATAGGTTGGTTATGGAAAAAATCAAATTCCCTTTGTATATAATGAAGCCAAAGAGCTTCTTGACTAGCTAAAACTACTACTCTATATTCAACCTCTATAGATGATAACACTATTGCTTGTTGTTTTTTGCATGACCAAGCAATAGGTGAAGAACCAAGACAAAAAACATAGCTAGAAGTGGAATATCTATCTTCAACTGAACCTACCCAATCAAAATCTATGAAACCAATGATATCCATGGATCCTCCCTCATATAAGAGCCCAAAGTGAGTAGTTCCTTGCAAGTAGCGGAGGATTATTTTTGTTGCTTGCCAATGGCTAAAATGAGGTTGATGTGAGAATATAGATATTAAACCAACAACATATGACATATCTGGGAGAGTATGAGTGAGGTATAATAGACTTCCTACAAGTTTTCTATAGAGCATGGCATCAGATAGAGGGGAATTTTAGGAAGTACTTAGAGTGACTCCAGATTGAAAAGGTGTTGAAAATGGCTTACAATCAGTCATGAGTAGATTTATGTTGACATAATGAAATTCTTGCATTTGTTTGAGTTATTTGAATCCCAAGGAAGTAATGACCTAAACCCATATCAACCATCTCAAATTTATCATAAAGAGAATATTTTATAGTCTGGATGTGAGAAATGTCACTACCAATGAGTAGTAGACCATCAACATAGAGAACAAGTATGGTGATTTTTTCTTTATCTCTCCAAATGTAGATTGTGGAATCAGACTCACAATGATAAAATCCTAAGGAAAGAAGGAAGGAGTCCATTTTTCATACCAAGCTCTAGGACCTTGTTTGAGACCATAGAGAGACTTTCTTAGTCTACAAACAAGGGTGGAGCCTTGAGTGAATCCAACAGGTGGTTCCATGAATATTTACTCCTTTAAGTCACCATTTAAGAAGGCACTTTTTACATCCATATGAAAAATAGGCCATTTTTGGGAAGCAGCTAGTGCAAGTACCAGCCTAATAGAATCCATTTTGGCAACTGGTGCAAAGGTTTTAGAACAATAAATGACTTCAATTTGTGAGAAACCTTTAGCTACCAAGAGAGCTTTTTGTTTGTCAATTTCTCCATCAGGTCCATATTTAGTTTTGTAAATCCATTTACAGTGAACTAACTTCCTTTCTTTGGGTAGAGGAACTAAATCCCAAGTTTTATTTTTTATTAAGGAAGAGAATGCATTCTCCATGGAATCATCCCATTCTTTTATATCGTTTACTTATTTGAAGGATTGAGGATCTGTGGAAATGGATTGACATATAAGACCAGAGCCGATGGAGTTGCCTAATCTAGATGATGGAAGATTTTATATGTAAGGATTGGCTTCTTCAAAAATGGTGTGGGACCATTTTGGTATTTTGGAAGGAGTAATTGGTGTGTCAGGACTTTGAGTTGGAGTTTGAAGTATAGGATCCTCATTTTGGTCAATTTGATCATTTATCTCTAAAATGGGATCTTCATTATATTGAGGCTCTAACATTGGGGATGGATCAAGAGAATTAATTTTGGAAGAGGATGGTTGAGGATATTTATGAGGGAATGTTTCATCAAATTTAATATTTATGTGAAAAAATACCTCATGAGTTGTGGGATCAAGGAGCCTGTATGCATTCATTTTGTCACAATAACCAACAAATATGAGCTACTTGCTTTTCTTATCTAGAGTCTTTTATTTTTTGGGATATGTGCCCAAGAAATACACCCAAATATTTTGAAGAAAGAGACATCAGGTTTTGAGCCAATCCATGCTTCCTCGGGAGTCAAATGGCCAAGAGCTTTATGAGGTGTGTGGTTTTGAATATAATTTACATAGTTAATTGCCTCAACCCAAAAAATTGTTGGAAGATCTCTTGAGTGGAGCATACAATTTGTCATTTCCTTTAAGGTTCTATTTTTCCAATCTATAATACCATTCTACAGAGGATTATGAGAGAATAAATGTTGATGAATTATGCCATGGCTTGATAGAAAATTTGCGAACTCATTACTGAAGTATTCCCCTCTTTATCTGTATAAATTTGCTTAATTTTGCAAGTGGATTGATTTTCAACTAAGGCCTTAAATATTTTGAAGTGGGATAGAACATCACTTTTGTATTTTAGAAATTATACCCAAGCTCTTCTAGAAAAATCATCAATGAATGTTAAAGCATATTTTGCTCCTTTGAAAGAAGGCTCTGGGAAGACCATCACGTCATTATGGATTAACTCTAGAGAGGATGAGTCTCTTTGAAAACCACTTGGGTGGAAAGGATCTTGATGTTGCTTTCCAAGAGCACATCCAGGACATACTCCATAAATAGAAGAGACTTGTGGCAACCCTGTTACCATTTCATGGGTGTTCAATTCCTTTAGGTAATTATGACTAAGATGTCCAAACCTTTCATGCTAAATCTTACTTTCAAGATCTCCATGTACAACAAAATAGGAGGCCCCTTTTGAATTTTTGAATCCCTTGAAGTGAAATAGGTGATTTTTGTGATCAATATCCCCTTTTGCTATGAGGGATTTTGGTTCTTGAAAGTATCTTATTTCAACTCTTGTTGGTGAGAAGAGATCTGTTTTTCCTTTTTCAAAAGTACAATATGATAGATGGAGAGGAGATTTGTAGTTATTTTTGGGACATAGAGAACTTTATTGATGTAACCTCCATCAATGGATATGTTACCGTTTCCTTTGACTGGGATAAAGTATGAGTTACCAACTTCTATGCTACATGTTGAACTTGAGGAGATTGAAGTGAATGACTCATCTGAGGAAGACATGTGATGAGTTGCTCCTGAATCTAGAACCCAGTATTTTGATGAAGTTTTTATAGCTCTACCTTGAACATTTAAGGCTTTCCCTATCTGCTTCTTAGTGTCTATCTTATGGTCCTTCATTGATGCCTCTAGTTGTTGAAGTCTCTTCCAACATTTGTTCACAGAATGACCATTCTTTTACAGTGTGTATAATTTATGGGACTCCTTTCTTTCTTTGTGAATTTTTCTTTAGTAGATGTGGATGCTACTAAGTATTTTGAGGAAGAGGGAGAGGTCTCATACTTTTCAAGTTTTATTTCCTCTCTAGTTATCCTATCATAAATTTCCTCTAGAGAGGGCATTTTAAAACTCGCACCAAGAGCGTCTTTTGTAGACAAAAAGGTGGTTGCAAAATTTTGAAATACACCATTTAATTTAGAAAGAATTAGATAGATGCATTCTTCCTCTATTTTATTCTTTCCACTACCTTTGAATTGAGTAAGGACTTCTTTAAATTTTGTGGGAAAGTCAAAAATATTGTTGAAGTCTTCAAGAGATAATATTGTTAATTCTGCCTCTAACTGCATTGACCTTATTTGATCTACTTTTCCAAACAAGTTCTTTAGTTTCTGCCAACTCTCAAATGGAGTTTTACATTTTGAAATATGAAACCATAAAATTTCATTTACATTTGTGCTTATAATACCCATTGTTTCATACATCTTCCCTTTATGAACAAATATTTCATATTCTTTTTCAAATTCTGGCTACTTCTCTTCTAGTAAGTGTGTGAGCCTTTTTTGAGAAATGAGATTTAATATTTTTGGTTTTCATGTGTGATATTTATGAGGGATGAGTGGATCAATTTTATTCATTTTGCCAAAAAAATTTGTAGTGAACCAAATATTCCCCCCTTTAACTGCAATTTTTTGAAGCAATTTACGCACAAAAAACCAGACCTTTATACAAAGCCTCTTAAAAACCTGCCCTTACGTGAGGGAAACTATAAGTTTTTTTGAGTTTGATACGTGGAACATAGGATATTTGAGACCAAAAAAAAAATATTTCCAGACCCTTATACCATTTATCTCAAAAAACCCACCCTTACTTGAGGGAAACTATAATTTTTGTAAGGATATTGATACGTGGAACATAGGCAATTATTTTTATAAGGGTAATTTTTGGGTTTTGAAAAAAAAATCCAAGTGCTCAATATAATGTGAGTGCTTGTTATGTTTTGACTTTTAGAAATTCCTCTATGCATTTGTTGTCTATAATCTAGAATAACTTCAAAGAAGGAGAATGAAGCAACATGCATGAAGTGGCGAAGAAGGTGCCACACACAGAAAAATATTCCACTAGATATTGCCAATTTAATGGACACAAGAAGATAGCCCCCCGTAAAATATACTAGTAAAAAAAAAGGTGCAAGAATCAACACCTTAAACCCCCCCTCAAAAAAAAACTTTGTATTACTTTGAGTTTACAATGTGTCTTTTCTCATGATAGACTCTTTGAAATAGGCTGGAGAATATTTGTGAGACAAAAAGGTATATAATATTACAAAGTATATTTCATGAAGAGAGAGATTTTAAGGGAGAGAGCTGAAAGGAGGAGGTCCCTCTTTTTTTTTAAATAATAGTTTTTAAAAAAAAAATTAAAGGCACTACTCTTGAAGGTTCTGAAAGAGAAATAAAAAAGGAGCTACAGAGATGAGTTGCATAGAATGTTGTTCTTTGAGATGACACCAATGCTGCTAATGTGGCTCTCTTGCCACATCGGACACATGTCATGAAGAGGAGATGCAACAAAAGGTGAGGTACTAGGAAATACATAGAAGCCAACATATCCAAAAAAAAAATTGCTTTAAAGGGAAACTAGATAGAAAAATATTTTTTTAAGAGAGGGCAGTGTGAAGCAGATATTTAGATAACACCATAAAAAATGTGAGGTAGCAAATATAGTGGCTGCCCTTTATCAAATATCTTTTAACACTTGCACATAAAATGATAGTAATGATCTATTGAAACATTTAATGGATAAACACTATATTGGAGTATAGATTAAAAAACTATTTAACAACTTCCAAATAAGCTGAAATAAATAGAGAAGACTTATCCAAATAAGGAATGACAAGCTGAACCAGATCAATGAAAGGAGTTGAATGCTTGCAAGAAAAACTAGCCCTACTCTGGTACCATGTTAGAAATATTGAGAAGCAATATTGAAACCAGGAAACTAGACATGTAAAGCATTACTGAAAATCTCAAGAACTTATTGCTTTATTCCATGGATCAACTTTGTATAAATAGCAAAGTTGATCATTGAGGGTCGTTGGATTACAACAACTCAATAAGTCTAAACTAGTCTAAACTAAGAGTTCACCTGGATCATGGAAGAGTGGTAAATCAAGTAAGTCTATCCTAGTAGAACTTAAGAGAATAAATATTTATTCTAAAAAAATCAATGCTAAGTTTGTTCAAAAAATGTGTCTTACCTCATTTATTGATTATATCATTTTAATGTGAATTCATTTTTTTAGATTTTGATTTTATGTGTTTCAATGTGCTAGTCTGAATTAAATGGGTGAATCCTATGGCTTGGATAGGACAACGAGATTCTTGCTAGTGATGAAATCCAACAAGTTTTCTCAGGGGTAATCTAAGGTGTCTAAGGGTAGATATTGGTGGATGGATATGAAAGCCACCATCACCAAATCTCAAGCAATGGATGGTGATGAAATCCAACCATTACTATTTAATATGAAGCATGAAGTATGTGATTCTTTTTAAAGGTTTCCAATTCTCTATTGTGTGCATACAATGTTATAAAAATAACTACTTTTGATGGTCTAAATCATAATCCAATATCCAGAATACCAATTTCTCCAAAGGATGTAAAGTACACCACTTAAGACCGCTCTCTAAATAGAGGAGGGTTCATCTACTCCTCCACCTGGAATCACCCAAATGTGGGGATACTTTTGGTATCTTTATACTATTCCTATATAGACTTACAAAAATAGGAATCTCTAACCCTAGGATGCAAACTAATATATGTGCTTAACAGTTCAAATGCAAACAATAATGCAGCACACCTAGAAAATTAAAAAAACTTTAAGAAGAAATGTGTGGATGAATGCAATGATTAATCTAATGCCTAAAGTGCAACTAAAATAATTTGTTTTTACCATATTTATTAATGATGTTCATTTTAATCCAAAAATCTGAATAAAACGTAAAAGTGCCAGAATACATAAAAATAGAAAGTTAGGGTTTCATAGTAAACTTACCTAGAAGCCTACAATTTTGCCTCAA
The DNA here is from genome assembly GCA_028583015.1 of Wollemia nobilis. Classification (NCBI taxonomy): domain Eukaryota; kingdom Viridiplantae; phylum Streptophyta; class Pinopsida; order Araucariales; family Araucariaceae; genus Wollemia; species Wollemia nobilis. The sequence goes on from JAQPPZ010001045.1 coordinate 3,022,294, forward strand.
ATATCTATAAAATACCTCTGGGTACTTCTAAAATGCACGTAGGCATTTCTAGATGTCCCTCAAGCACCACAAGGTGTTCGTGTACCTTCTGCAACCTTCTACAAATCCTTAACAATCCTAATCCAGCAAAAACTACAAAATCATCACTTCTAAAAACCCTACAAGATGAGGTAAAAAATAGAAAATTAGTCAACAAAGTAAATAAAAATAATAAACCCTTAGGATGTCCCATCGTGATCACCATTTGTAGATGCACAAGTGAAACACCAAGATATATAACAAGATAAATTGAAATCAAGACCCAATATTGCACAAAAATAGATGCTTTTATTAATATGGGGGGAGACTCAAATCTCCAATGTTACAATGAAAGAATTAATTTCTTTGAGACAAATTTTTATAATAACAAGGGTTCTTTGAAACCCTAGTGAACAAAACTGGTGGTGTCTTCAATCTCACTTCTGATCCCAACAGAGGTGAGTGGGATTTGTGTTGTCCAATATTGGGCAACTCCAGCTTAAGCAGTTGCACAATGTAGATGTAGCACTTCCATATATATACACAAAAGAAAATAGATAGATCATTAGCAACTATGAGGGCTCCATAGTGTGAGATCCTCAAAAATTAGTGCAAAAACCCTAGCTATGCAATGTAAATAAAATGAGCAGAATCTAAAAATGCATAAAATAAAATAAACAATGTTGGATCTACCTTGTCTAATTTGTTATTTTTTATCTATGATAATTATTATGGGAAGTTGGTGCGGTGATGTCCTAGCATCACCCAAGGGCTTCGCTAGTATTCAGTAGTAAGTTTTGAGATTCTTGTGGATGCTTTACAGCAGCAAAAAATACTCGTGGGTGCTCAAGAATGGTGAAAAGTGCCCAGCAACACTTGGTGATGAAAGGAAGCACTCAAAGGTGCTTGATAGTGATAGGGAGCACCCAAAGGCATTCAGGAGCTGAGGTAAATATATGCAGAAGTAGATATGGTTGAACGAGAAGTGAGATAATGGATGCAAAGGCAAGGTTGAGCGAGGATGAATAGCAAGAATGGATGGATGGAATTAGATTACTTAGGACAAAAGACTTCATGAATTACTCAGGAACAACTCAGACGTGAACTACTTCAAGAACTTAGGGCAAAAAGACTTAATATTTTGGGTTTGAGCCATCAAAATGACTCCTATTAAAAATCCACACTAGGTTATGTTAGGATTTGATCGACACAAATTGTATGGCTCATATTAAAACATTTCGAAGGGTGGATATTAATTATGGGTGCATGGCATGGATTGATATGGATGGATGGCTAGGATTAAGTCAAATCGAATGGCTAGGATTTATTTACATATATAATATTTATATTTATTAAACATATATAAAATATAATATTAAATATATATTTAACAAATATGCCTAAATATATATAAATAAATGGGTAAAATGGAGGGAATACCTAGATGGATGATAAGTGGCTAGGTTTTGGTGTCTACAAATTCTATAAGGTTTGGCATAGAATACCTATTGAGATTCACCCCCTCCTAGGTATAGCATTTATTTATTATTTGAAGGCCTTATATTTTGAAATCTCCTTGATGATCAAGGTCAAGGGGAAATTCTCTACTAGATGCCCATGGCATAGCCATCCAAACTAAACATGGTCTAATCTATATTAGAATGCCAGTCTCTAGGCCCCTAATACCTCTATATTCTAATGTTGAAACTCTATTCTATCCCCCTCAAGTTATTCAACAAACCACCTTGTAGCCAACCCTAGTTATACCCATAGTCCATGCTCTAGTTCCCACTACTTCAAACAACTTTGAGTTTTAATAAATGAAAATTCTGCTCAAGATAGTCACCAATAATATGTTACTTATGAGGAGGAAATAAAATCTCCAAATTTCCTAGTATCATTATAATCCTAGATGTCCTTTCCAAAAAGGTAACTAGGGTAATAGACCTCTTTATAATGGATTTCCAAAGCCCCAATTTTAGGTTGATAAGGATGTAGATCGGAATAGAGCCAAATCAGAAAATAGTGTTAGCCTCAACCCCTCTAGAGAAATAACCTCTTTGATGAGTGCCAAATTGACACATATTTTATGCAAGGATTATCTGTTTTCTATCTGCAAAATCATAAAAGTAAATGTGTTTTAATGATTATTTTACCTTATTTATGTGATTTATCAGTTAATTTGATAAATGATCATATTTTACACAAATTGTGTGAAGTTTTTATATGTTTTTTGCAGGTAATATTACAGCAAAATACAGGTCATATATTGAATAAAGGATGAACAAATACCGAGGAGACGCATGGATGCATGGTATAGAAGGGTACTATAGAAGGGTGCTACAAAAACCCAAAAAAATTTATGGAAGAACATGTTTCACATAAATACCATATAAGCTATGGCTTGGTCAAACACCATGTGGGAAGCTGAAAGAATCAAGCACGAAAGGTTTCAAATTCCACATGGGCGATTAGAAGAATCAAATGTGGGTGACTCACCATTTATTTGGAGAATATAAGTTGTTATGTGAATATTTGTAATAAATGTATCCTTCCCTAAAAGAAAGGATAAAAGTTGTAGAAAAAGTTTAAATCAAGGGTTGTATTGTTACGTAGCTATCCCACCAAGTCAAAGTTAGTATTATGTTATAATTAGTTGCCACTTGGACCAATTAGAATATTTATTGAGTCCAAGTATTTTAGGAGATGTGTTAATTTAGCTTTATTCTTGTTAAGAACATAGTTGTTGTGTATCAAGTCCAAACCATATGGAAGAAATACGGGGAGTTATGTTCGGAATGTTGTTGCATATCAAGTCCAAACCATATGGGAGAAATACGGGGAGTTATGTTCGGAATTGTCTGAGTGACAATATATATTTGCATATGAGACCTTTGAAGAGGGATGGCGAGCTAATGGATAAATATATGTAATCTGTTATTATTCCCAATGTAATCTTTTGTATGCAATTCTGGAAGTTGGATGCGCAACCATGTACATTTGATTTTTAATAATAAAGCAGCAACAATATTTTCTTCAGGATATGGTAAATGTGTTTTATAATTATTTTATATGTTGCTTGCTTTGGTAATTTTTATTTCTTTTATTCTCTTGTAATTATGAAATAATTAAGAATTATATTAATTAAATGAGATTAGATTATTGAAGTTATTGTAAAATAGGAAATAGGGGAAGGGGTTAACACTAACCTTCCGGAGGCAAGGCCCACTCTGAAAGGTTAGTCCCTAAATTTCTTCCCCCCACTAACATGGTAGATAGAATTAGAATATATATTAATTTACATAAAAACATAATTAGAAATTATAGTAGATAAATAATGCATTAAGTAAATCATTAGTGGATCCACATTAGAATAATTCATAAATTGCATATCTAATTTTATTTTTCGTAAACTTTAATTTTTGCAACACATGAAATCAGAAAGAGACCTGAACTAAGCTTAGTACTAATTACTACGGTACAATCTATACTAGGTTGCTACTCTTTAAATCTAACCTAGATTAACTCAAATTGAAAAAATTAAATGTAAGCTACTACAGCCGATCACTCTTAACCTTTCTAGGTATATAGTTCCCATCCAAAATAATTACATGGAGTAGTCTACTTATTAGTATTGCTCATATATAAATACCTACTTGGTCCAACTCTATTTCAATAAAAACTCCCAATCATCTACAGCTCCATTAAATGAAATGATGTCTTCCTAAGCATCCACCTCTTATTCAAAAATTCAAGCATAAGTAGCAAGTCAATATTCCCCTACCTCATATATCCCTAAACTAAGTGGTGCACATTTAGTTCAAATCTTGATAACTTGGGATGGGGAAGCGTACATAGTATCTAGTGAAACAATCAATCTAGTAGTTGAAAAATCATTATTTCGATTAGACTACATAACAAGGGATAAAAAGTAAGAGTTCGAAGAGTATAATAAGAACAACCAAACAATCCTAGATACACAAATAAAACCAATTAAACCTATAAAGAAATTTGCTTTTACAATACCACCAAAATATAGCACACTAGAACCTCTCATGGCTAGAAATTCAAGAGCTTTAGAGAACATGAAGCAACACCCTACCCAATCAAATCTAATATATATCCTTCCAATAGTGATAGGAAAACCTAAATCTCAATAGATTCTAGTTTCTCCTTAGAAGACTAGCCCCTTTGGATCATTTAGCATGGTTGACCATATGAAAATTCCACCATGGTTGTGCCCATCTGGGATATCTTGCCATCCTTGAGCAAAAAGAAAATTTGAAGGAATTAGAGGAGAAAAAGTAGAAAATATAGTAGAAGCTATTAGTATGATTGTATATATCTACCCTTGGGACAAGGAATACTAAACCTCTCCCCTTTTATCTATCCATGGTCTATAAAGAGAAACTAATCCATAAATGCATAATAACTCTAGGGCTAGAACTTCAGTCATGGCAAAATGGATTGCAAACATATTAGGTTTAGCCTATCAACTGGTAAATAAGAGGGTAGTTCAACTTAATGGTGGTGCAATCCAAATCTTGGTGATGAGGCCTAGAAATACCTCATTGTTACACTATGTTTGACATATAAAAAACTGTCATATTACCAAACATGACAAAGTTAATTACCAAATAGTTGATTAGAATATATTATTTTTTAAGTGTTTGCATGATTTTATGTTAGGAACACTATACCCCTATTTTGACTATTTTCAAGTATTTTGTGACTATTTTTGACATGATTTTATTGGTGAAAATAGCATAGAAAAATAAAGCAGATAAGCATGTTCAAATATTTGGCTAACTCCAACATGTTTGAAGTGTCATCCCATTTCAAAACCAAATTTGTCAAGTTATTTGGCATCAAAATCATCTCTATTGTAAAATAGAGCAATGACAAGTTTTGTGCAGCATACAAAAATCAACCAGCTATCACATTGAAGGAGCACCTTGAAGTTGTCAAGAAAAGCATGATAAAATGGATGGAATGTATTTAGAGGGACTAAAGAAGACATCTGACCTATTTAGAAGCATTCCCACATAGTCTAAATGGACAACAATAGGGCATCACAAAACAAGGACAATTGTGCAACATTTTATGCATTATTTTAGTTTGATTAATTAGTGAATAAAATGTGTAAATTCAAATACAGTATATTGTGTGATGATGTCTATCACCTCAAAATGGTGTTTGAATATTTTTCCCACTCTTGTATTGATTTAAAATACAAACTGGCACCAAAATTTTAGGACTGTGCAACAAATCTGGAATTGCAAGAAAAACAACCATACAAAAACCAGCAAGCTACTACTTTATTGGATGACCTGTAATTTGTCAGATTTTGTGTGCAAAACCAGTTGGATCCAACTTTTGAGGGATAGGGTAGATGTCCTATGTAGTTAAAATTTCTTGGTTGGTTATTTTAAGCGCATATAAGCATAAAGTAAATATACAGCCTATTATTTTGAAGATGCTCTAGAATAAGGGGGAAAATGGCCAATTTGAGTCAAACGGATATTTTGAGCATCCAAAATGGTAGGGAAAAGGTATTTTAAGGTGGAGATAGGTGTAAAATATATTTCTAAATAACCTCCAACTCACCCCCACCATTAGAGACGCATTCCAAAGGCCAATGAATATTGTTGCAGCATTGGTAAATCACTAGGAAATAACATCCAACTGATTTTGAGCACAAGGCATATGTACTAGGACATTATAAATAACACATCTCCCTCATTGGTTGAGCAATTAGGTGGTAGGAGAGTAGCTAGTAGCAACAAATAGCATAGTGCAACATTTTTCTATAATAGTTCAACATGTTTTGACAGAAATAAAGTGTAGTTCTTTTGTTAATTTCTATTCATGAGTGAGTGTGAGTGTTAATTAGTTAAAGAGAAATTTTTCCACCTTCTTCTATATCAGGCCCACTTTTAGGCTTAGAAGGAGGACTGTTATGATAGGTTTTTCTACAACTTTGTTGTAGCATATTTAGCAGGATGCTTGTTAATTTTCATTTCTTATTAGTGTGATGTTCTTCATGTTCTAAATTGTGTTTTTGTGCAGCCAATGTGTGTGTCAGCTGACAAATTATATTAGACCTGTGTTTTCCCCTATTTCCCCTATTTTCCATGTTTTCCCTATTTATCTTGTTTTAACAACTTTTATCAAATTTCAGCAATTTTTAATTTATTTTCAACTACTGCAACAGAATCATGAAGACCTCTTGTAGAAGAACATTGACAATTGTTCCAGCATGTGTGTTTATTTTCAAAATCATCATTTCAATTCTACAAGTGTAAACTAGGTTTTCATTTTCAGCAACATTTCAATTCTACAAAAGTAAATTAGATTTCAATTTAGCAACATTTCAATTTAGCAATTTCAATTCTTGCAATTGTAGTTAGATTTTAATTCCTACAAATTAGAATTAGTTTTTAGTTCTTGCAAGTTTCCATTCTACATATTAGGTTTAGTGTGACACCAAAATTCTAAACCAACATCTATTTCACCTAATAAATGCTTGAATTGTACTTTACCCTAACCGTCTATTGTAGATAGCCATGGACACCACCTTGGATTGATAAATCATAATATTAAATGATTCTATTAATGACATGCATCATTTTGGCATCGTTGTTGGGGAACACAGTGTTGTTAGAAGGTAATAGCAGACCAAAAATTATTAATTATGCTAAGTTGTGAACTTCAAAGTGCAATTTGGATAAATGACTGGTATAGGTAATAGTTTTTGGTAAATTGCATTTTAGTTCATTTAGAAAACAAGCAAGAAACCACAAGGAGGTGATCTTCACACTTAGGGGGTTGAAATTGCCTATGTTTGAAATTCTTGATAAAATTGAAATAAATTCATCATCCTCATTATTAGGAAATATAAGATCTCTTGAAAAAATTAGAGGAGCCATATTTCAGTACTACCCTTTTTGTATCCATATCATAAAGGTAGTATAAAAAAATTGGTACCAGGTGTTAGGAGGATATCATGGCAGATATACAAGACTATCCCCTGAACAAAACACCAATATCAGCTACTTGTAGTCTTTGTTCACAAGGAAATATCACTAATGAATACCATTTACTTCCACAACTCAAAAATATCATAGAAACATAAAATGGTTCTACTCAAAATTCTTCTCAAGAAACAACAAATAGGGTAGGTAAAACAACCACCACCTCTAAACCAACCTATAGCGAATATGAATAATACAAGATAGGTAGCCCCTATCTATGTAACTGAATCTAGTAAAAATATTGTAGGAAATGTTATTGACTACAACAACATCCAACTGTGCTCAAACGTGACCTTACTTGAGCTTGAAAAGATAAAATTCAATGGAGATGCACAAGAACCCTTTAGTACATAAACACAACAATCAACCCTGGATAAAGGGGAAGAAGAAATAGAAAAGCTGCACATAGAAAATTTACTTCCATTGAACTCTTTAGTAAGCAAAAACAAATGGGTAAATTATGTCCTCCTAGGAATGAAATAAATTGAAGTACAACCAAGAAAATTCTTGAACATTATTAGCTGGATGACTTATGAACAAAAAACAAAATTGTTTGTTGTTTTGAAACAATATTTCAATCCCTTTGCATGGAAATACAAGGGGATGTCAATATTTCATATTTATGTATGCACTCATAGGATATATATTGAAAATGTTAAACCTGTGAAACAACTACAAATGCAATTAAATTCTACCTTAAGAGATATTGTCCAAACTGTAATAAAGAAACTCTTTGAGGTTAGATTAATTTATCCAATTTTTGATAACCGATGGATTCCTCCATTAGTTATTATTCCAAAGAAAAATAGGAAAATGAGCATGTGAAGATTATCAAGAACTGAATACAATCACACATAAGGACCATTTTCCATTTATTGATCATATGTTAGACATACTCAATTTCACACTGCATGAACTAGTTTATGATAAGAAACCACATTTTTCTATTGAATTTGAGTTACTAATACTTTTAGCATATTTAGGAATTGGTATTGAATTTTTTTAAGTACAAATTGACAATAGTTTATAGACTAGGTGCCATGGACCACACTTGATTGAAGAAGTATTCAAAAATGGAGTAGTGCTTCTTTATCCCATTGGTGATTCAAGGAGGAAGTTAGTAGTGAATGGATATTGCCTTTGGGTATACCATGCACCATTAACTAAGGAAGAGTTCTTGAAGGAGGTTGAACAATTGGATGTACACAAGATGGAGGAGAATTTCTCTTCCATTTCAGATTCAGAGTGATGATAAAAAGTTTTTAAAAAAATAAGAAAATACAAGGAAAGTAAAAAGAGAATAATCTTATTTGTGAACTTCCTTCATGGGCACAAGCAAGACAAGAGAAAATTTTGAAAGAGATAGAGAGAGAGAAAAAAAAAAAGGAATAAAGAAAAGAGAAAAAAAAGAGTTGCAGCATAAGGCATGTCCCACAAAATGAGGATACATGAAGACATGCATCAATTTTAGTACAAAAGATGAACAATGAATTCAATACTTCATTTCCAGTAATAAGAAGTTAATGATGACATAAGAAGGCTCTTATTACTCATATGGAAAGAAAGGTTGCATCATTGTTGCAGCTTTTAGCAAAAAAAAATGGTGTTTTCATACAAAAATTGACATGTTTTTGCAAATTAATGATTGTTCTTATCCAAATAAGAGTGAGATAGATTCTCTCTCATTGAAGTACGTGACAAAGGATAGAAATTGGTTGAAAACCAGAAATGGCAGCCTCTTCTAATGAAAAAATGAAAAAAAAGAAATATGAAAAAAAGGAAAGAAAAAATGATGAAAATAAAAATGAATAATTTAGTAGTGAAAACCTTCTCTGAGGTGTTGTTGAATTGGCTTGCATGAAAATTGGTTTTTCGACGTACATTACCTTGATTTTATCCACCCACTTATGTTCCACCATTGTACAAATCTCACACTACACATGTGTTATGTTTATGTTTTCGGATAACTTGCTAACAATCATCGGAAGCAGCTTGTAAGGTGCATGATAAATTTTTAGGATAGTAAGGTATGTGTTTCTTACATTTAGTCATAGTAAGTATTTAGCATTTAGTGTATGATAATCGATATTTGGCATAAACTATTCATACAATATTGGCAATTTAGAAAATAAAATATGTTGTTAAAAATGTCAAGAAACACCCCCTTCTACCCTTAGTTGCATGGAAACTTCAAAACTGTGAAAAAAGAAAACTAATTTGGGGACAAACATGGCAACAATTCTATTTGAATTAGTAGGTCAGGTTTTAGAAGGAGAACTATAAGTTGATACCCCACAAATGCTTCATAAATCTAAAGAAGATAATCTAGAAAATGCACCTGAATATTTTGTTTTACTACTAACATACAAAATGAAGAATATCATATAAACAAAAGGATAGAGAAGGTATTTTTAATATTATGGAAAGCTTACACACCTTAGAGATGGTCCCACAATAGAATATACAACTAACTTTTACATAAGAGGTCATTTTTAAATTTTTAGATGCATCTTTGGAATGAGCAAAGACATCTTCGGAATAATAGTCTCATTCTGAAGATCTTTGGACTGAGATAAAAATTATGCAAAAAATTCCTAAAAATGATGTAGAACAATAAAACAAGTAGGGCACATCAGATATTGAGTTCCCTAAAGCTTTACCATAAGTAAGTACATCCTTCAAGCATTTCAAAATAAAATTTTGTCAATTTTGTTTCAAAGGTGAAAACAGCAGAAATGGGTATCGAGGTTGAAATGTTGTCAGGATAGAAAATTCGACCAGTAGTAGTGCATAATAAGGTGGTTCCATTAGAAAAATATAATAAGGTTGTTGTAAGATGAATCGCATGATACCAAGCCTTTACGAGGTACCTTGCAACACTAAAACTTGTAAAAAGACAGAAAAATAGTCAAAACTGCAAGAATTGTAGAAATTGCAATATTCAATGATGAAAGTGTAGAAATCAAAGAATTGCAAGTTGAAAATTTAAAAAAAATGAAAAAATGCAAGAAAAAAAACAAAGCAAAAAAAAAAAGAGAGAAGAAAAGAAAAATTGCAGGAACTACAGAATTTAAACAATTGCAAGGTTGCAAAATGCTTGGTGTAGTGCAGCAAGGAGAAATTTCTCAATGGCAGGTAATGTGAACTATTCATAAATATTTAGAAAAGTACAACAATTTCATATTTTCAACATCACATTTTCAAAAATTGCAGTACTTTTATATTTTTCAACATTTTGAACCATTTTCAGAAAATTGCAACAAATTCAAAAATTGTAGCATCTTTATCATTTGTTAAAAATTGCAAAAAAATCTCAAGTGGCAAAGGATATTGTTCAAAAGGATAAAACCTGCATATTACTATGGCCTACTAGGATGCATGAGGGTATGCATCAGTTCAATTTGGGGGGATGATGAGGCCTAGAAATACCTCATTGATACACTATGTTTGACATATAAAAACTGCCATATTACCAAACATGACAAAGTTAATTGCCAAATAGTTGATTAGAATATATTATTTGTTAAGTGTTTGCATGATTTTATGTTAGGAACACTATACCCCTATTTTGACTATTTTCAAGCATTTTGTGATTGTTTTTGACATGATTTTATTGGTGAAAATAGCATAGAAAAATAAAGCAGATAAGCATGTTCAAATATTTGGCTAACTCCAGCATGTTTGAAGTGTCATCCCATTTCAAAACCAAATTTTTCAAGTTATTTGGCATCAAAATAATCTCTGTTGTAAAATAGGGCAATGACAAGTTTTGTGCAACATACAAAAATCAGCCAGTTGTCACATTAAAGGAGCACCTTGAAGTTGTCAAGCAAAGCATGAGAAAATGGATGGAATGTATTCAGAGGGACTAAATAAGACATATAACCTATTTAGAAGCATTCCCACATAGTCTAAATGGACAATAAAAAGGCATCACAAAACAAGGACAATTGTGCAGCATTTTCTACATTATTTTAGTTTGATTAATTAGTGAATAAAATGTGTAAATTCAAATACAGTATATTGTGTGATGATTTCTATCACCTCACAATGGTGTTTGAATATTTTTCCCACTCTTGGATTGATTTAAAATACAAACTGGAACCAAAATTTTAGGATTATGCAGCAAATCTGGAATTGCAGGAAAAATAGCCATACAAAAACCAGCAAGCTACTACTTTATTGGATGACCTGTAATTTGTTAGAGTTGGTGTGCAAAACTGGTTGGATCCAACTTCAGAGGGATAGGGCAGATATCCTATATGGTTAAACTTGCTTGGTTGGTTATTTTAAGCGCATATAAGCATAAATAAAATATACAACCTATTATTTCGAAGATGCTTCGAAATAAGGGGGAAAAGTGGCCATTTTGAGTCAAACGAATATTTGAGCATCCAAAATGGTAGGGAAAAGGTATTTTAAGGTGGATATAGGTGTACAAGATATTTCTAAACATCCTCCAACTCACTCCCACCACTAGAGACGCATTCCAAATGCCAATGAACATTGTTGCAACATATTTTATCTTAAATTAGACTTATTCAGATTTAGAATTATTGGTAAATCACTAGGAAATAGCATCCAACTAATTTTGAGCATGAGGTATATGTACTAGGACATTATAAATAACACAAATCCCTCATTGGTTGAGCAATTAGGTGGTAGGAGAGTAGTTAGTAGCAACAAATAACATAGTGCAACATTTTTTTGTAACAGTTCAACATGTTTTGACAGAAATAAAGTGTAGTTATTTTGTTAATTTCTATTCATGAGTGAGTGTGAGTGTTAATTAGTTAAAGAGCAATTTTTCCACCTTATTCTAGATCAGGAAGCTTGGGACCACTTTTAGGCTTAGAAGGAGGATTGTTATGATAGGTTTTTCTGCAACTTTGCTGCAGCAGATTTAGTAGGATGCTTGTTAATTTTTATTTTTTGTTAGTGTGATGTTCTTCATGTTCTAAATTATGTTTTTGTGTAGCCAATGTGTATGTCAGTTGATAAATTAGATTAGACCTTTTTTTTCCCCAGTTTCTCTTGTTTTCCATGTTTTCCCTGTTTATCCTATTTTAGCAACTTTTATCAAATTTTTAGCAGTTTTCAATTTATTGTCAACTACTGCAATAGAAGCTTGATGACCTCCTGTAGCAGAACATTGAAAATTGTTCTAGCATGTGTGTTTCTTTTCAAAAGTATCATTTCAATTTTGCAAGTGTAAACTAGGTTTTCATTTTCAGCAACATTTCAATTCTGCAAAAGTAAATTAGATTTCAATTTAGCAATTTCAATTCCTACAATTGTAGTTAGATTTTAATTCTTGCAAATTAGAATTAGTTTTTAGTTCTTGCAAGTTTCCATTTTGCATATTAGGGTTAGTGTGACACCAAAAGGCTAAACCAACATCTATTTCACCCAATAAATTCTTGAAATTTGAATGCCTAAATTGTACTCTGCCCTAACCTTCTATCGTAGATAGCCTTGGACACCACATTGGATTGATAAATCATAAGATTAAATTATGCTATTAACGACACGCATCACTTGGAAGTTATAGAAATTATTTTGCTTGCCTTACACACATAACTAGATTTTATGGTGTGCTAAGATATAACAACTATTGACCTTCCTACATCATTTGGTATCTGCCTATCAAGGAAACTCATGGTTAATTTTTGAGTCTACCCATAGATGGATTTATCCCTAATGATCTTAAGAGTTCAACCAAGATAATAATTACATCAAAACCCCTTCACACACATCATATTGAACATTTTCCTGCAGTAGACATGAAGGCCTTCATAGCAAAGGAAGAATGATTTGCACCAAAAATATCCAAGAAAGATGTAAATCTCTTAAAATTTAATGATAAGAAGGTATTGTGGGTTGTTGAATCCTATAATCCTAGTCTTAATGAGATATTTGAACCAACAAGTATGGGCTAAATTAGGGACATTATATATTTGTAAAAAAATAGAGGATTTTGATCATGCATACCCTTTTTATAGTGATCGATTACTAGCCCATTGTGCCAAAAGAGGCATAACCTAAGTTGCAAAGCAAGAAAATTGACAAAAAGGAGATTCTTAGAAACATGTCAATAGGTGGGCAACATCCAAATGATAAAAAATTTGAAATCATCCAAATCTTAAATAATGGCACACAAACCAAGTGGTCTTGATATCCAAAAAATATCATAGTCATATTTTGTATCCAAGAAAATACAAAGCCTCGGTAGGCATATTAATGATGAGAAATGTAATTCCAAGCCCTATTGATATTCCTCCTCAAAATAATTTTCACCTACATTAGAGAATGCATATAAGGTTCTCAAGAGAAAATGCAAGTAGAGCCCCAAAATAAGAAAGGTTGCATCATCCATGGAAGCTAAGATAAAGAACATATTTTTTGCCACACCATCAAAGCCTATTGCAAAAAGAGTAGCTCATGCACAAGCTACAAGAACCAAGCCCCTAAGATGTGTTTAATATGTAGCTTAAGGTTTGGCAAACCCTAGGTTGTTAAAATAGAAAAATATTGAGGGAAGAAGCCTACCAGAGATACCTAAAATATAGAGGAATATTTCACAATAATAATTTGGACCATATATTTGGTCAAATATCTCATTCCTTAAGTCATAAAATACAAAATTTCAAAGTATGAAGGATTGGGTTTTTTTCCTGAAAAGTGCCTCATATTTTAGGAGCCATATCTTTGCGAAGAGTTATCCGATTTAGTTGATTATTATATCAACTTGTGCAGAATTTTAATAGCTTTATAATGAGTTGTCATATACAAAAATCCAAGAAATATTGAGGGAGATACAACCCTATGAATTCAACCATTTGAAACAAGGGTAGTGATGATTTTTCAAGTCACAAAAAATAAAATTGCAAATATTTTCCAACTAGGGTTCGAACGATGGGAAGAGCAATGAAGGGCTAGGACTTCAGTGAGGCAAGATATTCTATCTGGACAAAGAATTTTTCACATAAGTTCTTTTTTCCCTTTCTTTATCTTAGAAATTGTGCATGAAAAATTTATAAAGGTTTTATCAAATATTATATTTGTTATATAACTTTTAGATAAATTTCATTATATTTTGAGTTTTAGTTTCCTTTCCATGGATAAATTTATAATTAAATCCTTAGAATCATCTATAGTGGTATATTTTAGTGAGCGTACCTCAAATATCCTTATTGCTCCAAGATAGGGCAATTTTTGGTAAATTTAATGGGTATTGGCCAGGGGATTTAGCCTTGAGTAATGGATTGATAGGAGTTGGAAGTCTCTAGAAGTGATACTATCATTTCTTACCAAATGTTTCTTCTGAGCCATTTTTTCTAGGGAAGAAAGAGAAAGAATCCTAAAAGGGGGTCCTTGGTTTATGGGAAGAGCAGGGCTCTTTCTTACCTACTGGTATGAAGGCTTTTCACCTAAAAATGTAAATCTATCCCTAGTTCCAGTCTAGGTTAGGATTTTTGGATTACCCATTGAATTTTGGGAAATAGATACCTTCAAGGCAATAGGCAACACTCTAGGAGAATTCCTTGAGATTTTAGATACAACAAAAGATGGATTTTTGGCTATTTACGCTCGAATATTGGTCATGATTGATATAAGTAAAGCTTTGCCAGAATCAATCATTCTTAAGTATGGGGATAATATGTGGACCCAAACTATAGATTATGAAAACATATCTTTTAGATGTAGAATATTTCATGAGGTGGGTCATATTGAGAGATCATGCACTAAGAAGAGCCCAGTAGAATAATTTGTATAAAATCGTAAGAGAAATTTACAAATGGTTATGGATAAATATGGTTTTCAACTTACAAAAAATAAAATAAAATGAATAGTGGATACCAATAAGAAAGGATTCTAGAAGAAATTCCAATTATTTTGAGGCTTTAGCCTATGAAGAAAAATAGATCAAAACTTAGAGGACACAAGACAACAATTTCAACATATTAACAAGGAATTGTATATTCAATATGATCCTAATTTAAGGAAGAACATTCTTGATAAACCCAAGGAATGTGTTTCATAAGATTTTGAAGACTCTCTTGAAGTACCATGCACCATTCAAGAGAAATAATTGGTAAAGAAACTACAATTTTATATGGTAATACCTCTGCCATTAATGATGAAATACCAAAAAATGAGAAGGATAAGTCAAAAGATTCTATAAAATAATATTGAGGAATAGAATAATAATATCTACTCCTAATATAGGCAAGGCAAAAAGGGGAAAACCCTAAAATTATCAAGCAAGATCTAGGGAAGCAAGAGCTAACATAGAGAAAGGAACATAAACTAAGTTGGTTGAACTTATCTTTACCAAACAACAAAATGATATTGATAATACGCAAGAGGGTCCAAAAGCCCCTAATGAGACGATATTATCATCTCATGGAATATAAGGAGTGCTAATGATCCCTCAAAGTATAGGTGTATTTGGGACCTATGTTTAAGTAATAAACATGTTATTCTCTGTATCCAAGAAACTAAAATGAAAAAAGAAGAATTTTCAAAAACTATGAAAGTTGTTTGGGAAAGATGTGAATGGGATGCTATGGAATCTAAAGGAATAGCAGGGGAACTCTAACTTGTTGGAATCCTTCTAGAACCTCTTGTGTAACCATTCATAAAACTAGGCATTGGATAGCCTCTTTAGTCACTTGCTATTTTACTGATATTCACTTCATCCTTATCAATGGGTATGGTCCTACAACTCAGTTAGGTATATTAGAATTTTTGAGTGGGATTGAGGTCTTTATGATAAGTAAATACCAAGAAACTTGTTTCATGATCATTGCAGATTTTAATGCCATTACCAATATGAATGAAAAAATTGGGGAAATTAGGAAATTGACCCAAAGTATGAAATATTTCTCAGCTTTTATTCAAAACAACAATCTATGGGAAGTTGAGTTTGAAGAAGACAACTATACCTGGACCAACAACAGGAGAGGCCAGAACCTAATAGCAAAAATATTTGATAGATTCATTCTATAAAATTATTGGCTAGATGAAGGAACTTGTGCTAAAATTAATACCTTAACAAGGATTGGTTTAGATCATCGGCCAATAAGAGTTAAAATGGTGGTTAGTGAATTCAAAAAAGATCATATTTTAAATATGGAAGGATGTGGGAAGACCATCCTCAATTTATTGATGTGATAGCTCAAACATGGAATTATTTAGTTAATGGTAGGTTGTATGCTCTTCCATACCAAATTAAAGCTATGACATCTATATTAAAAGAATGGAACAAGAACACCTTTGGAAACATTTTTGAGAAGAAATAACTAAAAGATAAACTTTCAAAATTTCAAAAAGGTGATGAAAATAATACAAGCTCATAGGAAAGAGAGTTGCTTAGTGAATATCATAATATTTTGAGTAAGGAAGAGATGTTTTGGAGGTTTAAATCAAGATAGACTTGGTTAAAAGGAGATAAAAATACAAAGTTTTTTCATAGGATGGCTATAGTACAAATATTTTCTTCTAGAATTGGTAGAATTAAATCAATAGAATGGGTTTGGATTGAAGATCAAAGTAAAATTAGAAAATAGACTAAGTAATTTTATCATAATATTTTAGTTTCAAAGGAGACCAAAGTTCTTAATGATAAACTTCTTCAAGATTTTCCTTTAGTTATAACAAATTAAGACAATAGGTAACTTATGGAGCCTATTACTCTAGAATAAATTCATGTATCTCTTTTCTCTTTTAATAAGGATAAATCCCTTGGTCTAGATGGACTCTCTACAATTTTTTACCAACATGATTGGTATATAGTGAAGGATTATTTATTGGTGGTAGTGGAACAGTCTAGGGTAAAACAATTCATTCCTTATAAAATAAATGCAACTTATATTACCCTAATTCAGAAAATAAGGATGTTGAATTGTTTGATTATTTTAGACCCATAAGCCTATGTAGTATGGCTTATAATATTATTTCCAAAGTGATGGTAAATATATTAAGGCCATTTTTAAACAAAATTATTTTAGAAGAGCAAGGATTTTTTATGAAAGGAAGACAAATTTTGGATGGGATTATAGTAGCTCATGAATTTATACATTCAGCAGCTTCAAGAAAAGAGAAATCTATGATCTTAAAACTTGATATGGCCTATGGTAGGGTTAAATGGAATTTTTTTTTTGCAATTTTAGATAAGTTTAGTTTTGGGAATAAATGGGTTAGATGGATTAAAGCTTGTGTCTCTACATTTTTTATTCAGTGTTGGTCAATGGGTTAGTGACAGAATATTTTAAAGCCAAGAGAGGCCTTAGATAAGGAGATCCTCTATCTCCTTATTTTTCATTATTATGGCAGAAGTTTTGAGTAGGAACTTAAATAAGGCTTACAAGTATGGTTTTATAAGTGGAATTAAGGTTAGTAATAACATTACCCATAAACAGTTTGTAGATGATACAACCCTTTTTGGAAGGGCAAGGATAAATGAGGCCAAAGCTTTGAATAACTTTTTAAAATAGTAAAAAAGAGCTTCAAGGCAAAAAATTAATAGGACTAAATCCAAAATTTACTTTCATAACACTCTTGCTAATATAAAAGCAAGAATTTGTAGGTTTTTTCAAATGGAGGAGGCAAATTTACTAACAACTTATCTAGGGATACCTTTATTTGAAGGGAGAATGAGGATAGATTTATGGAATCCAGTTATTAGTAAAGTTCAAAATAAAATTCTAACTTGGAAAGGTAGATGGTTATCATTAGCAGGAAGAGTGCAGTTAATTAATTCAGTATTACAAGCCATTCCGACATATTATATGTCTTTGTATTCTATGCCAAAATCAGTTGAAAAAATTTAATCTCTATTATGTGATCCTTTTTATGGTCAGGTTTACATGATAAAAGGAAATTTTATTTGGTGCAATGGAGCAAGTTGTGTGATGACAAAACTAGGGGAGGTCTTGGTTTAAGAGCTCTTACAGATGAAAATTAGCTCTTAGGGGAAACATTATCTGGAGATTGTACAAAGAGAGTCAAAGACAATGGACAAGAATTCTTCTAAGTATGTTGATCCTAATGACCCAAGTTTAATATTTATTTAATTCTCTCTTCCAAATGGTTCTACTCTTTGGAATTGTTTAAAAAATCTATTTATCTTATGATTAAAGGTTTAATATGGGTGGTGGGAACTGGAGAAAATTTTTCTATTTGGATGGATACTTGGTGTGATAAAAAACCACTCAATCTAGATCCAGTTTTGAAACCTTGGATGATATTGCTTCAAGACAACTATGGTGATAGGGTTTCAAATATTTTGTACAAGGATCAAGAAGGAAGATACAAATGGAAATAATATTTTTTTACAAGTATACAATATATTGATGCTAAGAGGCAATTGAGTAGAAAGATAATAACTGTAATTATTCTAAGGGGTGCCAAGGATAAATTTATTTGGGAGTTGAATATCTTAGGAGAATACACAACAAGAAGTGGATATAATGTTCAACACCAACATAATAATAATATCACTAGAATTTGGAGAGATATTTGGGATAGCCCAAGCATTCCTAAAATCAAAATGTTTGTTTGGCTAGTAGGTCATAGAATAATTTTATCTTGGTATAACCTTATGAAAAGGGGTTTTCATGGCCCCTCTAAATGTGTTTTCTATAATAAGGAGGAGGAGAGTATTGACCATATCTTGGCACATTGGTCAATAGTCTATTATATATGGCAATGGATTCTTGATATGTTTGGTAAATATATGGTGATGAATAGTAGAATTGAATATTGGTTAAAGCAATAGCATAGCACTTATAAAATTGAGGCTTTACAGACAATATGGGATATATCAAAATAAACAATACTTTGTACTATATGGCTAGAAAGGAAGAGAATAATATTTAAAGGAAAGAAAAGTAGTTTAGAAGTTATGAAAAATAAGATATGTTTAGCCATAAAGGAGTCTAAACCAACCCTATCAACTCACCCAATTCCTAATTTGGAAGCAGAGAGTCTTGATAGATGGATTCAAGTCATTAAATGGAATTATGATATTGGGTACAAGAGAAGAAAAAATAAGGTAAAGAATATAAATTGGAAACCACCAGATGTGGAGTGGGTTAAGTTGAATTTTTATGGAGCATCTAAAGGAAACCCATGAGCAGCAGGAGGAGGAATAATTAGAAATAATAGAGGAGATATTTTGTTTCATTATGCTTTCAATTGTGGATTTAAGACAAATAATGAAGTTGAAGCTTGCATAGCTTTAGAAGGGTTAAAAATATGTAAACAAATGAAATGGAATAGATTTTGGATGGAAGGTGATTTTATCATAGTAATAAATGCAATTTTGAGGAAAGCAAAGGCTCCATGGAACATACAAGAGATAATTGTAGAATTATCTTGCTAAAGAGTTTGAATAAATCAGGTTTATACATATATTAAGGGAATAAATGTGTAGATAAACTAGCCAGTACAGGGATTTTGGTTGAGGATCATGAAGTTAACATATCCTTTCCATGGTTAGAGGAAGTAGAAAGTTTAGTTGTAGATGACTACCAAAGGGGTTCAAGATAAATCCAAATATTGTAAACTGATATTATGCCAAGATTAAAGATAAGCTAAAATGTCTAAATCAGGAGCTCAACAAGTATGAAGAAGCCATGCTAGAGTTTCTCATAAAATAAGAAATGTTCAATAGATAATTTAGGGATGCCTTAAGCATAACAACATTCATATTTGACATTGATGATGATAAAGAAGTAGCATAGGTGGAATTGATTGTTATTCATATGCTAAGTGGTAGTTCAAAGATCAAGGCTCTAATTCTTGACTTCAATGACTTCATAGCCTATAAAATTCATGGACTAACCAACTTCATACAGAATCAAAACTTTGATTATTTCTCTTAGGTCATTTAGTGTTATATTAGAACATTTTGCTATTTGAACACCTAAACATGATAATGAAAGATGAAGAAGGTCAGGCAAGGCTTATCTCTCTTTGGATGGAATTCCTATGCCAGAGCTCCTCCTACTATAATTATTTGTATGAATTCTTAGTACCAATAGTAAATGATATCAAAGGAGAAAGTGTTTGATGTTATTAGAAGATACTATCAAAATCTTACAATTGCAGGTAAAAGAGGATTGGTATTTCCTATAGGACATCACAGGGTTATGCATAGTGGCAAATTTTTACCATTGGGAAAAAAATTGGTATTTTCAAAAATTCAAATTTGAAAATCTGGGGGACCTGGACGTCGACCATTTAGCCAAAAAAAATTGGGACAAAAACTTTTTAGGTTTCGGTTCACCGTGCGTTAATAATAGTATCACCGAATATTTTTAAACATTCTCCAGTAATCCTGCCTAAATAGAGGATCTTTTTTGCAATAAAATTTTAAAATTTCTAAATTATCCTTCCCAATTAGCCAAGTATACCACTATATATAACTAACACCCCATCAATACTTTTTCATTTCTAGACCCTGTTCTACACTAGATGGATATCCCGACCTAGTTTTGCACTAGATCAAACCCATTTCTATACCAAACAAGATCAAAACCATTTTTGCACCAGATTAGACCCTGTTTTGCATCTAAATGGACTACCGAATCTTGTTTTGCACAAGGCTGATATTTGGATCCTGTTTTACATCTGAATGGACTACTAGACCATGTTCTGCACAAGATCGATATCCAGATCCTGTTTTACATCTGGAAGGACTACCAAACCTTGTTCTACACAAGATCAATATTCGAACCTTGTTTTGCATTTGGATAGACTATTGGACCCTATTCTACACAAGGCTAGTATTTGGACTCGATTTTGCATCTGAATAGACTATCAATCTCTTTTCTGTACAAGTCCAATATCCAAACCCTTTTTTGCATCTGAATGGACTTCTGAATTCCTTTTTACACAAGGCCAATATTCGGACCCTGTTTTGCATCCAAACAGACCACCAAACCCTTTTATGCACAAGGTTAATATCTAGATCCTGTTTTACATCCAAACGGACTACCAGATCCTTTTCTGCATAAGGTCGATATTCGAACCCTATTTTGCATCCGAACGGACTACCGAACCCTATTTTACAAAGGGAAAATACATCTAATTTTGGCTTCAAGGGCACTGCCCCCAAACCCCTACCAGGGGGACTGCATAAATGTCATTGCCCCCCCTATACCCCCCTAGTGATGTATTAGGGGGGGTGTTGCCCTTCTACACCCCCACTTCATGGAGTGGGTCCAAGTGTGGCTGAAAACAAGACCTCCAAATTCGAGATAATTAGGCTTCACAACCAATACCATGTTCTGAACCCGATTTGAGATCAAACCTTTCTCTACACTTGGTTCAAGATCAAACTATTTTTTGCATTGGCCCATGTTTGGATCTCGTTTTCCACCTGATCCAACCGTAACTTTCAAATTCACCAATATTTTATAGTTTTTTTGAAAAAAATAATGTAATTCTCCTCCTACATGAATTTGGTCAAGATTCACCAGGGTTTTGCAATGGATTCACAATTTTTTTACAAGTACATTTTGGGTCCAACTCCTTATGCATAACCCTGGTCATATCTATATTTTATGTATTTTTGGTTTCATTAAGCTAATATACTTATTTCTAATGTATGTGACAAAGAGAGTGGCATATATTGAAATATTAAGGTAGGAAAACCTAATTTATGTTGCCTAAACCAATGGGTAAAGGAAAAATAACATTTTATAGGACTCTGATTCTGCTAGGGAGAATAACACAAGATAAAATAAAGGTAGCTAATGAGTTATAGGACATTTTGAAGGAGTTAGGGTTACAAATTTTGGATGATGAACGAAATTACTACCTAAATGGTAAGTTTGTTGCATGGTTGAAAGGTGTTAGGATCTTCAAAAATATTATTCATGAGCCTAGACATGATCTTGAAATATTTCAAAGTATAGAAGAGGAATATCTCCCAACCCTCCAAGAAGATAAATTTTTGTTGCATGAGCCCCATAAGAAATTATATGAAAGCTTTTACAAAAAAAAAGTAAAGGAGATTGACCTCAACCTCCCAATCAGTATAACCATGAAAAATTTATATGGAAGAAGAAATGAAGCAACAATAAAATCAAAGCATGGTTGAAATTTTTCTAAGAAATAAATAATATTAAGGTGCCTTTTGTAATCTTAGACTCAAATAAGGATAAATCCTTTAGCCAATGCTATGATGCAAAGCACCCAAAAGAAGTGCCCTTCAAGGCACAAAAAAAGGGCAAAGAAACTACCAAGAGAAAACTTTTGATTGTAGATATGAGGCAGATGCTTCTAGATGAAGCAATGGTGAGTCAACCAAAATTTCCAAGCAAGAAAGTGACTTTAAAAGGTCAAGAAGATATGGGACTCCTCCAAGTAAGTGAAAGTTAGTACTTTAGTCAAAATAACTAGAAGAAATAGAAAAGAATGAGGCTCCACTTCATAATACTCCTTAGTCTCTAGAGGAAAATACCTAATTGATTATCTAAATATAAGAGTAAGCAATACCAGCCAACGAAGATATAGTTGCAACATTAGTTATCATCTTTGACTAGAAATCCACTTTGAAAAGAATAAAAAAAAAAAAGAGATGGTGACCCTAAATTTGAACCATGCACTAGCGAAACATATCCATTGGCTTCTACATCCTCTCTTGCAAAAGAGCTTCATATTTCTCAAAGTGTCTTATCCTCACCAGCCCAGATGTTTAGTGTTATAGCCCAAATGTATGATGCTTCCTCTAATTTCCCAAATTCCTCCACCATTCAATAAGTAATAGTCCAATCATCCCCAATTCTCCAATCCCGTCAACCTTATGTACACAAATTCTTTTGCCTTCAATAACCCCACTTTTTAAGCCTTTAGCAATTTTTCTATCATTACTAGATCAACAAGAGGGCTCACAAGCAATCAAACTAGTTTTGAAAATATTACAAGGGTTCCATAGGGTTCAATAGTAGACATAATAATATAATCAAAATAAGCATTCCTTGTTGGTCTAGTTTCCAACTTCAACTTAAACAATCAACCACTTTGTCCCATAAAAGAAGACATTCTTGTTTACACAAAAAGAAATAGTGGTGTCAAAAGTTGAAGGGGAGATGACAAAGCAATATTGATGAGTGGTGATATAAGGCTTGATATCAAAATATCTAGGTTAGGGACAAGGTCCAAATCATGTAGGAAGCCAAAGAAATATCATATTATTATGAGTCATTAAGTCAAAGGCTAATGAAGAAGGAGAAATAATTAGAATATTTAAAGAGCGTCTTGAGTGACTCTAATACAAAGTCCAAAGCCCTCCAAAACTAGGTAAATATGCTAGTTACACATCTAAGAGAGTAGCCTTCAAAATCACTCCTCAAGAAAAAATATGAGTAATTCAAAGGCTTTGCAGATAGGCTTGCTATATAAGAAGATGAATTTTACCAAGAGATAGGAAAAATACAAAAATAGTTGGTGGGACTAAGACAGAAGAGTAAAAATGAGCAGTGCCATATAATCAAGAACTTGGTAAAAGAGCTTGTTGATACTTATTAGGGTGAAATTTCTAGCATAGAAATATTATTTTTTTAGATATTTAGATTTATCAATGTATCCACCATTCAAAGTGCTCAAGTGAATCAAGAAATTGATTCAAGATTGGCTAAAACCTCTACAAAGCTAGCTGAAGCTAGAATTTATCAAGCAAAATTGACCATTGTATTAGACTCTAAGCTAGTGTCTACTATGTTCATGATAGAGAGGTAACAACATGGAAAGTAACAACTTTCCTTTGAAAGGAACGGGTTGCACAGTAGTGCAATATTAGGCATTTGTCTTAGCTACTACTACAAATAAACTTAGAAATCAAATTGATTCATTGTTGCAAAAGGAACTTCACCCTCCCTAGGATAAATATGGTAGGCTTACCAAAAAATAGGAATATGTGCAACTGCTAAGGCAATATATGGAAGATACTTATCCTTTTAAAGTATGGTTAGATCCTACTGAGGCAAAGGATATTGCTTATGCAATCAAAACTTTAGCTATATTAAGGATCCAAGTGTATGAGGTCACCAAAAACATAAGGAATTTCTCCTACAATGATCAAATTAAGCTTGAAATCATCTACAAGTACTTGAGACTTATCTAGTTCCCATAAGATAAGGAGTGGATAGAAATTAAGGAAGCACTAGACAAGTTGTCAACTTTATAATATTTTATTCTTATTTATTTTTCTTTTTTGCAAATTCTTTCAAATTTTGACTTTGTGCCCAAGGATTAAGGTGGCAATTTTGAATTCTCATCACGCAAGCAAGAAGGTCCTTATGAGTCGCTAGTATTGTAGTGAATTTTAACTACACTCAAAGATCTTTTCCTTAGGCAAGTTTTTAAAGAAGAATGAAATAAGAAGCGGAGTTGGTAGAAGACAAATAAAGAATGAACTGATGTGATAAAAAAGCTTTGATCAAAAAATTGGCAGCATTTTACAAAAGCTCCAACCAAGGAAGGAAGGGAAAAGTTTTGAGAACCTATGTAGCCAAAATATTTAAAAAGCAAAAGTAGAAAAGAATACCGATAGGCACAAAAAAGGAGAAAAGACTACCAAGGGTCAAAATTTTTATAAGTTTCAAAGGAGAAAATAAGAGAAACATTTTGAGAAGTGGACTATAAGAAAAAAAATTGAATGATGGAACATTCAAAAGGTTTGACAAGGGAGAAAAGGTGAAGACTTCCATAAAATATATCTAATAGGAATCTAGCCCAAACTCAAAAGTTTTTAAAGTTTCAATGTGGGGAGATGAGAAAAAAATTTGACAAGTAGTTGATAGCTTGTATCATCTTAGAATATAAAAGAAAGTAGAAGATAAAATAATTTCTCTAGAAAATAAAGTATAATGTAGAAAGAGGCCAACAAGGAAGAAGGGTCATATTAGATTTCATGACATCAGTAATGGTGTACAAGCTCCCAAAAGGGTAGATGAGTTAACTGATAATATATTTACTAGGAAGAGTTAAGAATCACCTATTGGCATCAATAAGTCTTGGTAATCCAAAAAATATGGATGACATAGTAAAGATAGGAGCATGGAAGTCATAGTAGCAGTAATCCTAAACTTGAAAAATATTTATGGCAGAAGGTGCTTCCAATCATTTTTTTAGAATCACTAGGGTGGTGGTTGAATAATCAATCACTCAAAATTGAACAAAAAAATTCAAAAGGCTAAAGGTGGCATAGGAAGGATCAAATCAAGGAGGTAGTCGAGAATTTTTGTCAAAATATTTTGTACAAGTTTTTGAGGAAAAGTTTCTCCTTTTTGTAATCTATAAATAGTAGTTGTTTAGGCATTGAAAATGATCAGGAATTTCTTATTTAGGCCTTAAGCTTCATATGTAATTTTCCTTTTATTTTCTTCTACAATGGTTCTTAAACCCTGAGTGGTCTTATGGGAAAGCTTTCAATCCCTCACTTCTAGCATAAATTATAATTTTTATATTCATGTATACACTAGATTTTATGACTATTGGGTTCTTTATGTCATATTTATTGTGTGTATGTATGTTTATATATGTATATTGGAGGTCATGACTATCTAGTTTTTATCTTATTTATTTTATATGTAATATATGCTTAGCATGTTTAGAAAAGAAATTGTTCACTTTGATTTATTTGCACATTATACTGACATGTTCATGTGTCTTAATATTATGTAGAGGAATCTTATTTTTATCTTGGTGCATCACCCTTGTTAGCTTAGGTTAGCTTAGGATATTTTTCCTTTCTCTATATTTATTTTATGGTTTCTCTTACCCTTTTTTCCTTGTGCACCCATAGGTTAGGTTAGAGAGTGCTAAAGATCACATCTTAAAATGAGTCATCCTTGTAAAAATCCTTGGAGGTAATCCAATCGAGTTGCTTCTCATGCTCTCAAAGTTGGCCTATTGTGTTGCACTACATGAGGCGGAATAATCTAGTCATCTGGTTCTTGCATCTGGTGACCATGATAATAAAAGAGGATAACAAAAACCATTCATAAAACTATGTATTGTATAGCCTCATTAGTCACGTGCTACTTTGTAGATATCCATTTCATCCCTATCAATGTTTATGGACCTACAACTCAATTAGGTAGATCAGAAGTATGGAGTGGGATTAAGCCTTTATGAAAAATAAAGACCAATAAACTTGACTCATGATCATAGGAGATTTTAATGCAATAACCAATACAAATGAAAATTTTGGGGGATTAGAAAAATAACCCAAAGTATGAGAGATTTCTTACTTTTTATTTACAATAATAATCTATGGGAGTTTGAGTTTTAAGAGGAAAAATATAATGGACCAATAATAGGATAAGCCAAAACCTTATAGTAGAAAAATTAGATAGATGCATACTCTCATATCATTAACTATATAAAGGCACTTGTGTTAAAACTAATACCTTGACAAGAATTGGTTTAGATCACTAGCCAATAAGAGTTAAAATGGTGGTAAGTAAATTCCAAAAATATCATATTTGAAATATGAGCAGATGTGGGAAGACCATCCTCAATTTGTTGATATGATAGTGTAAATGTGGAATTATTTAGGAAATTATGGGTTGTATACACTTCCAAAACAAATTAAATCAATTACATCTAGATTAAAAGAATGGAACAAGAACACTTTTGGGAATATTTTTTAGAAGAAAGAACTAAAATGTAATCTTTCAAAATTTCAAAAAGTTGAGCACAATAATATAATCTTGGAGGAAAGAGATTTTCTTGGTGAATATTATAATATTTTGAGTGAGGAGAAATTTTGGAGATTAAAATCAAGACAAACTTGGTTAAAAGTAGATAAAAACATAAATTTCTTTCATAGGATGGCAATAGTATAGATATCAACATCCAAAATTAGTAGGATTAAATAAGTAGAAGGGGTTTGGATTGAATACCAAAATAAAATCAAAAAAGAAGTAAGGCATTTTTACCATAATATTCTAGGATCATAGGAGATTGAAGTTATTAATGATATACTATTGTAATAAGTACCTTTAGCTATAACAAATGAAGACAATAGCAACTTATAGATCCTACTGTACTAGAAGAATTTCATTCAACTCTTTTATATTTTGATGATAAATCCTAGGTCTTAGTGGACTCTCTACAACATTCTATCAACATAACTAGGAAATATTGAAGGATTCTTTATTGGTGGTAGTGGAACATTCTAGCATAAAATAATACATACCTTGTAAAATAAATGCAACATATCTTACCCTAATTCCAAAACGTAAGGATGAAGAATTATTTGATTCATTTAGAATCGTAATTCTATGTAATATGGCATATAAGATAATCTCCAAAGTGATGGTAAATCAATTACTACTACTTTTATACAAAAATATTTTAGAAGAGCAATGAGGATTTTTGAAAGGGAGATAGATTGTGGACAATATTATAGTATCTCATGAAGTAATGCATTTAGCTACTTCTAAAAAAGAGAGAAATGATATTAAAACTTGATATGAATAAAGACTAGGATAGGGTTAAATGGGATTTTCTTTTTGAACTATTAGAAAAATTAATCTGGGAAGAAATGTGTCAGATGGATTAACGTTTTCATCTCTATAGTTTCATATTTAATGTTGGTCAATGGGATAGTAACATTATTATTTAAATATAAGAGGGGTCTTAGATAGGGATATTCTCTATCACCGTATATGTTCACTATTATGGTAAAAGTATTGGGAAGAAACCTGAAGAAGGAATTCAAATATGGGCTAATAAGTGGACTTAAGGCTAGTAATAACATTGACAACATCACCCATCAACAATTTGTAAATGATACAACACTTTTTGGGAGGGTAGAGAAAATTGAGGCCAGAGCTTGAACAAAATATAAATTTACTTCCTAAACACTCTTGTTAGAAGAAGAGTAGGGATATGTAGGTTACTATAAATGGAAAAGTCATATTTACCAACAACATATCTAGTGATGCTCCTATTTTAGGGGAGAATGAGGATAGAATTATGGAATATATTGATAAGTAAAGTTTAAAATAAACAACCAGCATGGAAAAGTAGATGGTTACCATTAGTAAGAAAAATTCAGCTAATTAAATCAGTCTTATAGGTCATTGCAACATATTATGTCTTGTATATTATGCCAAAATTGATAGAATATTTTAATAAATATTATGCAATAATTTTTGTGGTCAAGATTACATGATAAAAGGAAATTTCCTCTAATGAAATGGAGCAAGGTATGTGATGATAAAACTAGGGGAGGTCTTAGTTTAAGATTTCTTAAGCATGTAAACTTAGATCTAATACAAAAAGAAATTTGGATATTGTACAAAGAGAGTCAATGACAATGGGAAAAAAATCTTCTAAGTAACTACGTTGAGCTCAATAAACCAAGCTTAATCTTAACTAAATTTTTGCTACCAAATGGTTCTGCACTATGAAATGGTTTTAAAAAATTAATTGATCTATTGATTAAAGCTCTAAGATGGGTGGTGGGAAGTAGAGAAAAAAATCTACTTGGATGGATACTTGTGTGATAAAAACCCACTCAATATAGATCTAAATTTGAAACCATGGATAATATTACTTCAATATAAATATGGTGATAGCGTTTCAAACATTATGTAAAAGGATCAGGAAGGAATATATAAATAGAAAGAAGATTTTTTTACAAGTATATCAATTTTTTTTGCTAGGATGCAATTTATTAGAAAGATAACAACAGTGATTATTTTGAGGGGGCTAAGGATAAGTTGATTTGGGAGTTGAATAGCTCAAGAGAATACATAGTAAGAAGTGGATATAGTGTAAAGCACCAATAAAATTGGAATACTACAAGGTTATGCAAGGATATTTGGAATAGCCTGAGCATTCCAAAATTCAACATGTTCGTATGGCTAATAGGTCATAGGAAAATTTTATCTTGGGATAACCTAATAAAAAGGGGTTTCCACGATCCTTCATAATGTGTTCTATGTAAAAAAAAAAGAATATAGACCACCTCTTGGGATATTTTTCAATAGTCTAGGAACTATGGCAATGGATTATTAATATGTTTGGTAAATACATGGTTGTGAATGATAGAATTGAATAATGGTTCAAGAAATGGCAAAGGAAATTTAAAAGTGAGGCATTACAAGTAATATCAAAAACATCAAAAGATACAATATTTTGAACTATATGGATGGAAAGGAATAAAATAATATTTAAAGAAAATAAAATCTGTTTAGAGGTAACAAAAAGAAATACTTCTTTAGCCACGAAATATTCTAAACCAATCCTATCAACTCACCCAATCCTAAATCTTCAAGTAGAGAGACTTGATAGATGTATTCAAGTCAAATGGAATTATGATGTTGGATATAGTTGTCATCTCAAAATTTTCGTAACAGGGTAATCACACCTCATGGGGAGTGATACGGTAGGGCTACAACTAAGAGTGCAAGATTCAGCTCAATCAAGGGCCTCTAGGATTTTTTACAAGGTTGGCTTGTGATATTTTAGGTACACTTAAACTTAATAGGGAAAAATGGGGGTGCAAGAGACAAAATGGAAATAACTCAACAAAATAAAAAAAAGGTGGCAATGCACCAAAATATCCACTAAGATATTCTTGCAAAAATGAGTCTAAACACTATGTTTTAGCAGTGAACACTTCCTCTCCTTGACATAGTTAAGCATATATGAGAGTCATAAATTTAGGCATGCATAAAGAGGTAGGTCCCTCAAGAGATCCACATATGGCTAGTTCAAAAATAGATGGAATCTCCTCAAACACATACACTGATAAAAGCCAAAGTAGGTAAAATATTGTAGATATACATGCACACATAAAACAAGTCTGTAGGGATCCATATATGGCTAAATTAAAAATTAATGTAAGATTCCATATATATAAGCAAATGTACAAATAGTATTCCAGAAGAAGTTCAAAATTACCCACAGGCCACTCAAGATCCAACTATTTTTACAAAAATAAATGAAAGGAAATCCTACAAGAGGATAAAATTACAAACTTGTCAATCATTTCTATAGTCTATGATATTGTTATTTATAGTTTTCAACAGGAAAAATTTCCCTTCAAAATTTTCTATAAGTGGATCTAAAAATCTTAGCTACTATTCATAGGAATACTTGATATTGAATTAAGTACCCTTTGATTATAATAGTTGTCAAGCATGGGACTCCTATTACCTTTGTCTTGAATAAATATTTGAGTCTTTTTATCAAGATATCTTCTAGTAGGTGGCCTTTATATTCCTGATCGATAAAGCATTAACTCAACTCACCTACCTCTATCATAGTTTAACACACCTTTGACTTGACTTAGGCATTGGTGTTTGCTTAACTTTTTGGCACATCTTTGGTTCTTCAAATCAAGGTCATCTTACATATTGGTCAAGATTCTTGTTGTTGGTGTTTCATTGATGATTACAAAAACTTCAATATCGAAACTATTTTGAAAGAAAATATTTGTTGGTGCTCTCCTTATTACTTTATTAGTGAGACTTTTCTCTAAGAAAACTTTGCACAAGTTTTGATTATTAAGACTTATTTTGACTTCCTCTTCTTCAAGATAAAAAGCTCTAATTTCCTACGATCGAGGGTTTGCCTTGGTTATGAATGAGTGGTGAGGAATCACTATAGTTTTGATGGCTCACAAGGTCCTTCTAGCCTCCTTGAAGGAGAACTCAAAATTACCTTTATCCTTGGGCTCAAAGTCAAAATTCTTATAATCCTTGCAAAAAGAAAACACAAGAAACTAAAAGAAATGTTAACTACATAAGACTATAAGGCAAGAAGCTTCTCCAAAATTTTCCTTAATGCTACCCATTATTCCTGTGATGGGCATTAAATTATTTTAACATTATTTTATGTGACTTTTACTTTGATTTTATTATTTATGGGGAGGCTTCTGATTCTTGTAGTAACCTAGTATATTTGAATTCTGAGATCAAGGAATGGCTCAATTGCCTTCATAATATCTTCTAGACCTAGTGGTTCTAACCATTTTTTTAGGGTAAACTAATTTCCTTGCATTCTTTGAGGAGTTTTATATATCCTTGTTCCATCATCATCTTATTTTATTTATTGTAAGAGGAGGGGAGTCCCTTTTGCAATAATAAATCAGTTTCAGTCTTGAACCATACCATAGCATTGTTTAATAATAGAATTTGGGTTTCACATGCATGTGCAATTTTCTCCTTATGGATGAGGGCCATTATTTTTTGCATTGATGCTTTTGTGTCAAGCATTCCCATAGCTTCCAATTCACCTTGAGTTATTAGGATCAACTTTTCTTGAAATATCTTGGCTTCAACTAGCCTAGTAGAAAATTTGGCCATGCTAGATTCAATGTTTTGTCTGACCTACACTTCTAACTAAATCGCTACATTAATAAACATGAATATTTGATAGAGTGGATGAGCCATATTGACAATGTGATCTTAGTAGGTGGTAGTGACTCCCTTAATCAGGTCATGAATTCTTTGTAAATGTTATGTCATATTTCTGTATTCAATATTTTCCTTTTCCTCTTGTATACTCTACCTCTCCACACAAGGTTTTATTTTTTGTTTAATTATTTATCTTAAGAGTTATTCAATTTGTTCCTCAGTATTTATGATGGGATGCGTAGGCTGATCCTCTAAGCATTTAACTAATATGTCTACCTATTGCCTAAGATTTTTTGTTTTCGCTTCAGAAACCTTTAGTTTTTTCTTCATCATTTTTAAATCTTTCTCCATATTCTCTAATATAAATTTTAGAATTTTACAATCATGCTCAACTATTTTCTCTATTTCCTACTTGAATTGTATCCTATCTCTAGTTTACATCTCTTTTAGATTAATACTTTATGTGACCATTCATAAATCTTGTTTTATCATCTGGTCTTTAGGCTTTACCACCAAGGGATCCTTTCTAGATATTTTTCAAAGCTTCATCCTAAGGATCAAAATGGAAATCTATTTGGGCGAAGGCTTGTAGTCTTAAGAATAGTACTTACTTTTGTTAATTTATTTGTTTTATTCGCTAGTGCAGGTCTTATAATCCTTGATATTGTTCAACATGTGATTATTTGAAAGTGGATTTGGATTGGAAAGGGAAAATATTAACAAGAAGATGTGAAGTTCCTTGAATTTGGTTGCCTAACTAGTTGGAGGGCTTTTCTAGGTTGTTTTTGTAGACACCTAAAATGCGTCATGCCGAGGTGACTACTCATATGGGACATGCTAGAAGACCATATGGAAGACCTTGGACAGATTCCAAGGTATAGCAATGGTTTTTACCACTCATTTTGGGCACCTTTGCCTAGTTAGTGCTAGTCACTACTGACACCCATGGTTAGCAGTGCTGACCATGCCTGTCATCCGTGGTCAGGACTCAAAGTCAGTTGGCCTTCATCTGACCCAAAGTTGGTTGCAATGGCCAATTGGTTGCGGATTGGAGCGGTTTGAGCGAGGAAGGTTCTGGATCCTTCCATCCAACAAACTCAACTACCCAATATTGATCTTAGCTTCCTCATGAAGCTACCCCTAGCCCTTGGCATTTGCTATATAATCCCCCTACGAATTGGGGAAAAGAGAGAGAGAAGCATAGTCAATTGAGCAGTGAAGCCCTATCAAATTGCATACCCATCTATATGCATTGAGAGGGACACTTTTGTTACTCAATTGAGGAGTAAATTGCCATGGAGGTCCTAGGAGCCTAGGAGAGCCAAGAAATGCCAATTCATGCAATCTGTGCACCATTTGATCAATTCAACTACCAAACCTATCAAAGGACATAGAGGTGACCCTTGACCATCAATTTGGCAAGGTGGATCGAATATTAGGCCCAGATTTGGAGGGCAAGCCTATTCGGAGCTCCATCGCGGCTATCAATCACGGTGAACAGTGCCAACCGCACATCAGACCCATGGTGAGCAAATGATTACAGATCCCCTTGTACTCTTTTATGTAGATTAATTAGCTAGATCAAAGTATGCTTAATATAGGTTCAATTTGTATTTTGGATATTCTTGACCCATTGAATTAGGCATTTAAGGTAGATTTCCATTTATGTTGTCAATTTAGTAATTAGTGCAATTATGGTCATTTCATGTGTTTATGCTTTCTATTTGGTAAATTGATCCAGTAGATAGATAATACCTGTTTTCTTACACATGTTTAATGGCAACATTTCATGATTAACATAGGTTTACCATGTTTTACGTATTTTCTTGATTATATGCTTGTTATGGCATCTTTTTGTGAAATTTCCTTAAAAGGCCTCATCAAGAGAGGCTACCTTTGCTTTTGACATGTTATTGTTGTTTCTTGATCATAGGGAACATGTATTGAAGGAGAAAAAGCATTCCATTCCCTCCAATCATGGAGAAGAGGGCCATCTCCACCCTAGAGCAGTTTGTGTCACCCTAGAAGGCATTTGATTTGCATCTACCCTGAAAAGGGATTAGATCTATTGTAATTGAAGTATCAAATGGGTATCCCTAAGAGGGATGAATATGTAACTTGATGCAATTTGGAATTAATAAGATATTCTCGTATTTCATTTCCTTTTTGTTGTCAATTTGTGCATGTTTATTTGTTATCTTTTCTCAATTGCAATAGACCCTATTAGTATGCAAGCCTTTTTGGTGGTTACATAAGGCGATCACGATGGAACCCCATATTTTTAGCCATGATTTATTGACTTTGGTCTATTTTTTTATGGTAGGTACTCACCACGGTTGACATCCATGGTCAAAAAGTTGGTTTGTGGTTGACAAATGCGAGCAACAGTTGCAGCTGCGCATCAGAGCCATGGTCAACAATAGACCAACCACAGAGCAGGAGTAAAAAGCTAAATTAGATGAGGACTTGAGGTAGGCCCTTCTGACATCCTCTGTTTCTATTTTCTATCTTTGTATTTTTCCAGAACATCAAAAATGAAACCTAGCTAGGATAAGGATAAAAAGAACAAGAAAATGAATTAGATCCTTAGGGTTTCTACTTAATGCTTCTACTAGTCACTGCTAGGAACAGTGGGCCTCTGAGTGCAGCTTGCCCTAGTCTCCAGTGGTCTAGGCCATTTGAATGTTAGAGTTTGCTTGCATGAGGCCCAATCAGTGGCTAATTACTCATACTAGTTGCATTCTCTGAATATCACGTAGTGTAGTGTGCATATATCTCTGAATATCAAACGTTCTTGATTGCATATCATGTAGGAAATGATCATGTTAATGTTGTATTATGCATATTTCCTTTATGCAAATTAAAAAGAACCCACACACACCATGACACATTTAAACGCTAGTGAGTTGGAAGTCACATCCAACCACTAGTAGGGTTTCAATGATGGTGGAGGTGATTTCCATCCGTTGGCCCAAATCCTTCGAACCTTTTGTTACTAGACCAATACTGAACCCAAGAACCTTTCGTAGCCTAGAAAATTTGCATATACTCCTCTTCGGAGGGTATGACGCTAACTAGGTGAAAACGGGTGAGGATCTGGGAGGACCTGTGCTACCTCGTTGACCAGTGTGGGCTTCATTACCACAATATGTAATTGACTATGTAGTTTCGAGTATATAGGTGAAAGCCCTTTAACAATTGAGTATATCATCAACATATTGCAAACACAATGAGAGTTACATACTGATACAACAAATTTGAAAAACACATCAAACAGTTTAGGGCTCACTTTAAAATTGTAAAAGAGATAATCATCATTGTATTCTTTGTGTGCTAATAAAAGTTAAATCTAGACATAGGATACACATCATGGTGATTACATGGAGTGGTCAATCTAGGCATAGACCCGTGATCGAAGCCAAAGCTCCACCCGACACACAACAAGTTGTGCAAAACCCTCACTCATAGGATCCTCTCGGACGTCGTTCGATGAGCATTAGAGGGGATAATTCTATGCATGGGGATTCCATCAAGAATACCCCTATTAGAGGAGCTACTAGACACTCTTCTAGACATAGATTAGAGCATGGAACTTCCCAGCATGGGGGTTTTGAACATGTCAAAATTTACCATGATCGCATTCCATGTGCATCTACAGGATCCGCTGAGGAGTACATCATTGAGGGATCCATATTGGTACCCCTTCATCCTGTGTCTAGGGGAGGCTTGAGGCCTCCACCTTCTGAGTATAGATAGGTCCAAGATCCACCCATTTAGGGGCACATGGATAGGGCCACTTCCGAGCATAGGCCCATACACACTCCCACTAGAAGTGATCCTTGTAGGATCACCATTGATATATCTAAAGTGGGAGCCAATGGTATACCACCTCATGAGCCTTGGCATAGTAGACAATTGGATGGTCTAGACAGAGTCCTAGGATAGTTAGGCTACAAGCCTACCCCTACACCATCTTGTCCTGTGAGCGTATGTAGTGGTAGCACCATTAGGATTTTTAGAGAGCCTAGAGAGTGCTCCAAGCACTCTCGAGATATGCGTGCTCCTGCATCTCATGTAAGCACAGAGTATGAGCGATAACTAGACGTGAATGCCATCTTGGGCAAGAGCATGGCAAATCAGTCCATTGGGGGACATACCCACAAGTCCACTCGAATAGAGTGCACACACCAAAGGCCTCAAATAGTTGACCATATAGATAGATCTCATAGGCTGGTGTCCGAGCAGAGATGTTAGATCCTCCAAGACCAATTGGAGGATGTTCACGTAGAGCAAGAGTGCCTTGAAAATGAGAACACTCAGAGGCAAAGGTTCATAAGATAACGTCGATATGAACAATGCATGTATGAACAATGCATCCTTGATCAGAAGGAGCATGTTGAGAGGGAGGATCGATTAGCTAGTGTTGGCTTACATCCCCCTAGTGAGCACAGGGAGCGCGTTGATAGATGAGCTACTTCATAGCCCGATTTGCACCCTGAGCACATAGACACTCGTACTCACCTTATGACCCAACACAGAGATCGGTGCCCTACGTCTGAACATCATGGGCATAGGTAGTATGAAAATGAAGTGGGA